>CM033475.1:24352503-25552503 GCA_019447015.1 Hymenochirus boettgeri | reverse complement strand
TGTTTTCCAGGCAGTCATGGTTCTGACATGACTGCCTGATGGTCTCCACACACCCTCCCAGTGGCGTAACTAAGTGAGGGAGGCAAAGGTGGTAGTAGGCTGCCTGCCACAAGCCCAGGAACCCTTCCGCGATCTGCCATTTTAAACACGCTGATCGAGTGTAGAATGAACATAAGCGAATTGCTGTTTAAAATACCGGACCCAAACTTCCGGCAACTGAACCAGAAGTTCGGGTTTCGTCTTTTTAAAAAGCTGATTGCGCAAATGTTTGCATTCATACGTACATCGTCGTAAAAATGGCTGATCGCGGAAGGAATTCTTGGAAGGAGGGGGTCAGGAGCCCGGGGGGGGGGGGCGGGTGGCTGCAGTTTATGCCCCTGCCCCTCCCCTACAAGGCAGCAAATTTAAAAATGTGGGCGTAGCAATGACTTACTGACACTAATACAGGAAAGTATAATGTTGGGGTGTTTAACACATTCAACTGCCAGAATGTGGTATGTGTATTATAATATATTAAAGTGTGCAAGTTAAGATAAATGTCCACTTAAAAGAAAACTTTGAGGTATAAGTTTTTTAAAAAACTTTAAATAAAGAGTGCTTGGGACAGGATAGTATCGAATGGTAATTCCTACCTCCCAATATTGTTTCTGTAAGAAGCACCAGCCCAAAAAACTGATTCTGCCAGTCTTCCCCTGGCTTCAGCCTCTATTCTTATACAGCAAATCCAGGACTAACCTACTCTTCTCAACAAAACAATATTGTGAGGTAGGATTAATCAATCCTACCTCCCTGCCCCGGTACTTTCCTTATTTAAAAAAGTAAATTTTTACATTATAGTTTATTCCTTTAATCTTCTACATTGTAATAGTAGTATAATTCCCCACATGATAAACGTATTTTAAAATGGGTAACTAAACACAACCTACATTGACAAAAAGTTAAAGTCATTTTTCTGTTTCCAAAAATGTGTTTTATTTTAACTCTCTCCTAACCTTTAAAATCCACTGCATTGTCTAATTTTATTTTCAAACGCAAACCTTTAGTTTATTGACTTTTTTCCATACCCAAATTGAATTTGCAAAGTTGTAAACAATTATTTAGATTATTCTTGCATTAACAAAAATTCTTTGCCACTCATTGCCACGTATCTTTAATCTGCAACAAACACAACAAATATTTTTTGCATGTTCTTCCCTTTTGATAAACGACTCAATGGCAAACATCCCTTTGCTCCCTCCCAGATAAAAGAGATCTAGCGTACGTTGTTCGAAAGCACGATAACTGTAACGATAGGACTCAACATGAGCTGTTAACTACGATAGAGCAAAAATGCTTTAACCCAACTTATCTGTTAATGTGAAAATTATCCATTTCATCTAGGATAAAAAAATGTCCCTTGTATTTATTGCCTTTCCATTCTGGTGCTTCCTGTTCCCATAATCATAACCTTAGAAAAATATTTTCCAAAATCTGATTTATTCAGTGTTACTTTTGTAAAAGAAAAATAACTATAGAACATAGTTTGTGGTGCTTATTGAACTTCTAGGTGAAGCCCATATATTTTTTATTTAAAATAAAAGCCTGAACACTGTCTAAACTTAAATATTAACAGGCCTATGTAATAAAGTTTTTATCTTTTAAATGGTGCTAATTTTGCCCCACAAAATCATATGTTATGACACCATTTGAAAGCTCAACACTCTATTGGTTTGGGCAAAATTACGCACCATTTTAACACGATAAGAACTTTTTACATATGCCGTGTAAATATTTTGCTTTTTTTTTTATAAAAAAACTTTAAAGTAATATATTTTTTTATTACTCAAGTTATATCAATTTACATATCCAGTCAAATAAAAAATAAAGAGATCAATAAATACTATTACAAACTGAATAATTAACAGCCTCACTCCCTGCTACTCCTCAAACTGGCCTTCATGTAATGTGTTGAATGCTTTGATATCATCTCTCTCACTCACCTCCAGCTCCATTAAAACTTCCCAAACTTTGAGACCACCGATTAAAGTTTAAAATCATGTCCCCCCTTAACAGGTTTTCATTTTACAGGTGTGTAGATTTCATCTGTTAAATTCATCTATTTACTGAGATTCACTATCATGAAATGAGATAATCACTTTGTAGTGGTTTTGTGGGAGTATTCCAAAAATATAGTGGCAATAAAAATACCGCCTTTTCAGAATATCGCTATGATTGCATTGACTTTTGCGGCGCCAATTGTTTACCATTTAATAATGTAACAATCTGTTCTGTTGCTATCATATATCGTCTGGTACTTCAATATCGTCTGGTAACTTCAATATCGTCTGGTACTTTTGGTGAGTGCATTTTCAGGGCTAAGCAATCTAAATCAATTGTTATAAAGAACTCGCCATGTATGACCTAACAAGTACCCAAATTCATGTCAAAGAGGAACCTTACAGCTCCTGAGTCCTGACTAGACAGGGGAAGTTTTGTGTCTGATTTCGATTTGCCGGGTGGAGTATTATGACTTTGACAGTTTTGAGAAATCATTTCTATTCATTTATTTGCATTACACCACAAATCTGAATTTATTTCATTACATTACTTACACACTCACTATTAATCTTATCCGTTCTTTACCAATAGAGATGGCCGAAACTACATAGTTTTTGTTACGTTTTCAGATTCCGGATCTCGGGAAAATCCCGAAGTTCCGAAACATAACGAACATTACAACGACGGTTACAGAAGATTTTCGAATGTAACGGGCTTTTTCGATAATTTATCTAATAATCCCTGACCTAATTTATTCAAAAATAGATCGGAATACTCACAATGGTCCGTACATTCGAAAATTTGTTCCGAAGGCTCCCCAAAAGTGCCGAAGGATCCGTTCCATACGGACTGGCTGGTGTTCTGTCACAAACCATACGGATACCATCTCTATTAAAAACAACGTCACTTGACAACAGACGCATTTTTCGTTTCGAAAGCGAGTGGGGACTTATTTACCAAGAAGATATCAGGGATCACCTGACTCGCGTGACCCTCCATCTGACGCGAACTCCTGATATTCCATCCCTAAGAAGTATTCTGCCCAGCTCAAGCCACCTCTGGGCCAATTGCTAATACACAATCAAAAATACTCAAACCAAAAAAAAACCTGCTCAATCAGCAAAAGTTTAACTTTTTTTTACCTTTTTTATTACCTCCGACCGTACAGAAACGCTCATAGCCGTTTGTAGTGTTAGCGGTTGCAAAGTAAACATTCAGCACCAAGCTTATGCGTGTAAATGTTCGTTCTCCTAAAGAAGTTTCTTTTTTTCGGGTCTCATAATCCATACTTCTGATCAATCAACTAAATCGCGCAGCCCATCCTTCATTATCATCCGCATCTCCGCATTATCGCTCCCAACCCAACTCTAAAAGAAATTATATCAAGACTTCAATAATCCAATTCATCCTTCATATTACCTTCCATGAATCCACATATCAGCATCAACATAGTCACCAGAAAGAAGGGGTAGTACTCCCCCAAGCTACTGCATTTCCAATATTTTTATTATGCTATTAACCTTTGAGATAAAACATGTTTCTAATGACAAAATACTAGGTAATAGTCATGGCGGCGTGTCCAATTGTGAGTGGTTAGCGCCAGCACCTTACCCTTAAGGGAGGCCAACGTGTCTGCACCTGGCTCCCAGTGGGTGTCTCCTGGCTGATGAAAAGAAAAAAACCATAATAGTTTTGGCCCTTTACCTAGATTTTTTTGTCTGTGAACGCATATGTATTGAAAGGTATAAAATACACATGTATATTGTATGAATTCTCCATCTGTGTTATTCCTAGCAAAGAGATACCTGTATAATATTAAGCCAACCATTAACCACACAATTACTTTGACACTCACCCCCATTTGGGTATCACACTGGGCATGCCCTGAACCCCGTGGCGTTCAATACACTTCAGAGATTTAACTCACAATGTATTGTCGGTGCATGTCGTGGTAGCAATTACTTAGAAAGCTGCATGATAACAGTGTTTAATCATGGTTACTGGGAGAACGTTGGGGCCAATGGATCTATTTGCCATTGTAACTTTAAAAATATTAAAGCTGGTCGCATACAAGTCCTATTAAAACTCACTTATTAATTTGTATTTTAGACTTGTTCTAACTCAAATTAAGATTCCGTTTATTCCTGTAGTTTTTGTCATTTTAACTTCTCCACACCTCAGTTGTAATTCATTAACTCATGACACAAAAAAGAAAAAAAAGAATATAATCTCTGCAAAATGTACAATGTCTCAATAATACATGGTGTAGGTGTACTGTTTCAATCTTCTTCATCTGCTTTTCCCAATAATTTTAATTCAGGCTCCCCTTAAGGCTTCACTTTTAGCATCAAGTCGTATGCTTTATCTATCCATCGTAAAGGCTGAACATTTTTTAAACAGAAAGTCATTAAATGATTTCTTTCCTTCATAACCAAGGGACGCTGTTTTAGAAATCGCGTTAACCCTCTGCAAAGTTTCCGATACAGAATCTATTACTGATCTTAGACTTTGTCTTCCACTCGGGATCTATTTGCAGTAGGCCACAGTTGGCTTAATTGAAAGTTCTTTCTGTCCGCCGCCTTCTCTTATTTCTGACTTTGTTATGATTCTGTCTGGCTAGAGGACGAACCTGGTGATATATAAATGGGGATCATAAAATGCCACACCATATCCTCAACACAATGATTTCTGCTGATTTTTGGTGGTCTAATGTATGGATCAGGGGGATATTTAATTCCGAATGCTTTATCCAGATGTCCCATTCAAATAGTCAATTTACATCTGATCTATGTATTAGAGGAATGAAGCACCAACTGCGGGTTCGTCCATTAGGCAGAAATAACTTTTTGGACTTCTTTGCCATAGTTCAAACTATTAGATTTAACTAATGGATTAAATCATTACTAGGTTTAGAGGATAAAGTATTCTCTACTGCAAATTAATAGAATTGAATCAGGCATGGGTTTAATAATAATTCTGATCATTTAATGCAACTTGTTACCACACTGGGACAGTGCTATCTGAGTAAGCTATTAGCTTTAGAATTTCCCTCGCATACATTCAATGTCCACATTAAGAAGAGTTGTGAGAATTTAAATGGGTGCCATTGTTCCCAAGATATTAAGTCCACAAAACAATACTTTGGTGACAAAACGAGTATTTAGTCACCAAAGACAATGGTTTGGGAACTAAACATACATTTAGTCAACGAAAAAATCATTTAGTCATCAAAACTATGTTTGGTGACAAAACTATATTTGTCCGATAAATATACATTTAGGCCATATTTTAACGGCCCAATAATAGCGCTGTGAATTTAACCCTCCTGCGAAAAAACACTAAATTGGGCAATTATATATGGCGAGCGCATCGCAGCAAAATGTTTTTGGGCGGTGATTTGTGCGGCGGTAGCATATTATCTTCGTGGCGATACGCACTTAGCGCAATCTCTCCCAAACTCCCAGGCAGGGGCTGGGAGTGGTTGCCGGGAAATGGATCGCCCCAGGTGGTCGCATTCCTCAGTAGGGGCGTCGGCGGAGTGTACCACCACTGCCTCACCCCTGACCGGGATGCGAACCCCCGACGCGCACCCTTCCATCAGCCCCTCCCGCCCCCCGCCCGTACTTCTCCCCATGAGGGGGAGGGAAGGGCCCGCTAGGTGGGCTGGAGGGACCCTCCACAGGCACTAAAAGTGCCTTATGGGGCTTAAGGGGTCCCGCAGTTCGACTGTGGGACCCCCTCCCAGCCCTTCAGGGCCTTGCAGCACTACAATGCCCTTGCGGCTCTGACAAGAGCCCTTTGGGGCTTAAGGGGTTCCCCTTCCCCAGCCCTCATAGGGCCCTTGCTGCATTTACAAGTGCTTTTGGGGGGTCCCCCAGCTCAAACCGGGAACCCCAGTGAGTGGTTTTAAAAGAGCCCTTTGGCGGCGTCTTCTTTCTTCCAGCCCCAGCGACACAGCTCTCTCTGAGGCGCCCGAACCCCAGAGAGGTACCCCCGGCGGAGCTGGTTGTCTCGACGAGTCCGATGTTGCCTTGCGGCGTCTTGATCCGCGCACAATCTTCGGGCTGGCGACCCCAACCGCACTGAGGTTTGCCTCAGCCAGAGCCGATGTTGCAGACGCTTCTTTCTTCAGCCATCTACTGCGATGCGCTCTGAGGTCCGCGTGGAGTGCCCTCTTTATATAGTTCAGCACGAAACCCTAATCCGTTTCTGATTGGTCATTTTTTTTAATGCTTGGTTTACAGTATTGTAGATGGCTGAAGAAAGAAGCGTCGGCAACATCGGCTCCTAGGCCGATGGTGCCAGCGGGCTCACTGGCGGGCGCAGTGAGCCCGCTTAAAAAATTTGGTATATGCCCCTAGTACAACAACTGTAACACCAAAGTAATATTTTCAATGACCCAAAATCTATTTTAGAGTACAAAATGAAGTTGGGTAAACACTACTAGTTTTTTGTAATATAAAAGAGTACATGTTGGCACAAAGAAATTTTGTAGACCAAATAATCTGTGTAGTGCAAGTGTAAAACGTTTTTAGTCACACAATAAACTAAGGAAAACAAGCATCTTTTTATCTAAAAATTAAATTTTGTGCACCAAGAGTTATATAGTATAATGTAAATGGCAAGCTTCTCTCTTTAATTTAATGCAAGCTTCCCCTTTAATCTTTGTAAAAAAAATAATATATAATAAATCTGTTAGAGGGCAAGTTGTGAAGAAAGTGTTTTTTTTTAATTTCTTCTAATGTACCCTATAGTCATCCATCTCACCGGGTACCTTTAGTTTCTTAAATTCTCTAGTCCCCGAGATATAGAGCCTTATTGAATATGCTGTGCTTTTGTAGAGCGCTACACTCATCTGTCCACTCAAATGCACACACCCCACAATCCAAAGCCCAGCAGTACGTCACACCTCTCTCACCCATGCCTATATGTCCCTGTGCACCATATAGTCAATCTGTAGTGCTAAACCATCAATAACCATTAACCAAGCAATATGAGCACAACACCACTATCAACAACACCCTCCCCCACAAAAAAAACTTATTACATCCACCAGTTGCTCAAATTGAACACCTAGTATACAGTTCAATATAATACAGTACATACAGACATATACCAAACAAGACACACAAGTCAACTGTATGAAATATATAGACTAAAGCAAATGAAATGTATCAGATAACAAGCATGTCACTGTGTTTGTGATGGTCTCACTATAGCTGCGGTTACACTGACTCTCTTCTTCACGTATTAGATCCATCTAAGCAGGGGAGAGATAGAACTTTAGGTAAAAGTAATAAATTGAGCAAAGTAAGAACAGTAGAGTTCAGTAACTCTTGTAAAGATCTCAGCCCATCTGTCCTCCTCTCTCCCCATCTCTCCCTCTCACCTCAATTGCTACTTTATTCCACACTGCTTGCTTGTCACTCTAGCTCTGGAAGGGAAGGGGTCCAGGATGTCAGCACTCATTTAAGTCCTTCAACTGACAACTGCTCGACTCTGTATAGCAGCCCGTCACTGCTTGAGGGGGAGTAGACATGAGAGGGGAGGGGACTCACAGCTTTGTACAAACTTCTGCGATGTGAAGAAACGAGCCACACAGAAACTGAAAGACGGCAGCTTACTCACTAAGTGATGCTATACATTGTATACAGACAAAGTTTTTTTTTCACTATAGTTGCCCTTTAAATTGTTTGCTATCCCTTTAATCTCTTCAGAAAAAATGTGTACACTTAATGACTCTCTTGCCCTTAATATATTTCCCTTCAAACTCTTTAATAAGAAATATCTGGTATATGATACACTTCCCCTTTAAAAATGGTAATTGTCATGCAAAACCTAAATAAATTCTGGTAAATGGATAATGTTTCCATTTAATCTCTGCTGTAAGAAAATACTAATAAATGGCACAGTCCTTATTTTCCTTTTATGGGCAAGGCCCCACTAGGCAGCACGCAAGAATCGCACAACGCAGCAAAATAACAACCTTGCGTGATTCATGTGTGCTACACTGTGCGTAAGCTACGTGAGCTACGACTTTATCTGTGGGTGAAGCAGAGGCGGAGTTGGGGCATTCAAATTCTTGAAAATAAGGCGGTGCAGCTTTGAGTTTTGCGCTACCTTATTTAAGGCAGAGGCACAGAGTTTAAGGCAGAGGCACAGAGTTTAAGGCAGAGGCACAGAGCAGTGCTTCTTACCTGACCGAATTCCCGCGAATCAGTAAATCTCGCAAAGGGATTTACAACATTGTGGGATCTCGTAAAGGTATGTTATTCTGGTTCTGCATCAGCCTCTATGCTTATAAAACACAATACTCTTATAATGTTCACCAAATAATTTCTGTAGAACAAGTATGTTCACCAAATAATTTCTGTAAACAAGTCTATCAATTCAAAATAATCACCAAATAATTCCTGTAAACAAATTTGTTCACCAAATATTTCTGTAACAAGTCTATTGTTCAAAAGTCTATCAATTCTGTTCACCAACAATTTCTGTGAAAGAATTTGTCCACCAAATAATTTCCTCCGTGGAACAAGCCTGTCTTTTCTGTTCACCAAATTATTTATGTAAAACAAATTGTTCACCCAATAATGTTTGTAAAACAGGTTTATCAATTCAGTTCACCAAATAATTTCTGTAGAGCAATTATATTTACCAAATAATTTCTGTTGACCAAATTTGTAAATTTAAAAAAAAAAACAAGATAGATGAGGCTGTAGTTGGCTTCTTATTTAACTGGTTTCTTCAAGGGAAAATTTAACTCAGAACAACTCTAAAGTCAAGTATCCAACCCCTCCCTTAGTGCACACCAATAGAAGAGGATGGGGATGGCCCCACTATCTCTGCTGCCTTGCCATGCCGACCCTTTCCGCAGAGCATGCAATCACCATTTTTGGTGCACTTCGCATGCACTGCAATAGGGAAACATCAAACCAATCGCAGCGCACGCACAGGGTAGCGCACATGAATTGCGTGGCGATTTTGCTTCGTAGTGCGCTTCTTGCATGCTGCCTAGTGGGGCCTTGCCCATAAAAAGAAAATAAGGACTGTGCCATTTATTAGTATGTTCTTACAGCAGAGATTAAAGGAAATGTTTTCCATTGACCAGGATTTATTTAGAATGCATGACAATTACCATTTTTAAAGGGGAAGTGTATCATATACCAGCTATTTCTTATTAAAGAGTTTACAGGGAAATATTTTATAGACAAGAGAGTCATTAAGTGTACACATTTTTCTGAAGGGATTAAAGGGAAAGCAAACAATTTACCAGCTTAGATTTTTTTTAACAAAGATTAAAGAGAAAGCTTGCCATTTACCATTACCATACATAACTCTTGGTGCACAAAATTGCATTTTAAGACAAAAAGTATGCTTGTTTTTCCTTAGTTCATTTTGTGCACAAAAACCATACACTTATGCTACAAGATGTATTTGGTCTACAAAATTTTCTTTTTGCCAGCATGTTTCTTTTCACCACTTTTTGTATACAAAAAAAAAAAATTCTGTTTCAATCCACTGTACATTTTGTTCACAAAAAAGATTTTGGTCATCAAAATATACATTTTGGTGCTACAGTTGTTTTTTTGTTGACTAAATGTATTTTGTTACCACCAAATTTCTTTTGGTCGACTAAATATAGTATTGTCACCAAAATGTTGTTTTTTGTTGACTACAGTAAATGTGTTTTGTTACCATAGAACTTCTTTTGGTTGACTAAATATAGTTTTGGTCCCAAAGTGTTAGTTTTTGTTCACTAAATGTATTTTGTTATCACTGAATTTCTTTTGGTCACTGAAGTGTTTATTGTTACAAAATGATCTAAGAACAAATGGCACTCCATAATAATTAGGTATTCAGAGGTTTATTAATAATTAACATATTAGTGGTCTAATGGGGTACCCATTAGTAGAAATGTTCAGATTAGCTGTATGTTAAGAAAAGCTGGGGGGTTAGAAAATATAACTCCTGTATGCTACTTTCGTGGCCATTCTACTACAAGGCAGTAATTATTACTTAAGATGGGCATAACTGCTAAAATCCATTCCACTTGCAGATTCGCAAATTTTCTAAAAAAATTCGAACATCCACAGGAAAACCCATTAAAGTCAATGGGAGAAAAAAATCTGCACAGATCCGCCTAAATGTATGTAGGGCAAAATAACAATGGTAACTTACTGTAAATGGCTCTGGGACCTAGGAAATAGTCTGGGAAACACATACATATATCCAGAACTTTCCTCACGATTGCTCGGTTTGTGAAATTCTGCATTCTATTTTCAAAAAATTTTTAAAATTCAAGAAATTTCGAAAATTGGTCTGGGGAACAGACAATCAGATTCTTTGTGAAAGAATCTGATTGTAACCAATTCTGACTGGAAAAGATTCTTTATGAAAAAAATCTGATTGTAATTATTCAGAATTGGTTTCAATCACATTCTGATTGTCTGTCCCCAAACCATTTCCCAGGTCCCAGAGCCATTTATAGTTACTGTATCATTTTTAAAAAATTTTCAAAAATTCCTTAAAAATTTGAATTTTCAAACGCAGCTGAAAAAAATCTGCACAGCTAAAATCCGCTAGATGCCCGATTCATGGAAATCTGCCATGGAACCGGGTTCGGATCTGCAATCTGGTCCATCTCTAATCATTACACACCAGTTCCTTAAGGGGTAGCTGTGCTGTGGTTAGCTGTGCTGGTTATGCTGCTATGCAGGAAAGAATCATGCCAAGTCTAGATCATCTAATGTATAGATAACCTAAGTATATTGGAGTTTAACAAGGGAGTTAAGTATAGATAGCCTATATTGTATATAGTATATTGGAGTTTAACAAGGGAGTTAAGTATAGATAGTCTATATTGTATATAGTATATTGGAGTTTAACAAGGGAGTTAAGTATAGATAGCCTAATTATATATACTTAAGGTTCGTACACACATGCGATCGCGGGACCCGACCCGTGATGCACGATGTGTCCGAACGTTAATTTTGGCCGATAATCGGCCCGTGTATGGGCCTTTTATTTAACCATTATGTATATACTGTGGCTGGGTCTCACTCTTTTCTGCACCATGTTTCCCTAAATTAAATTTGTATTCCACCCCTTCTCACCAATCTCCCAACTCTTTTTATATCTTTTTATATCTTCAACTCCCTTCTGTGCCCCTCTCCCACTGACCCTTTTCTTTCTCCACACTCTCCCCAGGACTTTGCGCATTACTTTCAACATAAAGTGGAGTCCATCCGCATGCAGATCTCTGGTCCTCGAGATGACTGTCAGATTATGTCGCCCTTAACTCCCTTAGCTACTATTGGTTCTTTTGTTCCTGTGACCCATTCAGAAGTCTCTCACTTGCTTCTATCATGTCCGCTCATGGCCTGTTCCCTTGATCCCATGCCCTCTGGACTACTCAAGCACTGTAATCACATGCTTACTCCTATACTCACCCACATATTCAATGCCTCCCTTACATCTGGAATTTTCCCTTCCGTCTTTAAACATGCCCATGTTAAGTCCATAAAATGCCCTCGCTAGACCCCTCTTGTTTAGCAAACTACCGCCCGGTCTCTCTCTTACCGATAGCCTCTAAACTGCTAGAACGATTAGTCTTCTCTCGTATCACTGCATACGTCCCACTCCAGCACTTATACCCACTCCATTGTACCTGTATGTTATCCACCTAACTAGATTGTAAGCTCTATGGGGCAGGGACCTCCTTTCCTCTTGTGGCAAAGCTCTAACACTCCTATTTATATAATTTTTATATTTATTTACTGAACTTTCTATGTGTTTATCCCCCTTGTATGACTTTATTGTATTTTATTACTGTACAGCGCTGCATCCCCAAGTGGCGCTTTATAAATAAACTATACATACATACAAACTATACATACATACAAACTATACATACATACAAACTATACATACATACTACACCCCAGGAGCAGGTCAAATAACTTGTGTGTTTTCTTACACCTCTATTGAAAAAGTGTTAAACTTGTACTACACAATAGCACAAAGTTTAACATAAACAGCCTCATTTATCCAAAGTTGGTGGGCAAAAATCCTGTCTTAATATATTTAATATAGGTTAGTGTGACTTTAACACAGGCTTTACAGTTATTTAACATCACTTTTGTGCTTGTTTTCTATAAGACAGGCTATATAGCTGGTGTTAAACTTTCGCAAATGCATTCCTATTTAGTAGTAACTGCATATCATTGGCAGATAGGATATATTGTGTTGTATTGTAGATAGCGTTTTCTTTCCCACTTTATCGTCTGGTTTTGAAAACTACTTGATTTACTATATAGGCAGATATTGGTTACCATCCTTTACCAGGCACTGTTTGGCCTGGTGGAGATACATAGTTGATATCTTCCTCCTGTGGCGGGGCTACGTTGGATTGTTACATCGGTTCCATAAACAGATCAATATGGTACATCCTGAGATTCATTTCTCAAAACAATTTAGTAGGGTTGGGTTAGGTAGGGTTAAAAAGGAGGGTGAAAAGGTTGGACTTGATGGACGCATGTCTTTATTCAACCTTTAATTACTATGTCACTATTTACTGAGAGACGAGATTTCTGTATTAAATCACTGTACGTATCACTGCACACTGTGTATGTGGCTCTCGTTAAATGAGCCTGAAAGGGTTTTGCACTGTGCAGTTTCCAGCAACCACTGCCACGCAGGCCCCATAAAACCCGTTATCACCTTAGGCAGCTTGAGTTTTCTACAGTATCTATACATCTCCAATGGATTTATGGTTATTTAATTAATACAATTTATAGAGGAGTCTATGCAATTTCCAATATGAAGTATTGCATATAAATATGTCCCTTTCTTTCTTTCTTTGGTTATTGTATTAATTAGCCAATAAATGTTTTGCCTTTACATCCCCCTTTGTTATGTTTTGACTCACTGTCACGGAACAAATTAATCTACCTCCTACATACTTGCAGGGTATTTAAGCCGCAATGCGATAGGTGTTTTAATTAGTTAATTAATTATGTAGAGTGAAGATTTTGTCTTGATTTTCTGATTAATTGACAAACTTGGCCCATTTCCAGATGGAAGTAAGTTGTTCTGCTTTCTTTTTTATTTGGCATAAGAATCCTGAGTATCTCGGGTATAAAATATTTAATAACATAGAAACCCATGATTGGCAATACGAAGTAATAATAAACGTTCGAGGAAAGAATATTTAACGTAAACAATTCTATATGAAAAGTTCCCCCGAAGATACATCAGGAAATGAATGGCAAACTTGTGTTGTCCTGTCAAGGTGGAGAGATTTGCATATTCAATTTCTCCTTTGTGGTTGAAACTGTTTCACTGCGATCATTGGTGGAGTTAATGTCTTGAAACATGTAAAGCAACTTCAAAAAACAAATGCAGTTGTGAGTGATACAACTGAAACAGGTAATTCCAAATTATACAATTAATTCTGAGACATTTATATTTTAGCTTTAGTTCTTTAATCCATCTAAAAGGCTATCAGTACTATCTGTAGGATTCCATTGCCCATTATTTTAAGATATAAGTACAGATTATGGTTGTGTGGACAAATCCCAAGGAGGAGGGGAGGACAAACAGTAATTTGGCTGTATGCAGGATTATCATAAAAGGGCAACTGTGGTCTCTTAATGAGTTTGGTTTAAATAAAAGCCTGCTGTCTTTCCTGGGTCAAATATCTGACTGCAGCCTGTAAGAAATTATATTGTGGAAAATGTTCAGACATACCGTGTCCGGTATGACATTGCTTGACCTTCTTCTACACCCCTGTCACTAGGGTTTGAGCATGCTCACTTAAAATTTAATGCTAGGAAATGCAGTAAGTATCAGCACAGAGAGACGTCATCAGCGTCATATCCAGGGATATTTCCAGAGACTGTTAGGCAGTAAATGTGGATATTGCTGAGTAGGTTGGAATAGATGTATCTATGTCTTTATTTAACCTTAAATACTACTATAAAGCCAATAAAATGTCAATCTACTTCTGCCTAAGTTTTACAAGGTAGAAAAAGGCAATATATATTGTTGAAATTGTCAGAAATTGCTACTGTAGTTTAGAGGGACTATTAGTGCGGGCAAACTAGTCACATGGCTACAATCTGCTATAAGCAGGAAGTGTTCAGGAACTTTTATTGGTGTACAAGTACAAAGTAGTGGTGTAACTAGAAATCAATGGACCCCCCCCAGAAAAACTATAATGCCCCCCACCCACCTGCTTCATCTAAAGTGACTGTCTGGGGAGAAGTTGGGGGCCCCTCTGGTTCCCAGGCCACCCTACAGTTGCAGAGGATCCCAAGACTTTATTAGTTAAGTGTAAAAACTACAAAATAAGCAAGAAACCCCCCCCCCCCGTGAGGATGTGTCTGGCACATGCTGGAACTGGAACTTCTTACAACAATGTGTTTGGCTCACCTACAGCTTTTGCAAGCTTTTCACATATGTAAAAATTATTTTAACTGGTTTCCATTATTTTCATTTGTTTAATATTAACATATTTTTAAATGATCTGGAAACTAGAAAGGAGCATTAAACTTTTTACAGATTCAGCACAAATCCCATTGAAATAACAAAGGGAACAGCATAACATGCATCACAAGCTTATCTAACTTCCAGTGGATGCTGTTCATTAAAGTGACCTTTAAGGTTAGGAACCTGTCAAACGGCTTAGACAGAAATGCATTTATATCCGCTGGTTCAGCAAAAAGCGCAGTTCAGAATAATACAAATTGCTTCGCTAAAAGATACAGTTGATGATTATGGTATTTAAGGTAAGGAACCATATCAAGAACAAAGGACATTGTTTCATTCTCATTCAAAAATCCCTTGAAGGCGTTTTATGGCCTGTAAACGTCAGCAGGTACTGTCAGGTGTACGGGGGGTGGTAAAACCATTCAGGTGGATTGTTTAAGGATCCAATGTTCCTGCAATGTTAATGGAAATAGAAACATAATCGGGATGAGGTATATGAAGTGCTCGATGCAGTCCCAGGTAGGACAATGCTGTAAGGGGCCATGCAAGAGGCTTTAAAAGTAATCCATAAGCTTAATACAGAGCCAGAGAGCCAGTTTCAGCTTTATTGTGGAATCATCAGTGTAACCTCTGGTCTGTGATATGAAGCGCCAATCAAAAGAGGACCCTAGTAGAGATGGGATCCGGGTCCAACACGAACCCGGATCCGAAACAAAACACCTCGATTTCGAAATCCGAATAATCCTTCCGGATTTCTGGACTTTAGATCGCATTTTCGATAATTTTCGAATATACGGAGCTATTTTCGATTGTCCGGATTTCGGGACTTCGGAGCGCATTTTCGATAGTTTTCAAAAATAGCATCAAACGACAGAAAATCCTTAAAATTACAATCGGAAACTCGAAAATGGTCTCCAGTCGTATTTTCTAGAATTTCGGTAGTTAATTATTGAAAATTCGTTCCGGTTTTGGATTTTCGGTCTACGGGATTTTCCTGAGATCCAAGAATCTGAATACGGAACGATACTAGTGAGTTTCAGCGATCTCTAGTCCCTAAGGGGGACGATAGGGGGGCTAGATATCCTTTCCCATATGCAAATAAGGGAAGGAGAGACTTCTGGATAGTTTCCATGTTACCATGGTAATCCTTAAGTAAGAGCTACCACAGACGATTTCTTACAAGCTAACAATCGCGATTGCGTGCGTGAGATGGGTTGCATGCGCTGCAAACAGAAGGTAAGATGCGCTTTTCACACATGTTGCTATCCTGCACAGTGTGGCCTCAACCTAAATGAATTACCTTCTAAGAGACTTTAAGGCTGGGTTTGTGTGCATTGGATGAATGGGCAATGAGGCCAGTAAGTCACAACCAATTGTGCGGTCTCCTATAGAGCACAAGATCGGTTGCGCCAAACTGTCGGCCGTGGCTACTTTTCTTTCTTTTGTAATTTGTCCCAAACGCTCACTCGCTAGTGGAGAAGGGTTGGAACAAAGAATCTTTTGTGTACCCAGCTTTACTAGAGATCCCTTGAAACTACTAGATTTTTCGTATTTTCGAAAATTTTCGAAATTACGGGTTTTAGCGTATTTTCGAAACTAGTATTTTCAAAAATATGGATTTTCGAAAATGCGAGTAATCCGGGTTCGGATCCGCGAACCGCCAATCCCTAATTGTCAATAGTCATCATTTAAATGATAAATCTGTATTATTGTATCTAGAGCCTTTCCCAACAATAACTCAGTCTTAGCCTGACCTATAATAGAAAGTTTATGTCTGAATATATCATCTATATAGCTGAATATTCTGCCAGATCCTTTATATTAGATACTGTCATGCAAACACAAAAAAATTGACTAAATGCAAAGAACCGTAGATATTTTTGTGTTTTTTTCAGGTGCTTAATGTATCAAAAGTGTAATGTATAGTTTTTATTTCACTACTAAAGAAGAAATAATTAAACTAGAAAAAAAATAGAGAAAACATGTGTCATTCCCTGCACTTATGAGGAAGATTTCCAACGCAGCTCCATTTCTGCATTGCCAGCAGTTTAATAACTTTCGCACATTGCAGAAGATGAAAAGGTGGTCTTTAAATTGTTTGCTTAATCATACTTTCTAATTTACATATTTTGAATTTCAATCTCAGCCATAAAAACACATACCTCGCATTTAAATATTTGTATTAAGGATTGCGACAGTAAGAAAATCGAATGTAACACACACTATGCTTGTGAAGGTTCTCATTCATCCAGGTCATGGTATATCTGTTGTATTCAATTAGATCAACTGGACTTGAAATACAGAGGAATACAAGTAGTGACGTTAGCAATTGGCTCTTCTATGCTGGGCCATACATTGGTGCAGCTGCTGTTTTGTCTCTCCAACATGCAAAGCTGAGTATTCTTCACTGCACTGCACTGCGTTCAAGAACTACATTTCAAGTCCAGTTGATCTAATTGAATACAACAGATAACACACACTATGTTTTGCTTGAAAACAAAATCCTGCAATGTGAATATTTAAATTAAAGAAATATTAAGCCAGTTTTTGTTTTGTTTGTAAAGGTTCTCATTCATCCAGGACATAGTGAATGCATCATCTCTATTCAGGCTTGGTTTCTTTATTTTCACATAAATGGCCTCCTTGACACCTCTTTTGAACCAGTCCTGTTCTTTAGCCAAGATGTTAACATTACAGTCTTAAAATGTATGCCATTTTCCCTTGGAATACAAGTAGTGACGTTAGCAATTGGCTCTTCTATGCTGGGCCATACATTGGTGCAGCTGCTGTTTTGTCTCTCCAACATGCAAAGCTGAGTATTCTTCACTGCACTGCACTGCGTGTGTGATGTTGCTCTTCTCATGTTTCGGTATTGGGTCTGCCACAGTGTGTTGCTTGGTTTAAAGCAGACAGGGATACAGTGTCTCTTGACAATTCTTTTTCATCTCTCTGAAACACCCACTACATAAGGGATGACTTTATTCTTTATCTCTTGCTTCCCATCTTTACTGGTGGTATTGGTGTTCATTTCTTTCCTTCAACATACAGATATTAAGTCAGTTTCTTCTATTGGTGCATAATGAGTCATGGATTAATAAATATAAGCTGATCTAAAGGGTACCTTTACCTTCAAAAAAACCCAAGATTTCCGTATACTTAGCTATTTATTTGACATTTCATAGGATATTTAGAATCCAATCCCTCACCACGGCTTTCTCATTCTTCCTGCTGCCTTCAGGTAACATCACCAATGACTAAGAGTTGCTACCTAAGCAACCTCTTGTAACACATTTGCAACAGCAGCAGAGAAGGCTGAACTTGCCGATGAAAGATTGGGCTTTGTAAGTATCCTCAGGAGCGTTAGATGAAAGGAAATGAATAACAAAATCTAGGTTTGGGGGTGGATCTTGGATATGAATATCATTTTAAAAAGAAAGGCTATTTCCGTACCTTTAAAGGGCATTTCCACCCCACCAATTAAAATTTGCCCCACTGTACAGTGTAAAAAAATCCATACCTTACTCCTCTACTCCTTATGGTTCTCCTGCAGTGCCTGTTCAAAGTCCAGAAAAATGAAGATTAGGAGCTGACTCCGTGTCATCCAGTATCAGCCCATTTCCTGTCTCCCTGGAGGACTTTGGCATGCACAGGTGAGCTCTCCCCCTCCCTCTGGATCTCTACTTTTCTGTAGTGTAGGGGTGTACCGTATATACTCGAGTATAAGTCGAATTTTTCAGGCTTTAAAATTAGCCTGAAAACCTAACCTCGACTTATACTCGAGTCAAGTCCTAATTTAGATGCAAATTCTGCAATTACAGATAGTAACCAGTAGGTGGCGCTGTGTTAACCTGCATAGAAAGTTACAGGAGCTGATCTGCCTTTACACTTCCTGCTTCCTGTATTCTGGCTGCTGGACTCACTCAGCACTGTCACTGGAATCTGTAAATCTGAAGGGTCTCCTCAGTTTGGGGCAAAAAACAGCTGCTAGTACAGTGCAAAGGACAGCTTGAAAGTACAACTCTCAGGTGACATTTTTAACTATTGGGGTCAGAGAGTCCTTTACTATATGGGGGTCAGAGTTCCCTTTACTATATGGGGGTCAGAGTTCCCTTTACTATATGGGTGTCAGAGGGCCCTTTACTATATGGGGTTCAGGAGAATTGTAGATGATGGTAAGCTTAATTTAAAGTTTATTGAACCTTGCCACTCCACATGTTTAGAAACTGAAACTCGCAACAACAAAGCTTGCTGGGAGTTGTAGTTTCCAAACATGTGGAGTGCCAAAAAATTGGAGGTTACTGGTACTGGATTTGGCTATTACTGTATGGGATTCATGTATGGGAATTCAGCTGTCCATTTAAAGGGCAACTAAAGCCTAAAAACAACACAGAATCAGAAGGCAGTAGTGGTGATAGTTTCTACCCTCGACTTATACTCGAGTCAATCAGTTTTTACAAGTTTTTCAGGTAAAAATAGGTACCTCGACTTATACTCGGATCGACTTATACTCGAGTATATACAGTACTTACCCTTAGCAAAACAATTTCTGGATTAAAGTCATGAAGCAACACATGTTAAGTGCTACTAACATGTATTCAATTATAGATTAAGGCAAACTATTTTTTGCCACTAAGATAGTGGCTATCATCCTTAGTGATATTGGAGGTTCAAAAGGGGAAGGCGGAAGGCAAAGGAGAGGGAATAGGAGAGAGAGAGAGAGAAGAGGGATGAGAGAGATGAGATATATGATAAATATATATATATACTATATATATATATATATATATATATTATTGATATATAATTTGATGTGAGATCAAATTGTTTTGTCACCACGTTTCCCCTTTAAATAAATTATTGTACATTAAATCTTCCTCATTCAGAAAAGCTGCACTTCAATGCTTAATGTTTCCAAATGTATACAAGTTTCAGTATTAAGGATCATTTTTACTTTGCTGTTTCTTTGTAGTCTGTAGATCTCCGTGAATGAAATATCTTGAGGATTTCTTTGTACATAAAATATAAGATTTCCCATAAACAAGCTAAATGCTGACTGCCTTTCTTCATAACTACTCTGATGTATTCACTTCATAAATTTGATTGCTTATCTCTGCATTTTTTTCTAGCTAGCAATATCCGTTGAAAATTGGAACTATACAATGGAATTATCATAAAGCCAACCATTTGTATTTAGGCTTAGATTTCACTATTTCTATTTATTCAGTTATATTTATTTAATGGTTTTACATGGATGCATGTAAAACCAGAAAAGTAAGCAAGATTAATAGAGGCTTACTCATCTTCTATTAATTTTTACATTGTAAAAATGAACTTTTTAAAAATGAAAAGTACTCAGGAAAGGAGGTTAGGATAAAGTGTTCCTACCTCCCATTATTATTTTGTTGTTGAGTGCCAGTATGTATAGTTTTCATCTGCCAGGTTTGGGATTCCTGTATTAAAGATAGTGCTGAAGCACTGAGGAAGCCTGGCACAGAAGTCACAAAAACAATATTTGGAGGTAGGAATATTCAACCCTACCTCCCTGCCCCAGATACTTTACATTGATATGCACTATAGTTCTCTTACCCAGTTCTGCTGAAACCAAGAACAGATGAGACCCCCACCAACACCATTAATTGAATTTTGCTTGGAGGCACAGCTCAGTTAGTTTGTAATGTGAACAGTGTCAGTCAAATTGCCAGAAAGGGCAGGATATTCTATGTCCAGCACATTGTATGTCAGAACTCACCGAACAATTCTACAACCTTTATAGTAAACTGTAAAGGAGATCTATAGTGGAGGTATAGTAAAAAGAAGGAGCTAACAGTGAATTAATATATTAATATATACATACAGTATACAACACATTAATTAAAGTAGGTGGCTGTGTTATAAACAAAAACTCACTAAGACATCCATCTGGTGCGGGTGCTATGCCCCAGACCTGTCATTGTATATTTATATTAGCTTTCCTTCCAACAGTTTTAAAGGGTAAGTTTTAAAGTAATGAATAAATCATTCACAGCTCACCATTTCCAGGAGGAGGTCCAGGTGCAGTCCAGGTGCCGTCTTCCCCGACCCGACGCTCTGCGCGGTACATCAAGTAAAACCTCTAAAGATGGAAAACTGTGCACACTGACATACCTGGACTCCCTGACGTGTTTCGAGCTACCAGCTCTTAGTCATAGGGATCCTATGAGCTGGTAGTTTGAAACACATCAGAGAGTCCAGATGTCAATCACAAGAGATAAATTTGGTCACCATTTAAATGACATGTTGTATATGACTTTGTCTGGTGTGCACCGGTGTCCCTCTTTGGAGGTTTTATTTATAGTGCAGGTATCCCACCACCCAAACCGCTCCTCTCCTGATAATACCCAGTATGAGGACCTAAACCAATAGGTCCTCCTCCCTGGGTTCCAATTATAAGTGGCATAATGACCTGTCAAAGGCTTTTAATACTGGTTAATATTGGTTCCTGTATTACAAGGAGCATGTCTTCCCATTGGCCAGACAAGGAACAGTCCTGGAGAGGCTGTGGGATGTGTTGGGTTAGACCAGCATGATGAGCCAGCGATTGACAGCCTGGTATGCCATATCTAGATGGAAAACAGGGGTAAGGTCCTAGCAGTTATGGGGAGAAGTGATTAAGGGGGTATAATTGCCCTTGCATATAATAATATTACCTTTTATACAAAAGGCCGTGCTTGCACACATGCATTCATTTTAGAATTGAAAGATAAAGATAGACGGTGATTTGTTTTTTGTGTAGCCTATGAATGTAGATCGAGGCAAAAAGTATGTTATTCAAATAGCCTATTAAGATTACACATCCCTTAGTAGTGCTGTAGAGAAAGACCACCTAGGAGCCCAAGTTTTAAAAATTCCATACTCAAAGGGAATCTGCCTGCAGCCAAAACATTCTTGACACTGTAATTAATCGTTTCCTTACATATTTATTCTTTTTGGAAGGAAATGTCAAGTCACTTATTGGCTGTAAAGAAAAATGAACAATAAATATCAGCCAACAAATTTAACCCCAGACTCCAACCTTACTATATTGATTTTTCTTAATGTAAAATCAATATTCTCTGATATGTTGACAGCATTTATCTTGTTAAGAGGAAAGATAAAGTAACCAAATTAGTTTTGTCCCAGTACCACAAGTTTACCGTTATGGATATTGGTTATTGTGCCTTTAGGTCCTGGAATGTATGTCTGTCATGTTTTTAGATATTGTTCTAGCTTTGTCCATCTTCAGCATGTGAATTGTTTCCTCTTTGCAGGGTAATGCGGGAACCATAATGCTGGCTGGGTGATGGGATTTATGGAGATTGCAGGATTTTGTGCTAAATTGATTACAAAACTGCACCACTTATTTCAAATTAGGGGGTTACCACTGCCTTGTAAAGAGGGAGGATAATATTTTCCCCTTGAATCTATTCCCCTCTTTATACAACACATCTTGTTAGCTCTAGCCGTTGTTGTCAGTCTGATTGATAGCTACCAGAACCCCCAAATCTTTTTTCCAACAGAAATCCAGAGCCATTTATGGTGTAGGTGGCACAAGGATTGTTAAACCCCAAATGCATCACCTTACATTTATCAACATTGAATCTCATCTGCCATTCTGCTGCCCATTTTGATAATCTATCTAGGTCTGCTTGCAGCACTTGCACATCATTTGATGTTTTCAAAGCACAGATTTGTGTCATCAGCAAACGCAGAAACCTTGCTCTCAAAACCCACTTCAACGTCATTTATAAACATTAGATAGAAGTGGTCTCAGTACAGAACCCTGAGTCATTCCGCTTAGAACATTAGCCCACATCAAAGTAGTTCCACAGTAAAATTAAAACTCAAGTGCTGCGTAGGTGCAGGGTTCACAAGTATGTCTGCCAGGAGGGGTGGGCACTGTGCGCATAGGGTAGGGGGTCGCACTGTGCTTTGAGCTTGGGGGCCTGCAGGGAAATTCCCCCTGCACCCCACCAGGGCTTTTAAAAGGGCATTTGGGGCCTAACGGGTCCTGCAGCTCAAAAGTGTGACCCCCTTTCCTCTTTCTAATAAAATACTTTCCTGCACTAAGAAGAGCCTTTTGGGGCTTAAGGAGTCCTGCGGCTCAAAACCTGGACCCCACTCTCGGCTCTAATAACAGCCTTTGCAACCGTTATGATGTCCTTTGTTGGAGGTCCCACAGCTCCAAACTGTGACCCCTCTTCCCTCGCCCTAACAAGAGACCTTGTGGCTCCTACTAAGGCCTTTGTTGGGGAGTTTGCAGCTAAAAATCAGGACCCGCACTGGCTCTTAACAGAGCACTTGCAGACCTCTAAAGGGCCTGCAGCTTAAAGCCAGGATCCCCCAACTCTTAAAAGAGCCTTTGCAACTCTAATAAGAGCTTTTATAATGAGGGGGTCCCGCAGCTGAGAAACCAAGACCACCCCCAAAAAGTACCTTTCCTGGTCTCCACCATCTTCTTTTCCCCCTTCTTCATCTCTGCTGCTGCCTTTTTTTCTTCTTCTTTGGCAGTACTAGTGAGACTTTTTTTTAGTATCGACGCTTAATAAATTGTGATACTGGTTTTGCAGGTTTTTTTAATGAAATTCACAGCGCTAATAGTAGCGCAATCTTCCTATCGTAAATACCTTCTAAAAACTAGCGTTACATCAAAAAAACTGGGCTCAAGGTTACTAATATTACCAGATCCAACAAAGCATTCATTCTAATAGCAACTTCTAGAATCTGTGAAAAAAAATGTTTATATACTTAGCAAATTTAAGGGCATCTATAGTGGGAAAACGAACATTTCTTTCTTTCTTTCCATGTGTTCTATAATTCCCCACAACCCCCAGAGTGTCTTCACTGTTTTCAGATTCCCTCTCTGTCCTGAGATACACCAGTTAGAAGAAAAGTGATTGCATTCCTCTACTCCTATTTGGACTGTCAATCAAATCCCTGTGACGTGATCCCCCCTTCCTGCTCTGCAATAAACATAGAGATAAGAGCATTAGCAGGGGGAGTGAGGTAGCTTTGATGGTAGATAAAAGGCTGAACTTGACCCCTTCCTAATAGCTTTCACTGATTGATGATGGGTCACAAAGAGAGAGATTGTAAACTGTACTGTTCTCCTTCTTCTTCCGTGTCTCCAGGACAGCTTGCTTTCTATTGGCCACTGTGCGTGGGTGTGTTTTTCAGGATGTTGAACTTTTAACTCCTACTGCGCATGATAAACTTGTCGGTTAGCCAGAGTTGAGACACCGAGGAGGTAACAGAGGAGAGGGGGATGGGGGGAGTGCTGCACAGAGATCTGACACAATGGTTAAACAGAGTCACTGACAGATATAGGATTAAGGCAGCACAGAGTACATTATTTAACTTTGCAAAGGGGCAATGTGTTTTTTTCACTATAGATGCCCTTTAAGGAACTTGACATCTTTTGAGGTGCTGTTAAAACCCCTACTCTGTGTCAGGGTAATTGAAATCCCTCATTACTAGAATACCTGTAGCCTTCCCCAACTGCATATGGTGGTTTATTTCCACATCTTCACTGGCATTTGGTGTCTTGTAACAGACACCTACAATTACTGTAATGAACTCAAGTTCTCGCTTCCCATACACAACATCACCCACATAGTTTAGCTTTATAGTCTATACCCCACACCTATTCCATCTTTTAGATTTGGATTCAATTCTTAACAAACATACATACCCCCTCCCCTACTTTCTTCTTTACTCTCATGTATAAACAATGAGAATCCTTCCAAATTTACTGCCGTATCAGAATAATTAAGCCATGATTCTGCTCTACCTACCATAACACACTTTTCTTTTAAAGCTTTTAGTTCTAGTTCTCTAGTTTTTCCAACATTTGTAAACATACATTTTGCTTTTGGATTATCATTTAATTTATTAATACATTTTTTGTACATGCCTTCCTTTCCTCTATGTTCCCCCTCCTCCTCTCACACCCTGCTATCTATCTATCTATCTATCTATCTATCTGTTATCTATCTGTCTATCTATCTATCTATCTATCTGTCATCTATCTGTCTGTCTATCTATCTGTCTATCTATCTATCTATCTATCTGTTATCTATCTGTCTATCTATCTATCTGTCATCTATCTGTCTGTCTATCTATTTATCTATCTGTCATCTATCATCTATCTGTCTGTCTATCTATCTATCTATCTATCTGTTATCTATCTGTCATCTATCTGTCATCTATCTGTCATCTATCTATTTATCTTTCTATCTAGGACAAATGGGTACATTTTATATATATATATATCCTTCCTTTATATAAAATTATTTTCCATTTTGTGGAGATTGCATTGAGTTTTTAGACTGTACTATGTAGGTGGGGGTAGGCTAAAATAATATTATACATAGTAAAAGTGTATATTGTAATGTAAAAGATATAACATGAATTAGTTTATTAATATGTACAAAATAATGATATATAAGTGTGTAACAGTGTGTAAATGGCATATGAAATAAAAAATAAAAAAGTACTAACCTACAGAATCTCCCCACGTTTGAATGGACTGGTCAAAATGGGAGCTATAGACACACCTCTCAAATTTATTAAATTCTGCATGGAAATTTGCTGCCATTTCCTTATTGTCCTTATTATGCAATAGGTGTGCTTCTGGTAGCTGCTGTAGCACTACATCACATCCTGACGCAATGCATGCTTTACAGTGACATCCTTTAGCTTTGCATTGTGGTAGAGACTTACTGAGCATGTGCGAGTAAATGGCCAATCAAAACAAAGTTTGCTTTCCCAGTTAGTGTAGATGATATCCAGCTGTATTGCATTGTGGGAGAGACTTACTGAGCATGTGCGAGTTAATGGCCAATCAAAACAAAGTTTGCTTTCCCAGTAAGTGTAGATGATATCCAGCTGTATTGCATTGTGGGAGAGACTTACTGAGCATGTGCGAATTAATGGCCAATCAAAACAAAGTTTGCTTTCCCAGTAAGTGTAGATAATATCCAGCTGTATTGCATTGTGGGAGAGACTTACTGAGCATGACAAGAGGCTAATAAATATTGGGAACTGATCTCCAGAGATGGAACCCTACCTTTCCAAAACAATAGACTTCGCCATACCTATCGCAAAGGTGGAACGTTGGCTAACCACCTGGTAGTCACTGATCTTGCGGTTTTGGATAAATCTAAGCCTAATATTTTTTTGAACAGCCCACGTCCTGGGTGCTACAGGTGCCCAGATTGTATCACTTGCAGATCAACGCTGGTGGGCAACAAATTTGCACACCCGCACAGTGGCAAAAAACTTTCGATCAAATATTGATTCTCTTGCGATAGCCGGTTTGTAATATACATAATAATTTGCCCTTGTGGGCTATATTATGTTGGTAAAACTAGAACTACCTTTAAAGAGCGTATGGCGAACCATCGAGCCTCTATACAAGTATTTAACTCTAATAACTTGGATAAACGTGACAATAAGTTTTCAGATGCACCAGTGGCACGTCATTTCAAACAGGCCAAACATACATTGGCCAGCCTGAAATGCATGATCGATGGATTATCCAATTTGGAGATTAAATCTAATCAAGACAGAGATAAATTACTACTAAGGAAGGAAACCCGGTGGATACACTACCTTAACACTGTATCCCCAAGGGGACTTAATGAGCAACTGTCATTCCACTGTTTTCTATAATTGTTCCCAGTCTTGTTGCCTATTAGGATTATCAGTATTACTGTATATTATATGCTGCTAAAGTTCAGTATGTCCTTATCTATCCATTCCTCAGATTAATTGTGGTATTACTTGTATATAACCTGTATGGTTTTGTTTTTAAGTTGCTTTTAGATTTCAAGTGGGTTCACTAATGGTTTAATGGATTTGCTTTGTGATGTGTTTCTGGTGTGCTAATCAAGATGTATAAAAGAACGTCTTTTGTGAACAATGTAACATCCTGAGGATGGCTCGTTAGGGCTGAAACGCGTAGATGCATTTTAATGTGTTACAGTTAAAGTTACTTTTTATCTAAGTCCCGTGAGTGCCTCGTTCTGCTGGGAACTATATATATATATTTGCGTGTGTGTATATGAAATCATGTTCAGTATAATATTTGTGCATTATAAACCACATGTGACAATCATAGTTGTGTTTGAATCTGGCGGTTTTATCCCAGTTTCATGTATGGATATCTGCATCTATTAAACTGGTATTGCCCTGTGAACATTTTTCCAGTTCCATTTGCAGTCTTTATTACACAGAACCTATTAAAATCTTTATTTTACACAGTAACAAAGAAGAAACACATTTCTATGGGATGAAGCATTTGAGATTTACAATTTAGCATCCCTCATCGGCAGTAGTTGGCGAGAAAGCTGAATTCAGCACTTTATTCAGTGAAAAAAAATACATCAACTTTTATTGATTGAATGAGACAGATCCAAATATATACTATTCTTATATATATATATATATATATATATATACACACACATACACAAACACACACTATTCTTCTTTATATATACTATATTCTTCTTTATATATATATATATATATTGTAATATTTCAGGTAGCACAGACCGTTGTCTCCCAGAAAAGACAGCCTTTGGGCACAATTTAACACACAGAAGCAGGCAACAGTCTTTGGTTTAATTTTCAAACTGACCTCAGTCAGGTTTATTTAGTGTATTAGCTCACACAATAAAATAATAAATCCTATGCCACACTGGCCTAACTTAATACAAAATAAGTGTCCCTGACTGTCTGAACACTCACAGTCCAGTACTCACACGGCTCTGTGTCTCTCCCTGGAGAATTAGCTGGTTGGACCCAGTCTCCTACTGGGGTTTACAACTCTGACACTCAGTGGTACTGGTCTGCCTGCTTGCAGACCCACAGGCTCCTTGCCTGGTCAAACTCTCCTCCCAAAACAGGCTACACCTGCCCTTTTAATTAGTGAGCTCCAGCCACAGGGAATTAATTGATCTAAACTGGACTGCACCAGCACTGAAACCATTTACCATTAGTGTCTTGGGCCACAGTAAAGCACATTATATCCCAATTTAAATCATTCAATGACTTTCTTACATTTACACCTTTACATATCCCTCCCCTCTGATCAAGGCCGTAGGTCTGATCACTTTAAGCCATGAGAAGCTTTAGGGTTAACTTGAAAGGCAAAAAATAAACCTTGTCATTAAAATAGACATTACCTTTGTCTTAACCTACACAATCCCTTTAACATTTGCATAACATATCCATATTTTAACAATTTTTCAAGACAAAAACATTTTCAGATGTTTACATTTCTTAATACAAAATATACATTGATCAAAAACAAAACTTCTGGAGGGAAAAAAAATTCATACTGTATATTTACTAATACACCATTTTTTTTTTTACATTTGTGAGATCTTATGCTAACAACAGGGTTAGACACTTGCTGCTTTACTATATGTGTTCCCTTTTATCCAATACCCCTTCTAAGGGAAATCAGCTATGGTTATGCAAATTTGTAGTTTTCCACCATTAATTCTTATAGACCTGAAAATGTCTGCACCGGTCTCCTTATCGAACACGTATGTAACATATTTAACTACATTCTCACATGCAGAGTTTAATATGGCCTCAGAAATATTAAAGGTATTATACCCTGGCTCTTCCATTTCACCAACTGCCCCTGAACACCAGGAAAACACAGGTTATTTCACCCCAACTTTTAGGCATTACACAATTATCCATAACATGACTGATATCAAACCTGTGTTATTACTCATAACTAAAGTAAGCAAGTCTACTTTGTCTTTAACTATCCTGGTGCCCGAGACTTGGTCATTCATAGCTGTACCCTCATCATGATTTTTCTGTTTGATTTCACCTGTTTGAATCCCAGGTTGCCTCACTCATCACATTTTGCTTTTTTTCTGGCTCATCAGTACCACACACCCATTCAACTAATTTACTTTGTTCAACTTCCCTATCTGGTTTAAAGGAAACATTGTCTGTCATACTCAGAGTTAATATTTTCAGCATTATTTACTAAACCAGAAATTTGACATTTTATCCCCATGGACTGTGTTGATATTCAGAAACACTCACTTCTACTAGAGACTCGCTCTGCTTAGCTACAGTATCTGGCTGACTGGCAACATTTTCTTCACAAGCAAGCATAACAACTGCCTTATTTTCCTTGCCTTTAATTTCCAACAGCTTGTTTTCTAAAACCTTTTCTATTCCTATTTCACAAAGACTGGTTATACATTCTGCAGAACCTTTAAATGGATAACACTGCACAGTCTCCTTCTCCAAAAACATCCCTTTAAATGGTTCAGATGCTTGGATGGTGATTTGCAGAGAGGGTTCACTCACAGCTGTTGACGTTAACCCTTGGTTTACCAGATTACCAATTTTGTTAATCTCTGCAAAACAATAACCAGCTTTAATCGCCATATCACAACCCAGGGAACTTTTATCAGTCACAGAATCACCCTGGGATTCTTGGGAACATTTTTCAGAATTCCACACAGGGACTTTTACCCTTTTTACATCTTTAAAGCTTTGCTCTGTATTATCAGTCTCATCTGTTACCTTTCCTAAGGAAGCATTTGAATAGTGGTTATCCCTAACAACTTTGGTTCAGGTGCAATCACACACATACAATCTTACAATCATATGGAGCATAGTGCATTTCAACACATTAGTTTCCTGGTTGTTTTCTTGCAAACGACACTCACTAAACATTAAGATGTTTTGATATGTGAAACTTTGTCTTCCCATAATCCCAAATAGGGAATCTGTACCCAGTATAACTTCCTCATCAATTGCATCACTAACACAGTTTATGTTTTACTGTTCCCTTGGATGTCCCTAAAATATACAAACAGTGTGAACACCAGTGACATTTGTATTACTAGAGCAAATTTCAATAAACATTAATAACTCATTTAGTACCATTGACACACTTCTTGTAATGTCTAAAGTACCAGTAGTGGAATTCCACCAACGCATTTCAAATGTCTTTTGCCCAGTCTCTGGTTTATAATCACAGTCCCCACATTTTCTCCTCACAAGTATTTTGCTCCCATGTAATGTCCCCTTTATTAACAGTCTTACCAGGACCTTTGAACGACTTTTGGGACATGTTGGAAAGCACGCACACCTGAACTTGCCTTCACACTTAGGCTGTATTCTCCCAAACAATGGCTCAATTTAACCTGCTCCCACAAGTGTTGATTCACTTTCTGAGAACTTCTCTGTACTACATCATTTCTTTGGGCTTTTCCTGTAGCCGCTGTCTCTCTGGAACTTGGGAGCCATGTGCCGTCCTGCACACAGGGGTAGCACTTCCTTAGCCTTCCACTTCTCTTGCCCACCGTACATGGCTGTGCCTTTAATACCTTTCCTTTCTTTAAAGAAACGCTTGTCTTGGGAGTTTTTACTAGGTTAAGAAAGCAAAAATTTGCGTCTGTATTGCTGGAGTCTTGGGGTCATAGGGCCCCATCAATTTTTTCTCCAGTCCGCCAAGAGCTGCTCGAACCAATCATCGCCTGGCCCCATAAAAACCTGGGTGTATGTTCTGTGCTTAATTTGTGCCGGCGCAAACTCCACCATATGTAATATTTCAGGTAGCACGGACCGTTGTCTCCCAGAAAAGACAGCCTTGGGCACAATTTAACACACAGAAGCAGGCAACAGTCTTGGTTTGATTTTCAAACTGACCTCAGTCAGGTTTATTCAGGGTATTAGCTCACACAATAAAATAATAAATCCTATGCCACACTGGCCTAACTAATACAAAATAAGTGTCCCTGACTGTTTGAACACTCACAGTCCAGTACCCACAGCTCGTGTCTCTCCCGGGAGAATTAGCTGGTTGGACCCAGTCTCCTACCTGGGTTTACAACTCTGACACTCAGGGTACAGGTCTGTCTGCTTGCAGACCCACAGGCCCCTTGCCTGATCAAACTCTCCTCCCAAAGCAGGCTACACCTGCCCTTTTAATTAGCGAGCTCCAGCCCCAGGGAATTAATTGACTAAACTGAACTGGACCAGCACTGAACCATTTATCATTTAGTGTCTTGGGCCACAGTAAAGCAAACTATCACAATTTAAACCATTTTATGACTTTCTTACATTACACCTTTACAATATATATATATATATATATCTATGCTTGTTGTACGTTTGGAAATTCAGCTCTAGCAATCTTTTAGTGTTTTCACAGTAAAGCCTCATTCATCATTAAACTCGGAGACAGATGCTTTTAGCTTGTCAAAAAAGTTAAAATGTACAGTGAAGAAATGGTTGAAAGTTAATGAAATTGGGAACATTTTTGATCCCTTATTGGAGCGTACATACGACACACTAAACAACGCTGATTCACGCACACTACAATCGTGGGAGCGCGCCGCCATTGATATCTACTGGGAAAGGCAAAGAAGTCAATGAGCTCCCATAATTACTCATACCCAAAAACCCATTTATTGCAAAATAGGACATTATTAATGCATGAATGCCCTCATACAGACAACCCTCACTTTAAACCTCTTCTGAATGAGGTTAATAACCTCAGCATCCCAGAAACTCTGATGGTCCTTTTGTAATTGAACCCTTATATCTTTCAGCTAAGGGCCGGGCCACACTAGTGCGTTCCTCACGTCTTCCCATGGGATCTGATTCTCGGGAGAAACGCAGAGCAGTGCTTGTCACTGTGCGTGGTCCCATTGCGTGCGCAGCACTGCGATCTGTTTTCGCAGCGCATGCGTTCGAGATTTGATGTCAATCGTGCGCAGAACGCATCTCAAAACATTTTAAAATACTGTATCTTTAATTGTAAAATATTTGAACCGCAAATGCAGGTTGAAAAATAAATAAGTTCCAACGCATCATTTGTTTATATGAGATGATAATATATATTAATCAAACCATGGTCAAAACGACCTTTCAGACTAAGTTAAAAACCATACAATGTATATTTCTGGAAGGTGGGAAAGGAAAGTTATATGGCTGGCTTGGGGAATAATTTGAACATTTTTGAAAATTACAGAACGTTCGAGGATTTACGGATTTCCCAAATTCACAAATAGCAGCTATGTTTATCATGCCAACTCCCTGTTAGCCATGGCAATTAGAATTCGTGGTTCCAAAGCTTAAAGGGACACTATACTGAAAAAATACTGATTTGCGTGTGTTGCTGCATACCTTCAATCCAGCAGACATTTTGTTTAGGAGCAGTATCCCCCTTCCCTTTAACAACTCCCACTTCCATCCGACCTACTTTTTTCCCCCACAAACCAACTGTGAAGCTCTCACATCGCATACAGCATTCCAACTGTCAAAACTCTGTCACCATTCAGCTACAGTAAAACTCTCACAGAAGAATAGTTTTGGAGAGCAAGGACTTGATTGACAGCTGAATATAAGAAGTTTTAGATTGATATCTAAAGAAATAGGGAGCAATCAACAAAAAAAATGATACATGGTGGTTGTTGGGAGAATTATAGTTTTCCAGTTATGGTCAATTTAAAAATAACTTATTTTGCGGTATAGATGCCCTTTAATAAGAAGAAACTTGCACAGGAAAGCAATCAATCCTCGACGCAGATTCAGATCCGGATTTTACAGGAAATTCTGAATACTTCGAAATTATGAAGATCGAGAAAATACAATGCAAAATGTGCTAAAACAGGAAGCGCATGACGTTTCTGGTACTGGACGGTGTTCTTTTAAAGATTTTGCCATTGTTGTTCTTCTTCAGACTAATTCCTCCCAGGTCTCCCATTGACTTAATGGGTCGAAAATCTGTGAATCGGTCAGCGGAACAGAATTTTGCAAGTTCACCATCTCTATTGGCCATTGGTAGGAGAAGAAAGCTATAGCATGTATGTTTCAGACTTTCCTTTCTTCTGTCTTATGTCAATAAAAATAACTTTTAAATAATTTAATAAATCTCTCTGCAACATCCCACGCTACAGTTGGTCAAATGAGAAGTTTTAACTGTTCAACAGACTTTCTCTGGATGTTACATAACATGCTGTAATCTGCCAGAACCTCACTAAACAGGAATATTGCAAACACATCTCCTGAGGGGTTAAATCAGTATCTATTTTTTTTCATAGCCCAATACCTATTATAACTGAACAATTGAAAATGTGTCAAAACCGTTGCTTTTGCTAAAAAATAAGGGGAAAATGGGGGAATCAAACATTGGAAAAGTTGTTTCCCCAGGAAACAGCATGTCAAAAAAAAAACCCAATGTACTGCATATTAAAGGATAAGTGCACTGTAAAATCAATTTATGTTCAGTTAGAGCTGCAGCTTTAAAAATCTACTGCCATATTTCTTTATATTTATATAATTTTTTTTTAACTATGCCCTTCCAGAGCCTCAAAACGATATGCCTGTGAGTTGCACGGCATTACTGTTTGAGGCTCAGCAGGAGAGTGCACGGAACTCACGGCATTACTGTTTGGGCTCAAGCAGGAGAGTGCACGGAACTCACAGGCTATTACTGTTTTTGAGGCTCAGCAGGAGAGTGCACGGACTCTCACAGCGATTACTGTTTGAGGCTCAAGCAGGAGAGTGCACGTAACTCACAGGCTTACTGTTTGAGGCTCAATCAGGAGATTGCACAGAACTCACAGGCATTACTTTTTGAGGCTAACAGCAGGAGAGTGCACGGGAACCCACAGGCATAATTCCTGTTTAAGGCTCAAGCTGAGAGTGCAGGAACTCACAGCATTACTGTTTGAGGCTCAACAGTAGAGTGCACAGAACTCACAGGTTAACTGTTTGAGGCTAAGCAGGAGAGTGCACGGAACTCACACATGCATTACTGTTTGAGGCTCAAGCAGGAGAGTGCACGGAACTCACAGGCATTACTTTGTTTGAGGCTCAAGCGGAGAGTCACGGAACTCACACGGCATTCTGTTTGAGGCTCAAGCAGGAGAGTGCACGGAAACTCACAGCATTATGTTGGAGCTCACAGGAAGTGCACGACTCACAGCATTACTTTTTTGAGGCTCTAAAGAAGGAAGTGCACGGAACCCACAGGACTTCTCTGTTTAAGGTCTACAAGCATGAGAGGCGCAGGAACACATATTCCGCACTGTTTGAGGCTCACAGTAGAGAGTGCACAGAACTCACAGGCGTTTACTGTTTGAGGCTCGAAGTAGGAGAGTGCCGAACTCACAGGCATTACTTGAGGCTCATGCAGGAGAGTGCACGAACTCACAGCATTTACTGTTGAGGCTCAAGCAGGGAGAGGTGCATGAACCAAGGCATTACTGTTTTTGAGGCTCAAGCAGGAGAGTGCACAGAACTCACAGGCATTACTGTTTTGAGGCTAAGCAGGAGAGTGCCAGTGAAACTCACAGGCATTACTTTTAGGCTCAAGCAGAGTGCACGGAACTCACAGGCATTTACTGTTAAGGCTCAAGCAGGAGAGTGCACGGAACTCACAGGCATTACTTTTGAGGCTCAAGCAGGAGAGTGGCAATCGGAACCTCACAGGCATTACTGTTTGAGGCTCAGCAGAGATGCAGGAACTCACGGCATTACTGTTTGAGGCTCAAAGGAGAGTGCACGGAACTCAACAGGCATTACTGTTTGAGGCTCAAGCAGGAGAGTGCACGAACTCACAGGCTTACTGTTTGAGGCTCAAGTCAGGAGAATGCACGGACTCACAGGCATTACTGTTTGAGGCTCAAGCAGGAGAGTGCACTGGACACTCACAGGCATTACTGTTGAGGCAAGCAGGAGAGTGCACGGAACTCACAGGCATTACTGTTTTGAGCCAATCAGGCCTTGATTTACAGTGCACTTATCCTTTAATATGCAGTAATGGGGTTTTTTTTTTGACATGCTGTTTCCTGGAAAACAACTTTTCCAATGTTTGATTCCCCCATTTTCCCCTCTATTTTTTGCAAAAGCAACGCGTTTTGACACATTTTCACTTGTTCAGTTATTAAATAGGTATTTGAGGCTAGAAAAAAAATAGATACTGATTCAACCCTCAGGAGATGTGTTTGCAATATTCCTTGTTAGTGAGGTTTGGCAGATTACAGCATGTTATGTAACCTCCAGAATATCGTTGAACAGTTAAAACTTCTCATTTTGACCAACTGTAGAGCTGGGTGTTGCAGAGAGATTATTAAATAATTTAAAAGTTTGTTTTATTATTGACATAAGACAGAAGAAAGGAAGTCTGAAACATCATGCTATAGCTTTCTTCCTACCAATGGCCAATAGAGATGGCTAACTTGCAATATTCTGTTCGCTGACCGATTCACAGATTTTCGACCCATTAAAGTCAATGGGAGACCTGGGAATTAGTCTGAAGAAGACACAACAATGGCAAAATCTTTAAAAGAACACCGTCCAGTACCAGAAACGTCATGCGCTTCCTGTTTTAGCATTTTGCATTGTATTTTCTAGATCTCTCATAATTTCGAAGTATTCAGAATTTCCTGTAAAATCAGGATCTGAATCTGCGATCGAGATTGATTGCTTTTTCCTGTGCAAGTTTCTTCTTATTAAAGGCATCTATACCGCAAATAAGTTTTTTAAATTGACCATAACTGGAAACTATAATTCTTCCAAACCACCACTGTATCATTTTTTTGTTGATCTGCTCCCTATTTCTTTAGATATCTAATCTAAAACTTCTTATATTCAGCTGTCAATCAAGTTCCTTGCTCTCAAAAACTATCTTCTGTGGGAGTTTTACTGTAGCTGAAATGGTGACAGAGTTTTTGACAGTTGGAATGCTGTTGCGATGTGCAGGCTTCAACGTTGGTTGTGGGAAAAAAGTCAGGTCGGATGGAAGTGGGAGTGGTTAGAGGAAGGGGGATACTGCTCCTAACAAAATGTCTGCTGGATTGAAGGTATGCAGCAACACAGCCAATCAGTATTTTTTTTCAGTATAGTGTCCCTTAAGCTTTGGAACCCCGAATTCTAATTGCCATGGCTAACAGGAGTTGGCACTGATAAAAATAGCTGCTATTTGTGAATTGTGGGAAAATCCGTAAATCCTCGAACGTTCTGTAATTTCAAAAATGTTCAAATTATTCCCAAGCCAGCCATATAACTTTCCTTCCCACCTTCCAGAAAATATACATTGTATGGTTTTAACCTTAGTCTGAAAGGTCGTTTTGACCATTTGGTTTGTATTAATATATATTATCATCTCATATAAACAAATGATGCCTTGGAACTTATTTATTTTTCAACCTGCATTCGGTTCAAATTATTTTACAATTAAAGATACAGTATTTTAAAATGTTTTGAGATGTCGTTCTCGCACGACTCTCATACAAATCCGAACGCATGCGCTGCGAAAACAGATCGCAGTGCTGCGCACGCAATGGGACCACGCACAGTGACAAGCACTGCTCTGCGTTTCTCCCGAGAAATCAGATCCATTGGAAGCACGTGAGGAACGCACTAGTGTGGCCTGGCCCTTAGCTGAAAGATATAAGGGTTAAATACAAAAGGACCATCAGAGTTTCTGGTGATGCTGAAGGTTATTAACCTCATTCAGAGAGAGTTAAAGTGAGGGTTGTGCTGTATGCAGGCATTCATTGCATTACTAATTTGCCTATTTTGCAATAAATGGGTTTTTGGGTATGAGTAATTATGGAAGCTCATTGACTTCTTTGCCTTTCCCAGTAGATATCAATGGCGGCGCGCTCCCACGATGTGTGTAGTGTTGCTTGAATCAGCGTTGTTTAGTGGTGTCGTATTACGCTCCAATAAGTAAGGGATCAAAAATGTTCCAATATTTCATTAACTTTCAACCATTTCTTCACTGTACATTTTAACTTTTTTGACAAGCTAAAAGCATCTGTCTCCGAGTTTAAGATGAATTGAGGCTTTACTGTGAAACACTAAAAGATTGCTAGAGCTGAATTTCCAAACGTAACCAAATAGAATATATATATTATTTTATTATATAATATATATATATATATATATTGTAAGGTGTAAATGTACGAAAGTCATAATGATTTAAATTGTGATATAGTTTGCTTTACTGTGGCCCAAGACACTAATGATAAATGGTTTCAGTGCTGGCCAGTTCAGTTTAGATCAATTATTCCCTGTGGCTGGAGCTCGCTAATTAAAAGGGCAGGTGTAGCCTGCTTTGGAGGAGAGTTTGATCAGGCAAGGGGCCTGTGGGTCTGCAAGCAGGCAGACCATACCTCTGAGTGTCAGAGTTGTAAACCCCAGTAGGGAACTGGGTCCAACCAGCTAATTCTCAGGGAGAACACAGAGCTGTGTGAGTACTGGACTGTGAGTGTTCAAACAGTCAGGTACACTTATTTTGTATTAAGTTAGGCCAGTGTGGCATAGGATTTATTATTTTATTGTGTGAGCTAATACCCTGAATAAACCTGACTGAGGTCAGTTTGAAAATCAAACCAAAGACTGTTGCCTGCTTCTTGTGTTAAATTGTGCCCAAGGCTGTCTTTTCTGGGAGACAACGGTCCTGCTACCTGAAATATTACATATGGTGGAGTTTGCGCCGGCACAAATTTAAGCAACAGAAACATACACCCAGGTTCTTTATGGGGCCAGGCGATGATTGGTTCGAGCAGCTTCTTGGCGGACTGGAGAAAAATTGATGGGCCCTTGACCCCAAGACTCCAGCAATACAGACTGCAAATTTTTGCTTTCTTAACCTAGTAAAAACTCCCAAGACAAGCGTTTCTTTAAAGGGAAAGGTATTAAAGGCACACCATGTTACGGTGTGCAAGAGAAGTGGAAGGCTAAGGAAGTTGCTACCCCTGTGTGCAGGACGGCACATGGCTTCCCAAGTTCCCAAGAGACAGCGGCTACAGGAAAAGCCAAAGAAATGATGTCGTACAGAGCAGTTCTCAGAAAGTGAAATCAACCTTGTGGGGAGCAGTTAAAATTGAGCCATTGTTTGGGAGAATACAGCCTAAGTGTGAAGGCAAGTTCAGCGTGTGTGCTTTCCAACTGTCCACAAAAAGTCGTTTCAAGGTCCTGGTAAACTGTTAATAAGGGGACATTACATGGGAGCAAAATACTTGTGAGGAGAAAGGTGGGGACTGTGATTATAAACCAGAGACTGGTCAAAAGACATTTGAATGCAAGTTGGTGGAATTCCACTACTGGTTACTTTAGACATTACAAGAAGTGTGTCAATGGTACTAAATGAGTTATTAATGTTTATTGAAATTTGCTCTAGTAATACAAATGTCACTGGTGTTCACACTGTTTGTATTATGTTAGGTACATCCAGGGAACAGTAAAACATAAACTGTGTTAGTGATGCATTGATGGGAAGTTATACTGGTACAGATTTCCCATTATTATGGGAAGACAAAGTTTCACATATCAAACAATCTGAATGTTTAGAGATGTGTCGTTTGCAAGAAAACAACCAGGAAAACTAATTGTGTTGAAATGGCACTATGCTCCAATAATGATTGTAAGATTGATATGTGTGTGATTGCACCTGAACCAAAGTTGTTAGGGATAACCACTATTCAAAATGCTTCTTAGGAAGGTAACAGATGTACTGATATACAGAGCAAAGCTTTAAAGATGTAAAAGGGTAGAAAGTCCCCTGTGTGATATCTGAAAAATGTTCCCAAAATCCCAGGGTGATTCTGTGACTGATAAAAGTTCCCTGGGTTGTGATATGGCGATTAAAGCTGGTTATTGTTTTGCAGAGATTAACAAAATTGGTTAATCTGGTAAACCAGGGTTAACGTCAACTGTAGTGAACCCCTCTCTGCAAATCACCATCCAAGCATTCTGAACCATTAAAGGGATGTTTTGGAGAAGGAGACTGTGCAGTGTTATCCATTTAAAGGTTCTGCAGAATGTATAACCAGTCTTTGTGAAATAGGAATAGAAAAGGTTTTAGAAAACAAGCGTTGGAAAATAAGGCGTTGTTATGCTTGCTTGTGAAGAAATGTTGCGCAGTCAGCCAGATACTGTAGCTAAGCAGAGCGAGCCGCTAGAAGTGGTGTTTCTGAATATCAACACAGTCCATGGGATAAAAATTGTAAATTTCTGGTTTAGTAAATAATGCTGAAAATATTAACTCTGAGTATGACAGACAATGTTCCTTTAAACCAGATAGGGAAGTTGAACAAAGTAAAATAGTTGAATGGTGTTGTGGTACTGATGAGCCAGAAAGAAGCAAAATGTGATGAGTGAAGCAACCTGGGATTCCTAAGTGAATCTAAAATGTTTGGTGAGGTGAAATCAAACAAAATTCATGATGAGGAGGGTAAATGCTATAAACGACCAAGTCTCGGGCACCAGGATAGTTAAAGACAAAGTAGACTTGTTACTTTAGTTATGAGTAATAACACGGTTTTGATATCACAGACATGTTATGGATAATTGTGTATCCCTCAAAAGTTGGGGAATAACCTGTTGTTTTCCTGGTGTTCAAGAACATAGTTTGCAGGGCAGTTGGTGAAATGGAAGGACAGGTATAATACCTTTAATATTTCTGAGGCCATATTAAATCTGTCATGTGAGAATGTAGTTAAATATGTTACATACGTGTCGATAAGAGACCGGTGCAGACATTTTCAGGTCTATAGATGATTAATGGTGGAAAACTACAAATTTGCATAACCATAGCTGATTTCCTTAGAAGGGGTATTGGATAAAGGGAACACATATAGTAAGGCAGCAAGTGTCTAACCCTGTTGTTAGCATAAGATCTCACAAATGTAAAAAAAAAAAATGGTGTATTAGTAAATACAGTATGAATTTTTCTTTCCTCCAGAAGTTTTGTTTTTGATCAATGTATATTTTGTATTAAGAAATGAAATATCTGAAATGTTTTTGTCTTGAAAAATTGTTAAATATGGATATGGTTATGGAATGTTAAAGGGATTGTGTAGGTTAAGACAAAGGTAATGTCTATTTTAATGACAAGGTTTATTTTTTGCCTTTCAAGTTAACCCTAAAGCTTCTCTGGCTTAAGTGATCACCTACACGGCCTTGATCAGAGGGAGGGATATGTAAAGGTGAAATGTAAGAAAGTCATAAAATGGTTTAAATTGTGATATAGTTGCTTTACTGTGGCCCAAGACACTAATGGTAAATGGTTTTCAGTGCTGGGCCATTCCAGTTTAGATCATAATTCCCTGTGGCTTGGAGCTAACTAATTAAAAGCATGTGTACCTGTTTGGGAGGAGAGTTTTGATCAGGCAAGGACCTGTGGGTCTGCAAGCAGACAGACCGTACCACTGAGTGATTAAGTTAGGCCAGTGTGGCATAGGATTTTATTTTATGTGTGAGCTAATAACTAAATAAACCTGACTGAGGTCAGTTTAAAAATCAACCAAACTGTTGCTGCTTCTGTGTGTTAAAATGTGCCCAAAGGCTGTCTTTTCTGGGAGACAACGTTCGGTGCTACTGGAAATATTACATAATATATAAAGAAGAATAAGTATATATAAAGAAGAATAGTGTGTGTGTGTGTGTGTATATATATATATATCTTATATATATATATATATATAATAGTATATATTTGGATCTGTCTCATTCACAATAAAGTTGATGTATTTTTTTTCACTGAATAAGTGCTGAATCAGCTTTTCTCTCGCCAACTACTGCCGATGAGGGATGCTAAATTGTAAATCTCAAATGCTTCATCCCATAAAATGTGTTCTTCTTGTGTTACTGTGTAACAATAAAGATTTTAATAGGTTCTGTTGTAATAAAGACTGCAAATGGAACTGGAAAAATGTTCACAGGGCATACCATTTAATAGATGCAGATATCCATACATGAACTGGGATAAACCGCCAGATTCAAACACAACTATGATTGTCACATGTGGTTTATATGCACAAATATTATATGAAATGATTTCATATACACACCAAATATATATAATAGTTCCCAGCAAAGAGCACTCACTTTAACTTTAATGTAACACATAAAATGCATCTACGCGTTTCAGCCCTAACGAGCGCCATCCTCAGGATGTTACATTGTTCACAAAGACGTTTCTTTATACATCTTGATTAGCACACGCAGAAACACATCACAAAGCAAATCCATTAACTATTAGTGAACCACTTGAAATCTAAAGCAACTTAAAAACAAATAAACCAAACAGGTTATATACAAGTAATACCACAATTAATTGAGGAATGGATAGATAAGGACATACTGAACTTTAGCAGCATATAATATACAGTAATACTGATAATCTAATAGGCAACAAGCTGGGAAACAATTATAGAGTGGAATGACAGTTGCTCATTAAGTCCCTCTTGGGGATACAGTGTTAAGGTAGTGTATCCACCGGGTTTCCTCCTTAGTAGTAATTTATCTCTGTCTTGATTAGATTTAATCTCCAAATTGGATAATCCATCGTCATGCATTTCAGGCTGGCCCATGTATTGTTTGGCCTGTTTGAAATGACGTGCCACTGGTGCATCTGAAAACTTATTGTCACGTTTATCCAAGTTTTAGAGTTAAATACTTGTATAGGCTCGATGTTCGCGCCATACGCTCTTTAAAGGAGTTCTAGTTTTACACAAGTATAGCCCACAAGGGCAAATTATTATGTATATTACAAACCGCTATCGCAAGAGAATCAATATTTGATCGAAAGTTTTTTTGCCACTGTGCGGGTGTGCAAATTTGTTGGCCCACCAGCGTTGATGCTGCAAGTGATACAATCTGGCACCTGTAGCACCCAGGACGTGGGCTGTTCAAAAAATATTAGGCTTGATTTATCCAAAACCGCAGATCAGTGACTACAAGGTTTTAGCCAACGTTCCCTTTGCGATAGGTATGGCGAAGTCTATTGTTTTGGAAAGGTAGGTTCCATCTCTGGGATCAGTTTCCCAATATTTATTAGCCTCTTGTCATGCTCAGTAAGTCTCTCCCACAAGCCATACAGCTGGATATTATCTACACTTACTGGGAAAGCAAACTTTGTTTGATTGGCCATTATCGCACATGCTCAGTAAGTCTCTCCCACAATCAATACAGCGGATATCAATCTACACTTACTGGAAAGCAAACTTTGTTTTGATTGGCCATTAACTCGCACATGCTCAGTAGTCTCCCCCCAATGCAATACAGCTGGATATCATCTACACATGGGAAGCAAACTTTGTTTGATTGGCCATTTACTCGCACATGCTCAGTAGTCTCTACCCACATGCAAAGCTAAGGATGTCACTGTAAAGCATGCATTGCGTCAGATGTGATGTAGTGCTACAGCAGCTACCAGTAACCACCTATTGCATATAAGGACAATAAGGAAATGGCAGCAAATTTCCATCAGAATTTACTAAATTTGAGAGGTGTGGCTATAGCTCCCATTTTGACCATTTCATTCAAACTGGGGAGATTCTGTAGGTTAGTACTTTTTTATTTTTATTTCAATATGCCATTTTACACACTGTTCAAACACTTATATATCATTATTTGTACATATTAATAAACTAATTCATGTGATATCTTTTACATTACAATATACACTTTTACTATGTAATAATAGTATTTTAGCCTACCCCCACCTACATAGTACATTCAAACTCAATGCAATCTCCACAAAATGGAAAATAATTTTATATAAAGGAAGGATATATATATATATAAATGTACCCATTTGTCCTAGATAGAAGATAAATAGATAGATGACAGATAGATGACAGATAGATGACAGATAGATAACAGATCATATAATAGATAGATAGTAGACAACAGATAGATGATGATGACAGATGATAAATAGATAGACAGACAGATAGATGACAGAGATATAGATAGACAGATAGATAACAGATAGATAGATAATAGATAGACATATAGATAGATAGCAGATCAGATAGATAAGACAGACAGATAGATGACGATAGGATCACCGATAGATAGATAGAATAGTATAGATAGATCGGTGTGTGAGAGGAGGAGGGGAACATAGAGGAAGGAAGGCATGTACAAAAATGTATTAATAATAAATGATAATCCAAAAGCAAAATGTATTTTACAAATGTTGGAAAAACTAGAGAACTAGAACTAAAAGCTTTAAAAGAAAGTGTGTATGGTAGGTAGAGCAGAATCATGGCTTAATTATTCTGATACGGCAGTAAATTTGGAGGATTCTCATTGTTTATACTGAGAGTAAAGAAGAAAGTAGGGGAGGGGGTAGTATGTTTGTTAAGATTGAATCCAAATCAAAAGATGGAATAGGTTGTGGGGTATAGACTATAAAGCTACACTATGTGGGTGATTTTGTGTATGGGAACGAGAACTGAGTTCATTACAGTAATTGTAGGTTATCTGTTATCAAGACACCAAATGCCAGTGAAGATGTGAAATAAACCACCATATGCAGTTGGGGAGGCTACAGGTATTCTAGTAATGAGGGATTTCTCATTACCCTACACAGAGTAGGGTTTTAAACACACTCAAAGATGTCAAGTCCTTAAAGGGTCATCTATAGTGAAAAAAACACATTGCCCCTGTCAAGTTAAATAATGTACTCTGTGCTGCCTTAATCCATTCTTGTCAGTGACTCTGTTTAACCATTGTGTCAGATCTCTGTGCAGCACTCCCCCCTCCCCTCTCCTCTGTTACCTCCTCTTTGTCTCAACTCTGGCTAAAACCGACAAGTTTATCATGCGCAGTAGGAGTTAAAAGTTCAACATCCTGAAAAACACACCCCGCACAGTGGCCAATAGAAAGCAAGCTGTCCTGGAGACACGGAAGAAGAAAGGTATAACAGTACAGTTTACAACTCTCTCTTTGTGACCATCATCATGCTTGGAAAGCTATTAGGAAGGGGTCCAAGTTCAGCCTTTTATCTAACCATCAAAGCTACCTCACTCCCCCTGCTAATGCTCTTATCTCTTGTTTATTGCATGCAGGAAGGGGGATCAACGTCACAGGGATTTGATTGACATCCAAATAGAGTAGAGGAATGCAATCACTATTCTTCAACTGGTGTATCTCCGGACAGAGAGGGAATCTGAAAACAGTGAAGCACCTCTGGGGTTGTGGGGAATTAATAGAACACAGAGAAAGAACAAAGACTGTTCTTTTCCCACTATAGATGCCCTTAATTTGCTAAGTTATACACATTTTTTTTTTCACAGATTCTAGAAGTTGCTATTAGAATGAATGCTTGTTGGATCGGTAATATTAGTAACCTTGACCCGTTTTTTTGATGGTACGCTAGTTTTTAGAAGGTAGTTTATAAGGAAGATGCGCTAGAACTATTAGCGCTGTAATTTCATTTAAAAAACCTGCAAACAACAGTATCCAATTATTAAGCGTCGATAACTAAAAAAAAAGTCTCACTAGTACTGCCAAAGAATGAAAAAAAAGGCAGCAGCAGAGATAAAGAAGGGGGAAAAAAAAGGATGTGGAGACCAGGAAAGGTACTTTTGGGTGGTCCTTGGTTTTCTCAGCTGTGGACCCCCTCATTATAAAGCTCTTATTAGAGTGCCAAGTGCTCTTTTAAGAGTTGGGGGATCCTGGCTTTGAAGCTGCGGCCCTTTAAGAGGTCTCAAGTGCTCTGTTAAGAGCCAGTGCGGGCCTGATTTTAGCTGCAAACTCCCCACAAAGCCTTCTATGAGCCCAAGGTCCTTGTTGCGGCGAGGGAAGAAGGGTACACAGTTTGGAGCTGTGGGACCTCCAACAAAGTACATCATAACTGGTTGCAAAGGGGCTTTATTAAGAGCCGAGAGTTGGTGTCCAGTTTTTGAGTACGAGTGGCCCGGTTCGCTGACCCCGAACCCGGGTCCGCCGCGCTGATTTCTCCCGTCCGCGAACGGTCGGATTTTATTATTCCGGACTTTCCGGACTTTCCGGACTTCCGAACTTCCGAACTACGGATTTTTTTTTTTACGAAAATTTTCGAAAATACGAGTATCTCCGTAAGTACAGGATATACGATATTTCGGGATCCGGATAAACCGAAGATCCTCGTATACGAGGATTCGCGTAATTACGAGGATCAAGCGTAATTCACGATATGTTCGTTATTGACGATTATTCTCGTAATCGAATACGCGTAAAAAAACGAGTAATTCGTGTAAATTTTTCAAGACGGAGGTGGCAAAGCCACATGATCCAATTAGGCCCATGGCGCTATCTAGTTACGGACAGCCTCGTTTTTTTACGAATCCTCGTTTTTACGGGATCGTCGTATTTTCGAAAAATACCGGGGTTTGCTATTTAAAGTCCGCTAGCGACTGTACTTTTTAGGTATTGTTGCCTTGATACTGCTTCTAAGGCCATTACCCCAGGTCTCCCTGAGTGTTAAGTGCACTTACCAAGGCTATTTAGACCACTTTTTTAATGCGGATTTTGCCAACTTTCATTTTAATACGTTTTTAACGGGTCCGCTCACGCGGATTTCGAATGTTTCGTATTTTTCGAAAATCCGCGGATCCTCGCGCGGACCGGATTTTTCGAAGTTCGGACATCTCTATTTTGAGCCGCAGACTCCTAACCCAAAGGCTCTTCTTGAGGCAGGGAAGTATTTTATTAGAAGAGGAAAGGGGGTCACAACTTTGAGCTGCAGGACCCTTTAGGCCAACAAATGCCCTTTTTAAAAAGCCTGTGTGGGGTGCAGGGGAGATTTCCTGCAGGCCCCCAAGCTCAAGCCAGTGCGCCCCCCTACCCTATTGCGCCACATGCCCCCACCGCCTCCAGCCGCACCCTTCCCACCACCCCCTCCTGCTCGACATACTTTTTAACCCTGCACCTACGCAGCACTGAGTTTTTCAATTTTACTGTGGAACTACTTTGTGTGGGCTAGGTTTAAGCGGAATGCTCAGGGTTCTGTACTGAGGACGCACTTCTATCTAATGTTTATAATGACGTTGAAGTGGGTTTTGAGAGCAAGGTTTTCTGCGTTTGCTGATGACACAAATCTGTGGCTTTGAAAACATCAACATATGTGGCAGTGCTGCAAGCACCGTAGATAGATTATCAAAATGTGCAGCAAATGGCAGATGAGATTCAATGTTGATAAATGTAGGTGATGCATTTGGGGTTTAACAATCCTTGTGCCACCTGACCCATAAATGGGCCTGGATTTCGTTGGAAAAAAGATTTGGGGGTCTGGTAGCTATCAATCATGACTGTACAACAACGGCTAGAGCTAACAGATGGTGTGGGGGTGTATAAGAGGGGAATAGATTTCAAGGGGAAAATATTTCCTCCCTCTTTACAAGGCGAGGTAACCCCCTTCATTGAAATATGTGGTCAGTTTTGTAATCAATTAGCACAAAATCCTGTCAATCTCCATGACATTTCACAATCACACACATATCAATCTTACAATCATTATTGGATCCTAGTGCCATTTCAACACAATTAGTTTCCTGGTTGTTTTCTTGCAAACGACACTCATCTAAACATTCAGATGGGTTGATATGTGAAACTTTGTCTTCCCAGAATAATGGGAAATCTGTACCCAGTATAACTTCCTCATCAATCGTATCACTAACCCACAGTTTATGTTTTACTGTTCCCTTGGATGTACCTAACATAACACAAACAGTGTGAACACCAGTGACATTTGTATTACTAGAGCAAATTTCAATAAACATTAATAACTCATTTAGTACCATTGACACGTCTTGTAATGTCTAAAGTAACCAGTAGGGGAATTCCACCAACTTGCATTTCCAATGTCTTTTGACCAGTCTCTGGTTGATGATCACAGTCCCCACATTTCTCCTTACAAGTATTTTGCTCCCATGCAATGTCCCCTTTATTAACAGTCTTACGCACAGACAACGTCATCGCGGTCATATCCGGGATATTTCCAGCGACTGTTAGGCAGTAATGGGATATTGCTGAGTAGGTTGGATAGATGTATCTATGTATGTTATTTACCCTTAAATACTACGATAAGCCAATAAAATGGTCAATCTACTTCTGCCTAAGTTTTACAAGGTAGAAAAAAGGCAATATATATTGTTGACATGTCAGAAATTGATACTGTAGTTTAGAGGGACTATTAGTGGGCAAAACTAGTACACATGGATTACATCTGCTATTTTGTAAGCAGGAAGTGTTCAGGATTTTTAGTAACTGGTGTACAAGTAACAAAGTAGGGTGTACCTCTGAACTAATGGGACCCCCCCAGAAAAAACTATAATGCCCCCCCACCCACCTGCTTCATCTAAAGTGAAGGTCTGGGAGAAGTTGGGGCCCCTCTGGTTTCCCAGGCCACCCTACAGTTGCAGAGTATCCCAAGACTTTTTAGTTAGTGTAAAAAACACAAATAACAAGAAACCCCCCCCCCCCCCGTGAGGATGTGTCTGCGCACATGATGGAACTGGAACTTCTTACAACAATGGGTTTGGCTCACCTACAGATTTTGCAAGCTTTTCACATATGTAAATATTATTTTAACGGGTTTCCATTATTTCACTTTGTTTAATAATTAACATATTTTTAAAGATCTGGAAACTAGAAAGGAGCATTAAAACTTTTACAGATTCAGCACAAATCCCAGTGAACTAAACAAGGGAACAGCAAAATGCATCACAAGCTTATCTAACTTCCAGTGGATTGCGTTCATTAACGTGATTTAAGGTTAGAACATGTCAAACGGCTTAACAGAATGCATTTATATCCGCTGGTTCAAGCAAAAAAGCGCAGTTCAGAATAATACAAATTGCCTTCGCTAAAGATTTACAGTTGATGATTATGGTCTTTAAGGTAAGGGAACCATATTCAAGAACAAAGGACATTGTTTCATTCTCATTCAAAATCCCTGAAGGCGTTGTTATGGCCTGTAAACTCAGCAGGTATGTCAGGTGTAGGGGGTGGTAAAACCATTTCATGTGGATGTTTAAGGATCCAATGTTCATGCAATGTTAATGGAATAGAAAAATAATCGGGATGAGGTATATGAGTGGCTCTGATGCAGTCCCAGGTAGGACAATGCTGTAAGGGGCCATGCAAGCGGCTTTAGAAAGTAATCCATAGCTTAATACAGAAGCCAGAGAGCCAGTTTAGCTTTATTGTGGAATCATCAGGTGTAACCTCTGGTCTGTGATATGAAGCGCAATCAAAAGAGGACCCTAGTGAGATGGGATCCGGGTCCAACACGAAACACCCCGGATCCGAACCAAAACGCTGTTTTTCGAAATCCAATAATCCTTCCGGATTTTGGCTTTAGATCGCATTTTCGATAATTTTCGAATATACGGAGACATTTTCGATGCCGGATTTCGGGACTTTCGGAGCAGCATTTATCGATAGTTTTTTCACAAGAATAGCATCAACGAAAGAAAAATCCGTCTAAAATTACAATCGGAACCTCGAAACAGGGTCCTCCAGTCGTGTTTTCAGAACATTTCGGTAGTTTGATGCTATTTTCATAAATTACCGAAATAGCTCCGTACATTAGTAAAATTATTGAAAATTCGTTCCGGTTTTTGGATTTTTCCGTCTACGGAGTTTTACCTGAGATCCAAGAATCTGAACTACGGAACGATACTAGGTGATTAGCGGATCTCTAGTCCCTAAGGGGGACGTAGGGGGCTAGATAACTTCCCTTTCCCATAGCAATAATGGGGTAAGGCGGCAATTCTGGATACGTTTCCATGTTACCATGGTAATCCTTAAGTAAGAGCACCCGACGATTTCTTACAAGCTAACATATTCGCGATTGCGTGCGTGAGATGGGTTGCATGCGCTGCAAACAGAAGGTAAGATGCGCCTTTTCAAACATGTTGTATACCTGCACAGTGTGGCCTCAAACCTAAATGAATTACCTTCTAAGAGACTTTAAGGCGGGTTTGTGTGCATTGGATGAATGGGCAATGAGGCCAGTAAGTCACACAGCCAATTGTGGGTCTCCTATAGAGCACAAGATCGGTTGCGCCAAACTGCGGCCGTGGTACTTTTTTTCTTTTGAATTTGTCCCAAACGGCTCACTCGCTAGTGGAGAAGGGTTGGAACAAGAAATCTTTGTGTGACCCAGCGTTACAGAGATCTTGAAACACTAATTTTCCGATATTTCGAAAATTTTCGAAATTACGGGTTTTAGCGTATTTTCGAAAAAAGTATTTTCAAAAATATGGATTTCGAAAATGCGAGTAATCCGGGTTCGGATCCGCGAACCCGCAATCCCTAATTGTCAATAGTCATCATTTAAATGAAAATGTATTATTGTATCTAGAGCCTTTACCAAACAATAACTCAGTCTTAGCCTGACCTATAATAGAAAGTTATGTCTGAATAATCATCTATATAGACTGAATATTCTGCCAGATCCTTTATATTAATAGATACTGTCATGCAAAACACAAAAAAATTGACTAAATGAAAGAAACCGTAGATATTTTGTGTTTTTCAGGTGCTTAATGTTCAAAAGTGTATAGTATGTTTTTATTTCACTACTAAAAAGAAAAAATATTAAACTAGAAAAAAAATAGGAAAACATGTGTCATTCCCTGCACTTATGAGGAAGATTTCCAACGCAGCTCCATTTCTGCATTGCCAGCAGATTTAATAACTTTCGCACATTGCAGAAGATAAAGGTGGTCTTTAAATTGTTTGCTAATCATACTTTCGAATTTACATATTTTGAATTCAATCTCAGCCATAAAAACACATACCTCGCATTAAATATTTGTATTAAGGATTGCGACAGTAAGAAAATCGAATGTAAACCACACCTATGCTGGAAGGTTCTCATCATCCAGGTCATGGTATATCTGTTGTATCAATTAGATCAAACTGGACTTGAAATACAGAGGAATACAAGTATGACGTTAGCAATTGGCTTCTTCTATGCTGGGCCAACATTGGTGCAGCTGCTGTTTTGTCTCTCCAACATGCAAAGGCTGAGTATTCTTCCATGCACTGCACTGGTTCAAGACTACATTTCAAGTCAGTTGATCTTAATGAATACAACAGATAACACACACTATGTTTTGCTTGAAAACAAAATCTGCAATGTGAATATTGAAATTAAAGAAATATTAACCCAGTTTTGTTTTGTTTGTAAAGGTTCTCATTCTCCAGGACATAGTGAATGCATCACTCTATTCAGGCTTGGTTTCTTTATTTTCACATAAATGGCCTCTTGACAACCTATTTTGAACCAGTCCTGTTCTTTAGCCAAGATTGTTAACAGTACAGTCTTAAAATGTATGCCATTTTCCCTTGGAATACAAGTAGTGACGTTAGCTATTGGCTTTCTATGCTGCGGCATACATTGGTGCAGCTGCTGTTTTGTCTCTCCAACATGCAAAGTGAGTATTCTTCACTGCACTGCCACTGCGTGGGTGATGTTGCTCTCATGTTCGGTATTGGGTCTGCCACAGTGTGTGCTTGGTTTAAAAGCAGCCGGGATACAGTGTCTCTTGACAATTCTTTTCTATCTCTCCTGAAAACACCACTACATAAGGGATGACTTTATCTTTTTATCTCTTGCTCCACTCTTTACTGGTGGTATTGGTGTTCAGTTCTTTCCGTTCAACATACAGATATTAAGTCAGTTTTCTCTATTGCTGCATAATGAGTCATGGATTAATAATATAAGCTGCTCTAAAGGGTACTCTACCTTCACAAAAACCCAAGATTTCCGTATACTAGCTATTTATTGACATTTCATAGGATATTTAGAATCCCAATCCCTCACCACGGCTTTTTCATTCTTCCTGCTGCCTTCAGGTAACATCACCAATGACTAGAGTGCTACCTAAGCAAACTCTTGTAACACATTTGCAAACAGCAGCCGAGAAGGCTGAACTTGCCGATGAAAGATTGGGCTTTTTAAGCACTCCTCAGGAGCGTTAGATGAAAGGAATGAATAACAAAATCTAGGTTTGGGGTGGATCTTGATTGAATATTCATTTTAAAAAGAAGGCTATTTCCGTACCTTTAAAGGGAATTTCACCCCACCAATTAAAATTTGCCCCACTGTACAGTGTAAAAAAATCCATACCTTACCTCCTCTAATCCTTATGGTTCTCCTGCAGTGCCTGTATCAAAGTCCAGAAAAAATGAAGATAGGAGCTGACTACAGTGTCATCCAGGATCAGCCAATTTCTGTCTCCCTGGAGGACTTTGGCATGCACAGGTGAGCTCTCCCCCTCCCTGGATCTCTAATTTCGTAGTGTAGGGGTGTACCGTATATACTCGAGTATAAGTCGAATTTTTCAGGCTTTAAAATTAGCCTGAAAACTCTCACCTCGACTATACTCGAGTCAAGTCCTAATTTAGATGCCAAATCTGCAATACAGATAGTAACCAGTAGGTGGCGCGTGTTTACCTGACATAGAAGATTACAGGAGCTGATCTGCCTTTACACTTCCTGCTTCCTGTATTCATGGCTGGGCTGGACTCACTCAGCACTGTCACTGGAATCTGTAAATCTGAAGCGTCTCCTCAGTTTGGGCAAAAAAACAGCTGCTAGTACAGTGCAAAGGACAGCTTGAAAGTACAACTATAGGTGACATTTTAACTATTGGGGTCAGAGAGTCCTTTACTATATGGGGGTCAGAGTTCCCTTTACTATATCGGGGTCAGAGTTCCCTTTACTATATGGTGTCAGAGGGCCCTTTACTATATGGGGGTTCAGGAGAATTGTAGATGATGGTAAGCTATTTAAGTTTATTGAACTTGCCACGTCCACATGTTAGAAACTGAAACTCGCAAACAACAAAGCTGTGGGAGTTGTAGTTCCAAACATGTGGAGTGCCAAAAATTGGAGGTTACTGGTACTGGATTGGCTATTACTATGGGATTCATGTATGGGAATTCAGCTGTCCATTTAAAGGGCAACTAAAGCCTAAAAACAACACAGAATCAGAAGGCAGTAGTGGTGATAGTTTCTTCCCCTCGACTTATACTCGAGTCAATCAGTTTTTACTAAGTTTTTCAGGTAAAAATAGGTACCTCGACTTATACTGGATCGACTTTATACTCGCAGTATATACAGTACTTACCCTTAGCAAAACAATTTCTGGATTAAAGTCATGAAGCAAAACATGTTAAGTGCTACTAAAAGTATTAAATTGATAGATTAAGGCAAACTATTTTTTGCCACTAGTAGTGGTTCAATCCTTAGTGATATTGGAGGTTCAAAAGTGCAAGGCGAAGCAAAAAGGAATAAAAAAAAGAAAAAGAAGAATATAAAAGATAATATATATATATATATATATATATATATATTATTTATTGATATATAATTGATGTGAGATCAAATTGTTTTGTCACCACGTTTCCCCTTTCAATAATATTGTACATTAATCTTCCTCATTCAGAAAAGCTGCACTTCAATGCTTAATGTTTCCAATGTATACAAGTTCAGTATTAAGGATCATTTTTGCTTTGCTGTTTCTTTGTAGTCTGTAGATCTCCGTGAATGAATATCTTGAGGATTTCTTTGTACATAAAATATAAGATTCCCATAAAAAAAGCTAATTCGACTGCCCTTTCTTCATAACACTCTGATGTATTACACTTCATAAATTGATTGCTTATCTCTGCTTTTTTTCTAGCTGCAATATCCGTTGAAAATTGGAAACTATAAAATGGAATTATCATAAAGCCAACCATTTGTATTTAGGCTTAGATTTCACTATTTTATTTATTCAGTTATATTTATTTATGGTTTTACATGGTGCATGTAAAACCAGAAAAGTAAGCAAGATTAAAGAGGCTTACTCATCTTCTATTAATTTTTACATTGTAAAAATGAACTTTTAAAATGAAAAGTACTCAGGAAAGGAGGTTAAGGATAAAGGGTTCTCTACCTCCCATTATTATTTTTGTTGTTGAGTGCCAGTTGTATAGTTTTCATCTGCCAGGGTTGGGATTCCTGTATTAAAGATAGTGCTGAAAGCACTGAGGAAGCCTGGCACAGAAGCACAAAAACAATATTTGGAGGTAGGAATATCAACCCTACCTCCCTGCCCCAGATACTTTACATTGATATGCACTATAAGTTCTTTACCCAGTTTGCTGAAACAAGAACGATGAGACCCCCACCAACACCATTAATTGAATTTTGCTTGGGCACAGCTCAGTAGTATTGTAATGTGAACAGTGTCAGTCAAATTGCCCGAAAGGGCAGGATATTTATGTCCAGCACATTGTATGTCAGAAACTCACCGAAAAATTCTAACAACCTTTATAGTAAACTGTAAAGGAGATCTATAGTGGAGGTATAGTAAAAAGAAGGAGCTAACAGTGAATTAATATATTAATATTAACATACAGTATACAACACATTAATTAAAGTAGGTGGGTGTTATATAACAAAACTCACTAAAGACATCCATCGGTGCGGGTGCTATGCCCCAGACCTGTCATGTATATTTATATTAGCTTCGCTTCAACAGTTTTAAAGGGTAAGTTTAAAGCGAAGAATAAATCATTACACAGCTCACCATTTCCAGGTGGAGGTGCCAGGTGCAGTCAGGTGCGTCTCCCCGACCCGACGCTCTGCGGTACATCAAGTAAAACCTCTAAAGATGGAAACACTGTGCACACTGACATCACCTGGACTCCCTGACGTGTTTCGAGCTACCAGCTCTTAGTCATAGGGATCCTATGAGCTGGTAGTTTGTAAACACATCAGGAGCCAGATGTCAATCGCAAGAGATAAATTTGGTCACCATTTAAATGACATGGTGATATGACTTGTCTGGTGTGCACCGGTGTCCCTCTTTGGAGGTTTTATTTATATGCAGGTATCCCACCACCAAACCGCTCTCTCCTGATAATACCCAGTATGAGGACCTAAACCCATAGGTCTCCTCCTGGGTTCCAATTATAAGTGGCATAATGACCTGTCAAAGGCTTAATTACTGGTTAATATTGGTTCCTGTATACAGGAGCAGTCTCTTCCCATTGGACCAGACAAGGAACAGTCCTGGAGAGGGCTGTGGGATGTGTTGGGTTAGACCAGCATGATGAGCCAGCGATTGACAGCTGGTATGCCATATCTAGATGGAAAACAGGGGTAAGGTCCCTAGGCTTTATGGGGAGAAGTGATTAAGGGGGTATAATTGCCCCTTGCATATAATAATATACCTTTTATACAAAAGGCCGTGTTGCACACATGCATTCATTTTAGAATTGAAAGATAAAGATAGACGGTGATTTGTTTTTTGTGTAGCCTATGAATGTAGATCGAGGCCAAAAGTGATGTTATTCAAATAGCCCTATTAAGATTACACATCCCTTAGTAGTTTGCGTAGAGAAAGACCACTAGGAGCACCCAAGTTTTAAAAATTCCATACCAAAGGGAATACTGCCTGCAGCCAAAACATTCTTGACACTGTAATTAATCGTTTCCTTACATATTTATTCTTTTTGGAAGGAAATGTCAGTCAATTATGGCTGTAAAGAAAAATGAACAATAAATATCAGCCAAAAATTTAACCCAGACTCCAACCTTACATATTGATTTCTTAAATGATAAAATCAATATTATTGATATGTTGACAGCATTTACGTTTAAGAGGAAGATAAAGTAAACCAAATTAGTTTTGTCCCAGACCACAAGTTTACCGTTATGGATATTGGTTATTGTGCCTTTAGGTCCTGGAATGTATGTCTGTCATGTTTTTAGATATTGTTCTAGCTTTGTCCATCTTCAGCCTGTGAATGTTTTCCTCTTGCAGGGTAATGCGGGAACATAATGCTGGCTGGGTGATGGGATTTATGGAGATTGCAGGATTTTGTGCTAATTGATTACAAAACTGCACCACATATTTCAATAAGGGGGTTACCACTGCCTTGTAAAGAGGGAGGATAATATTTTCCCCTGAATCTATTCCCCTCTTTATTACAACACATCTTGTTAGCTCTAGCCGTTGTTGTCAGTCTGATTGATAGCTACCAGAACCCCCAAATCTTTTTTCCAACAGAAATCACGAGCCATTTATGGTGTGGTGGCACAAGGATTGTTAAACCCACATGCATCACCTTACATTTATCAACATTGAATCTCATCTGCCATTCTGCTGCCATTCTGATAATCTATCTAGGTCTGCTTGCAGCACTTGCACATCATTGATGTTTCAAAGCACAGATTTGTGTCATCAGCAAACGCAGAAACCTTGCTCTCAAAACCCACTTCAACGTCATTTATAAACATTAGATAGAAGTGGTCTCAGTACAGAACCCTGACATTCGCTTAGAACCCTTAGCCCACCACAAAGTAAGTTCCACAGTAAAATTAAAAACTCAAGTGCTGCGTAGGTGCAGGGTTACACAAGTATGTCTGCCAGGAGGGGGTGGTGGTGAAGGTGCGCTGGAGGGGTGGGCATGTGCGCATAGGGTAGGGGGGCGCACTGTGCTTTGAGCTTGGGGGCCTGCAGGGAAAATTCCCCCTGCACCCCACCAGGGCTTTTAAAAAGGGCATTTGGGGCCTAACGGGTCCTGCAGCTCAAAAGTGGACCCCCTTTCCTCTTTCTAATAAATACTTCCTGCACTGAAGAGCCTTTGGGGCTTAAGGAGTCCTGCGGCTCAAATAGAGATGTCCGAACTTCGAAAATCCGGTCCCGCGCGAGGATTCCGCGGATTTCGAAAAATACGAAAATTCGAAAATCCGCGAGCGGACCCGTTAAAACGTATTAAAATGAAAGTTCGGCAAAATCCGCATTAAAGTGGTCTAAAATAGCCTTGGTAACGTGCACTTAACCACTCAGGGACCTGGGTAATGGCCTTAGAAGCACGTATAAATGCCACAATACCTAAAAAGTACAGTCCGCTAGCGTGACTTTAAAAGAACGGTTTTTTCGAAAATACGAGGATTCCGTAAAAACGAGGATTTCCGTAAAAAACGAGGCTTTCCGTAAACTAGATAGCTGCCATTGGCTAATTTGGATCATGTGGCTTGCCCCGTCTTGAAAAATTACACGAATTACTCGTTTTACGCGTATTCTCGTAATTACGAGAATACTCGTAATTAAGAATAATCCGTAATTACGTGAATCCTCGTAATTACGCGAATCCTCGTATTACGAGGTATCTTCGGTTATTCCGGATCCCGAAAATATCGTATATCCTGTACATTACGGACGATGATACTCGTATTTTCGAAAATTTTCGTAAAAAAAAAAATCCGTAGTTTCGGAAGTTCGGAAGTCCGGAAAGTCCGGAAAGTCCGGAATAATCCGCCGTTCGCGGACGGGAAATCCGCGGCGGACCCGGGTTCGGGTCCGCGAACCGGCCATCTCTACTCAAAACACTGGACCCACTCTCGGCTCTAATAACAGCCCTTGCAACCGTTATGATGTCCTTTGTTGGAGGTCCCACAGCTCCAAACTGTGACCCCTCTTCCCTCGCCAACAAGAGACCTTGTGGCTCTACTAAAGGCTTTGTGGGGAGTTTGCAGCTAAAAATCAGGCCCGCCACTGGCTCTTAACAGAGCACTTGCAGACCTCTAAAGGGCCTGCAGCTTAAAGCCAGGATCCCCAACTCTTAAAAGAGCCTTTGCAACTCTAATAAGAGCTTTTATAATGAGGGGGTCCCCAGCTGAGAAACCAAGACCACCCCCAAAAAGTACCTTTCCTGGTCTCCACCATCTTTTTTCCCCCTTCTTATCTCTGCTGCTGCCTTTTTTCTTCTTCTTTGGCAGTACTAGTGAGACTTTTTTTTAGTATCGACGCTTAATAAATTGTGATACTGGTTTTGCAGGTTTTTTAATGAAATTCACAGCGCTAATAGTAGCGCAATCTTCCTACTAAATACCTTCTAAAAACTAGCGTTACATCAAAAAAACTGGGCTCAAGGTTACTAATATTACCAGATCCAACAAAGCATTCATTCTAATAGCAACTTCTAGAATCTGTGAAAAAAAAAATGTTGTATATACTTAGCAAATTTAAGGGCATCTATAGTGGGAAAAGAACATTTTTTCTTTCTTTCCATGTGTTCTATAATTCCCCACAACCCCCAGAGTGTGCTTCACTGTTTTCAGATTCCCTCTCTGTCCTGAGATATACCCAGTTAGAAGAATAGTGATGCATTCCTCTACTTCTATTTGGACTGTCAATCAAATCCCTGTGACGTGATCCCCCCTTCCTGCTCTGCAATAAACATAGAGATAAGAGCATTAGCAGGGGGAGTGAGGTAGCTTTGATGGTAGATAAAAGGCTGAACTTGACCCCTTCCTAATAGCTTTCACTGATTGATGATGGGTCACAAAGAGAGAGATTGTAAACTGTACTGTTTTCTTCTTCTTCGTGTCTCCAGGACAGCTTGTTTCTATTGGCCACTGTGCGGGGTGGTGTTTTTCAGGATGTTGAACTTTTAACTCTACTGCGCATGATAAACTTGTCGGTTAGCCAGAGTTGAGACACCGAGGAGGTAAAAGAGGAGAGGGGGATGGGGGGAGTGCTGCACAGAGATCTGACACAATGGTGTAAACAGAGTCACTGACAGAGATAGGATTAAGGCAGCACAGAGTACATTATTTAACTTTGCAAAGGGGAATGTGTTTTTTTCACTATAGATGCCCTTTAAGGAACTTGACATCTTTTGAGGTGCTGTTAAAACCCCTACTCTGTGTCAGGGTATGAAATCCCTCATTACTAGAATACTGTAGCCTTCCCCAACTGCATATGGTGGTTTATTTCCACATCTTCACTGGCATTTGGTGTCTTGTAACAGACACCTACAATTACTGTAATGAACTCAAGTCTCGCTTCCCATACACAAAATCACCCACAATAGTTAGCTTTATAGTCTATACCCCAACCTATTCATCTTTTAGATTTGGATTCAATTTCTAACAAACATACATACCCCCTCCTACTTTCTTCTTTACTCTCATGTTAAACAATGAGAATCCTTCCAAATTTACTGCCGTATCAGAATAATTAAGCCATGATTCTGCTCTACCTACCATAACACACTTTTTTTTAAAGCTTTTAGTTTAGTTCTCTAGTTTTTCCAACATTTGTAAACATACATTTTGCTTTTGGATTATCATTTAATTTATTAATACATTTTTTGTACATGCCTTCTTTCTCTATGTTCCCCTCCTCCTTCACACCTGCTATTATCTATTATCTATCTATTATCGTATCTATTGTCATCTATCTGTCTTCTATCTATCTATCTGTCTATTATCTATTGTCTCATCTATCTATCTATCTATCTGTATCTATCTGTCTATTATTATCTGTCATTATCTGTCTGTCTATCTATTATCTATCTGTCATTATCATCTATCTGTCTGTCTATCTTTATCTATCTATCTATCTGTTATCATCTGTCCTCTATCTGTCATCTATCTGTCTCTATCTATTTATCTTCTATCTAGGAAAATGGGTACATTTTATATATATATATATCCTTCCTTTATATAAAATTATTTCATTTTGTGGAGATTGCATTGAGTTTTTAGACTGTACTTGTAGGTGGGGGGTAGGCTAAAATAATATTATACATAGTAAAAGTGTATATTGTAATGTAAAAGATATAACATGAATTAGTTTATTAATATGTACAAAATAATGATATATAAGTGTGTAACAGTGTGTAAAGGCATATGAAATAAAAAATAAAAAAGTACTAACCTACAGAATCTCCCCACGTTTGAATGAACTGGTCAAAATGGGAGCTATAGAACACACCTCTCAAATTTATAAATTCTGCATGGAAATTTGCTGCCATTTCCTTATTGTCCTTTTATGCAATAGTGTGCTTCTTTGGTAGCTGCTGTAGCACTACATCAACATCCTGACGCAATGCATGCTTTACAGTGACATCCTTTAGCTTTGCATTGTGGTAGAGACTTACTGAGCATGTGCGAGTAAATGGCCAATCAAAACAAAGTTTGCTTCCCATTAGTTAGATGATATCCAGCTGTATTGCATTGTGGGAGAGACTTACTGAGCATGTGCGAGTTAATGGCCAATCAAAACAAAGTTTGCTTTCCCAGTAAGTGTAGATGATATCAGCTGTATTGCATTGTGGGAGAGACTTACTGAGCATGTGCGAGTTAATGGCCATCAAAACAAAGTTTGCTTTCCCAGTAAGTGAGATAATATCCAGCTGTATTGCAGTTGGGAGAGACTTACTGAGCATGACAAGAGGCTAAATAATATGGGAACTGATCTCCAGAGATGGAAACCTACCTTTCCAAAACAATAGACTTCGCCATACCTATCGCAAAGGTGGAACGTTGGCTAACCACCTGGTAGTCACTGATCTTGCGGTTTTGGATAAATCTAAGCCTAATATTTTTTGAACAGCCCAAGTCCTGGTGCTACAGGTGCCCAGATTGTATCACTTGCAGTCAACGCTGGTGGGCAACAAATTGCACACCCGCACAGTGGCAAAAAACTTTCGATCAAATATTGATTCTCTTGCGATGCCGGTTTGTAATATACATAATAATTTGCCCTTGTGGGCTATATTATGTTGGTAAAAATAGAACACCTTTAAAGAGCGTATGGCGAACCATCGAGCCCCTACAAGTATTTAACTCTAATAACTTGGATAAACGTGACAATAAGTTTTCAGATGCACCAGTGGCACGTCATTTCAAACAGGCAAAACATACATTGGCCAGCCTGAAATGCATGATCGATGGATTATCAAATTGGAGATTAAATCTAATCAAGACAGAGATAAATTACTACTAAGGAAGGAAACCCGGTGGATACACTACTTAACACTGTATCCCCAAGGGGACTTAATGAGCAACTGTCATTCCATTCTATAATTGTCCCAGTCTTGTTGCCTATTAGGATTATCAGTATTACTGTATATTATATGCTGCTAAAGTTCAGTATGTCCTTATCTATCCATTCCTCAGATTAATTGTGGTATTACTTGTATATAACCGTATGGTTTTTGTTTTTAAGGTGCTTTTAGATTTCAAGTGGGTTACTAATGTTAATGGATTTGCTTTGTGGATTGTGTTTTGGTGTGCAATCAAGATGTATAAAAAGAACGTCTTTGTGAACAATGTAACATCCTGAGGATGGCTCGTTAGGGCTGAAACGCGTAGATGCATTTTAATGTGTTACCAATTTATAAGTTAACGTGAGTGCCTCGTTCTGCTGGGAACTATTATATATATTTGCTGGTGTATATGAAATCATGTTCAGTATAATATTGTGCTTATAAACCACATGTGACAATCATAGTTGTGTTTGAATCTGGCGGTTTTATCCCAGTTTCATGTATGGATATCTGCATCTATTAAACTGGTATGCCCTGTGAACATTTTCCAGTTCCTTTGCAGTCTTTATTACACAGAACCTATTAAAATCTTTATTACACAGTAACAAAGAAGAAAACACATTTCTATGGGATGAAGCATTTGAGATTTACAATTTAGCATCCCTCATCGGCAGTAGGTTGGCGAGAAAGCTGAATTCAGCACTTTATTCAGTGAAAAAAAAATACATCAACTTTTATTGATTGATGAGACAGATCCAAATATACTACTATATATATAATATATATTATTATAATATTATAATACACACACACCACCACACTATTCTTTTATATATACTATATTCTTATTATATATATATTGTAATATTTCAGGTAGCACAGACCGTTGTCTCCCAGAAAAGACAGCCTTTGGGCACAATACACACAGAAGCAGGCAACAGTCTTTGGTTATTTTAAACTGACCTCAGTCAGGTTTATTTAGTTTATTAGCTCACACAAAAAATAAAATCCTATGCCACACGTCTTCACTAACTTAATCACTCAGTGGTACTGGTCTGTCTGTTGCAGACCCACAGGTCCTTGCCTGTCAAACTCTCCTCCCAAAACAGCTACACCTGCCCTTTTAATTAGTTAGCTCAGCCACAGGGAATTAATTGATCTAAACTGGACTGGACCAGCACTGAAACCATTTACCATTAGTGTCTTGGGCCACAGTAAAGCAAATTATATCACAATTTAAACCATTTATGACTTTCTTACATTTACAACCTTTACATATCCCTCCCCTCTGATCAAGGCCGTAGGTTGATCACTTTAAGCCATGAGAAGTTTAGGGTTAACTTGAAAGGCAAAAAATAAACCTTGTCATTAAAATAGACATTACCTTTGTCTTAACCTACACAATCCCTTTAACATTTCCATAACATATCCATATTTTAACAATTTTTCAAGACAAAAACATTTTCAGATTTTACATTTCTTAATACAAAATACATTGATCAAAAACAAAACTTCTGGAGGGAAAAAAAATTCATACTGTATATTTACTAATACACATTTTTTTTTTTACATTGTGAGATTTATGCTAACAACGGGTTAGACACTTGCTGCTTTATATATGTGTTCCCTTATCCAATACCCCTTCTAGGGAAATCAGCTATGGTTATGCAAATTTGTAGTTTTCCACCATTAATTCTTATAGACTGAAAATGTCTGCCACGGTCTCCTTATCGAACACGTATGTAACTATTTAACTACATTTCACATGCAGAGTTTAATATGGCCTCGAAATATTAAAGGTATTATACCCTGGCTCTTCCATTTCACCAATGCCCAACTGCTGAACACCAGGAAAAACAAGGTTATTCACCCCAACTTAGGCATTACCCAATTATCCATAACATGCTGTGATATCAAACCTGTGTTATTACTCATAACTAAAGTAAGCAAGTCTACTTTGTCTTAACTATCCTGGTGCCCGAGACTTGGTCTTTCATAGCTTTACCCTCTCATCATGAATTTTCTGTTTGATTCACTGCACAACTTAGTTCTTAGGAATCCCAGGTGCTTCACTCATCACATTTTGCTTTTTTCTGGTCATCAGTACCACACACCCATTCAACTATTTACTTGTTCAACTTCCTATCTGGTTTAAAGGAAACATTGTCTGTCATACTCAGAGTTAAATTTTCAGCTTATTTACTAAACCAGAAATTTGACATTTTATCCCCATGGACTGTGTTGATATTCAGAAACACTCACTTCTACTAGAGGCTCGCTCTGCTTAGCTACAGTATCTGGCTGACTGGCAACATTTTCTTCACAAGCAAGCATAACAAACTGCCTTATTTCCAACAGCGTGTTTTCTAAAACCTTTCTATTCCTATTTCACAAAGATAGGTTATACATCTGCAGAACCTTTAAATGGATAACACTGCACAGTCTCCTTCTCCAAAAAATCCTTAAATGGTTCAGATGCTTGGAGGTGATTGCAGAGAGGGTTACCTCACAGGTTGAGTTAACCCTGGTTACCAGATTAACAATTTTGTTAATCTTGCAAACAATAACCGCTTTAATCGCCATATACACACCAGGGAACTTTAATCAGTCACAGAATCACCCTGGGATTCTTGGGAACATTTTTCAGAATTCACACAGGGCTTTTACCCTTTTTACATCTTTAAAGTTTGCTCTGTATTATCAGTCCATCTGTTACCTTTCCTAAGGAAGCATTTTGAATAGTGGTTATCCCTAACAACTTTGGTTCAGGTGAATCACACACAATATCAATCTTACCAATCATTTTGGAGCATAGTGCCATTTCAACACAATTAGTTTCCTGGTTGTTTTCTTGCAAACGACACTCATCTAAACATTAAGATTGTTTGATATGTGAAACTTTGTCTTCCCATAATTCCCAGAATAATGGGAAATCTGTACCCAGTATAACTTCCTCATCAATTGCATCACTAACACAGTTTATGTTTTACTGTTCCCTTGGATGTACCTAACATAATACAAACAGTGTGAACACCAGTGACATTTGTATTACTAGAGCAAATTTCAATAAACATTAATAACTCATTTAGTACCATTGACACACTTCTTGTAATGTCTAAAGTAACCAGTAGTGGAATTCCACCAACTTGCATTTCAAATGTCTTTTGACCAGTCTCTGGTTTATAATCACAGTCCCCACATTTCTCCTCACAAGTATTTTGCTCCCATGTAATGTCCCCTTTATTAACAGTCTTACCAGGACCTTGAAACGACTTTTGTGGGACATGTTGGAAAGCACACACGCTGAACTTGCCTTCACACTTAGGCTGTATTCTCCCAAACAATGGCTCAATTTTAACCTGCTCCCACAAGGTTGATTTCACTTTCTGAGAACTGCTCTGTACGACATCATTTCTTTGGCTTTTCCTGTAGCCGCTGTCTCTCTGGGAACTTGGGAAGCCATGTGCCGTCCTGCACACAGGGGTAGCAACTTCCTTAGCCTTCCACTTCTCTTGCACACCGTAACATGGCTGTGCCTTTAATACCTTTCCCTTTAAAGAAACGCTTGTCTTGGGAGTTTTTACTAGGTTAAGAAAGCAAAAATTTGCAGTCTGTATTGCTGGAGTCTTGGGGTCATAGGGCCCATCAATTTTTCTCCAGTCCGCCAAGAGCTGCTCGAACCAATCATCGCCTGGCCCCATAAAGAACCTGGGTGTAGGTTTCTGTGCTTAAATTTGTGCCGGCGCAAACTCCACCATATGTAATATTTCAGGTAGCACGGACCGTTGTCTCCCAGAAAAGACAGCCTTTGGGCACAATTTAACACACAGAAGCAGGCAACAGTCTTTGGTTTGATTTTCAAACTGACCTCAGTCAGGTTTATTCAGGGTATTAGCTCACACAATAAAATAATAAATCCTATGCCACACTGGCCTAACTTAATACAAAATAAGTGTACCTGACTGTTTGAACACTCACAGTCCAGTACTCACACAGCTCTGTGTCTCTCCCTGGAGAATTAGCTGGTTGTACCCAGTCTCCTACTGGGGTTTACAACTCTGACACTCAGTGGTACAGGTCTGTCTGCTTGCAGACCCACAGGCCCCTTGCCTGATCAAACTCTCCTCCCAAAGCAGGCTACACCTGCCCTTTTAATTAGCGAGCTCCAGCCACAGGGAATTAATTGATCTAAACTGAACTGGACCAGCACTGAAACCATTTATCATTAGTGTCTTGGGCCACAGTAAAGCAAACTATATCACAATTTAAACCATTTTATGACTTTCTTACATTTACACCTTTACAATATATATATATATATATATATTCTATTCTTGTTTACGTTTGGAAATTCAGCTCTAGCAATCTTTTAGTGTTTCACAGTAAAGCCTCAATTCATCATTAAACTCGGAGACAGATGCTTTTAGCTTGTCAAAAAAGTTAAAATGTACAGTGAAGAAATGGTTGAAAGTTAATGAAATATTGGAACATTTTTGATCCCTTATTGGAGCGTACATACGACACACTAAACAACGCTGATTCACGCAACACTACAATCGTGGGAGCGCGCCGCCATTGATATCTACTGGGAAAGGCAAAGAAGTCAATGAGCTTCCATAATTACTCATACCCAAAAACCCATTTATTGCAAAATAGGCAAATTAGTAATGCAATGAATGCCCTGCATACAGCACAACCCTCACTTTAACCTCTTTCTGAATGAGGTTAATAACCTTCAGCATCACCAGAAACTCTGATGGTCCTTTTGTAATTGAACCCTTATATCTTTCAGCTAAGGGCCAGGCCACACTAGTGCGTTCCTCACGTGCTTCCCAATGGGATCTGATTTCTCGGGAGAAACGCAGAGCAGTGCTTGTCACTGTGCGTGGTCCCATTGCGTGCGCAGCACTGCGATCTGTTTTCGCAGCGCATGCGTTCGAGATTTGTATGCAGATCGTGCGCAGAACGCATCTCAAAACATTTTAAAATACTGTATCTTTAATTGTAAAATAATTTGAACCGCAAATGCAGGTTGAAAAATAAATAAGTTCCAACGCATCATTTGTTTATATGAGATGATAATATATATTAATACAAACCAAATGGTCAAAACGACCTTTCAGACTAAGGTTAAAAACCATACAATGTATATTTTCTGGAAGGTGGGAAAGGAAAGTTATATGGCTGGCTTGGGGAATAATTTGAACATTTTTGAAAATTACAGAACGTTCGAGGATTTACGGATTTCCCAAATTCACAAATAGCAGCTATTTTTATCAGTGCCAACTCCCTGTTAGCCATGGCAATTAGAATTCTGGGGTTCCAAAGCTTAAAGGGACACTATACTGAAAAAAATACTGATTTGCGTGTGTTGCTGCATACCTTCAATCCAGCAGACATTTTGTTTAGGAGCAGTATCCCCCTTCCCTCTTAACCACTCCCACTTCCATCCGACCTGACTTTTTTCCCACAAACCAACTGTGAAGCCTGCACATCGCATACAGCATTCCAACTGTCAAAACTCTGTCACCATTTCAGCTACAGTAAAACTACTCACAGAAGAATAGTTTTTGAGAGCAAGGAACTTGATTGACAGCTGAAATATAAGAAGTTTTAGATTGGATATCTAAAGAAATAGGGAGCAGATCAACAAAAAAAATGATACAGTGGTGGTTGGGAAGAATTATAGTTTCCAGTTATGGTCAATTTAAAATAACTTATTTTGCGGTATAGATGCCCTTTAATAAGAAGAAACTTGCACAGGAAAAAGCAATCAATCCTCGAACGCAGATTCAGATCCGGATTTTACAGGAAATTCTGAATACTTCGAAATTATGAGAGATCTAGAAAATACAATGCAAAATGCTAAAACAGGAAGCGCATGACGTTTCTGGTACTGGACGGTGTTCTTTTAAAGATTTTGCCATTGTTGTGTCTTCTTCAGACTAATTCCCAGGTCTCCCATTGACTTTAATGGGTCGAAAATCTGTGAATCGGTCAGCGGAACAGAATTTTGCAAGTTCAGCCATCTCTATTGGCCATTGGTAGGAAAGAAAGCTATAGCATGTATGTTTCAGACTTTCCTTTTCTTCTGTCTTATGTCAATAATAAAATAAACTTTTAAATTATTTAATAAATCTCTCTGCAACATCCCAGCTCTACAGTTGGTCAAAATGAGAAGTTTTACTGTTCAACAGACTTTCTCTGGATGTTACATAACATGCTGTAATCTGCCAGAACCTCACTAACAAGGAATATTGCAAACACATCTCCTGAGGGGTTGAATCAGTATCTATTTTTTTTCATAGCCTCAAATACCTATTTAATAACTGAACAAGTGAAAATGTGTCAAAACACGTTGCTTTTGCTAAAAAATACAGGGGAAAATGGGGGAATCAAACATTGGAAAAGTTGTTTCCCAGGAAACAGCATGTCAAAAAAAAAACCCCAATGTACTGCATATTAAAGGATAAGTGCACTGTAAAATCAAGTTATGTTCAGTTAGAAGCTGCAGCTTTAAAAATACTGCCATATTTATTTTCTTTATATTTATATATATTTTTTGAACTATGCCCCTCCAGAGCCTCAAACGATATGCCTGTGAGTTGCAGGCATTACTGTTTGAGGCTCAAGCAGGAGATGCACGCGAACTCACAGGGCATTACTGTTTAGGCTCAAGCAGGAAGAGGTGCACGGAACTCACAGGCATTACTGTTTTGAGGCTCAGCAGGAGAGTGCACGGAACTCACAGGCATTACTGTTTGAGGCTCAAGCAGGAGAGTGCACGGAACTCACAGGCATTACTGTTTAGGCTCAAGCAGGAGAGGGCACGGAACTCACAGCATATACTGTTTTGAGGCTCAATCAGGAGAGTGCACAGAACTCACAGGCATTAATGTTGAGGCTCAAGCAGGAGAGTGCACGGAACTCACAGCATTACTGTTTGAGGCTCAATCAGGAGGTGCACGGAACTCACAGGCATTACTGTTTGAGGCCAAGCAGGAGAGTGCACGGAACTCACAGGCATTACTGTTTTGAGGCTCCAGCAGAGAGTGCACGGAACTCACAGGCTTACTGTGTTTGAGGCTCAAGCAGAGAGTGCACGGAACTCACAGGCATTACTGTTTTGAGGCTCAAGCGGAGAGTGCACGGAACTCCACAGTATTACTGTTTGGGCTCAAGCAGGAGAGTGCACGGAACTCACAGGCATTCTGTTTGAGGCTCAAGCAGGAGAGTGCACGGAACTCCACAGGCATTACGGTTTGAGGCTCAATCAGGAGGGGCACGGAACTCACAGTATTCACTGTTTGAGGCTCAAGCAGGAAGTGCACGAACTCAAGGCATTCTGTTTGAGGCTCAAGCAGAGAGTGCACGGACTCACAGGCTTACTGTTTGAGCTCAATCAGGAGAGTGCGAACTCACAGGCATTACTTTTTGAGGCCGCAGGAGAGTGCACATACTCCGGCATTACTGTTTGAGGTAAAGCAGGAGAGTGGCACGGAACCACAGACATTCTGTTTAAGGCTCAAGCAGAGAGTGCATGGAACTCAATGCATTACTGTTGTGAGCTCAAACAGTAGAGTGCCAGAACTCACAGGCTTAACTGTTTGAGGCTGAAGCAGGAGAGTGCACGAACTCACAGGCATACTATTTGAGGCTCAGCAGGAGAGTGCACGGAACTCACAGCATTACTGTTTGAGGCTCAAGCAGGAGAGTGCACGTACTCACAGGCATTACTGTTTGAGGCTCAAGCAGGAGAGTGCACGGAACTCACAGGCATTACTGTTTAGGCTCAAGCGAGAGCCCGGAACTCACAGGCATTACTGTTTGAGGCTCAAGCAGGAGAGTGCACGGTAACTCACAGGCATTACTGTTTGAGGCTCAAGCAGGAGAGTGCACGTAACTCACAGGCATTACTGTTTGAGGCTCAACAGGAAGTGCACAGAACTCCCAGGCATTACTTTTGAGGCTAAAGCAGAGAGTGCAATAACTCACAGCATTACTGTTTGAGGCTAACAAGCGAGATGCACGGAACCCAAGACATTCCTGTTTAAGGCTCAAGCGAGGAAGTGCATGGAACCTCATGCATTCTGTTGAGGCTCAAACGTAGAGTGCACGAACTCAAAGGCTTACTGTTTGAGGCAAGCAGGAGAGTGCACGGAAACTCACCGGCATACTATTTGAGGCTCAGTGAGAGTGCACAGAACTCACAGGCATACTGTTTGAGCTCAGAGGAAGTGCACAAACCACAGCATTCTGGTTAGGTAAAAGCAGAGATGTGCGGAACTCACAGGCTTATTTGAGGTCAAACAGGAGTGCATGACTCACAGCTTACTTTTCAGGCTCAAGAGAATGTGCACAGAACTCACAGGCTTACTTTTAAGGCTCAAGCAGGAGAGTGCACGGAACTCACTGCATTACCGTTTGAGGCTCAAGTAGGAGAGTGCAGTAACTCACGGCATTACTGTTTGAGGCTCAAGCTGTAGAGTGCACAGACTCACAGGCATTACTGTTTGAGGCTTAAGCAGGAGAGTGCATGGAACTCACAGGCATTACTTTTCAGGCTCAAGCAGGAATGTGCACAGAACTCACAGGCATTACTTTTAAGGCTCAAACTGTAGAGTGCACAGAACTCACAGGCATTACTGTTGAGGCTCAAGCAGGAGAAGCATGGAACACACGCATACTGTTTGAGGCTCACAGGAGAATGCAAGAACTCACAGGCATTAGTTTGAGGTCTCAAGCAGGAGAGTGCACGAACTCACGGCATTACTGGTTTGAGGCTCCAAGCGAGATTGCATGGAAACTCACAGCATTACCGTGAGGCTCAAGTAGGAGAGTGCACGGAACTCACAGGCATTACTGTTTGAGCTCAGCAGGAGAGTGCATGGACTCACGCATTACCGTTTGAGGCTCAATAGGAGAGTGCACGGAACTCACAGGCATTACTGTTTGAGGCTCAAGCGGAGAGTGCATGGAACTCACAGGCATTACTTTGAGGCTCAAGTAGGAGAGTGCACGACTCAAGGCATAACCGTTTGGAGGCTCAAGTAGGAGAAAGCAGAGGAATCTCAGAGGGACGGAGCTAACATTCAGTAAAACCATAAGCGATGTAAGCACAACTTCAAGGCACAAAGCGAGCTCTGGACGCATAGGGGTTAAAAAATATGTTAATTAATGATCGCGGTCGTAAATGAACACCGAATTACGAACGTTCGATCATAGAATACCGCAATGTTATCGATGGGGATCGAAATCTACGTTCTCGTAGTTTTGATCATCGGTATCGCAAATTTATGATCGGTATCGCAAATTTATGATTGTAACTGATCGTTAATCTCTGATGGGTTACCGATCGTAAATTTAGGATACCGATCTTAAAGTCGCGGTCTCGCTAAAAAGCAATACGCGGCTTTATAATATGGCCCTAACTCTTCTCTTTTAAGAACTTTACTCAACGTAGCTTATGGCAAAACATTGGTGAGGCAATTAAATTGGTCATAGTTGCACTCTACAATATGTGGATTTTGCACCCCACATCTCTATATACATAATTTTGATAACACAGAATTTTGACCAAGCCTCTGGTTTGTGTACCTCCACCAGGGTTAGTTCACTTGCTCAGGTCAGTAAAGTACTTAAAGCAAGAGTTGTCTCAAGGAAATTAGCCATAGAGCACCAGGACCCAGCTGAAGGAAACAAACCTGGTAGTGGTAGTTTTGGCTTAAATAAATTAACTTAATTGAACAATTGGTTTTCATTTATCCAGGTTGTTTGAAAGCAGCATAACAATGGGAATAAACATGTATTCTCACCTGAATCATAAGGTTTATATAATTGCCATTTCTTATTTTCCCCTTGCCACTGGATCAATACATTTCTACAATTTCATTGTTCAATTGACTATGAGCTCTGTGCCTCTAAAAAAAGTCTTTAAAGGGACCATAGGTCTTCCCGAAGTATATCTTAGCATTTTAACACATGTATGCACAATTCTATCTTGCTTTTATATGAGTAAAGGTGAAAAATGTATTGCCTGTTAATTCTGGAATTGAATAAATGGTAAATTATGATTTATCTTATCCTTAGCAGTGTGCTAGAGCCTCTTTTTTAGAACCCAAGTTCGATTTAATGAGTTCGGACGAACCCATACTTTTCAGGCTTCAACCCCAGTTCCACAAGGGCACTTATAAGTGTCGGGGAGGAGGGTTCTGCTTACAAGCTGTGGGACCACTTAAGCCCCAAAAGGCACTTGTCAGTGTCAAATTTAAATGTTCGAGCTGTGGGACTCCTTAAACCCCAAAAGGCCCTTCCCAGGGTCACAAGGGCACTTATAGGTGCCGGAGAGGGGGGTCTGTTTTGAGCTGCGGGACCCTTTAAGCCCCATAAGGATCTTCCTAGAGCCACAATGGTCCTTCTGTAATTTCTGAGCGGTTAAATTCGAAAATTGTTGGAAGTACGAGGATTACCGAACATTCACAGATTTTCCAATTAGAATGCTCGGAAATTAGCGAAAAGGCCTGCAGAAGGCCGAAAGAAGTGTGTGTGTGCTGTACGTCTATTTTTTTCCAGTGCTTCCCACATTTATGTGTTCCCTAGACAATTTCCCAGGTCCCAGAGCCATTTACAGTAACTTACCGTTGCTATTTTAACTGAATTTAATCAGAACTTTTCCAAACTATTTTTCCCAGAAGACTTGGGTTCGTTTTCGAACTATAGAACTTTACAACTTTTACTGAAGTCCTATGGTGTTAAACAAACCGAACTTTAGGAAGTTCGGCCATCTCTAATTAACAAATCTCAAAAACTTTGAAGTGAGAAATAAAATCTTGTGTATCTTTTTAAGCAGACAAAAAGATTTTTAAGAATTAAGAAAATAGCCCAAAAACTAAGCAAAAGATTGAAATACTGACCCTACTGATGAACCTAAAGGTCTGAATGGAAGATTTTAGCATCCCCAAGGACATTGGGAAGACCATAATTAACTGGTTTCCTATGATATTCACACAGAATAAAAGCCATTAGTTTCTCAATCACCCAGCCATTGGTAAATGCTATGTTACACAGTATTTTAATCTTATTAAAAATACCTAAAGTAAGATATGAATAAATTTTTAAGCATTCCCCAGAACTTAAATGTTCCAGCATTTTTTCTCAATAAAAAGAATAATTCATCATGACAATAGTCCCTCCTTTATCTGCTGGTTTGATTTTAATTGAATTATTACTGCTTAAATTCCTAAGGGATGACATCTCAGCCTACGATATATTAGTATTATATTTTACCTAATTTATCGAAAGCTGAGATGTTATACCTTAGGAATTTGAGCAAGAATAACTGAATTATATTTGATAGCTCACCGCTTAAACTAGCGACCACTCAGGGAGGACACATATCTAGAGCACATTACAAAAACGTAAGTAACACTGATGAAAATATTCCTGCCACCAAAATTCGGAGACACACTTCTGGGGCACACCAGTGTGCCCTGGCAAACTCTATGACAAACCCTGACTCAGATAACTTAGACATAGTGGCCTATGTAATAAAAGTTCTACAGGGTTATTCAATAAAAGTTCTTATCGTTTAAAATGGTGCTAATTTTGCCCCAACCAATCAGATGCTATTTTACATTTGAAAGCTAATATCTGATTGGTTGGGGCAATTTTTAACACTTTTATTACATAGGCCTGATAACCGTCTATACGTGAGTATAAACCGAGGTACCTAATTTTACATGAAAATACTAAAAGTGATTGACTCAAGTATAAACCGATGGTAGAAAATATGAACACTACTGACTTCTGATTCAGTACTGTTTTGAGGCTTTAGTTGCCCTTTAAATGCACAGCAGAATTGCCATAATGGATTTGACTATTACTGTATGAGATTTCTGCTGTCCATTTAAAAGGCAACTAAAGCCTCATTTCTTGGAACTCCAGATGTTTTGGAAATTACAACTCCCAGCATGCTTTAGTAGCTGGGATTTGTATTGTATTTCAAAACATCTGCAGTGGCAAGCACCCTCACCCCCCAGTTCAGAGGACAAGAGGACTTACGGTAAGTGGGTATTCCATCTGTCCTTGTATTCCAGCAGTCACTCTCATTCACTTCCTGTACTGATGACAGATGACTCCTGAGGTAATAACTTCACTTAACCTCAGATCCAAATGAACTTTCCCTTGAACTTTAGAATTTTCCCTTAACGTGCTGTACCTGGAACCAAGGTCTTCATGCTTTGGAACATCTGGATCCCCTCTTCCTCTACAGACATAGCCAGAAGTTCTGCGCGAAACTTTTCCTGAGCCCCGCATTGGGCGGGAGTCCATTGAGTCCACTGTCCCTTTGATAGGCTACCATTACCACACCACCTCTCTGCCTCTGCAATGAACAGAGCGCAAAGCAGCAGCCAACTGTCAGCTTACTACCCAGCTGACATCACTACTAAGCACTGGACAGTGACATCAGCGGCAAATGAGAACAGGCAGTGAGCGAGCGGTGGACGGATTTGCAAGTTAAGTGACTGACTCGAGTATAAACCAAGGTCAGATTTTCAGGCTAATTTTTCAGCCTGAAAACCTCGGTTTATACTTGAGTATATATATACGGTATGTTTTATGGCTGGATTCACAAAACAAGGACATTTAATTATACAGGAACTATACAATCATTGTCTTTTTGTAACCCTTATTTCCATGTACAATCTTTCCTTTGTGTAAGAAATGAATGAGGTGAATTTTTTTACATTCAGTCCATCTTATAGTTTCCCCAGCATTAATATTTCCTAGAAATGCTTCAGTATGCACGCATGTGTTCCTGGGGTGGGGTGGGGGGGATTCTGTCCATTGTTCTCACAGATAGATCATGTAGGTTGTGTGTATTATAAACTTGGGTATGCTAATCAGCGCATTGTAGCAATACTAAGGGTGAAAAATAAGGAATTAAGAAATATTTAAAGATGTGCCCATTTATAGACAAGCCCCATTTTAATAAGGAAATTCTCAATTGCAGATCCTGTAACTGTTTTAACCCTGCTCTGTTTTCTGATTCATTAAAGCTTGGAGGCTTTAGATGTACTTTAATTAAAATATAAATACTTTAGAAGTATTCATTAAATTAATAAAAAAAAAACCAACTTGCTGTGTCTAGGATTATTTGGGTTTAAATCTGTTTATGAAATCCAGAAGTATGACATAACATTAAATGAATTGTTTAGATTTTATTTTACAGCTCTTCTTCTCAACATTTTCACTGATTGTCTTATTATATTTAAATTAAAAACACAAGAATTCATCAGTGCAATAGGTGGAAGTGGAGTGTCAGAAATTGATTATACCTGAATATTTTGTTTACATCTGATAACGTATTTGATTGATCTGCCGGAACATTCATGTGGTAAATGGGATGCCATGTTATGTTCATTTTTCACACCTAATAGCACTGCGATGACTGTTTCAAAACACAGAAGTGCCAATTAAGTTTTGTTTGAGAAGTAAAACAACCTGCAATCATGGTGCAAACAAAGATTTAACCACAGAGAATACATCAAGTACAGAGAATACATCAAGTTTTACAGACGACATCATTAGAAGTAACGGGTTTTTTTTTTAAAATGTTATACAAGCCGTAATGTGCTTTATGCTTTTGAGGCTGTACACGTTATGCATTTTGGCACTACCAGAGAATGCAGCTCTGCTCATCTCTAAAATGTATAGTGAATATCTAGTGATATTGGATGTCACCGAGAAATTCATTCATCATATAAAAGTACAAGACAGTCGGCCAAGTATTTTTATTCTGGTTGTGGAACTCCAAGGTGACTTTTTATATCCTTAAGGATTAAGGTTCATTCTGCCTGTTTACAGACTAAGGTTTCCAAATTCAAAAGTAAAATTCTGCATCATCAATTTCGCTTTGACTGTCAAAATGTTGGTTGTTTCATGGGGACATTTTTTTCTGCAGTTTCGATCAAAGAAATTTTAACGGTGGAACAGGAAATTTCAACCCAAAGCCAGTTTTAATTCGAGACTCTTGATACATCACCAATCGCTATATTTTGAAGTAAGGGGTTGCATTATTTCTTATAATATGCAGGTTTTATGGAGTCATGTGATACTAATGTCATGGTTAAACACTTCTTGTTTTATACTCCTTGATCTGACATGAACATCACTAAAATGTAAAATACCATACCAAATGGCAATAAAGTAAAGCTAGCCATACATAGGCCTATTTTTAAATAAAAATAAAACTATAAAAATTACTCACCTTGTGTTGTCGATCTCCTGAATATTTCTGCTTAAAGGGCAGGTCCAGCCCAAAAATAACTTATCTTTAAAATGTTCATTACCCCCCCCCAAACCCCACTTTCATATGGGCGAAAGATTTTAAAGATCCCCCAGAAATTACTTACCTGACCCGGACCCTCGCTGTCTAGGCCCCGCCCCATGCTCCTGTTTCGAGCAAAACAGGAGCAGGGGACATCTGCGCTAACAGCCGCTTCACTTCCTGGTCGTGGCTGTCAGTTGATTGGGCATGACGTCCCGCCGCGCTCTAACTGACAGCCGCAACCAGGAAGTGGAGCGGCTGTCCGCAGCAGCCGCGGAGTAGAAGCGGCGAGGGACTGGGTCAGGTAAGTAAGTTCTTTGAAATCTTTCACCAATGCCAAAGTGGGGTTTGGGGGGGTTAATACACATTTTAAAGATAAGTTAATTTTGGGCTGGACATTCCCTTTAAAATCAGTGGAAGATGGGGACTGTAAGATAGGGGCAACGAAAAATTTTCTTCCTGGAACGTTCTTTGTCTTTTTCGATAAAATTCGTCGATTTGTTGAGAGGTCTGTCGAAAAATCAGAAAACCGCATCAAAATGCCAGCAATTCAAATTTGACGTATTAGTAGAAATATTTATGCTGTTGGCCAGCCTAAATGTAACTGGAACTGGATAATTCACTCGGTGTATCTGCACTACTCTCCTGACCAGTCACATGGATGTGTCGGGACATACTGGTGTGCCTTCAGAGAACCAGAAGTGTGCCTCAGAATGTTGCTAGTGAAGAGATTTTTACCAGTATAACAGCCGCACAGCGCCACGCGAAAATAAAGTTTTTGACATGTTTATAAAGCAATCCACATCGCCGCAAAGCATTACAGCAGCGATGTGCTGCGGTAATTTGAACTCCCTTCACAGCGATACTGTTCTTAGCACTCAGCACTAAGTACAGTAAATTATCACGGCGAAGAGAGCTTAAACCAATGTACAGAGCAGGGGGCTGGAGGGTGCTGGGAGAGAAATATGAATCAGAAATATGATTGGATACTGTATAACCATGTGATACCAAGCATTGAAATATTGACCAATAAAGATCGGATTAGGACTTTCTGCAAACCTATATAAGACTGCAAGCGCTCAGAAGTCATCACAGTAGATGGCAGAAAAAAAGAAAGGCTAGCAACATCGGCTCTGTTGAAGCCGGTGGTGCCATCGGGCACACTGGCGCCGCAGTGAGCCCACCTGGCATTGGTGACTTCAGCGGTGTTGGTGTTCGCTAGCTTTGAAGAGATGTTGAAACAGACTCCGGTAAAGATGGCCTCGGCTGCAGGGGTACTCTCGGAGTTAGTGGCCCAGTGGAGTTGGTGTAGTGGATGGAAGCAAGAAGACACTGCCCAATGGCTCTTTTAAGAGCCAACGGGTCCCGGTTTGAGCTGCGGGACTCCCAACAAAGGCACTTCTCAGTGCCACAAGGGCCCTTACAAGGCCCGAGGACGGGGGTCCCGGTACGGGCTGCGGGACCCCCTAAGCCCCAAAGGGCCCTTCTCAAGGTCGCAAGGGCAGTGTAAGTGCAGCAAGGGCCCTGATAGGGCTGGGGAGCAGGTCCCGGTTCGAGCTGCGGAACCCCTAAGACCCAAAAGGTACTTCTCAGTGCCCCCGAAGGAGGGTCCCTCCACCATACGCTACGGGGCAGGGGGCTGGGAGGGCCTGCTTCGAAGGGGTTGTGAGGTCGGCGTGCCACCCATGGTGGGTGTGACCAGCCGCTGAGGGTTGGGCATACACCTCCGCCCCGACCCCCGTGATCTCAGCCATTTTTTAAAGGTGGCGAATTGAAACGGGCAAGATTAATGCCGCGCATCATCTTACCGCCACTTTATAAACAGAAGAGCAGTAACTGATGCAGTGTTACGAGGGTGTTAACTTTTCGCGGCCTGTTTTGCCCTTTAATAAATTCGTTAATAGTGATTTTGATGAAAATGCGCGGGAAACTCGTCCCATTTATAATATGCTCCCTAGTGTGGGCTAAATCTGGACGTCAAATAGTTTTCATTATTAGACTGGCCAAGATTTTGCCTGCATTTACTGCTGATAATATTGATCCTCTGCTTAAAAAGATTGTCAACATGACTCACTTTACATTATTGTTATTATGGATTTATATAGAGCCACATCTTCCATATCGCTTACAATTACATGTATACATTCACATCAGGCCCGCCCCGAAGAGCTTACAATCTAAGAACTTTTATTTGACGCATACAACCTATCAGTATGTCTTTATGATTGTGGGGGAAACCGAGTGCCCAGAGGCCCAGATGGGTTCCCGCAAGTCAAGGATGATTTGAACTCAGGATAGCACCAGAGCACCAGAGCAACCACTGAGCCACCGTGCTGCTCCACTCACACATTTCTATTTTTTGGGCTTTATTGTTCATATACTATACTGTATAATATTGCTGGGTTAACAAAATCATTCATGTTAATCATTCATGTGATCACAGTAATGTATACTAAACCCCTTTGTTTATAAGTATGCCAGTGTGCAGATAATATGATATTGTATGGGGCCTAGGAATGTGCATTGATTACATTTTCTATGTTATGTTTGACCAGATCAGTAGCACATATGAATGAATTGTATTCATATGTACCAACTCAGACTTCACGTTTAAAATGTGTCAATTTGTACAGTTTCTGAAAAGCCTAGGAGCTGGTTCTTACCAGTGGAACGTGTTATTAATAGATTAAAAACTGTAAATATGTATTATTATAAATCTTTATGCCAGAAGTCCTTAGATGCTCTTCAAGGGATAATAAATGATAATAAATTGCAATGCTACTTCAACAAAATTTAAGTTACAAAGTCATCTTTGGTATAGCCTATTATGTGTGCCCCTTGGATCAGCTTGGTCATGGGTTTGCACTTAATGGCATAAAAGTTAAGCACTAGATGCTTGCGGTGGTGTTATCATAAAACATGTTAGAGGGAAGAAAATGATATGGCTGTGAACCAATAAAAATGTTATTTTCTCAGTGAAAATCTTTTTGGGTGGTAGATAAGCAGGAATTTAAATTCTGTATCAAGGTCAGTGTGTTCTGTTCGTCTCTTTGTAATATGGTGCATTTTACTTTTCTGCTTTGTAAGGTGCTTTTCACTGATTTGTAAGTAAATGTAAATAAAAGCAGGTTTTGTGTTATTTATTAAAGGATCAAAGAAAGTCAAAAAAATCCAGTTAAATTGATTTGTTTACTGTAAAGGTTTGAAGACTTGTTCATATTAAAGGGATTATTTCCCTCAAACCTCCTCTGTCCAAGTACCCAGGGTGAGGACTACAGTAGAGTGAAACAAAACTGGTGTTTTTAGTTCCGACAATGGCTTCCCGAACCTATGTGTTCCAATTGAATCACAATTTAGAAATTTTAAAATATAGTTTTCCAATCTAATTTTTTATTAAACATTTGATTTTTGATGTTTTGCGTTTCAAACATTCAGAAAATTCTGTCAGATCCATAGATTTTCAAAACCAGCAGTTCTAAGTCAGAACCATGTTCATGTCAAAACTGTGGCTGGTGACTAGAGATGTTCCATATCAGTAGTTTCCTTCCAAAATTGTTTTTTTCAAAATTTAGAAATGTTTTCAATATCGAAAATTCAAAAACAAACCAATAAAAGTCAATGGGAGAAAGATATTCTGTTTTCGATATCAAAATTCTATATTCAATATAGAATAAATGATAATCGCTATTGAATTCTTGATAATTGGTATCAAAATTTAAAGTTTGATATTGAATATTTGAGGTTCGATATAAAATATTTCAAAGTTCAATATTGAATATTCATAATTGGTGTTCCAAAAATTTGCTTTCAATAAAGCTCTGGAAGCTCTCAGAACTTCTAAAACGTCAGTTTAGAACACTAAGAGGACCTTAACCACTCCACCACTGATTTTGCCTGGATCCCTTGTATGAATCTGATAAATATTGTGCTTGTGTCCCTGTCTGGCTTTGCAACCTACCATCCTCAGGGCCGCTGTAGGACTGACCTATGACTTGGTGCACTTTCTGCAATGAATCTTCCCGTTGAACAAATCCAGGGGGAAGGGCCACACCAGGACCACAGGCACAACCACAAGCAGTGTGGTAAATGGGACTGTAGCTAAACCTATGGGGTCCCTCCCCTGTTACTTTTAAGAAAGAACAAGGGAGGTTGGGGAAGAAGGTGCTGCATAATTTCTCTCTAAAGCTATCCTTACCAATTACCGAAATCTTGCCAAAATCTGGATTTTCCTTCCTATGTCTGTGCTTTAATTAGATTCATCCCAAGCACTTATCTTTTTGATAGGCCACCCCTATGACTAAGAACAGTGGGCCCGAAACTCGTCAGGGACAGCTTGTGTGGGTTTGGTTTAAAACTTAATAAAATTGTTCATTTTCGTGTAAACTCTGAGTTTTTGTGCACTTCACCCAGAGTGAGTTTAAGTCCTTCATCTTTTTCTCTTGTTGGATTCCTTATAGATGGGTCTGGGGGGCCAGATACCCCGACCACCGGATTTGTTCGGTGACATAACACAGTTTTCTTTTCCTCATTATGATTTTCACAAAGCATTTAATTACCTATATGATTGACTCTGCAATTACGGATTAACACCAGGAGAAGGGCCCGGAGAAGGCATCCATACCACATGGGGATCTACGTAAGGGACCCACTTTATTCCACTCATGATGTACCTTTAGTTGTTTTAGCTCATCAAGTACTGTAGTATTGAGTTTCATGCTTACCACCATCTATAGAGAGAATAATAAACTGTAGATAACTCTTTGTACTCTATGTATTATGTCTATGTAAGTGACTATAATACAATACCATTGCCGGATTTACACCTCAGAAGCCTATAGGCACAAAGCAACTAGCCACACCCATACCACACCCATTTTTATACACTTGGGGGCCAACCTTGATGCTTTTAAAACATGTGCTTAAAATAGAGTGCCACCAGTGGGCAAAATCAAAAAGGGGACCAAATTGGTAGTCATCCCTGCAACCACAGGCCACCTAGGCACATGCCATTTGTCTCAATGGTAACCTGAGCCTGGTTATTACTATTTTCATGCCAGATGATTTTCTGTGCTCACCAATATAAGGCTATGCATTTAAAACTGAAGGGGAACTATAGAGTTAAAGGGGAATGTCGTCTTCTGCTCCATTACAGTGGCTCTTTTAAAAATAGCACACTCCAACCTTTATAATTATTCCAGGATTAGCTGCAACCTATTTAAATTTATGGCAGAAGAAAGGTCTGTTTCTGAAACATTTCACCAGTATTTTTCCAGAATTGCCAGACCATTCGCCAGTCTATAAGACAGTTGATTACCAACATCTATTTTTCCAGGCAATTTACCATTCATTTTTCCAGCCATTCCAGGATCAGTTCTCCAGCCAACCTAGGAACTGTTTGACAGATAATAACCATTTTCACTTACCAGCTTCTATCACCAATCTTAGCTTGCCTGTCATTTTACCAGTCCATCTTTCTAAATATTTAAGCAGTCTAGCTCACCAGAGGTTTTATCAGTCTCAGTTTGCAAGTGAACTCACCATTCTCACATTTCCAGGTATCCCACTCTCCCGGTAGTCACTGGAGTCTCCGAGTTTTTGGAGTGGTCTTCCGCACTCTTCCATTAATTGTTTTCTTTAGCTACTAAAGGGAAAGTATATTTCAAAGGGATTTTGTTCATAAGAGGCAAGAAAACATTTCCCCCTAGTCCTCCCCTGACTACAGTTAAGTCCAGCAGAACAATGTTAACTTCATTATTTATGAATGTTCATTTAGAAAAGAAAATCTTCATTATCTTTGTCATGATAGGATAGGCCCATTTCATAACAATTTACTGATTGATTTGCTGTTTAACAAATCTCAGCTTTCGTGCCCACACATATTTTTTAAAAAAAGACTAAAGTCTACAATAAGCGAATAACACCTGTCTGATTCGCCCAATAAAATGTTAACATACAAGCTATTCATTGATTCAACTTGCCTTCTGCTAAGTACATTTAAATGAGGCTGTTTGAGGATTACAAAACAAAAGTCTACAGAATCTGAATTGCAAAGCTTTCCACTTCCAGGAAATCCTTTCTAATCTGCAATTCTATTGCCATATTAAAACCTTTGGAAAGTATTGCATGTAACATTCGGTACCTGACGCTCATTTTGAAAACAGAAAATAGAATATTCGAATTGCCTTGCTTAGTAGGCATTTTAACACTAACACTTTATTGATTTCCTTTAGAATAACATTACTATATGCATTTGCTCATTGAAGGGAAACTTATTTTTAAAAAACGTCGTTTTAGAATAAGACGGAAAGTGGTTGATGTAGAGAAATGACCATTTGTTTTGTCATTCTGTTATTATTTTTTTCCTGTAATTTAATATTATACGGTCTTTAGCAAAGAGATCATTTGTCTTTTTTCAGCATATTTTACCTCTATATGTCAACAGAATGTATCCCTTCTCCCGCATTGCTCTGCAGCAATAAGGAGGGGGCTGATTTGCAGCCTTCTGGGAAATATGGTAAATTAGAGGGAAATTGGACAATGGTACTTTGGGCCCTATTTATAAAATATCTTACGTATAATAGCAACTGTTATCGTAAAATAACGATCGGTATTTTCCGATATGATCAGTATTTCTGATAACGATCGGTATTTTCCGATGACGACGGTAGTTTCCGATAACGATCAGTATTTTCCGATAACGATCAGTATTTTCCGATAACGATCGGTAATTTCCGATGACGATCGGTAGTTTCCGATAACGATCGGTATTTTCCGATGACGATCAGTATTTTCCGATAACGATCGGTAATTCCGATAACGATCGGTAGTTTTCCGCTAACGATCGGTATTTTCCGATGACGATCGGTAGTTTCTGATACGATCAGTATTTTCCGATAACGATCAGTATTTTCCGATACGATCGGTAATTTCCAATGACGATCGGTAGTTTCCGATAACGATCAGTATTTTCCGATAACGATCGGTATTTTCCGATAACAATCGGTTTTTCCGATGACGATCGTAGTTTCCGATAACGATCAGTATTTTCCGATAACAATCAGTATTTTCCGATAACGATCGGTAATTTCCGATGACGATCGGTAGTTTCCGATAACGATCAGTATTTTCCAATTATGATCAGTATTTTCCGATGCCGATCGGTAATTTCCGATGGCGATCGGTAGTTTCCGATGACGTTCAGTATTTTCCGATAACGATCAGTATTTTCCGATAATGATCGGTATTTTCCGATGACGATCGGTAGTTTCCGATAACGATCAGTATTTTCCGATAACGATCTGTATTTTCCGATAACGATCGGTAATTTCCGATGGCGATCGGTAGTTTCCGATAACGATCGGTAGTTTCCGATGACGATCGGTATTTTCCGATAACGACCAGTATTTTTCCGATAACGATCAGTTATTTTTTCCGATAACGATCGTATTTTCCAATAACGATCACTATTTTACGATAATGATTGCTATTTACGATTTATTTTTTTCGATCAACGTATCGATCTTTTATAAATAGGGCCCTTTAAGACCAAAGAAAAGGATCTTGCCAATTATTAATTTTTGGAAAATTTTTGACACGTTTCAATTATTTGACCTGATGGCTTTCCACCAATAATTTAATTTTTTGGATCAAATATCGGGGGCACGACTAGCATGACAACCACTCAGTTAATGAACTGTGTGTTTGCCCAGCCTCAGGCAGAGTATCTCGGCTGCCAGACACTCTCTGTAAGTTTTCAGAACAAAGAAAATCCTTCAGATCAGACTGTTTACAAAAAATTCAGTTTCATATTTTTTTTTTTCTCCTTAAGTTTTATATACGGACAGGATCTTAACAGAGAGAGACAGCTGAGACAGACAGAGACATAGAGAGAGATAGACAAAGAGAGAAAGGGAGAGATAGAGGAGAGATAGAGATTGTTCTAGAATTCTTGCTCATTCCATTTATAGCCTATTATTACGCGATAATAAATAATGATTAATGAATGATGGAAGATTTATGAAACCCATTTGATGCTATAATAAAAGCATTAAAAATCATATTATAAGTTCAATTTAACTGACTGTTGACTTCCCCATCACCTAACTGAAGAAAAAAAAGCATTTACTGTTTTCCACATATCGATCGAAAACTCTGAATTACTAACCATAAAATATTACCTTTAGTAGCTAATTGTTCAATTTCTCTTCTCGTGTTTACTCAATATATCTTCAATTTAGGCCACAGAGATGAGAGCTGGATTGAATGTCAAGGGGGATATTAAAGTGCACAAGATTTTGCAATTTTTTCAGTTTGGAATTCTAGTTAGAATAAGATGATATGACATAACATTTGGAGTGGGAGGGGTTTAAAATGATCAGTTCTGGTGAAACATAACGCAAAATAGCTTTCAGTTAGAGGTGTTTAAAGGCCAAGCAAAATCCACTGAGAATATCAAAATATTCTCAGAAGATACAATTATGGAAGGGACAGTATTTTAAAGAGTTAACTGGTAGGTGGATTTTACAACATCTTCAGGTGGGTCTAGAGGACATTTCTCTGAAGGCCATGTCTGAAAATGTTAATAATGCTCGCTATACTCTAAATAGATATCAGTCATTCAATATTCAATCATCGATTGCTCAAAGCATCAGTGAACTTCTCACTTCCATCAAGGATCCTTGCACTGATACATGCTTTTTTGCATTGAAACGCAATGACAAAATGATCGACCCAGGTGCTTGTTAGACATTGCAATAACATTGGGAGATAAATTCCTAAGGGCACAGGTCACAGGTCACAAAGGGACACAAAAGGGAGTGGTCCATAAATGGATATATTTTATGCTACATTAAAGTGCCATTAATACTTTAAATTTAAAGATTGTTAAGTAACATACCTCCCTGAAGCCCATGGGCCCTATTTATAAAAAATCGTTATCGTTATCGTAAAATACCGATTGTTATCGTAAAATAACGCCCGGTATTTACCGATAACGACCGGTATTTAACGATATCGGAAAATAACGGTTGTTATCGGTAAATAACGGTCGTTACGGTAAACACCCGGTCGTTATTTTAGATAACGATCGGTATTTTACGATAACGATACCGATCTTTTATAAATAGGGCCCCATATTCCTTACATTTACCACACACACTCCTCCTTCCCTGTCCTTGTCTCCTCTGTAAGCTCACAGGGGAGGCGCGCAGGATAGAGGAGGTGTGCTGGAATAGAGTCAGTGATTGGCCATGAGGTCTGTGGATGGCTTTTTGCGTCGGTGAAAGGTAATTATTACTGGCTTCAGGGACAGCGGGGAGTAACTATGATGATCTTAAATGGGGGGGTAGGGATGTCAGAGGACACAGCAGAAGAACGAGAGACCAGGTAATTTACTTATTTGTTCCCGGCACATGAACATTTTGTAGAAGAACAGGAGGTAAGACACAGCTCCTTTACTCCAGTTCTCAATAAGGGTAGCCACACTGAAACCAACGAATCGAGCGATTTCGTGATTTTGTGCGTTTGCGCTTGTGATTTCTTCATAAGTATAGGAAATCGCATGCGATTGCGATAAATGCAAAACGCAATCGCACCACAAAACGCGCGTTTTTTTTGCGTTCCGCGTTTATCAATTAATTTTTTAAAAGCGCAGCGCAAACAAAACGCAGCAGTGTGGCCTAGCCCTAAAGTGAATAAAAAGGTGTTTTTAACACTTGTAAAATAATAGCACAGTGAACAGGTGAACAGCTCGTATAACAGCCTTGTAGAACCACAGTCTGGTGGTGCACTAAAGGAGAAAAGACATATATATACCACAGCACAAAAAAAACCTTGAATGGACCTAGCCCATCCAGAAAGTCCTCCATACCAAAGGCACAACTACGTAGGCTAGCAAATACAAAATACGTTTATTAGTACTGGAGAGAGACATAAGCAACCTATACTCAAAATAGAGTGCATAGAAACACCCCTCCCCCAACTACCCACATACAGAAAGCCACCTGTAAGTCAATAGTAAAAAAAGAACTAAAACCCTACACCCCGGAACGGAGTGCTGGTGAGCGTACAGACCAGCAAAGTGGAGGTATCCGATTGTACAGTTATATGCTCAAATCCCAACTGGGACCACTGTGAGAAGCCAGGACTGGGTTCCCGGTAGCATACGTTACCAGTCTCCCAGATGACCACACTCTCACCCGATGTTGTCTCCAACGTCCATGAACCGTACTTCCTAGTCACCTCCGGCCAGTCTACACCGCTGCTTACGTATTACACGTCACGGGCTTCATCAGGGTCACATGGTGTACAGTTCCAGGACCTCCTTTTAAACTTGGGCTCTATTAACCCTATGTTTACCTTGCTTAAAGGGATATTTTTGTTTCCAAATCTCATAAATGAATAAAACAAGGATCTTCAAATATTATCCTAGGATAGGGTCATAGGGTTCAGAGCTCACATATATAAATTATTTAAAATATCGGGAACACCATGGCCGCTGAACACAATATAAATACCACAGTAGCATTATGGAAGACCTTAAATATGTAAGAGCCACCTGATAAAATGAAAAAAAATTAAAAAAATGTATTACTATCATTACAAAACATCCACTATCTGTATAGTAATAAGTACAACAGTGTCCACAACGAAACTAGGTACACTGTTGCCAGCATTCCTGGCAAGCAACACAGATAGCAACAGTGTTATTGATTCAATTAAGGCCCCCGATCACAGAAACGGCAATTTCATCTCCTCATTCATTCCAAAAGGGTGAAGGTACATAATTTATAATCCATGCCAGTTCCTTTGCAGAATTAACCTAGCAGGTCACCCCCCGGAAATCGGTAGATCACTTTCCAATCCATACATGACCATTTATGGGTCTTGTTGGTATCGCTCTCTATAATATGTTTAGCAAGTGCAGACCTCTCTTGATGACTGCCCTCCTATGTTCTTTTATGCGGGTCGACAGGACAAAGTGTTTCCTCCCCACATATCTCATCCCGCATGAACAATTAAATAAAATAACATTCTGATTTTGGAATGATATAAACTTTCTTATGGGTACCGTTTTGCCCTCTGGCGTTTCTACTTCTTTGGCCTCACAAGAAATGGACATATAATGCATTTCCCACATTTTTTTTTTCCTTTCCAACCATTTTTTGATAGCCATGTACACCCATGTTTTTTTGGGTCCGTGTAATGGCTTGGAGATAGCCGGTCTCTCAGGCTATGCGCTCTCCTGGAGGTTATGAGGGGTGGTTCCCAACCACCTCTTGTACTCTTTATCAAGTTTAACGGGGGGGCCAATGTCTAGAATGCTCCTTAGTAGAGATCAATCTTGATTAAAGCGTGTAATGAACTTATCTTGTTATTAGGGGACCTTTCTTCCTTTTTATGATCCTTTGTCCTTTGAACCCATGTAACAAGGACTGCCTACTTGCTCTGCTGGCCTTTTTAAACCCTTTTGGATACTATTCTCACTGTACCCGATGTCGAAATCTCTCAGCCAGACTTTCAGCTTGTCTATAAAATCGTCTTTGAGGAACATTTGCATTTTATTCTACAAATTGTCCCACGGGAATCCCATTGATGAGATTCGGGGATGATGACTTGTGGCTTCCAGCAGAGCGTTCACCACAGTTTCCTGGTGATCACGTCCGTTATCAATATTACCCCTTCTTGGCAATTTTCAAATCCAAAAAATTTACCTTATTCATATCAAACTCATATGTCAGTTTGATATTGCATTCATTACTATTTAAGGTGTTAATAAATTTTACCAGCCCTTCTTGAGGGCCTCTCCAGATTAGGAGGAAGTCGTCCACATATCGCAACCAGAGGATGACCTCCTCTCCATCTGGGAGACCCTCAATGACATCATTCACTTCATTTTGCTCCCAAAGACCCCAATTGCAAACAAGCATATGTATGGGCGCAAGCCGCCCCCACCGCAGTCCCCCTTAGCTGACGATAGAACTGCTGATTAAAAGTGAACACATTATGGTAAGAATGAGAGTCAATAGTCAATAGTAAATCGGAGGTAAGACACAGCTCCTTTACCTCCAGTTCTTCAATAAAAGTGAATAAAAAAGGTGGTTTTAACTACTGGACATACCTTTAAGAAAAAAATATTTCATTACAAATAACAAAACACTAACCATTCACAGTGATATAATGAGCTGTCAGTGGTTTCTATGCTTTATTTTCAGCCTATTGTTCCATCTTAGCCTAGCTCCATGTGGCGTACTGCCTTTCTATCCCTATGTGTGTTTTTCAACATGGAATAACTCAACATTTGATTTGGAAATAGGAATGAACACTGACAATCTCATTAACCAAAGGAAAGAAAAATAAGAAAACAATAACATACGGCAGTTCCAAGCTCTTTCCACCACAGCCCCATTCCATAACATTAACCATTATCACCTGAGTAGTCTTAACATAAATACATAATATAAATAACAAGCTTACGTACGATTATTATTTTTAGAGGCATGGGATCTTAGAAGCAAAGTATTGTTACATACAGTAGTGACTTATTTGTACACACAAGCTCTTAGGGTTAAGTTATGGCAAAGCTTCTAAATATTCAGACCTCCTAACTACATATCAGTGAACTTACCGAGAAATAATCTGATACAAATAAATGGTTTTTCTAGCAAAACAAATATTTCTGGATTCATTATTTTGTTAACATTGACTGAAAATGCCAATAGAGGGGGGTTAAATATTTACTGGTGTCAGATAAATGTATCAGTTTCTAACAGTCTTGAGTAGGTCGATAAAGCAGGATTATCATGAGCTAGAGGTCTACCTGAAATGAAATATAATGGTACTTTTTTATTGACCTCAGAATTAGAACATGCTGAAAAGAAACAATAGCTCAGACTGCGAATGATTATTGAGAAGGTCAAAGAGCATTGAAAAGGATGCTAGGAATTCGTCCCCCATGATCTAATGAATTAACATGTTTATTTTTATGTTTAGCATATTAGCAAAAATTAATTTATTCCAATATAAAAGGCTTTAGGATTTTAAGGACAAGTGGTTCGGTTTCCATGTTAAGATTAAGACCTGGAAAGTAAGGTTTGGGTGAGATAAGACAATGCAGCACCTTGTAGTCCCCCAGTAGTGTTGGCAGGTGTCATGCCTCCCATGGAATCTGTTGGCAATGAGAGTAGTTGGGTAGAACCTTCCATGGGAAACCTTAAAGGACATGTTCACCCAAACTGGTCTGTTTTCTGTTACCTGCCCCCAACCCCAACTGATATATTTGCACTATTACCTGCATTACTAACCAGTTTTTAAGGATTATTATTGTCCCCATTCTGGCAGAGTAAGCTGCCCCTCCCTCCATACAGTCAATCAAGGCTATGACTGCTAAGGTCACACTCAATGATTGACTCAGGGGTGTCTCTAGGTTCTCATAAGATCAGGGGCACCTTGGGGCGCTCCTTCTGCCGCGTGTGCCCTAATGGGTGGACATTACAAAAAACTACCATTGAACCTTGAACCTTCATGCCTTAAAGTGCCTCACCTGTTCAAGTGCTTCAATCCAATTTTGCCACTTGGCAGCATTTAGTACAAATGACAGCAGCCAACATTGACAATAAGTGAATAAATTGGCCATAGGCATAGCAATTGTCCTAAATGGCCTATATCAGCTTAACTACCAAGCTGCTTTTTGCCACGCACTCCAGCTCAGCCCAGCACTTGTTCCCTCCTACAGGAATGTGTTTTGGCCTTTTATAACAAAGGGGAGGATGGGGCTCATCTGTGGACTGGAACGAGGAACGCAGGGGCTGCCAGTTAAGCAGCGCGCCGGCATGTGCGTGACTGTGCTGTGACATCATTGCGCACCCGGGGAATGCAGAAGTTTGGAAGGCTCGGAGCGGTTCGGGGCACTTAAACAAGGTAACAGCAGTAAAAAACATTCGGGGCACTTTGCCAAACATCCGGGGCACATGCCCCTATTGTTTGAACGTAGGACGCCACTGGAATGACTGCTGTTTTACCTTCTATGTCCTCTGCACAATGCTCCACCATATAAAAGCTCTTGTATCTGATTGAGGCAGAAGATACCTTTCCAGAAAGGAATAGAACTCCATTAAATATCTGTTACAAATACCAGTAATAAACTGGGGAAATATACAGTTGGGGTTGCGGGCAGATAACTGGCAAGTCACTGGCAAGACTTGCCCTTTAAAATAACGTAAGTAGTTATGTTCAGTTAGAAGCTGCAGCTTTAAAAATACTGCCATATTTCTTTATATTTATATATATTTTTTTTAACTATGCCCCTCCAGAGCCTCAAACGATAATGCCTGTGAGTTGCAGGCATTACTGTTTGAGGCTCAAGCAGGAGAGTGCACGGAACTCACAGGCATTACTGTTTGAGGCTCAAGCAGGAGAGTGCACGGAACTCACAGGCATTACTGTTTGAGGCTCAAGCAGGAGAGTGCACGGAACTCACAGGCATTACTGTTTGAGGCTCAATCAGGAGAGTGCACGAACTCACAGCATTCCTGTTTGAGCTCAAGCTGAAGAGTGCACGAACTCACAGGTATTACTGTTTGAGGCCAAGCAGAGAGTGCACGGACCTCACAGCATTACTGTTTGAGGCTCAAGCGAGAGTGCACGGAACGCACAGGCAATTACTCTTTTGAGGCTCAAGCAGGGAGTGCACGGAACTCACAGTTACTGTTTGGGCTCAGCAGGAGAGTGCACGAAAACTCACAGGCAATTACTGTTTGAGGCTCAGCAGGAGAGTGCACGAGCTCACAGGCATTATGTTTGGGCCAATCAGGAGAGTGCACGGAACTCACAGGTATTTACTGTTTTGAGGCTCAGCAGGAGAGTGCACGTAACTCACAGCATTACTGTTTGAGGCTCAAGCAGAGAGTGCACGGAACTCACAGGCATTACTGTTTGAGGCTCAATCAGAGAGTGCACAGAACTCACAGGCATTACTTTTTGAGGTCTCAGCAGGAGAGTGCACATAACTCACAGGCATTACTGTTTGAGGTACAACAGGAGAGGTGCACGGAACTCACAGCATTCTGTTTAAGGCTCAAGCAGGAGAGTGCAGGAACTACACATGCATTACTGTTTGAGGCTCAACATAGAAGTGCACAGAACTCACAGGCTTACTGTTTGAGGCTAAGCAGGAGAGTGCACGAACTCACAGGCATCTAGTAGGCTCAGCAGGAAGTTGCACGGAACTCACCATCTTATGTTGAGGCTCAGCAGGAGTGCACGTAACTCACAGGCTTTACTGTTTGAGGCTCAAGCAGAGAGTGCACGGAACTCACAGCATTACTGTTTGAGGCTCAAGCAGAGAGTGCACGGAACTCACAGGCATTACTGTTTGAGGCTCAAGCAGGAGAGTGCACGGATCACAGGCCTTACTGTTTGAGGCTCCAGCAGAGAGTGCACGTAACTCACAGGCTTACGTTTGAGGCTCAATCAGGAGAGTGCACGAACTCACAGGCATTACTTTTGAGGCTAAAGCAGGAAGTGCACAACTCAAGGCATTACTGTTTGGAGGTAAAGCAGGAGAGTGCCCGAACCCACAGACATTCCTGTTTAAGGCTCAAGCAGAGAGTCAGTGGAACCTCATATGCATTACTGTTTGGAGGCTCAACAGTAGAGTGCACAGACATCCAAGGAAGGCTTACTGTTTGAGGCTGAGCCAGGAGAGTGCACGAACTCACAGGCATTACTATTTGAGGCTCAAGAGAGAGTGCACAACTCACAGGCATTACTGGTTTGAGACTCAAGCAGGAGAGTGCACGAAACCACAGTGCATTACTGTTTGAGGTAAAGCAGGAAGTGCGGACTCACAGCATTACTGTTTGAGGCTAAAGCAGGAGAGGGCATGGAACTCACAGCATTACTTTTCAGGCTCCAGCAGAAGTGCACAGAACTCACGGCATTACTTTTAAGGCTCAGCAGGAGAGTGCACGGAACTCACGACATTACCGTGTTGAGGCTCAAGTAGGAGAGTGCATGGAACTCACGGCTATACTGTTTGAGGCTCAACGTAAGAGTAACAGAACTCACAGGCATTCCTGTTTGAGGCTTAAGCAGGAGAGTGCATGGAACTCACAGGCATTACTTTTCAGGCTCAAGCAGGAATGTCACAGAACTCACAGGCTTACTTTAAGCTCAAAGGTAGAGTGCACAGAAACACAGCATTACTGTTTGAGGCTCAGCAGGAGATAGCATGGAACTCACAGGCATTACTGTTTGAGGCTCACGCATGAGATGCATGGAACTCAAGGCATTATTTGAGGCTCAAGCAGGAGAGGACGGAACTCACAGGACATTACTGTTTGAGGCTCAAGCAGAGAGTGCATGGAACTCACATGCTTACCGTGAGCTCAGTAGGAGAGTCACGAACCACACATGTCATTAACTGTTTGAGGCTCAAGCAGGAGAGTGCACGGAACTCACAGGCATTACTGTTTGAGGCTCAAGCAGGAGAGTGCACGTAACTCACAGGCATTACTGTTTGAGGGCCAAGCAGGAGAGGCACGGAAAAAACTCAACAGCCATTACTGTTTGAGGCTCAAATCGAGAGTGACAGAACTCACAGGCATTACTTTTTGAGGCTAAAGCAGGAAGAGTGCACGGAACCCACAGACCTTCCTGTTAAGGTCAAGCAGAGAGTGCATGGAACTCATATGCATTACTGTTTGAGGCTCAAACAGTAGAGTGACAGAACTCACAGGCGTAACTGTTTGAGGCTGAAGCAGGAGAGTGCACGGAACTCACAGGCTTACTATTTGAGGCTCAAGCAGGAGATGTGCACAGGAACTCAAAGGCGTTACTGTTTGAGGCTCAAGCAGAGAGTGCACGAACTCACAGGCATTACTGTTTGAGGCTCAAGCAGGAGAGTGCACGGAACTCACAGGCATTTACTGTTTAGGCTCAAGCAGGAGAGTGCAGAACTCACAGCATATTACTGTTTAGGCTCAAGCAGGAAGTGCACGGAACTCACAGGCATTTACTGTTTTGAAGGCTCAAGCAGGACTGACGAGTGCACGGAAACTCACAGGCATTACTGTTTGAGGCTACGCAGAGAGAGTGCACGGAACTCACAGGCACATTACTGTTTGAGGCTCAAGCAGGAGAGTGCATGGAATCACAGCATTACTGTTTGAAGGCTCAAGACAGAGAGTGCCACGGGAAACTCCACAGGCATTAGTTTGAGGCTCAAGCAGGAGAGTGCACAGAACTCACGGCATTACTGTTTGAGGCTCAAGCAGGAGATGCATGGAAACTACAGGCATTACTTTTGAGGTCAAGCAGTGAGAGTGCACGGAACTCACAGGCATTACTGTTTGAGGCTCAAGCAGGAGAGATGCACGGAACTCACAGGCCATTACTGTTTGAGGCTCAAGAGGAGAAGTGCACGGAACTCACAGGCATTACTGTTTGAGGCTCAAGCAGGAGAGTGCACGGAACTCAAGGCATAACGTTTTGAGGCTCAAGTAGGAGAAAGCAGAGGAAATCTCAGAGGGACGGAGCTTAACATTCAGTAAACCAGTAAGCAGATGTCAGCAACTTTCAAGGCACAAAGCTAGGCTCTGGAGCGGCATAGGGGTAAAAAATATGTTAATTTATGATCGCGGTCGTAAATGAACAATCGAATTAACGAACGTTCGATCATAGAATACCGCAATGTTATTCGATGGGGATTGAAATCTACGTTCTCGTAGATTTATGATCGGTATCGCAAATTTATGATCGGTATCGCAAATTTATGATCGTTAAACTGATCGTTAATCTCTGATGGGTTTAACGATCGTAAATTTAGGATACCGATCATTAAAGTCGCGGTATCGCTAAAAAGCAATACCGCGGCTTTATAAATATGGCCCTAACTCTTCTGCTTTAAGAACTTTACTCAACTGAGCTTATGGCAAAACATTGGTGAGGCAATTAAATTGGTCAATAGTTGCACTCTACAATATGTGGATTTTGCCAACCCCATCTCTATATACATATAATTTTTGATACAACAGAATTTTGACCAAGCCTCTTGGTATTGTGTACTCCACCCAGGGTTAGTTCACGTGCTCAGGTCAGTAAAGTACTTAAAGCAAGAGTTAGTCTCAAGGAAATTAGCCATAGAGCACCAGGACCCAGCTGAAGGAAACAAACCTTGGTAGTGGTAGTTTGGCTTAAAATAAATTAACTTATTGAACAAATTGGTTTCATTTATCCAGGTTTTGAAAGCAGCATAACAATGGGAATAAACATGTATTGCTCCACCTGAATCATAAGGTTTATTAAATTGCCATTTCTTATTTTTCCCCTTGCCACTGGATCAACATTTACAATTTCATTGTTCAATGTACTATGAGCCCACCAGAGGTTTCCCTTGTATCCTGTTTGTCCAGTCCATCTAGTTACACTCTATAATTTGTGGATGTACACAGCCAGGGGCAGCGATCAGCAATTTTTAAAATTTTATTCCCTCCCCCCCCCCATAATGGAGGAAAGATTGTTTATTAAAAAAACATAAGAATTTAACATCACAACATTTCAATAACATTTACCGCATTTTTATGGCAAAGGAAGGTTGTTGTTAAAGGGCATGTCCACCCCCAAAACTATAATCCCGCCCAGTAATGGCCCCATCATGTAGTGTAATAAAATCCTTACCTCAATCCCAGCTCCATAAGGTTCTCCTGTAGTTTACCCCCCCCAAATTCACAAAAGCTGCCCACCAGGAGGATAGCAGAGTCTATATAGGACTCTGCCTCCTACCTGGCCTCCAGGAGAAGTTTGGCATGCGTACTGCAGCCCTTCTCCTCTCCCCCCGTTTTGCTATGCCTCCCCCTACCATAAAACCCCTTGGCCACATAATAAATATGTCCCCAGCCCCAACTGCATAAAATGATTTTTGAAAGTCCCCAGAACTGTACTTACCTTCCCTCGCTCCCCCGGCATTCTGAGAAGCCGGCAGCCGCGTACGTGATTGGCTGCCTCAGCAATCACGGACGCGGCTGCCGGTCCCGCCCTGCTTGCAGTCTCGCAAGCAGAAGGCTGGGCCGGGCGCCGGAGGAGAGAGGGAAGATAAGTAAAGAACTGGGGACTTTCTTAAATTAATTTATAGCGGTTGGGGCTGGGAGGCTGTGTTCTATTACCTGTCAAAAGTTTTTATTAAGGGTGGACATGCCCTTTAAAGAATAAGTACAAAAAAATTGAACAATGTGGATGGGGAAAGATAGAGGGGAAATATGAGGGAAAGGGGAAAAGTATTTCCAGTGTGGCATATAGAGACAGACAGTAGTTTTATCTGCATTTACTTTAGAGCAGATGCAATTCACATTTTTTATAAACTAAGATTATTTTTAAACCTTAGTTCAAAGTGTCAGTTGAAGATAACGATCTGTCCCTGATCTTGTAATATTTAGAGGAGCAATGTCGATGGTCATATATTTGTTTTTTGTAATGAATGGTGGTATTGATGGAAGTTTTCCATTGGGGGGGGCATGCATCTTCGTTTTAGCCACAAACAAAGTATCCCATAGGAATAGTTTAGTAAATTTGTCCATTGGTAAGTGGTCCATTGTGCCCAGTAGGCACGCTTTGGCATCTAAATCCATTGGTGATCCCATTTTGTCATCTAAAAATTGTATCACTTGTTGCTAAAAGCCTTGAATGTTTGGACAAGACCATAATAAGTGAAAAAAGTACCCAGTGCAATCAGTGCATAAGAGGTTGTAATTCCGTTTATATTTGGAGATTGTCATTGGTGTCAGATAAGTTCCATGAAAAATATAAAGCTGTGTCAATTTATCCGAGGCCTTTGGTGAGATTCCTTTGTGGGCTGTTAATGCGTTCTCTCACTCTTCTTCTTGCAGAGTGCCCACATCTGCCTCCCCAAGGGTGTTAGAATCGTCATTAGAATTTTGTTTATAGTTGTAATTAATTTGGTAGACAATGCACTGTTTATTATAGTCTGTATGGTATTGGTTGGTTGTATGAATAGTGCATGTCTAAGTTGAAGATATGGGAACAGCATGCGGCTTGGGAGTTCAAACTCTTGCTGTAGTTGCGGAAAGTTTTGATTTGTGTACCATCTAGTACGTGTCGTACTGGTTGTATTCCATATTGGTACCATATTTCTGGTTGTGGCACAGTCATTAGTTCAGAGAGGGATCCAGAGCGGAGCACCAGCATTAATTGAGGGCAGTTGTAATTTATTCAGCATCTGGTCCCATACACGTAGTGCTTGTCCCGGACCTCTAAGTCCCCTCAATATCAGATGTAAGGGGTTGGGAAGGAGGGTGCATCTGGTATTTGTGATAGTATCTGGAATGGTTCATATTTATTCCAGTGGTATATATGTGTAAGTTGGGATGCTAAGTAATAATTTAGGAAATCTCCCGGCCAGTACTCCCATGTCCATTGGTCTTTTGAGTATGGACCACGAAAGTTTGTGTCTCCTGTCCCCCCAGATGAGCAATCGGCAATTTTAGTATTAAAGTTGCATTAACTCTTTTGTGGCAATGTACTGCTACCGCATGGTATTGTTTATAAAGACTCTTATTATCATGATTGCACAGGTTTTGCAAAAAAAGCATTGTGTAACCTCCACAACAAATACACCAAGGCAATTGCGTCTCTTTTGTGCAATTTTTTTTAATGCCAGAAAATAGCGGGCGTTAAAAACTTAAAAACAGCTTTGCAATGTATGGAGAGACACAATTGGCTCACATCACATTGTGAAATAGAGTTATAAAGACTCTCCATACATCATCCTGATCATCCTTTAATTCTTTTCACTCCCTTCAGTAGTAGACTAAGGCACAGAGAAACGTTCATTCTGCTATGCTGACAGTCCATAGAAGATATTTGTGGAAAGTTGCAATATACCTTTTCTTAAAAAAAACAGTTTGTTTTGTTTCCGAACTATAGAACTTCAGTAAAATTTCTATAGTTCAAAAATTAACCAATTAAAGGAAATCCCCCACCCTCTAAATAGTTTTTTAATATAATGTATATTCCTTCCCACCCCCAACCGCTATGTTAGAGTGCTAAAAAAAGAAGCAAAACTATACTTACAGCCCCTCGCTCCTGCAGCACTCTGATCTGATCCGGCCCCAAACTTGCAAACGGGGGCCGAACCGGCAGCCGCAGCTGTGATTGGATGAGAGGCAGCAAATCACAGACACGTCTGCAGGCAATAGAGAAGGCCAGAGGATTGAAGCACTGTAAGTTGAGTTTGGATTAATTTTTTAGTAATCAAACATAGAGGTTAGGAGTGGGAAGGGATGCCCTACATTATATAAAAAACATTTTATGGTAGAAGGTTTAAGGTGAAGTGCAGCCATGGAGGGATCAGGAGGGAGGGACGGAACGGGCTCCCCTGTGCATGCCACTGTCCTCTCAGAGGAGAAGAAGGAGGCAGAAACCTTTTGAACAGGAAGACAGCACCTACCCTTCAGTTTCTTGTACTTTGGACAAGCACTGCAGGAGAACCATAAGGAGCAGAGAAGTAAGATGAGGATTTTTTTAAACATCACAGTGGGGCCAGTAATGGGTTAAATTTGGGGGGTGGACATGCCCTTTAAAGTCAATAGGAATCAAATAGTTTGGAAAGGTAACTTACTATACATGGCTCTGGGACCTGGGAAATGGTATGGGGAACATGTACATATCACCAAAATGTGTTTAAACAGTAACTTTCCCCATGATGGACAATGGTCTGGCTTCCACATTTGAGGGTTATCGCCAATTTGCAGGTTACCAAATTATACATTTGAGGGCTATCGCCAATTCAAAGGTTACCGAGGGTTATCGCCGAAACAATTCATTCAAAGGAGTATGGCTGAAATCGAGGGCTAGCAAATGGTACATTCAAGGGTTATCAATTTGAAAGTTATCAAATTTTCAATAAATATATGCCCGCGAGTTCGGAAAACCTAAAAGTTCGTAGTTTGTGAAGTTCTAAAAAGTCAGAGTTCATCCGAATGTCTATCCCATCTCTACTAACAAATAACAAATATATAATCCTGAGGGTTCTTTGTACATTTCAGATGACAATTAACTATTAAATAATAAAACAGATCAAAACAGTTACAGCAAAATTTCGTTAATTGGGGGATTTAAAGGGCAACCTCATAAACCGGACCCAAACTGCTTCCGAAAGGGGAATTTTCACATGATTAGTTTTTCACCTTTTGAGCAATTTTTCTAAAGTAAACAGCAAGCAATAAATATGATTAGAAGATGCATTTTTCCTAAACAGCATTTTTTGGTGAAATAGTTACATGTATCATTTTCTGACTGGTAAAGTGCCCTACACTTGTTAATTTTAATGTTGTTTTTCCCATTTCAGCCTTGCACAGCATTTTTTTCAGATACCTTAACATTTTATGATTTGCTTGGGAAAGTAATAATATCATCCTAGATATAACTTAATGTACAGAACGCCCATTCAGCGCGCAGTGCGGGGTTGTAGAGTTTTAAAACTTGAGCCTTCGCTTGCTGTTCATCTTAGTGATCTATGTTCTCACAAAGGGAACATTATGTTAATATATAATCAGCTGGGAGAAAAGTGAATGTTCTAAAACTATTCCATAACCAAAACTTTAACTCACATCCGGGTACATTTACAATAGATTCCCCCAATTATTTCACCTCAGCTTTCGCAAACAATTGAATTTGTTTCAGAACTGCCAATTTTCGAAAATCCACGGATCTGTCAATTTATTTTTATGGAATATTGAATATTAGAAGATTCAAAATATTTAATTTGAAAATCGAAAATTTCTCCTATCGAAAATTCAAAATTGCTACTGATAACTTGCAAATTGTGATATGATTTACAATACGTTCTGCAACTGGAACAAAAGTAATCAGTTACGTTCTCTAAAGGAGAAACCTGGGGCTTGGGAAGTGCTTTACAGTGCAGAACAAAATGCTTGTCTTAGGTAAGGACGGCCGAAACTACATAGTTTCATTCCGTTTTCAGATTCCTGGGAAAATCCTGAAGATCCGAAAACGTAACGAAAAAGATTTCGAATGTATGGAGCTTTTTTAAATAATTCGAAAAGCCTCGAAAATACGATCGAAGACCTCTACAGGGGGATCTTCCAATCTTTTTTGTGTGCTAGTTTAAAGCTAATTTGATGTCACTTCTGGGCTCTAAAAAAAGTCTTTAAAGGGACCATAGGTCTCCCGAAGTATATCTTAGAACAAGAGCATTTTAACACATGTATGCACAATTTATCTGCTTTTATATGAGTAAAGGTGAAAAATGTATTGCCTGTTAATTCTGGAATTGAATAAATGGTAAATTATGATTTATTTATCCTTAGCAGTGTGCTAGAGCCTTTTTTAGAACAAGTTGATTATGAGTTCGGAGGAACCCGTACTTTCAGGCTTCAACCCCAGTTCCACAAGGGCACTTATAAGTGTCGGGGAGGAGGTTCTGCTACAAGCTGTGGGACACATTAGCCCAAAAGGCACTGTCAGTGTCAAATTTAAATGTTCGAGCTTGGGACTCCTTAAACCCCAAAAGGTCCTTCCGGGTCACAAGGGCACTTATAGGTGCGGAGAGGGGGGTCTGTTTTGAGCTGCGGGACATCTTTAAGCCCCATAAGGATTCCTAGAGCCACAATGGTCTTCTGTGATTTCTGAGCGGTTAAATTCGAAAATTGTTTGAAGTACGAGGATTACCGAACATTCACAAGATTTTCCAATTAGAATGCTCGGAAATTAGCGAAAAGGCCTGCAGAAGGCCGAAAGAAGTGTGTGGTGTGCTGTACGTCTATTTTTTTCAGTGCTTCCCACATTTATGGTCCCTAGACAATTTCCAGGTCCCAGAGCCATTTACAGTAACTTACCGTTGCATTATTTTAACTGAATTTAATCAGAACTTTCCAAACTATTTTTCCCAAAAGACTTGGGTTTTCGAACTATAGAACTTTACAACTTTTACTGAAGTCCTATGGTGTTAAACAAACCGAACTTTAGGAAGTTCGGCCATCTCTAATTAACAAATCTCAAAAACTTTGAGTGAGAAATAAAATTGTGTATCTTTTAGCAGACAAAAAGATTTTTAAGAATTAAGAAAATAGCCCAAAAACTAAGCAAAGATTGAAATACTGACCCTACTGATGAACCTAAAGGTCTGAATGGAAGATTTTAGCATCCCCAAGGACATTGGGAAGACCATAATTAACTGGTTTCCTATGATATTCAACAGAATAAAAGCCATTAGTTTCTCAATCACCCAGCCATTGGTAAATGCTATGTTACACAGTATTTTAATCTTATTAAAAATACCTAAAGTAAGATATGAAAAATTTTTAAGCATTCCCCAGAACTTAATGTTCCAGCATTTTTTCTCAATAAAAGATAATTCATCATGACAATAGTCCCTCTTTATCTGTGGTTTGATTTAATTGATTATTACTGCTTAAATTCCTAAGGGTGACATCTCAGCCTACGATATATTAGGATTATATTTTACTAATTTATCGAAGCTGAGATGTTATACTAGGAATTTGAGCAAGAATAATCTGAATTATATTTGATAGCTCACCGCTTAAACTAGCGACCACTCAGGGAGGACACATATCTAGAGCACATTACAAAAACGAAGTAACACTGATGAAAATATTCCTGCCACCAAAATTCGGAGACAAATTCTGGGGCACACCAGTGTGCCCTGGCAAACTCTATGACAAACCCTGACTCAGATAACTTAGAAATAGTGGCTATGTAAAAAAGTTACAGGGTTATTCAATAAAAGTTCTTATCGTTTAAAATGGTGCTAATTTTGCCCCAACCAATCAGATGATATTTACATTGAAAGCTATATCTGATTGGTTGGGGCAATTTTTAACACTTTTATTACATAGGCCTGAAACCGTCTATACGTGAGTATAAACGCGGGTACCTAATTTTACATGAAAACTAAAAGTGATTGACTCAAGTAAAAACGATGGTAGAAAATATGAACACTACTGACTTCTGATTCAGTACTGTTTTGAGGCTTTAGTTGCCCTTTAAATGCACAGCAGAATTGCCATAATGGATTTGACTATTTACTGTATGAGATTTCTGCTGCCATTTAAAGGCAACTAAAGCCTATTCTTGGAATCCAGATGTTTTGGAAATTACAACTCCCAGCATGCTTTAGTAGCTGGGATTTGTATTGTATTTCAAAACATCTGCAGTGGCAAGCACCCTCACCCCCCAGTTCAGAGGACAAGAGGACTTACGGTAAGTGGGATTCCATCTGTCCTTGTATTCCAGCAGTCACTCTCATTCACTTCCTGTACTGATGACAGATGACTCCTGAGGTATAACTTCACTTACCTCAGATCCCAATAAACTTTCCCTTGAACTTTAGAATTTCCTTAACCTGCTGTACCTGGAACCAAGGTCTTCATGCTTTGGAACATCTGGATCCCCTCTTCCTCTACAGACATAGCCAGAAGTTCTGCGCGAAACTTTTCCTGAGCCCCGCATTGGGCGTGGGGCAGCATTGAGTCCACTGTCCCTTTGATAGGCTACCATTACCACACCACCTCTCTGCCTCTGCAATGAACAGAGCGCAAAGCAGCAGCCAATTGTCAGCTTACTACCCAGCTGACATCGCTACTAAGCACTGGACAGTGACATCAGCGGCAAATGAGAACAGGCAGTGAGCGAGCGGTGGACGGATTTGCAAGTTAAGTGACTGACTCGAGTATAAACCAAGGTCAGATTTTCAGGCTAATTTTTCAGCCTGAAAACCTCGGTTTATACTTGAGTATATATATACGGTATGTTTATGGCTGGATTCACAAAACAAGGACATTTAATATACAGGAACTATACAATCTTGTCTTTTTGAACCCTTATTTCCATGTACAATCTTCCTTTGTGTAAGAAATGAATGAGGTGAATTTTTTACATTCAGTCCATCTTATAGTTTCCCCAGCATTAATATTTCCTAGAAATGCGTGCAGTAGTGCAAAGCAGTGTGTTCCCTGGGGTGGGGTGGGGGGGATTCTGTCCATTGTTCTCACAGATAAGATCATGTAAGGTTTGTGTGTATTTATATAACTTGGGTATGCTAATCAGCGCATTGTAGCAATACTAAGGGTGAAAAATAAGGAATTAAAGAAATATTTAAAGATGTGCCCCATTTATAGACAAGCCCATTTAATAAGGGAAAGTTCTCAATTGCAGATCCTGTAACTGTTTTAACCCTGTCTGTTTTCTGATTCATTAAAGCTTGGAGGCTTTAGATGTACTTTAATTAAAATATAATACTTAGAAGTATTCATTAAATTAATAAAAAAAAAACAACTTGCGTGTCTAGGATTATTTGGGTTTAAATGTTTATGAAACCCAGAAGTATGACATAAACATTAAATGAATTGTTAGATTTATATTTACAGCTCTTCTTCTCAACATTTTCACTGATGTCTTATTATATTAAATTAAAAACACAAGAATTCATCAGTGCAATAGGTGGAAGTGGGAGTGTCAGAAATTGATTAAACCTGAAATATTTGTTACATGATAACGTATTTGATTGATCTGCCGGAAACATTATGTGGTAAATGGGATGCCATGTATGTCATTTTTCAAACCTAATAGCACTGCGATGACTGTTTCAAAACACAGAAGTGCCAATTAAGTTTTGTTTGAGAAGTAAAACAACCTGCAATCATGGTGCAAACAAAGATTTAACCACAGAGAATACATCAAGTACAGAGAATACATCAAGTTTTACAGACGACATCATTAGAAGTAACAGGTTTTTTTTTAGATGTTATACAAGCCGTAATGTGCTTTATGCTTTGAGGCTGTACACGTTATGCATTTGGCACTACCAGAGAATGCAGCTCTGCTCATCTTAAAATGTATAGTGAATATCTAGTGATATTGGATGTCACCGAGAAATTCATCACATATAAAAGTACAAGACAGTCGGCCAAGTATTTTTTCTGGTGTGGAACTCCAGGGACTTTGACTTAATCTTAAGGATTAAGGTTCATTCTGCCTGTTTACAGACTAAGGTTTCCAAATTCAAAAGTAAAATTCCGCATCATCAATTTCGCTTTGACTGTCAAAATGTTGGTTGTTTCATGGGGACATTTTTTTCTGCAGTTTCGATCAAAGAAATTTTAACGGTGGAACAGGAAATTTCAACCCAAGCCAGTTTTAATTCGAGACTCTGATACATCACCAATCGCTATATTTTGAGTAAGGGGTTGCATTATTTCTTTATAATAGCAGGTTTTATGGAGTCATGTGATACTAAAGTCATGGTTAACACTTCTTGTTTTATACTCCTTGATTGACATGAACATCACAAAATGAAAATACCATACCAAATGGCAATAAAGTAAAGCTAGCCATACATAGGCCTATTTTAAATAAAATAAAACTAAAAATTACTCACCTTGTGTTGGGATCTCCTGAAATTTCTGCTTAAAGGGCAGGTCCAGCCCAAAAATAACTTATCTTAAAATGTTCATTACCCCCCCCCAAACCCACTTTCATATGGGCGAAAGATTTTTAAAGATCCCCCAGAAATTACTTACCTGACCCGGACCCTCGCTGTCTAGGCCCCGCCCATGCTCCTGTTTTCGAGCAACAGGAGCAGGGGACATCTGCGCTAACAGCCGCTCACTTCCTGGGCGTGGCTGTCAGTTGATTGGGCATGAGTCCGCCGCGCTCTAACTGACAGCCGCACACCAGGAAGTGGAGCGGCTGTCCGCGCAGCCGCGGAGTAGAAGCGGCGAGGGACTGGGTCAGGTAAGTAAGTTTTTGGATCTTTCACCAATGCCAAAGTGGGGTTTGGGGGGGTTAATAAACATTTTAAAGATAAGTTAATTTTGGGCTGGACATTCCCTTTAAAATCGTAGTGGAAGATGGGGACTGTAAGATAGGGGCAACGAAAAATTTTCTTCCTGGAACGTTCTTTGTCTTTTTGATAAAATCGTCGATATTGTTGAGAGGTCTGTCGAAAAATCAGAAAACGCATCAAAATGCCAGCAATTCAAATTTGACGTATTAGTAGAAATATTATGCTGTTTATGGCCAGCCTAAATGTAACTGGAACTGGATAATATCACTCGGTGTATCTGCACTACTCTCTGACCAGTCACATGGATGTGTCGGGACTAATGGTGTGCTTCAGAGAACCAGAAGTGTGCCTCAGAAGTTGCTAGTGAAGAGATTTTTACAAGTATAACCGCCGCACAGCGCCACGCGAAAATAAAGTTTTGACATGTTTATAAAAGCAATCCACATGCCGCGAAAAGCATTACAGCAGCGATGTGCTGCGGTAATTTGAACTCCCTCACAGCGATACTGTTCTTAGCACTCAGCACTAAGTACAGTAAATTATCACGGCGAAGAGAGCTTAAACCAATGTACAGAGCAGGGGGCTGGAAGGGGCTGCTGGGAGAGAAATATGAATCAGAAATATGATTGGATACTGTATAACCATGTGATACCAAGCATTGAAATATTGACCAATAAGAATCGGATTAGGACTTTCTGCAAATAACCTATAAAGAGCTGCAAGCGCTCAGAAGTCATCACAGTAGATGGCAAGAAAAAAGAAGAGGCTAGCAACATCGGCTCTGTTGAAGCCGGTGGTGCCATCGGGCACACTGGCGGCCGCAGTGAGCCCACCTGGCATTGGTGACTTCAGCGGTGTTGGTGTCGCTAGCTTTGAAGAGATGTTGATGAAACAGACTCCGGTAAGAGGCCTCGGCTGCAGGGGTACTTCTCGGAGTTGATGGCCCAGTGAGTTGGTGTCAGTGGATGGAAGCAAGAAGACACTGCCCAATGGCTCTTTTAAGAGCCAACGGGGGTCCCGGTTTGAGCTGCGGGAATCCCAACAAGGCACTTCTCAGTGCCACAAGGGCCCTTACAAGGCGAGGACGGGGGTCCCGGTACGGGCTGCGGGACCCCCTAAGCCCAAAGGGCCCTTCTCAAGGTCGCAAGGGCATGTGTAAGTGCAGCAAGGGCCCTGATAGGGCTGGGGAGCAGGTCCCGGTTCGAGCTGCGGAACCCCTAAGACCCAAAAGGTACTCTCAGTGCCCCCGAAGGAGGTCCCTCCACCATACGCATAAGGGGCAGGGGGCTGGGGGGCTGCTTCGAAGGGGTTGTGAGGTCGGGTGCCCACCATGGTGGGTGGGACCAGCCGCGAGGGTTGGGCATACACCTCCGCCCGACCCCCGGTGATCTCAGCCATTTTTAAAGGTGGCGAATTGAAACGGGCAAGATAATGCCGCGCATCAATTACGCCACTTTATAAACAGAAGAGCAGTAACTGATGCAGTGTTTACGAGGATGGTTTCTGTTAACTTTTCGCGGTGGTTTGCCCTTTAATAAATTCGTTAATAGTGATTTTGATGAAAATGGCGGGAAACTCGTCCATTTATAAATATGCTCCCTAGTGTGGGCTAAATCTGGACGTCAAAATAGTTTCATTATTAGAACTGGCCAAGATTTTGCCTGCATTTATGTGATAATATTGATCCTCTGCTTAAAAAGATTTGTCAACATGACTCATTTACATTATTGTTATTATGGATTTATATAGAGCCAACATCTTCCATATCGCTTACAATTACATGTATACATTCACATCAGGCCCTGCCCCGAAGAGCTTACAAATAAGAACTTTTATTTGACGCATACAACCTATCAGTATGTCTTTATGATTGTGGGGGAAACCGGAGTGCCCAGAGGAAACCCGCGAAGCACGGGGAGAACATACAAACTCCCTGAGATGGGTCCAAGGATGGATTTGAACTCCAGGAGCACCAGAGCACCAGAGTAACCACTGAGCCACCGTGCTGCTCCTCACCACATTTCTATTTTTTGGGCTTTATTGTTTATATACATATACTGTATATATTGTGGGTTAACAAAATCATTCATGTTAATCATTCATGTGATCACAGTAATGTATACTAAACCCCTTTGTTTAAAGTATGCCAGTGTGGCAGATAATATGATATTGTATGGGGCCTAGGAATGTGCATTGATTACATTTTCTATGTTTGACCAGATAGTAGCACATATGAATGAATTGTATTCATATGTACCAAACTCAGACTCACTGTTTAAAATGTGTCAAGTTGTACAGTTCTGAAAAGCTAGGATGCTGGTTCTTACCAGTGGAACGTGTTATTAATAGAATTAAAAACTGTAAATATGTATTATTATAAATCTTTATGCCAGAGTCCTTAGATGCTCTTCAAGGGATAATAAGGAGAATAAATTGCAATGCTCTTTCAACAACATTAAGTTACAAAGTCATCTTTGGTAATAGCCTATTATGTGTGCCCCTTGGATCAGCTTGGTCATGGGTTGCACTTAATGGCATAAAAGTTAAGCACTAGATGCTTGCGGTGGTGTATAATAAAACATGTTAGAGGGAAGAAAATGATATAGGCTGTGAACCAAATAAAAATGTTATTTTCTAGTGAAAATCTTTTTTGGGTGGTAGATAAGCAGGAATTTAAATTCTGTATCAAGGTCAGTGTGTTCTGTTCGTCTCTGTGTTAATTATTGGTGCATTTTACTTTTCTGCTTTGTAAGGTGCTTTTCAGCTGATTTGTAGTAAATGAAATAAAGCAGGTTTTGTGTTATTTATTAAAGGATCAAAGAAAGTCAAAAAAATCCAGTTAAATTGATTTGTTTACTGTAAAAGGTTTTGAAGACTTGTTCATATTAAAGGGAATTATATCCCTCAACCTCCTCTGTCCAAGTACCCAGGGTGAGGACTACAGTAGAGTGAAACAAAACTGGTGTGTTTTAGTTCCGACAATGGCTTCCCGGAACCTATGTTCCAATTGAATCACAATTTAGAAATTTTAAAATATAGTTTTTCCAATCTAATTTTTTATTAAACATTTGATTTTTGATTGTTTTTGCGTTTCAAACATTCAGAAAATTCTGTCAGATCCATAGATTTTCAAAACCAGCAGTTCTAAGTCAGAACCATGTTCATGTCAAAACTGTGGCTGGTGACTGAGATGTTCCATATCAGTAGTTTCCTTCCAAAATTGTTTTTTTTTCAAAATTTAGAAATGTTTTCAATATCGAAATTCAAAAACAAACCCAATAAAGTCAATGGGAGAAAGAATTCTGTTTTCGATATCAAAAATTCTATATTCAATATAGAATAAATGATAATCGCTATTGAATTCTTGATAATTGGTATCAAAATTTAAAGTTTGATATTGAATATTTGAGGTTCGATATAAAATATTTCAAAGTTCAATATTGAATATTCAATAATTGGTGTTCCAAAAAGTTTGTTCAATAAAGCTCTGGAAGCTCTGCAGAACTTCTAAAACGTCAGTTTAGACACTAATGAGGACCTTAACCACTCCACCACGATTTTGCCTGGATCCCTTGTATGAATCTGATAATATTTGCTTGTGGTCCCTGTCTGGCTTTGCAACCTACCATCCTCAGGGCCTGCTGTAGGAGACTGACCTATGACTTGGTGTCACTTCTGGCAGAATGAATCTTCCGTTGAACAAATCCAGGGGGAAGGGCCACACCAGGACCACAGGCACAACCACAAGCAGTTGTGGTAAATGGGACTGTAGCTATAACCTATGGGTCCTCCCCCTGGTTACTTTTAAGAAAGAACAAGGGAGGTTGGGGGAAGAAGGTTGCTGCATAATCTCTCTCTAAAGCTATCCTTACCAATTTACCGAAATCTTGCCAAAATCTGGTTTTCCTTCCTATGTCTGTGCTTTAATAGATATCATCCAAGCACTTTCTTTTAGATAGGCCACCCCTATGACTAAGAACAGTGGGCCCGAAACTCGTCAGGGACAGCTTGTGTGGGTTTGGTTTAAAACTTAATAAAAGTGTTCATTTTCGTGTAAACTCTGAGTTTTGTTGAACTTCACCAGAGTGATTTAAGTCCTTCATCTATCTCTTGTTGGATTCCTTATAGATGGGTCTGGGGCCAGATTACCCCGACCACCGGATTGTTCGGTGATCATAACACAGTTTTCTTTTCCTCATTATGATTTTCACAAAGCTTATATTAAATTACCTATATGATTGACTCGTAATTACGATAACACCAGGAGAAGGGCCCGGAGCAAGGCATCCATACCACATGGGGATCTACGTAAGGACCCACTTTATTCCACTCATGATGTACCTTTAGTTGTTTTAGCTCATCAGTACTGTAGTATTGAGTTTCATGCTTACCACCATCTATAGAGAGAATAATAAACTGTAGATAACTCTTTGTACTCTATGTATTATGTACTATGTAAGTGACTAATACAATACCATTGCCGGATTTACACCTCAGAAGCCTATAGGCACACAAGCAACTAGCCACACCCATACCACACCCATTTATACACTTGGGGGCCAACCTTGATGCTTTTAAAACATGTGCTTAAAATAAGAGTGCCACAGTGGGCAAAATCAAAAAGGGGACCAAATTGGTAGTCATCCCTGCAACCACAGGGCACCTAGGCACATGCCTATTGTGCTCAATGGTAACCTGAGCCTGGTTATTACTATTTTCATGCCAGATGATTTTCTTGTGCTCACCAATATAAGGCTATGCATTTAAAACTGAAGGGGAACTATAGAGTTAAAGGGGAAGTGTCGTCTTCGCTCCATTACAGTGGCTCTTTTAAAAATAGACACTCCAACCTTTATAATTATTCCAGGATTAGCTGCAACCTATTTAAATTTATGGCAGAAGAAACGGTCCTGTTTCTGAAACATTTCACCAGTATTTTCCAGAAATTTGCCAGACCATTCGCAGTCTATAAGACAGTTGATTACACAACATCTATTTTTCCAGGCAATTTACCATTCATTTTCCAGCCAATTCCAGGATCAGTTCTCCAGCCAACCTAGGAACTGTTTGACAGATAATAACCATTTTCATCTTACCAGCTTCTATCCCAATCTAGCTTGCCTGTCATTTTACCAGTCCATCTTTCTAAATATTTAAGCAGTCTTAGCTCACCAGAGGTTTTATCAGTCTCAGTTTGCAAGTGAAACTCACCATTCTAACATTTCCAGGTATCCCACTCCTCCCGGTAGTCACTGGAGTCTCCGAGTTTTGGAGTGGTCTTCCGCACTCCTTCCATTAATTGTTTTTCTTTAGCTACTAAAGGGAAAGTATATTTAAAGGGATTTTGTTCATAAGAGGCAAGAAACATTTCCCCCTAGTCTCCCCTGACTACAGTTAAGTCCAGCAGAACAATGTTAACTTCATTATTTATGAATGTTCATTTAGAAAAGAAAATCTTCATTATCTTTGTCATGATAGGATAGGCCCATTTCATAACAATTTACTGATTGATTTGGCTGTTTAACAAATCTAGTTTTCGGCCCACACATATTTTTTTAAAAAAAGACTAAAGTCTACATAAGCGAATGAACACCTGTCTGATTCGCCCAAATAAAATGTTAACATACAAGTCTATTCATTGATTCAACTTGCCTTCTGCTAAGACATTTAAATGAGGCTGTTGTGAGGATTACAAAACAAAGTCTACAGAATCTGAATTGCAAAGCTTTCCACTTCGCAGGAAATTATCCTTTCTAATCTGCAATTCTATTGCCATATTAAAACCTTTGGAAAGTATTGCATGTGTAACATTCGGTACCTGACGCTCATTTTGAAACAGAAAATAGAATATTCGAATTGCCTTGCTTAGTAGGCATTTTAACACTAACACTTTATTGATTTCCTTGAGAATAACATTACTATATTGCATTTGCTCATTGAGGGAAACTTATTTTTAAAAAACGTCGTTTTAGAATAAGACGGAAAGTGGTTGATGTAGAGAAATGACCATTTGTTTTGTCATTCTGTTTTATTTTTTTCCTGTAATTTAATATTATAAGGTCTTTAGCAAAGAGACATCATTTGTCTTTTTCAGCATATTTTACCTCTATATGTCAACAGAATGTGATCCCTTCTCCCCGCATTGCTCCTGCAGCAATAAGGAGGGGGCTGATTTGCGCCTTCTGGGAAATATGGTAAATTAGAGGGAAATTGGACCATGGTACTTTGGGCCCTATTTATAAAAGATCATTCGTATAATAGCAACTGTTATCGTAAATAACGATCGGTATTTCCGATAATGATCAGTATTTTCTGATAACGATCGGTATTTTCCGATGACGACGGTAGTTTCCGATAACGATCAGTATTTCCGATAACGATCAGTATTTTCCGATAACGATCGGTAATTTCCGATGACGATCGTGAGTTTCCGAACGACGGTATTTTCCGATGACGATCAGTATTTTCGATAACGATCGGTAATTCCGAACCGATCGTAGTTTCCGATAACGATCGGTATTTTCAGCGATGACGATCGGTAGTTTTGATAACGATCAGTATTTTCCGATAACGATCAGTATTTTCCGATGACGATAGGTAATTTCCAATGACGATCGGTAGTTTCCGATAACGATCAGATTTTCCGATAACGATCGGTATTTTCCGATAACAATCGGTATTTTCCGATGACGATCGTAGTTTCCGATACAGATCAGTATTTTCCGATAACAATCAGTATTTTTCCGATAACGATCGGTAATTTCCGATGACGATCGGTAGTTTCCGATAACGATCAGTATTTTCCAATTACGATAAGTATTTTCCGATGAGGATCGTAATTTCCGATGGCGATCGGTATGTTTCCGATGACGTTCAGTATTTTCCGATAACGATCAGTATTTTCCGATAATGATCGGTATTTTCCGATGACGATCGGTAGTTCCGATAACGATCAGTATTTTCCGATAACGATCTGTATTTTCCGATAACGATCGGTAATTTCCGATGGCGATGGCGTTTCCGATACGATCGGTAGTTTCCGATGACGATCGGTAGTTGTCCGATAACGATCAGTATTTTCCGATAACGATCAGTATTTTTTCCGATACGATCAGTATTTCCAATAACGATCACTATTTTACGATAATGATTGCTAGTTCATGTCAAAACTGTGGCTGGTGACTAGAGATGTTCCATATCAGTGAGTTTCCTTCCAAAATTGTTTTTTTCAAAATTTTAGAAATGTTTTCAATATCGAAAATTCAAAAACAAACCCAATAAAAGTCAATGGGAGAAAGATATTCTGTTTTCGATATCAAAAATTCTATATTCAATATAGAATAAATGATAATCGCTATTGAATTCTTGATAATTGGTATCAAAATTTAAAGTTTGATATTGAATATTTGAGGTTCGATATAAAATATTTCAAAGTTCAATATTGAATATTCAATAATTGGTGTTCCAAAAAGTTTGCTTTCAATAAAGCTCTGGAAGCTCTGCAGAACTTCTAAAACGTCAGTTTAGAACACTAATGAGGACCTTAACCACTCCACCACTGATTTTGCCTGGATCCCTTGTATGAATCTGATAATATTGTGCTTGTGGTCCCTGTCTGGCTTTGCAACCTACCATCCTCAGGGACTGCTGTAGGACTGACCTATGACTTGGTGCACTTCTTGCAGAATGAATCTTCCCGTTGAACAAATCCAGGGGGAAGGGCCACACCAGGACCACATGCACAACCACAAGCAGTGTGGTAAATAGGACTGTAGCTAAACCTATGGGTGTGGACTTAACATTTTAGGTCCTCCCCCTGGTTACTTTTAAGAAAAGACAAGAGAGGTTGGGGGAAGAAGGTTGCTGCATAATTCTTCTCTAAAGCTATCCTTACCAATTTACCGAAATCTTGCCAAAATCTGGATTTTCCTTCCTATGTCTGTGCTTTAATTAGATTCATCCCAAGCACTTATCTTTTTAGATAGGCCACCCCTATGACTAAGAACAGTGGGCCCGAAACTCGTCAGGGACAGCTTGTGTGGGTTTGGTTTAAAACTTAATAAAATGTGTTCATTTTCGTGTAAACTCTGAGTTTTTGTGCAACTTCACCAGAGTGAGTTTAAGTCCTTCATCTATTTCTCTTGTTGGATTCCTTATAGATGGGTCTGGGGCCACGATACCCCGACCACCGGATTTGTTCGGTGATCATAACACAGTTTTCTTTTCCTCATTATGATTTTCACAAAGCTTATATTAAATTACCTATATGATTGACTCTGTCAATTACGGATTAACACCAGGAGAAGGGCCCGGAGCAAGGCATCCATACCACATGGGGATCTACGTAAGGACCCACTTTATTCCACTCATGATGTACCTTTAGTTGTTTTAGCTCATCAAGTACTGTAGTATTGAGTTTCATGCTTACCACCATCTATAGAGAGAATAATAAACTGTAGATAACTCTTTGTACTCTATGTATTATGTACTATGTAAGTGACTATAATACAATACCATTGCCGGATTTACACCTCAGAAGCCTATAGGCACAAAGCAACTAGCCACACCCCATACCACACCCATTTTTATACACTTGGGGGACAACCTTGATGCTTTTAAAACATGTGCTTAAAATAAGAGTGCCAACAGTGGGCAAAATCAAAAAGGGGACCAAATTGGTAGTCATCCCTGCAACCACAGGCGCACCTAGGCACATGCCTACTGTGCTCAATGGTAAACCTGAGCCTGGTTATTACTTATTTTCATGCCAGATGATTTTCTGTGCTCACCAATATAAGGCTATGCATTTAAAACTGAAGGGGAACTATAGAGTTAAAGGGGAAGTGTCGTCTTCTGCTCCATTACAGTGGCTCTTTTAAAAATAGCACACTCCAACCTTTATAATTATTCCAGGATTAGCTGCAACCTATTTAAATTTATGGCAGAAGAAACGGTCTGTTTCTGAAACATTTCACCAGTATTTTTCCAGACCATTCGCCAGTCTATAAGACAGTTGATTACCAACATCTATTTTTCCAGGCAATTTACCATTCATTTTTCCAGCCAATTCCAGGATCAGTTCTCCAGCCAACCTACGAAACTGTTTGACAGATAATAACCATTTTCATCTTACCAGCTTCTATCCCAATCTTAGCTTGCCTGTCATTTTACCAGTCCATCTTTCTAAATATTTAAGCAGTCTTAGCTCACCAGAGGTTTTATCAGTCTCAGTTTGCAAGTGAACTCACCATTCTCACATTTCCAGGTATCCCACTCCTCCCGGTAGTCACTGGAGTCTCCGAGTTTTTGGAGTGGTCTTCCGCACTCCTTCCATTAATTGTTTTCTTTAGCTACTAAAGGGAAAGTATATTTCAAAAGGGATTTTTGTTCATAAGAGGCAAGAAAACATTTTCCCCCTAGTCCTCCCCTGACTACAGTTAAGTCCAGCAGAACAATGTTAACTTCATTATTTATGAATGTTCATTTAGAAAAGAAAATCTTCATTATCTTTGTCATGATAGGATAGGCCCATTTCCATAACAATTTACTGATTGATTTGGCTGTTTAACAAAATCTCAGCTTTCGTGCCCACACATATTTTTTAAAAAAAGACTAAAGTCTACAATAAGCGAATAAACACCTGTCTGATTCGCCCAAATAAAATGTTAACATACAAGCTATTCATTGATTCAACTTGCCTTTCTGCTAAGTACATTTAAATGAGGCTGTTGTGAGGATTACAAAACAAAAGTCTACAGAAATCTGAATTGCAAAGCTTTCCACTTCGCAGGAAATTATCCTTTCTAATCTGCAATTCTATTGCCATATTAAAACCTTTGGAAAGTATTGCATGTGTAACATTCGGTACCTGACGCATCATTTTGAAAACAGAAAATAGAATATTCGAATTGCCTTGCTTAGTAGGCATTTTAACACTAACACTTTATTGATTTCCTTTAGAATAACATTACTATATGCATTTGCTCATTGAAGGGAAACTTATTTTTAAAAAACGTCGTTTTAGAATAAGACGGAAAGTGGTTGATGTAGAGAAATGACCATTTGTTTTGTCATTCTGTTATTATTTTTTTTCCTGTAATTTAATATTATACGGTCTTTAGCAAAGAGACATCATTTGTCTTTTTTCAGCATATTTTACCTCTATATGTCAACAGAATGTGATCCCTTCTCCCTGCATTGCTCCTGCAGCAAATAAGGAGGGGGCTGATTTGCAGCCTTCTGGGAAATATGGTAAATTAGAGGGAAATTGGACCATGGTACTTTGGGCCCTATTTATAAAAGATCATTATCGTATAATAGCAACTGTTATCGTAAAATAACGATCGGTATTTTCCGATAATGATCAGTATTTTCTGATAACGATCGGTATTTTCCGATGACGATCGGTAGTTTCCGATAACGATCAGTATTTTCCGATAACGATCAGTATTTTCCGATAACGATCGGTAATTTCCGATGACGATCGGTAGTTTCCGATAACGATCGGTATTTTCCGATGACGATCAGTATTTTCCGATAACGATCGGTAATTTCCGATAACGATCGGTAGTTTCCGCTAACGATCGGTATTTTCCGATGACGATCGGTAGTTTCCGATAACGATCAGTATTTTCCGATAACGATCAGTATTTTCCGATGACGATCTGTAATTTCCAATGACGATCGGTAGTTTCCGATAACGATCAGTATTTTCCGATAACGATCGGTATTTTTCGATAACTATCGGTATTTTCCGATGACGATCGGTAGTTTCCGATAACGATCAGTATTTTCCGATAACGATCAGTATTTTCCGATAACGATCGGTAATTTCCGATGACGATCGGTAGTTTTCCGAAACGATCAGTATTTTCCAATTATGATCAGTTATTTCCGATGCCGATCGTAATTTCCGATGGCGATCGGTATTTCCGATGACATCAATATTTCCGATACGTCATATTGTTTTCCGATAATGATCGGTATTTTCCATGACGAGCGTAGTTTCCGATAACGATCAGTATTTTCCGATAACGATCTGTATTTTCCGATAACGATCGTAATTTCCGATGACGATCGGTAGTTTCCGATAACGATCGGTAGTTTCCGATGACGATCGGTAGTTTCCGATAACGATCAGTATTTTCCGATAACGATCAGTATTTTCCGATAACGATCAGTATTTTCCGATGACGATCGGTAACGATCGGTATTTTCCGATGACGATCGGTAGTTTCCGATAACATCAGTATTTTCCAATAACGATCACTATTTTACGATAATGATTGCTATTTTACGATTTATTTTTTTTCGATAACGATATCGATCTTTTATAATGGGCCCTTAAGACCAAAGAAAGGATCTTGCCAATTATTAATTTTTGGAAAATTTTTGACACGTTTCAATATTTTGACCTGATCGGCTTTCCACCAAGATAATTTAATTTTTTGGATCAAAATATCGGGGGCAGTTTTCATTGAGACAAACCAATGTCTGTCAAACTTTCATTTAAATTGGATGAAAGTTTGTTGGGACATGTTCATACATTTTAATCGATCATGCAGTTTCAATAGACCGCACAATCTGTTGTGCTGAAATTACCTTTATGGCATTTTTTTCTTCCGACTAGCAGACAACCAATCAGTTAATGACTGTGTGTTTGCCCAGCCTCAGGCAGAGATCTCGGCTGCCAGACACCTCTGTAAGTTTTCAGAACAAAGAAAATCCTTCAGATCAGACTGTTTACAAAAAAATTCAGTTTCATATTTTTTTTTTTCTCCTTAAGTTTTATATACGGACAGGATCTTAACAGAGAGAGACAGACTGAGACAGACAGAGACATAGAGAGAGATAGAGACAAAGAGAGAAGAGGGAGAGATAGAGGAGAGATAGAGATTGTTCTAGAATTCTTGCTCATTCCATTTAAAGCCTATTATTACGCGATAATAAATAATGATTAATGGGAATGATGGAAGATTTATGAAACCCATTTGATGCTTATAATAAAATGCATTAAAAATCATATTATAAGTTACTCAATTTAACTGACTGTTGACTTCCCCATCACCTTAACTGAAGAAAAAAAAGCATTTACTGTTTTCCACATATCGATCGAAAACTCTGAATTACTAACCATAAAATATTACCTTTAGTAGCAATAATTGTTCAATTTCTCTTCTCGTGTTTACTCAATATATCTTCAATTTAGGCCACAGAGATGAGAGCTGGATTGAATGTCAAGGGGGATATTAAAGTGCACAAGATTTTGCAATTTGTTTCAGTTTGGAATTCTAGTTAGAATAAGATGATATGACATAACATTTTGGAGTGGGAGGGGTTAAAATGATCAGTTCTGGTGAAACATAACGCAAAATAGCTTTCAGTTAGAGGTGTTTAAAGGCCAAGCAAAATCCACTGAGAATATCAAAATATTCTTCAGAAGATACAATTATGGGAAGGGACAGATGTTTTAAAGAGTAATAACTGGTATGGTGGATTTTACAACATCTTCAGGTGGGTCTAGAGGACATTTCTCTGAATGCCATGTCTGAAAATGTTAATAATGCTCGCTATACTCTAAATAGATAATCAGTCGATTCAATATTCAATCATCGATTGCTCAAAGCATCAGTGAACTTCTCAACTTCCATCAAGGATCCTTGCACTGATACATGCTTTTTGGCATTGAAACGCAATGACAAAATGATCGACCCAGGTGCTTGTTAGGACATTGCAATAACATTGGGAGATAAATTGCCTAAGGGCACAGGTCACAGGTCACAAAGGGACACAAAAGGGAGTGGTCCATAAATGGATATATTTTATGCTACAATTAAAGTGCCATTAATACTTTAAATTTGTCCACCCCAGAACAAAATCTATGCCTACTTTCCCCACCCTAAGATTGTTATAGTAACATACCTCCCTGAAGCCCATGGGCCCTATTTATAAAAAATCGTTATCGTTATCGTAAAATACCGATTGTTATCGTAAAATAACGACCGGGTTTTTACCGATAACGCCCGGTATTTAACGATATCGGTAAATAACGGTCGTTATCGGTAAATAACGGTCGTTATCGGTAAACACCCGGTCGTTATTTTACGATAACGATCGGTATTTTACGATAACGATACCGATCTTTTATAAATAGGGCCCCATATTCCTTACCATTTACCACAACACTCCTCCTTCCCTGTCCTTGTCTCCTCTGTAAGCTCACAGGGGAGGCGCGCAGGATAGAGGAGGTGTGCTGGAATGAAGAGTCAGTGATTGGCCATGATGTCTGTGGATGGCTTTTTTGCGTCGGTGAAAGGTAATTATTACTGGCTTCAGGGACAGCGGGGAGTAACTATGATGATCTTAAGATTGGGGGGGTAGGGAATGTCAGAGGACACAGCAGAAGAACGAGAGACCAGGTAAGTTACTTATATTTGTTCCCAGCACATGAACATTTTGTAGAAGAACAGGAGGTAAGACACAGCTCCTTTACCTCCAGTTCTTCAATAAAAGTGAATAAAAAAGGTGTTTTTAACTACTTGTAATAATAATAGCACAGTGAACAGGTGAACAGCTCAGTATAACAGCCTTGTAGAACACACAGTCTGGTGGTGCACTAAAGGAGGAAAAGACATATATATACCACAGCACAAAAAAAAAACCTTGAATGGTACCTAGCCCATCCAAGAAAAGTCCTCCATAACAAAAGGCACAACTACGTAAGGCTAGCAAAATACAAAATACGTTTATTAGTGACTGGAGAGAGACATAAGCAACCTATACTCATAAATAGAGTGCATAGAAACACCCTCCCCCCAACTTACCCAACATACAGAAAGCCACCTGTAAGTACAATAGTAAAAAAAGAACTAAAACCCTACACCCCGGAACGGAGTGCTGGTGAGCGTACAGACCAGCAAAGTGGAGGTATCCGTATTGTTACAGTTATATGCTCAAATACCAACTGGGACCACTGTGAGAAGCCAGGACTGGGTTCCCGGTAGCATACGTTACCAGTCTCCCAGATGAACCACACTCTTCACCCGGATGGTTGTCTCCAACGTCCATGAACCGTACTTCACTAGTCACCTCCGGCCAGTCTACCGCTGCTTACGTATTACACGTCACGGGCTTCATCAGGGTCACATGGTGTACAGTTCCAGGACCTCCTTTTAAACTTGGGCTCTATTAACCCTATGTTTACCTTGCTTAAAGGGATATTTTTGTTTCCAAATCTCATAAATGAATATAACAAGGATCTTCAATATATTATCCTAGGGATAGGGTCATAGGGTTCAGAGCTCACATATATAAATTATTTAAAATATCGGGAACACCATGGCAGCACTGAAACAAATATAAATACACAAGTAGCATTATGGAAGACCTTAAATATGTAAGAGCCACCCGATAAAAATGAAAAAAATTAAAAAAAATGTATTACTATCATTACAAAACATCCACTATCTGTATAGTAATAAGTACAAACAGTGTCCACAACGAAAACTAGGTACACTGTTGCCAGCATTCCTGGCAAGCAACACAGATAGCAACAGTGTTATTGATTCAATTAAGGCCCCCGATCACAAGAAACAGGCAAATTGCATCTCCTCATTCATTCCAAAAGGGGTGAAGGTACATAATTTATAAATCCATGCCAGTTCCCTTTGCAGAATTAACCTAGGCAGGTCACCCCCCGGAAATCGGTAGATACAATTTCCAATCCCATACATGACCATTTATGGGTCTTGTTGGTATCGCTCTCTATAATATGTTTAGCAAGTGCAGACCTCTCTTGATGACTGCCCTCCTATGTTCTTTTATGCGGGTCGACAAGGAGCAAAGTGTTTTCCCCACATATCTCATCCCGCATGAACAATTAAATAAATAAATAACATTCTGATTTTGGAATGATATAAACTTTCTTATGGGTACCGTTTTGCCCTCTGGCGTTTCTACTTCTTTGGCCTCACAAAGAAATGGACATATAATGCATTTCCCACATTTTTTATTTTCCTTTCCAACCATTTTTTGATAGCCATGTACACCCATGTTTTTTTGGGTCCGTGTAATGGCTTGGAGATAGCCGGTCTCTCAGGCTATGCGCTCTCCTGGAGGTTAATGAGGGGTGGTTCCCAACCACCTCTTGTATCTCTTTATCAAGTGATAACTGGGGCCAATGTCTAGAATGCTCCTTAGTAGAGATCAATCTTGATTAAAGCGTGTAATGAACCTTATCTTGTTATTAGGGGACCTTTCTTCCATTTTTATGATCCTTTGTCCTTTGAACCCATGTAACAAGGACTGCCTACTTGCTCTGCTGGCCTTTTTAAAACCCTTTTGGATACTATTCTCACTGTACCCCCGATGTCGAAATCTCTCAGCCAGACTTTCAGCTTGTCTATAAAAATCGGTCTTTGAGGAACAGTTGCATTTTATTCTACAAAATTGTCCCACGGGAATCCCATTGATGAGATTCCTGGGATGATGACTTGTGGCTTCCAGCAGAGCGTTCACCACAGTTTCCTTGTGATACACGTCCGTTATCAACATATTACCCTTCTTGGCAATTTTCAAATCCAAAAAATTTACCTTATTCATATCAAACTCATATGTCAGTTTGATATTGCATTCATTACTATTTAAGGTGTTAATAAATTTTACCAGCCCTTCTTGAGGGCCTCTCCAGATTAGGAGGAAGTCGTCCACATATCGCAACCAGAGGATGACCTCCTCTCCATCTGGGAGACCCTCAATGACATCATTCACTTCATTTTGCTCCCAAAGACCCAATTGCAAACAAGCATATGTATGGGCGCAAGCCGCCCCCACCGCAGTCCCCCTTAGCTGACGATAGAACTGCTGATTAAAAGTGAACACATTATTGGTAAGAATGAGAGTCAATAGATCAATAGTAAAGTCAGGAGGTAAGACACAGCTCCTTTACCTCCAGTTCTTCAATAAAAGTGAATAAAAAAGGTGGTTTTAACTACTGGACATAACCTTTAAGAAAAAAATATATTTCATTACAAATAACAAAACACTAACCATTCACAGTGATATAAAATGAGCTGTCAGTGGTTTCTATGCTTTATTTTCAGCCTATTGTTCCATCTTAGCCTAGCTCCATGTGGCGGTACTGCCTTTCTAATCCCTATGTGTGTTTTCAACATGGAATAACTCAACATTGGATTTGGAATAAGGAATGAACACTGACAATCTCATTAACCAAAGGAAAGAAAAATAAGGAAACAATAACATTACTGCAGTTCCAATGCTCTTTCCACCACAGCCCCCATTCCATAACATTAACCATTATACCTGAGTAGTCTTAACATAAATACATAATATAAATAACAAGCTGTACAGTACGATTATTATTTTTAGAGGCATGGGGATCTTAGAAGCAAAGTATTGTTACATACAGTAGTGACTTATTTGTACACAAAGCTCTTAGGGTTAAAGTTAATGGCAAAAGCTTCTAAATATTCAGACCTCCTAACTACATATCAGTGAACTTTACCGAGAAATAATCTGATACAAATTAATGGTTTTTCTAGCAAAACAAATATGTCTGGATTCAATTATTTTGTTAACATTGACTGAAAATGCCAATAGAGGGGGGTTAAATATTTACTGGTGTCAGATAAATGTATCAGTTTCTAACAGTCTTGAGTAGGTCGATAAAGCAGGATTATCATGAGCTAGAGGTCTACCTGAAATGAAATATAATGGTACTTTTTTATTGACCTCAGAATTAGAACATGCTGAAAAGAAAACAATAGCTCAGAGCTGCGAATGATTATTGAAGAAGGTCAAAGAGCATTGAAAAGGATGCTAGGAATTCGTCCACCATGATCTAATGAATTAACATGGATTTATTTTATGTTTAGCATATTAGCAAATAATTATTTCCAATATAAAAGGCTTTAGGAATTTTAAGGACAAGTGGTTCGGTTTACATGTTAAAGATTAAGACCTGGAAATGTAAAGTTTGGGTGAGATAAGACAATGCAGCACCTTGTAGTCCCCCAGTAGTGTTGGCAGGTGTCATGCCTCCCATGGGAATCTGTTGGCAATGAGAGTAGTTGGGTAGGAAACCTTCCATGGGAAACCTTAAAGGACATGTTCACCCAAACTGGTCTGTTTTCTGTTACCTGCCCCCAACCCCAACTGACATATTTTGCACATTATTACCTGCATTACTAACCAGTTATTTAAGGATAATTATTGTCCCCATTCTGGCAGAGTAAGCTGGCCCCTCCCTCCATACAGTCAATCAAGGCTATGACTGCTAAGGTCACAACTAATGATTGACTCAGGGGTGTCTCTAGGGTCTCATAAGATCAGGGGCACCTTGGGGCGCTCCTTCTGCCGCGTGTGCCCTAATGGGTGGACATTACAAAAAACTACCATTGAACCTTGAACCTTCATGCCTTAAAGTGCCTCACCTGTTCAAGTGCTTCAATCCAATTTTGCCACTTGGCAGCATTTAGTACAAAATGACAGCAGCCAACATTGACAAATAAGTGAATAAATTGGCCATAGGCATAGCAATTGTCCTAAATGGCCTATATCAGCTTAACTTACCAAGCTGCTTTTTGCCACGCACATCCAGCTCAGCCCAGCACTTGTTCCCTCCTACAGGAATGTGTATTGGCCTTTTATAACAAAAGGGGAGGATGGGGCTCATCTGTGGACTGGAACGAGGAAGCGCAGGGGCTGCCAGTTAAGCAGCGCGCCGGCATGTGCGTGACGTGCTGTGACATCATTGCGCACCCGGGGAATGCAGAAGTTTGGAAGGCTCGGAGCGGTTCGGGGCACTTAAACAAGGTAACAGCAGTTAAAACATTCGGGGCACTTTGCCAAACATCCGGGGCACATGCCCCTATTGTTTGAACGTAGTGACGCCACTGGAATGACTGCTGTTTTACCTTCTATGTCCTCTGCACATGCTCCACCATATAAAAAGCTCTTTGTATCTGATTGAGGCGGAAGATACCTTTTCCAGAAAGGAATAGAACTCCATTAAATATCTGGTTACAAATACAAGTAATAAACTGGGGAAAATAGCAGTTGGGGTTGCGGGCAGATAACTGGCAAGTCACTGGCAAGACTTGCCCTTTAACGATAAGTATTCCTGAACAAAGGCAAACTTTTGAAAGGGTAAGGCAAAAATTCAGGGTTCTTATTGAAAGCAGCACAGTAGCTCAGTGGGACAAGGAGTTTGTATGTTCTCCCTGTGCCTTCATAGGTTTCTCCCCACAAGCATCAAGACAAACTGATAGATTGTTGGGGCTATATAAATCCACAATAATAATATTTTGGTGTTTATTTTTTGTTTAAATTGACCCTAAAATTATGATATTTTTGTCATTTAACCATATTATTCTTTACAAAGCACTGAAAAAGCCCTATCTACAGTCTAGCATGGTACAGAACCAAAGGCTATTTAGAGAAGGACAATTATGTCAATAGCAGTAATGGATGTGTTTAGCTATGAAGACAGGAACGGAGATATTAGTTTTATTCATAATGGAAAAGAGGCACTATTGTGTACATAGGATCAGTCACTAGCGATAAAGCTCAGTTTCGAAACAAACCTGGTTTTAAAGCGGAGCCGCCAGATTCGAAAAGAGGCACTATTGTGTGCATATGATCAGTCACTAGTGATAAAGACCAGTTTAGAAACAAACCTGGTTTTAAAGCGGAACTGCCAGATTTGAAAAATCCGCAGATCTGGCAACATTTTAAGAGATATAAATGGAAGACATTATCAAAAATTGTGGTAAGAAATGTAAAATTTTTTAAAAAATTTTAGAGAAAAAATTGGGTTATTCAAACATATTATATCATTCTTATGCAAGAATTTAAAACTTATTTTTACCAGAATTCTAATTACCCTAAAAAATTTGGCAGAACTTAAAGGGCATCTATAGTGGGAAAATGAACTTTTTATTCTTTCTTTCCATGTGTTCTATAATTCCCCACAACCCCCAGAGTGTCTTCACTTTTTTCAGATTCCCTCTCTGTCCTGAGATACACCAGTTAGAAGAATACGTGATTGCATTCCTCTACTCCTACTTGGACTGTCAATCAGATCCCTGTGACGTGATTCCCCCTCCCTGCTCTGTAATAAACATAGAGATAACAGCATTAGCAGTGGGAGAAATGTAGCTTTGATGTTAGATATAAGGCTGCACTTGACCCCCCTTCTTAATAGCTTTCACTGATTGATGATGGGTCACAAAGTGAGAGATCGTAAACTGTACTGATCTCCTTCTTCCTGTCTCCAGGACAGCTTACTTTCTATTGGCCACTGTGCGTGGGTGTGTTTTTCAGGATGTTGAACTTTTAACTCCTACTGCACATGATAAGCTTGTCGGTTAGCCGGAGCTGAGACATGGAGGAGGTAACAGAGGGGAGGGAGAAGGGGGGAATGCTGCACATAGATCTGACACCGTGGTTAAACAGAGTCAGTGACAGATATAGGATTAAGGCAACACAGAGTACATGAATTTAACTTTGCAAAGGGGCAATGTGTTTTTTTCACTATAGATGCCCTTTAAACATACCGTATATACTCGAGTATAAACCAAGGATTTTTAATTTTTAAATGGCCCTGAAAATCTCCCCTCGGTTTATACTCGGGTTCTAGAACTTTTTACCTACAATCGAGGCCACGACTGGAAGGAGACCAGAGCAGCAACTGAAAAGTAGGAGTTGGCACGGATCCCCTCTATACCGTAATTATCTGAAGACTCTCCAAGCTTAAGTGAGAATGCAGACACGTAAGTTATGGGCGTCTCCTTCACGCTGCAGCCTGTCATCTGACTGTCCTCTCACAGACGTGTGACCCTAGTTGCGGGGCTGGTAAGGAGCATTTATGGTAATCCTATGCCACTGTGTTTTCTTAGGTTTCTTATGTTTTTTTTATTATGGGAGCTAATTAACTTATTATACTGCTGCACTCCAGATGTTTATAAACTACAACTCCCAAGGTATTCTGGGATTTGTAGTTTCCAAACATCTTAAGTACCAAGGTATAGGGGGATACTGGATACAGCTGTTGTTCTGACCCTTCTTTAACTGTATGGGGGCCACTTAATTTTGCTGTTATTGGGGGCCAATTAACAATGTATGTAGGAACCACTCATTTCTGCAATTGCAGGTTTGGCATGTTTTCTATCGTCTGTTTATACTCGTGTCAATCAGTTTTTCAGGTAAAAATAACTACATCGGTTTATACTCGGATGGGTTTATACTCCAGTATATAAGGTAATTCAAAATTTTTGACACATGTTAAAGTTCCTGACATTATTTTAAGAATGACACACTCGTATACATGTGAATGACACACTCGTATACATGTGAACGACACACTCGTATACATGTGAAGACACACTTGGATATACATGTGAATGACACACTTGTATACATGTGAATGACACATTGTATACATGTGAATGACACACTCGTATACATAGTGAATGACACACTCGTATACATGTGAATGACACACTTGTATACAGTGATAACTGTTATGTGACCTTAAGCTCCACCAATAAAACACCAGCGATCACAAAACAGAAATGTCATCATTATCAGCAGTTAAACAGAAGGAAGAGAAACAAGAGATTGACCATAGGTTTTTAAAATCTTTTAGTTTATCTTTTTTATTTGTGTGTTTTCTGCATTTGTAAGACGGAGAAAGGCCTTTATCTTAAATTGTAATATGTTGCGTGTCCATACAGCTGTCTTGCATAATAATACCAAACCGTTTTTATACAAGGCTATGAGATTGTTAACTTTCTATGGAACCCTTTGTATGCCAATGTGTGTTGCTGTTCCTTTAAAGGGCATGTCCACCCCCAAAATTAAAAGTTAACTTCATACTTCCCCACTGGGTAGTTTTAATAGTTTTAAAAAATCCTTACCTTACCTTACAAAATCCTTACTTACATTCCTGCTCCTTATGGTTCTCCAGCAGTGCATGTCCAAAGTCCAGGAAAGTGAAGAGTAGTGGCTGTTTTCCTGTCCAAACGTCGCTGCCTCCTGTCTTGCCTATGGGAAGGATGGTGACATGGGCAGATAAGCCCTTCCCCCCCCCCCCCACAATCCAGATCCACCCACCCCCAACCGCTGAGGTACTTCTGTAAAAAAAACATTAGATCGCTACTTACAGAGCTTCATTCCCATGGTGTCTCCATTGACGGCAGCCGCATCTGTGATTGGCTGCCTCTCAGCCAATCACAGATGCGGTTGTGGTCCAGCCCCTGCTTGCAAGTAGAGAGTCGGAACAGAACGCTGCAGGAGAGAAGGCTCTGTAACTAGTGATCGGTGGGTTTTTTTACAGTTACAGAAATACTTCAGCGATTGGGGGTGGGCAGGGGAGATCTAGGATATGAGCAAACATCAATTTTAAGCTGGACATGCCCTTTAATGCTATACACACTTTAATTCAATTTTTGATAAATTAGTTCCCCTCTTCTATTAATGTCACCTGAGAAACAAAGTCCATGTTTTCTGAGCACTAAGAAGCCGCTACATAGTTAACAGTATCTCATCCTGTACATATAATTAGCATTCCAGAGTTTCAATACATTTTGAATTTATATACCTTATATACTTGGTTACTTTGATACGTGAATAATACATTATTTTCCTTTGCACTTTTGTTGAAGGTGCTGGCTATCTCTACAGAACTGCATATTAACAAGCAGATGTCTTCAGCTGTACGGAAATCAATAATGGAATCAAATATAGAAAATAAACCTGGGTTTCTGCTTTCCTTCTGCTTTTGCAAAAACCAGTGCTTTTTAGCAGAGAACTAATTTAACCATAATCATATTTGTAAAGCTCTAATCAAAGCTCCTAGACCTGATAGAAGCCCGTGGAACTTTGTTTTCTACAACACGGAAAAACACTTGTACTGAACATTTTATAACTCGCAACGCTGTCTTGTATTCTTATATATTATAGCGTTTTCTTTAAATTAATTTGCCATCAGGAGATGTGGCCTCTGCAGAAAATCACAAAAAGAGATGCTATAGGGTTGCAAATGGATTCTCTAAGAAGACAGGTTCACTGCTTGGTCAGAGGAACCTCAGATGTAACTATGTAAGACCTATAATACATTTCCATTATATTCAAGTACAGTGAGATAAAAGGGAATTGAAATATGTAGACATACTAGAAACCAGAACTGGTCGTTAAACATACCTCCCAAAAGCAATGATGTTGATTAGCTCCACCACCGAAACACCCATCACACTCTGAAACATTACTGCCACACCCAAAATATCAAGGTCACACCCAGAACACCCACGCTCGCCCATCGTGGAACTTTACAGGGATTACCTTAGTGGACGAAAGCTTAAGAATACCTATAATGTAATGCCATACATCAACAGCCCTGATGGTCATATATTGTTCCTTAAGACTTTCTGAAGCTGATGCAATATGAGGTGCAACGTGTGCCCATACTATTAATTCGCAGTAACCATTCAGAGGATAGCTTTTTACATGGTTACTGCCATTAGATGAAATCTATGGTAATGATTAATAGTACGGGCAAACTTTTCTAAATGTTATTGAATCAGCCCCTCTTCTGTAATTATTTTAGATGGTCAGAGGTCTGTTATTTCACAAAACTTCACACAATTTACAGTTACGCAAAGTGACAAAATTACTAGTTCAATTACTAAATTTTGCAGTCAAAAATGTCATAACAAAAATTAATAACTTTAGCCATTTAATCATGAAATGTTGCCAACAAATTTCCACAATTTTTGTTAAAATTTCACAATGAATTTGGGATTTGAGGTGGAATATTCCCAGATATTGACTTAATCCCTGTTCTAGCAGCCATTTGTTAGGATATTAGAGTGTTAAGGAGAGCTGGCAGTTGGAGTATTGGGAGACAGACAGTGCTGTATATTGTTTTTGAGTAAAAATTCTAATAAACAGCCTGCCTGCCATTTAGTCCACCAGTCATAATTCCAACCAGTCCACCAGTCATAATTCCAGCAACTCCACCAGACATAATTCCAACCAATCCACAAGTCATAATTCCAGCCAGTCAACCAGTCATAATTCCAGCCAGTTCACCAGTCATAATTCCAGCCAGTCAACCAGTCATAATTCCAGCCAGTCAACCAGTCCTAATTCCAGCCAGTCAACCAGTCCTAATTACAGCCAGTTCAACAGTCTATTCAGCCAGTCCACCAGTTATAATTCCAGCCAGTCAACCAGTCATAATTCCAGCCAGTCCACCAGTCATAATTCCAGCCAGTCAACTTGCCAAAAATGCTCCCTACATATTTGTATTTATATACAGTATATGCGTGGGAGCTCTCATACTGTTTCAGGTACCGGTAAATAGATATTGGAATTTATCATCAGACCTAGAATTAGATCAGACCCATGTTAGGCCCGGGAGGCACATGCTGGACATGGCTGCCCTGACTGGTCCCCTACTACTAGACCTAGACCCCAAAAACTCTTGAAAAAAAACCTGAGATAAAAAATTATATTCATTGATTGATCTCAGGTTGGATAATTTATTTTATAAAAACGAATAATAATATGATCTTTCTGACACCCGCAAATACCCCATTCAAATTTGCATGGTGAATTTGTGGGCGTCTGCAACTGATCTCGGTGGACATTTGTCTGGATCGAATGAAAGGACTGTAGGGTATGTTCGAAAATTACATCCAATTGTACTGTCCCGTGGGACCGTATGATCGGTTGCTGCAAACTGTCTGCCATGGCTACTTTTTCTGCGACTGACAGTGATTTTTCCCAACCCTCTGCTCGCTAGTGGCAAACGGCCACCAGGATGGAAAATTTTATGGTGTTTACCCAGCTTAACTTCATTATTTTGTATGTGTCACTTTCACATAGATGTAACCAGTATGTGCCTGTACAGCACTTCACACTATCTAATCTCATATTTAAAGGGCATGTCCACCCCCGAAACTAAAATTTTACCCACTACAGGCCCCACTGTGTAGTTTAAATAAATCTTTACCTCTGCTACTTATGGTTCTCCTGCAGTGCTTGACCAAAGTCCAGGAAACTGAAGAGTAGGAGCTGTCAAAATGTCTCTGCCTCCTGTCTCCAGAAGGTAGTGTGACATGCACAGGGGAGAACTTTCTCCCCCTTCCTCCAACCATCTAGATCCCTCTCTGCCTGCCTTTTCCCCTTGCTTAAAATCCTTTGGCTATATTGTTCCTCCACCCTGCCCACCCCCAACCTCCGTGTTAGATCTGAAATAAAAGTTTCCCAATCATACTTACATCCCTTCGATCCCGTCACTGTCTTCTTAGCTGGCAGAGAGGAGGAGACAGCCGCGGGAGCGAAGGGATTGCAAAACTTTTATTACAGATTTGACACAGCGGTTGGGGGAGGGCAGGGGAGAGGACCAATATGGCAAAACATTTAATTTAGCATCAACATGCCCTTTAAGCACAAACTGTGTCTAATACATTTGTAAATGTATACAAAACTTATTAATACAACTTCAAGCACAATGACAATTTGAGAGACTTTCCCCTAAGAAAGCGAAATGCTATGGTACCAAATAGGCTATTTAGTTGTAAATCTGTCCGTATCATTCTTTTAAAGTGCTACAAAAAGTACTTGTTTTGTCTACTAAATAATGTGTTGGAAAGTTTTATCCTTTTATGTTTTAATTCTCCATTGAAGAATAAAGGATTCAGTGCTACATCCTTTAATGTTGTCATAATGGATCAAGTGTTACATTATATCTCAAAATTTAAACCCGCATTCCGTGAAAGAATGTGCTGGCTGATATTGACGTTTGACTTACGCTGCGCTTACTCTACTTTAATTCAGCAATAGAAATAAAGAAAAACTAGAACATCGCTATCAAGGTATAGAAACAAATCATTGTAACAGCATCCCCCACAGCCATAGGTATAGTCATTGGCTGATTGCAGCATGACAATGAGAAATACAAGGAGACTAAAGCGCATCTTCAAATCTAATGTATTTCTTTCAGCGCCGCTCTCTATTCCATATAAATCCATTAGATTTAATCAGTCAATCTGTTGTTACTTTTGGGCTAACTTTGTTTTCCAACTAAAAGGGCTTTACTGGCAGAATCATTTAAAACGGTAAGATAAGTTGCCGGGCTCGCATCATTACTTACATGAACTGATTCAGGAGTCTGGCATCTCGATTTCATTCCAAATCGCATTCTCCATTTATCACATACCCTCAAGCCAAAAAATTATAATAAAATAGAGTAGGTGTGTCAGGTTTAAATACTAAAGTCACCTTAGAGGGCATTTCCACCCCCAAAACAAAAATGGCCCCACTACTGGCCCCATTGTCTAGTTTTAAAAATCCTTACCTTACTCCTCTGCTCCAAAGGTCCTCCTGCAGTGTCTAGCCACTTTCCCCAGAAAGTGAAGAGTAGGAGCCTTCCTGTGTGTAAAAAGGTTTCTGCCCCTTACCTTACCTCTGGGAGGTTTCTGGCATGCCCAGTGGAGCCCCCCTCCCTCTGGATCCCTGTTTGCTGCCTGGTTCCCAACCGTAAAACCTTTTTTCTCTAGTGTAGGGGACTCTAGCCCACCCACAACCGCCATGTTTATTTGTAGAAAAACTAATCAGGAATGTACTTAAAGAGCTTCGTTTCCCTGGGCTTTCTGCACTGCCAGGCCAGTCTGGCCCCCTGATTGCAATATCCTGCAAGCAGAAAGCTGGATTAGAACGCCAGGGGAATGAAGCTCTATAAGAACATTACTGATGAGTTTCTTAGCAAACAAACCTAGTGGTTGGGGGTGGAATAGGGTCCCCTACACTACAAAAAATGGCAGATTTTTTGATTGGCCTGTGCCTATGATTAAGAGTGGGAGAAGCTCGGAATGTGTTTGGCAGAGCCTGCAATTCTAAATAAAGGTGATTTAATCAGTGATCCAGCATGTACTTTGTCTAGTGTGAATTGTTTCCATCTCTCCCTATTCTGTTTCCAGACACAATCCACTGGGTAACGATATTCAGAGCTAATATTCCTGGTTACAGGAGGTTTGATCCTCCGAACCTTTCAATTTACAAACTACAACTCCCAGCAGCCCTGATAGTATTAATCTGTGTCTAGGGTGCATTCCATGTTGTTGGTAATACGGACATTTACACCTGATATAATATTGTCTGGCTGTGGGTTTAGACCACAGATGTCAAACTCCAGATGTTAGAAAACTACAACTCCCAGCATTTTTTGGCTGCATACTGCAGCATGAAATACTGGGAGTTGTAGTTTTCAAACATCTAAAAGGCCACAAGTTTGACATCCCTGGTATAGACCCACAGCAGAGTGATTAGACACTTTTTTTTATTTACCCACACACATTTTATTACTTACCCACTTACTGTACTGACTATGGTAAACTGCGTGTAAATTAACATATATTAATACAAGAAATGCAGCCTTCTATATTCACAATAAGCAACACCCTCATTCTGTACTGTCTACGATGATAAATGGTATGGCAGCTCCCACCCATATGTTTACGTATATGATACAAACATGTTTTTAATATGCAAAGTTCTATACCCACATAGAAAAGATAATCAATGCACATTCCCAGTCCCCATACAATATCATATTATAATACACAAGTCTCTGCACTTTCAATGGAGAGCTGCAGTGGCGAGAATCCTTATTAGAATCACTCAGTGATGTCACTAAGTGACTAGTTCAATTATTAGTGCCACTGCAGCTCAAACATCTGATTCTGACTAAATTACTATTAACATTTGAACAATGAATGTTTAACATATATCTAAGATAAAGATTTTAAATAGTTAAAATGTTTAACAATGTTTTTTTAATGTTATGTTTAAAAAAGAAAAAAAAAAAACATTACATGCAACATACTTTGGAAAAAAAAAAGTTAAATAAATTCTTTTCACCAGCTATTATCACTGTACTTATAAATAAAAACGTGTGTATTATAAGAAATAATTCGCCCCTTACAGTGTAATATATGGCTATTATGCCACCTCGGAGTTCCCTGGCTTAATAGCCTTATATTACACTTTAAGGGGCGCATTATCCCTTATATCTGCACACTGGCATACTTTATAAACAAAGGGGTTTTAGTATACTTTAGATACATTACTGTGATCCTATGAATGAAAAGCTTCTCTAATTCCACACAAATGCTTTTCCATTTATATTTATAATTATTTATTTCTTTTTATCTCTCTAAAACCTGATTAGAAACCTACATGAGAATGAATCACCTATTTACAGTAATCTGCATTATGGTGAATGGGGTACGGATTTGCTTTGACCCACCATTAGGTAAGTAGATAATTCTGTGATGTGGGGCTACATAAAGATAAAGAGATATTTCTTACAGTATGTTGGAGATGGTTGGTTACTGTTTAATAGAAGGCTACAATCCCTGTGACTTTCCATCTATGTTTGGCAGTTTGGCAGAATGTTGGTGGAACCATGGAAGTTTAGAAGAACAAGGAGAACTTGGTATCTACTACACCAATTGGAAAAACACCCCTAGATCCTACAGGAAAATGGATTATTCTGACTGTTCTAAACCTGGACCCAGTAGTTAGTGTAATTACTGATATGCTGCTATCAGTCACCTACGGTCCTACATTGGAGGAGGAAACATGTAGAATTGAATAAGGAGAAGTTTGTGATTGTAATATGGACATTATGGATTGTACCAACCTGGATCCTGTGATAACTGTGCTACTGTTTACATTGGTATTAGTTATATGGTACGTCACTTACCTAGGGGGGGTTACATGGGGACAATCTGGTTAGGCCAATATTTACTTACTAAATATTTATCTACTTTTCAACAACATAAAGACGTCTTTCTATGTTAACAATGATTTCATCTTCCAGTTTCTTGTGTTTCTTACTGATGGAGAAGAGTATCACCCAAGGAATCCAGATATATCCCTATACATATAAATAGAGAGATCCAAGAGTCAGAATGGACTGAACTATGTGTATAAAATTAGATCCCAACAGATAGAGTTCAAATTAAAGGACAATTATACTCACCTTCCCTCCGCTCCTCTTCTTTGGTCAGTACCTTTTACCCAGGGTGAGGACCTGAACCGCTAGGTCCTCCCCTCTGGGTTTGCGTAACTTGCAGCATAGCCTTACTGACATCTGCTCGTTAGGATCCGCCCCCTCCTTTCATTGCATGATGAGGCCAATAGGAAGGCATGCTATTGCACAGCTTGCCTTCCTATTGGCCTCTTCACAGACATTGAACATTGAAAACAGACATTTCAATATGGTGATGTCTCCCTGCAGGCGAGAATGGGAAAAACCTTCAGGTGACTCTGGGACATGATATGTGCTGATCCCCTCGGCCAACCATGGCGTCCTCTATCTGTCATGCTTCATCCGACCCCAAACTGGCCTTCTTTTGCTCAGGTATTTAATTAAGTTTACATCAGTTTATCCCTCTCAGGATTCCCTCCTCCTTCCTCCCCCTCCCTCCCGCTCCCTCTCCCTCCCATTTTGCTATCCCTCCCCTTACCATAAAACCCCTTGGCCATTTAATTGTATAGGTTCCCCCAGCCCCAACCGCAAAAAAATTATTTTAAGAAAGTCCCCAGAACTGTACTTACCTTCCCTCTCTACCCCGGCATTCTGAAAAGCCGCCCCTGCTTGCAGTGTTTTGCAAGCAGAATGCCGGGCCGGGCGTCGGAGGAGAGAGGGAAGGTAAGTAAAGAACTGGGGACTCTCTTAAATTAATTTTATAGTGGTTGGGGCTGGGGGAGGGTATTCTATCATAGGGCAAAGGTTGTTATTAAGGGTGGACATGCCCTTTAAGGTAGGAACATGAAGTGAAGTGTTCTTCCTTACACATATTCAATTAAGTTTGTGATTGAATATGTGTAATCCAGGTCATGGTATATCTGTAATATTCATCCATCCAGGTCATGGTATACTGTAATATTCATTTCCAGGTCTGGTATATCTGTAATATTCATCCATCCAGGTCATGGTATATCTGTAATATTCATTCATCCAGGTCATGGTATATCTGTAATATTCATCCATCCAGGTCATGATATATCTGTAATATTCATCCATCCAGGTCATGGTATATCTGTAATATTCATCCATCCAGGTCATGGTATATCTGTAATATTCATTCATCCAGGTCATGGTATATCTGTAATATTCATTCATCCAGGTCATGGTAATCGTAATATTCATTCATCCAGGTCATGGTATATCTGTAATATTCATCATCCAGGTCATGGTATATCTGTAATTCATTCATCATCCAGGTCATGGTATACTGTAATATTCATTCATCCAGGTCATGGTATATCTGTAATATTCATTCATCCAGGTCATGGTATATCTGTAATATTCATTCATCCAGGTCATGGTTATCTGTAATATTCATTATCCAGGTCATGATATATCTGTTATATCATCCATCCGGTCATGGTATATCTGTAATATTCATTCATCCAGGTCATGGTATATCTGTAATATTCATCATCAGGTCATGGTATATCTGTTATATTCATCCATCCAGGTCATGGTATATCTGTAATATTCATTCATCCAGGTATGGTATATCTTGTAATATTCATTCATCCAGGTCATGGTATATCTGTAATATCATTCATCCAGGTCATGGTATATCTGTAATATTCATTCATCCGGTCATGGTATTTCGTAATATTCTTCATCCAGGTCATGGTATATCTGTAAATTCATTCATCCAGGTCATGGTATATCTGTAATATTCATTCATCCAGGTCATAATATATCTGTAATATTTATTCATCCAGGTCAGGTATTTCTGTAATATTCATTCATCAGGTCATGGTATTTCTGTAATATTCATTCATCCAGGTCATGGTATGTCTGTTCATTCATTCTCAGGTCATGGTATTCTGTATTCATCATCCAGGTCATGGTATCTGTAATATTCATCCATCCAGGTCATGGTATATCTGTAATATTCATCCATCCAGGTCATGGTATATCTGTAATATTCATCCATCCAGGTATGATATATCTGTAATATCATTCATCCAGGTCATGGTATATCTGTAATAGTCATTCATCCAGGTCATGGTATATCTGTAATATTCATTCATCCAGGTCATGGTATATATGTAAATTCATTCATCAGGTCATGGTAATCTGTAATATTCATTCATCCAGGTCAGGTATATCTGTATATTCATCCATCCAGGTCATGGTATATCTGTAATATTCTTCATCCAGGTCATGGTATATCTGTAAATTCATTCATCCGGTCAGGTGTAATCGTAATATTCATTCATCCAGGTCATGGTATATCTGTAATATTCATTCATCCAGGTCATGGTATATCGTAATATTCATTCATCCAGGTCATGTATTCTGTAATTCATTTTCCATCCAGGTATGGTATATCTGTAATATATCATCCAGGTCATGGTATATCTGTAATATTATTCATCCAGGTCATGGTATATCTGTTATATTCATCCATCCAGGTCAGGTATATCTTGTAATATTCATCATCCAGGTCATGGTATATCTGTAATATTCATTCATCAGGTCATAATATATCTGTAATATTTATTCATCACAGGTCATGGTTATTCTGTAATATTCATTATCCAGGTCATGTTAATCTGTAATATTCATTCATCCAGGTCATGTATTATTTATATCATTCATCCAGGTCATGTATATCTGAATATCCATTATCCAGGTCATGGTATATCTGTAATATTCATCATCAGGTCATGGTATATCTGTATCCTATTCATCCAGGTCATGGTATTCTGTAATATTCATTCATCCAGGTCATGGTATCTGTAATATTCATTTATCCAGGTCATGGTTATCTGAATATTCATTCATCCAGGTTCATGGTATATCTGTAATATCATTCATCCAGGTCATGGTATATCTGTAATATTCATTCATCAGGTCATGTATATCTGTAATATTCATTCACCAGGTCATGGATATCTGTAATATTCATTCATCCAGGTCATGGTATAATCTGTAATATTTATTCATCCAGGTCATGGTATATCTGTAATATCATTCATCCAGGTCATGGTATATCTGTAATATTCATTCATCCAAGTATGGTATATCTGAATTATCATATATCATCCAGTCATGGTATATCTGTATATCCATACATCCAGGTCATGGATATCTGTAATACCCATTCCTCCAGGTTATAGTATATGTAACATTCATTCATCCAGTCATGGTATATCTGTAATATCCATCCATCCAGGACATTGTATATCAGTAATAGTCATTCATCCAGGTCATGGTATATCTGTAATATTCATTAATCAAGGTATGGTATATCTGTAATAGTCATTGATCCAGGTCATGGTATATCTGTGATATTCATTCATCCAGGAAATGGTAATATTCATTCATCCAAGACATAATTCTGTAATTCATTCATCCAGGTCATGGTATATCTGTAATATCATTCATCCAGATCATGTATATCTGTAATAGTCATTTTCTAGGTCATGGTATATCGTGATATTCAGTTAGATCAACTGGACTTAAAGTTTAGTTCTTAAAGATGTTCGCTAGTCATACATTGGATACATTGAGGCTAAAGGGTGTTGTCAAAACTGCCCAGGGTAAGGAGTCAAAACAGCATGTTACATGGCAAACAGTTGGTGTTGAACCCCCCACCTTTTTATGTTGTTGTTTCTATTTCACATAAATGGCCTCCTTGACACTCTTGAAAATTATGTTCCTTTGCCAATTGTTGACATTACAATCTTCAAACATATGTACTTTTTCCTTAAGATGCAGGTACACAAACAGGTGAATTTAGATCCAGTTGGATGACCAGCAAATAGAGATGTCCGAACTTCGCAAATCGGTCCGCTCGAGGATCCGCGAATTTTCGAAAAATCCGGAAATTCGAAAATCCGCGAGCGGACCCGTTAAAATGAAAAATATTCTCAAAATTACGAGTTTTCTCGTATTTTCGAAAATTTTCGAAATTACGTATTAACGAAAATACGAGAAATCACGGTTCGGAAGTTCGGAAGGCGGAAAATCCGGAAAAATCCGCCGTTCGCGAACGGGATAAATCCGCGGCGGATCCGGGTCGGATCCGCGAACCGACCATCCCTACCAGCAAACGTCTACTGATACAACAGATAAAAGTATATCCCTATGTCATCCACTTACTGCTGACTGTGTCCATAAAAATTAGTCTTAAATCTGCGTTTTTAAAAAAAAGTATTTTGCAGCTTAGATTATGTTAATGGTAAAACAAAAAATATTCACCATACACTGTACAGCTACATATGGTACATTCTATATGTACATACCCTCTACTGTACATACCTCATTCTAGGCCCTAGTTATTCTTTTACAAAGCAGCCATATTGTCTCTTTGGCATCTCCTTTCATGCAATTCTCAGTAAATTCCCAAAGGCAAGTGGCAGGAAAGAAAAAAACTGTTCAATGCCCAACACAAAAAGTAATTCATAATCAAAAGTGTGCCATTGTATGCCACCTCTGCCCCTTATACCCATGCACTAATTAAAGCTTAAAGATCCCTCGTGTGGCTAGTGTTTGCTGGGAATCACTAGTGAAAGTGAGCTTTGTTTTGTTTAAAAGCCCTGTAAATAAAAAGATTTACCTCAGGGGGCCACTAAATAGACTTTATTAAAGAGTTTGGGATGGTCTTGCGGGAGTTTGCGGTGGGGACCACCCCAGAATACGGGAGACTCCCACGGTTGCGGGAGGGGTGGGACACCTGATATCAGCCTTCGAATCTTGATGCCTTTTCCATGGTTAATAACAGAATATAGTTTACATTTCTATGCTGTTACTCCCTACATTATTCCCAACATATGGGGTAGGGCTAGAAGGTAACCTCATTATCACTGGTAATTAAATAAATCACTTTTACTGTTATACATGATTAAAAATGTTATACATTTTTAAGCATGTGCAGAGAAGCACATAATTGCCAGTTTTGCAAGCATTTTCTAAGTAGCTTTTTAGCGATACTGCGCCTTAACGATCGTTAATTTCCGAGGATTTAGCAATCCTTATCGCAAATGAACGGTAACGATCGTAAATTATTGATACCAATTGTAAAAAGCTATACAGGGATAAAAAGTGATACCCGCTTATAAATATATATATATATATTATATATATATAATATATATATATATGATCCCATCTCTACAGCCTAACAGTGTGCAACAGCTGCCAGTTCCAGATAGCATTTGCAGTTAACCCCACGGCTATATATATATATATATATATATATATATATATATATTTATATTTACTAGCAAAAGTGTGCCGTTGGTGCACAGTGGTTTTTTATGTGTTAATTTTATATAGTTTAATTTGCTGGAGTGTTAGTTACATATATTATTAAAATATATTAATATATAATAAGTGTAACCTACCCGCCACTTACAAGGCCCTCCATATTAGGGTAGTCCTATCTAAGAAGACATATTTTAAGAAATAATGCTGTTATTTTGTAGTGTAATTATTATGTTTAAGATACGTTTACCTATGATAACTTCCCGCGGCACTTGGAGCCTTCCCGGAGTTCGTCTTCCAGGGTAGTTTGCGGCTGGTTGCGGCTGAAAACCAGGCCCGCCGCCGAGTGTTGGGAGGGCTCTGCAGGGCTTCCCGGCTTTTGGAGGCCTTCCCGGTAGATCGTCGTCCAGGGGTAGTTTGCGGTTGTCGGCGGCCGAAAACCAGGCTCCTAGGCCCCGCCGCGAGTGTTGGGAGGCTCCGCGGGCTTCCCGCGGCACTGGAGATCTTCCTGGTAGTACCAACTTCCAGGGGGTGTTTGCGGTTGTTCGCGGGCCGAAAACCAGGCGCCCATGCCCAGCCGCGTGGTGTTGGGAGGCTCCGCGGCACTTGGAGCCTTTCCCGGTAGTTTCTGTCTTCCAGGGGGGTGTTTACGGTTGATCGCGGCCAAAAACCAGGTCCCAGGCCCTGCCGCGAGTGTTGGGAGCCTCTGCGGGCTTCCATCGGCACTTGGAGCCCCGACAGGTGCTTTCAAGTTGTATACATACAATACTGTACACACATTAACCCCTCCTCCAGCTAATCCCCAGGGTCGCAAGCAGGAACAGGCAGCGTCTCAATACCTAGCAACAGCAGGGATCACCCACCATTTGTATAGGCAATGCTTCTCTCCAGTTAAACGGAACCACTATTGGCTTTTACCGGATTACGACCAATGTGGAAGGGTTTGTTAGATGCTGTACTTTACACACATGCGGCAGTAGGAGGAAAACCTGGTGCTTGTTTAATATGGGGTATTCCTATTGGCTGCTAGAATACAGTCTGGACACTATTACAGTTGGGACAATTTATAATAATTGTAAACCTGGAAGTGATCATTGTGAGCACTGACAGAGAGAGACAGACAGAAAGAGAGAGACATACAGAAAGAGAGACAGACAGACAGAGAGAGACAGAGGAGAGACAGAGGGAGAGACCGAGAGAGAGACAGAGACAAAAAGAGAGAGACAGAGACAGACAGTGTCGTTTGGCCACGCCCACCCGCTTCCACTACATTGCATCAGGATGTGAAGCACTCTCCCACAATGCAATACAGCTGGATATTACACTTAATGGAACTAAAAAAGAAAAAAAAAAAACATTACATGCAACATACTTTGGAAAAAAAAAAGTTAAATAAATTCTTTTCACCAGCTATTATCACTGTACTTATTTAAAATAAAAACTTGTGTATTATAAGAAATAATTCGCCCCTTACAGTGTAATATATGGCTATTATGCCACCTCGGAGTTCCCTGGCTTAATAGCCTTATATTACACTTTAAGGGGCGCATTATCCCTTATATCTGCACACTGGCATACTTTATAAACAAAGGGGTTTTAGTATACATTACTGTGATCCTATGAATGAAAAGCTTCTCTAATTCCACACAAATGCTTTTCCATTTATATTTATAATTATTTATTTCTTTTTATCTCTCTAAAACCTGATTAGAAACCTACATGAGAATGAATCACCTATTTACAGTAATCTGCATTATGGTGAATGGGGTACGGATTTGCTTTGACCCACCATTAGGTAAGTAGATAATTCTGTGATGTGGGGCTACATAAAGATAAAGAGATATTTCTTACAGTATGTTGGAGATGGTTGGTTACTGTTTAAAAGAAAGGCTACAATCCCTGTGACTTTCCATCTATGTTTGGCAGTTTGGCAGAATGTTGGTGGAACCATGGAAGTTTAGAAGAACAAGGAGAACTTGGTTATCTACTACACCAATTGGAAAAACACCCCTAGATCCTACAGGAACATGGATTATTCTGACTGTTCTAACCTGGACCCAGTAGTTAGTGTAATTACTGATATGCTGCTATCAGTCACCTACGGTCCTACATTGGAGGAGGAAACATGTAGAATTGAATAAGGAGAAGTTTGTGATTGTAAATATGGACATTATGGATTGTACCAACCTGGATCCTGTGATAACTGTGCTACTGTTTACATTGGTATTAGTTATATGGTACGTCACTTACCTAGGGGGGGTTACATGGGGACAATCTGGTTATTGGCCAATATTTTACTTACTAAATATTTATCTACTTTTCAACAACATAAAGACGTCTTTCTATGTTAACAATGATTTCATCTTCCAGTTTCTTGTGTTTCTTACTGATGGAGAAGAAGATATCACCCAAGGAATCCAGATATATCCCTATACATATAAATAGAGAGATCCAAGAGTCAGAATGGACTGAACTATGTGTATAAAATTAGATCCCAACAGATAGAGTTCAAATTAAAGGACAATTATACTCACCTTCCCTCCGCTCCTCTTCTTTGGTCAGTACCTTTTACCCAGGGTGAGGACCTGAACCGCTAGGTCCTCCCCTCTGGGTTTGCGTAACTTGCAGCATAGCCTTACTGACACTCTGCTCCGTTAGGATCCGCCCCCTCCTTTCATTGCATGATGAGGCCAATAGGAAGGCATGCTCATTGCACAGCTTGCCTTCCTATTGGCCTCTTCACAGACATTGAACATTGAACAACAGACATTTCAATATGGTGATGTCTCCCTGCAGGCGAGAATGGGAAAAGATCCTTCAGGTGACTCTGGGACATGATTATGTGCTGATCCCCTCGGCCAACCATGGCGTCCTCTATCTGTCATGCTTCATCCGACCCAAACTGGCCTTCTTTTGCTCAGGTATTTAATTAAGTTTACATCAGTTTATCCCTCTCAGGATTCCCTCCCCCTTCCTCCCCCTCCCTCCCCCTCCCTCTCCCTCCCGTTTTGCTATCCCTCCCCCTACCATAAAACCCCTTGCCAGTTAATTGTATAGGTTCCCCCAGCCCCAACGCAAAAAAATTATTTTAGAAAGTCCCCAGAACTGTACTTACCTTCCCTCTCTACCCCGGCATTCTGAAACCGCCCCTGCTTGCAGTGTTTTGCAAGCAGATGCCGGGCCGGGCGTCGGAGGAGAGAGGGAAGGTAAGTAAAGAACTGGGGACTCTCTTAAATTATTTTATATGGTTGGGGCTGGGGGAGGGTATTCTATCATAGGGCAAAGGTTGTTATTAAGGTGGACATGCCCTTTAAGGTAGAACATGAAGTGAAGTGTTCTTCTTACACATATTCAATTAAGTTTGTGATTGAATATGTGTAATCCAGGTCATGGTATATCTGTAATATTCATCCATCCAGGTCATGGTATATCTGTATATTCATTCATCCAGGTCATGGTATACTGTAATATTCATCATCCAGGTCATGGTATATCTGTAAATTCATTCATCCGGTCATGGTATATCTGTAATTTCATCCATCCAGGTCATGATATATCTGTAATATTCATCCATCCAGGTCATGGTTATCTGTAATATTCATCCATCCAGGTCATGGTATATCTGTAATATTCATTCATCCAGGTCTGGTATATCTGTAATATTCATCATCCAGGTCATGTATATCTGTATATTCATTCTCCAGTCATGGTATATCTGTAATATTCATCCATCCAGGTCATGGTATATCTGTAATATCATTCATCCAGGTCATGGTATATCTGTAATATTCATTCACCAGGTCATGGTATATCTGTAATATTCATTCATCCAGGTCATGGTATATCTGTGTAATATTCATCACCAGGTCATGGTTATCTGTAATATTCATTCATCCAGGTCATGTATTCTGTTATATTCTTCATCCAGGTCATGGTATATCTGTAATATTCATTCATCCAGGTCATGGTATATCTGTAATATTCATTCATCCAGGTCATGGTATATCTGTTTATTCATCCATCCAGGTCATGGTATATCTGTAATATTCATTCTCCAGGTCTGGTATATCTGTATATATATCAGTCATCCGGTCATGGTATATCTGTAATATTCATTCATCCAGGTCATGGTATATCTGTAATATTCATTCATCCAGGTCATGGTATTTCTGTAATTTCATTCATCCAGGTCATGGTATATCTGTAATATTCATTCATCCAGGTCATGGTATATCTGTAATTCATTCATCCAGGTCATAATATATCTGTATATTTATTCATCCAGGTCATGGTATTCTGTAATATTCATTCATCCAGGTCATGGTATTTCTGTAATATCATTCACCAGGTCTGGTATGTCGTACTATTTTCATTCATCCAGGTCATGGTATATCTGTAATATTCATCATCCAGTCATGGTATATCTGTAATATTCATCCATCCAGGTCATGGTATATCTGTAATCATTCATCCATCCAGGTCATGGTATATCTGTAATATTCATCCATCCAGGTCATGATATTCTGTAATATTCATTCATCCAGGTCTGGTATATCTGTAATAGTCATTCATCCAGGTCATGGTATATCTGTAATATTCATTCATCCAGGTCATGGTATACTATGTAATATTCATTCATCCAGGTCATGGTATATCTGTAATATTCATTCATCCAGGTCATGGTATATCTGTAATATCATCCATCCAGGTCATGGTATATCGTAATATCATCATCCATGTCGTATATCTGTATATTCATTCATCCAGGTCATGGTATCTGTAATATTCATTCTCCAGGTCATGGTATTCTAATATTCATTCATCCAGGTCATGGTTATTCTGTATATTCATTCATCCAGGTCATGATTATCTGTTATTTCATCATCCAGGTCATGGTATATCTGTAATATTCATTCATCCAGGTCATGGAATATCTGTAATATTCATTCATCCAGGTCATGTATATCTTTATATTCATCCATCCAGGTCATGGTATATCTGTAATATCATTCATCCAGTCATGGTATATATCTGTAATATTCATTCATCCAGGTCATAATATATCTGTAATATTTATTCATCCAGGTCATGGTATTTCTGTAATATTCATTCATCCAGGTCATGTATATCTGTAATATTCATTCATCCAGGTCATGGTATCTGTACAATTCATTCATCCCGGTCATTATATCTGTAATATCATTATCCAGGTCATGGTAATCTGTAATATTCATTCATCAGGTCATGGTATATCTGTATTCCTCATTCATCCAGGTCATGGTATATCTGTAATATTCATTCAATCCAGGTCATGGGTATATCTGTAATATTCATTCATCCAGGTCATGGTATATCTGTAATATTCATTCATCCAGGTCATGGTATATCTGTAATATCCATTCATCCAGGTCATGGTATATCTGTAATATTCATTCATCCAAGTCATGGTATATCTGCAATATTCATTCATCCAAGTCATGGTATATCTGTATTATCCATACATCCAGGTCATGGTATATCTGTAATACCCATTCCTCCAGGTTATAGTATATCTGTAACATTCATTCATCCAGTTCATGGTATATCTGTAATATCCATCCATCCAGGACATTGTATATCAGTAATAGTCATTCATCCAGGTCATGGTATATCTGTAATATTCATTAATCAAGGTCATGGTATATCTGTAATAGTCATTGATCCAGGTCATGGTATATCTGTGATATTCATTCATCCAGGACATGGTAATATTCATTCATCCAAGACATGATATATCTGTAATATTCATTCATCCAGGTCATGGTATATCTGTAATATTCATTCATCCAGATCATGGTATATCTGTAATAGTCATTTATCTAGGTCATGGTATATCTGTGATATTCAGTTAGATCAACTGGACTTAAAGTTTATTTCTTAAAGATGTTTCGCTAGTCATACATTGGATACATTGAGGCTAAAGGGTGTTGTCAAAACTGCCCAGGGTAAGGAGTCAAAACAGCATTGTACATGGCAAACAGTTGGTGTTGAACCCCTCCACCTCTTTTCATGCTTGGTTTCTTTATTTCACATAAATGGCCTCCTTGACACCTCTCTTGAACCAATTTTGTTCCTTTGCCAATATGTTGACATTACAATCTTCAAACATATGTACTTTTTCCTTAAGATGCAGGTACACAAACAGGTGAATTTATAGATCCAGTTGGATGACCAGCAAATAGAGATGTCCGAACTTCGCAAAATCCGGTCCGCTCGAGGATCCGCGAATTTTCGAAAAATCCGGAAATTCGAAAATCCGCGAGCGGACCCGTTAAAATGAAAAATATTCTCAAAATTACGAGTTTTCTCGTATTTTCGAAAATTTTCGAAATTACGTATTAACGAAAATACGAGAAATCCACGGTTCGGAAGTTCGGAAGGCGGAAAATCCGGAAAAATCCGCCGTTCGCGAACGGGATAAATCCGCGGCGGATCCGGGTTCGGATCCGCGAACCGACCATCCCTACCAGCAAAACGTCTACTGAATACAACAGATAAAAGTATATCCCTATGTCATCCACTTACTGCTGACTGTGTCCATAAAAATTAGTCTTAAATCTGCGTTTTTAAAAAAAAGTTATTTGCAGCTTAGATTATGTTAATGGTAAAACAAAAATAATTCACCATACACTGTACAGCTACATATGGTACATTCATACTGCACATACCTCTACTGTACATACCTCATTCTAGGCCCTAGTTATTCTTTTACAAAGCAGCCATATTGTCTCTTTGGCATCTCCTTTCATGCAATTCTCAGTAAATTCCCAAAGGCAAGTGGCAGGAAAGAAAAAAACTGTTCAATGCCCAACACAAAAAGTAATTCATAATCAAAAGTGTGCCATTGTATGCCACCTCTGCCCCCTATACCCATGCACTAATTAAAGCTTAAAGATCCCTCTGTAGTGGCTAGTGTTTGCTGGGAATCACTAGTGAAAGTGAGCTTTGTTTTGTTTAAAAGCCCTGTAAATAAAAAGATTTACCTCAGAGGGGCCACTAAATAGACTTTATTAAAGAGTTTGGGATGGTCTTGCGGGAGTTTGCGGTGGGGACCACCCCAGAATACGGGAGACTCCCACGAGTTGCGGGAGGGGTGGGACACCTGATATCAGCCTTCGAATCTTGATGCCTTTTCCATGGTTAATAACAGAATATAGTTTACATTTCTATGCTGTTACCTTCCCTACATTATTTCCCAACATGCATGGGGTAGGGCTAGAAGGTAACCTCATTATCACTGGTAATTAAATAAATCACTTTTACTGTTATACATGGATTAAAAATGTTATTACATTTTTAAGCATGTGCAGAGAAGCACTATAATTGCCAGTTTTGCAAGCAATTTTCTAAGTAGCTTTTTAGCGATACTGCGCCTTTAACGATCGTTAATTTCCGAGCGATTTAGCAATCCTTATCGCAAATGAACGGTAACGATCGTAAATTATTGATACCAATTGTAAAAAGCTATACAGGGATAAAAAGTGATACCGCGCTTATAAATATATATATATATATATATATATATATATATATATATATATATATATGGAGCCTTTCCCGGTAGTTCTGTCTTCCAGGGGGTGTTTACGGTTGATCGCGGCCAAAAACCAGGCTCCCAGGCCCTGCCGCGAGTGTTGGGAGCCTCTGCGGGGCTTCCATCGGCACTTGGAGCCCCAGACCAGGTGCTTTCAAGTTGTATACATACAATACTGTACACACATTAACTCCCTCCTCCAGCTAATCCCCAGGGCTCGCAAGCAGGAACAGGCAGCGTCTCAATACCTAGCAACAGCAGGGATCACCCACCATTTGTATAGGCAATGCCTTCTCTCCCAGTTAAACGGAACACTATTGGCTTTTACCTGGATTACGACCAATGTGGAAGGGCTTTGTTAGATGCTGTACTTTACACACATGCGGCAGTAAGGAGGAACCTGGTGCTTGTTTAATATGGGGTATTCCTATTGGCTGCTAGAATACAGTCGGACACTATTACAGTAATGGGACAATTTATAATAATTGTACTAACCTGGAAGCTGATCATTGTGAGCACTGACAGAGAGAGACAGACAGAAAGAGAGAGACAGACAGAAAGAGAGAGACAGACAGACAGAGAGAGACAGAGGGAGAGACAGAGGGAGAGACAGAGAGAGAGACAGAGACAAACAGAGAGAGACAGAGACAGACAGTGTCGTTTGGCCACGCCCACCCGCTTCCACTACACATTGCATCAGGATGTGAAGCACTCTCCCACAATGCAATACAGCTGGATATCATCTACACTTACTGGGATAATGGAATTACCAGTTTGCTATCAGTATGTAATGGAATTACCAGTTGGCTATCAGTATGTAATAGAATTACCAGTTTGCTATCAGTATGTAATGGAATTACCAGTTGGCTATCAGTATGTAATGGAATTACCAGTTGGCTATCAGTATGTAATGGAATTACCAGTTTGCTATCAGTATGTAATGGAATTACCAGTTTGCTATCATTTTGTAATGGAATTACCAGTTTGCTATCAGTATGTAATGGAATTACCAGTTTGCTATCATTATGTAATGGAATTACCAGTTTGCTATCATTATGTAATGGAATTACCAGTTTGCTATCAGTATGTAATGGAATTACCAGTTTGCTATCAGTATGTAATGGAATTACCAGTTGGCTATCAGTATGTAATGGAATTACCAGTTTGCTATCAGTATGTAATAGAATTACCAGTTTGCCTATCAATATGTAATGGAATTACCAGTTTGCTACCAGCTTATACTGAAATTGACAGTTTGCTACCAAAATAATGGAATGCTGTGCGTCTGGGCCATTAATCAGTATATTTCTGTCTACCTCTTATCTCTATCTCCATCTGTCTTTCTATTTATCACTATCTGGCTGTGTATCTATCTCTCTGTTTGTCTATGTACTGTAAGCTGTCTGTTTGTGTTTCTATGGCTATCTGTCTATCTGAGTACCTAGTGGGTATGTGGCGGGGAATGGGCGTGGCCTTAAAATGTTGTGACGCCCATAGCCTATGATTGTGCCTGACCTTCTTGGAACCCCTGACTGGAGGGCTGACTTCACACTAGCTGGTAAACTGGAGGGCTAACTTAACACTGGCTGGTGAACTGGTAAATATAAATGCCCTCAAATGATATATATAGAAGTTCCCCCAAGAAGTTTACCACAGACTGGTAAATAAAAGTTCCCAGAGCACAGACTAGTAAATATAATACATGCCCACACAGATTTGTAAATACACGAGGCCCAGCCCATACAAACTTGTAAATATAAGATGTGCCCCCATGCCCTGTCTGTTAAATGTAAGATACCCTCATGCCTGGCCCACACAGATTTGTAACTTGAAATTGCCCTCATTTCCAGCCTGGTATATGATGAAGCCAGACCCCCCCCCCCCGCCCCTAACCGTACTTTTTTTTTTTTGCCTGGATCAACTGTTAGGCAGGGTTTAAAAGGAGGGTGGAAAGGTTGGACTTGATGCAACTCAAATTAGTGAAATTGCTTGTTTATTCATGTGATGAATAAACAAGCAATTTCACTAATTTGAGTTGCATTAGGTCCTTGCCTGATACCTCATCATCATTCTGTTGTTTCACAAGTCGCAGTGCTTGGAGGCAGAGCATAGAAGGAACCACAAAGGCAGCTAATGGTGAAAGGGAAGGTGTCGCATATAATACATATAAGATGCCCTCATGTCCAGCCCACCAAGTGGTACATATAAGCTGCCCTTATGCCCAGCTCACACAGATCGGTACATATAAGGTGCCCTCATGACCAGCCCACACAGTTGGGCATATTTAAGCTGCCCTTATGCCCAGCACACACAGATTGGTACATATAAGATGATCTCATGCCCAGCCCATACAGACTGGTACATATAAGATGTTCTCATGTCCAATTCAGATGTTAGCTTTCAAATGTTAAATAAGATATGATTGGTTGGGGCAAGATTAGCACCATTTTAAACGATAAGAACTTTTATTGAATAACCCTGCAAGCCTCTTAGAAGGTATGGCTTTTCCTAAAGGGCTACCATGGAAACATGGAAATTACCCAGAAGTCTTTGTTTATTATATGCATATGACTGAGGGGACACATAATGCCTCATACTGTCCCTATCATATTTCATTTAATTTAGCAATGCGTTCCCCCTTTGTACATTGGTCCTTGCAGGTAGGGGAAGAGTTAAAGGGAGAGAGTTAAAGAGAGAGAGTTAAAGGGAGAGATTTTTTTTTTCTTGTTTTGTTTTTTATTTTTGTGTTTGCTTTGAAAAAACGTTTTTCCCTTTTTTTTCATTGAATGACATGAATCACAAAAAGTTAAATTGTTACACATTCTAAAACTTACTAATGAGCGCATTTTTAAAGACATATTCTTTTTTGCAGGATCGCTGCCGCTTTGCATTTTTTAATACTACTGGAAAAACTCATTTATTTTGTTTGTTTTTTTTAAAAACACCTCTGCCAATGTTAGATTTGTGATAATCTTTTGTTTTCCAGTGAGCAGGCCGGCGGCGACAGGATTATTTGCACATAAAAGTGAGTTTTATCTTAAGTACAAACAGTTTCAGCAAAAGACAAAAAGATCCAAAACTTCAAAGTCGAAACTGATGCATTGCCACATCTACCCAGATGTCATATTACCATAAATAATCAGTCAGTCCACCTGTAAGTTCCGTTCTCAGAAGTGCCATTAAGTTACTTTGAATTAGGTTAAAGCTTCCAAATCTCGAGAAGCTAATTCTTGATCTGCCAAACACTGACAGTTGATGCTGCTGCACTATTTTCTTTTGGTAGCTCTATTGACATTTTTGCAAATTAGTTATCTTGGCAGTCTATGTAGTATTGACCTGTCCCAGCACAAAAGAGCCATAACTGTATATCAACAAGGAGGGAATACATTACGTTATATTAAAAAGATCACTTGCAAAATAACTAGGGATGTCATTCGAGAAATTTCAGATTTACTTATTGCATAACCAGGTTTCTCAAGTTTTACAGAAAAAACTTATGGTAGCTTAAAGAAACAGTGTATGGAATCTCAAAAAACAGAGTATGGGGTCTTAAAGAAACAGTGTATGGTACCTTAAAGAAACAGTGTATGGTGGCTTAAAGAAACAGTGTATGATGGCTCAAAGAAACAGGATAAGGTGGCTTGAAGAAATGGCATGGTGGCTTAAAAAAAAAGTGTATAGGGGCTTAAAGAAACAGTATATGGTGGCTTAAAGAAACAGTGTATGTGGAATTGGCAATTTCATGTACTCAGTTTTGCTAAAAGCCGAGTTCTTACCCCTATCCTAACAGAGATACTATGTGGATCCCTAGTATGTAGAAACTTTAATTTTGCGAAGAACGTAATGAAACAAAATACTGTAATAAGTCTGGGGTATTGAACCTCTAACCTTTTGGATTGCTTTATCCCCAAAACATGCACTCTACCAGTGTGGGGGTACTTATATTACCATTCTCTTTTGGGGGGGGGCAGTTGGCATAATTGCCAACCCTTTTGTTTACCCGCTGTTTAGTCAAACCTTCATTCAATAGTGTTAAGTCAGCTCTCCAGTTCTCCATCCACTGTTAAGACAGCCCTTCAATTCACCAGCCACTGTTAAGTCAGCCCTTCAGTTCACCAGCCACTGGTTGGTCAGCCCTCCAGTTTACCAGACACTGTTAAGACAGCCCTCCAGTTTACAAGTGTAACGGATTGGGCTGGATGGCCGTGTACTTACTGGTGTGCTTTCAGGAGGAGACCAAAGGCTGAAGACTGGACACAGAGCAGAAGAGGGTGATGGGAACAGCAGACAAGATACTGAGATGTTGCTCGAATAGGATGCTGGAATGGGCAAGGTAAGTCTCTGTTACAGGAATGGACAAGGTAAGACTCTGGAGCTGGTACAGGCAAGAAAAGTCACTGGTGCTTGTATGGTATGGCAAGGTACAGCAAGGTTGGTCTCTGGAACAGGCAAGGTAAGTCAATGTGCTGGAATGGCAAGGAGCAGCAAGGTAAGTCACTGTGCTGGAATGGCAAGGTAAGGCTCTTTTTAAAAAGCCAAAGGGCTGGGGGGAAGTGAGAGCCTGTTGTATGGATCCAGTGTGTAAGAATGAGAAATGCAAAAGTTTGATAATCATAATTGAAGTAAAAGAAATTTAAAAAGGTTAGAAGTTAGGACCTTCCAGACTGGGGTTACCTTGACGTGGTTGGAAGGCTTTTCATTCATGTGATCACGTAATGTATACTAAAACCCCTGTGTTTTATAAGTTTCCAGTGTGGAGATAATATGAATGGTATGGGGCCTAGGAATGTGCATTGATTATCTTTTCTATGTTTGTGTGTATAATATATATATATATATATATATATATATATAATATATATAATATATATATATATATATATATATATATATATATATATATAAAACCTGCCCCTGATATATATATTATAACCTGCCCCTGTAGTGGGTTTCTATGGGAGGAACTGTAAGATTATAGCCCTATAATCTTACAGTTCCAGGAGGAGAAGGAAACCAGAAGCCATAAGGGTAGGTTTATAATATAATGCACCCCAAACTGTAAATTATAGGATTTAGAAGTCATCTTGGTGTTCCTTCCGTGCTTTGTATAAAAGGTACTCAGCCTCGTACTTTTATATGATCACAGAACTCCTCAGTCACTTCTAATATTCTATTGCCTGAAATCCTATTTTATGTTCTCTCCTGAATCGGGGAATGATTTGATCCCTAGAGGTGTGTTTGTTCCCTCCCTGAAAGGTGTATCCTGCTTTTTGGAGGGAAACTTTGGTATCTATTTCCATTTATATGTGCACAACACGCACCGTACATGCTGCATACAAGATATTAACAGTTTAGTGATCGGCTAATATTATACAATCCAAAGATACCAGACATGATATATTTACGAGTTTGTATTACTAAGAAGTAAAATATGTTAAGTTTTCCTTGTGATACCAGCCTATAAAATATATTTACAAATGCGCCTTCCTTTCAACATCTGCTGACATTATTTGGGAAAATATTACACATGTCCTTCCCCTGAATTATTATGAAATATAAATTGAATGTGAACTGACATCTGTTAAAACTCTGTTTTTAAGTTGGAGCCCCCCTGCTGCTATTGCGCCTGCCATTCTGTAGATGTGATACTTGCTGCCAGGAATTTTCACACTTAGCCCTTTTAAAGTAGATACCCTGCAGAGTAGACCTGTGAACATATGGAGATGGGGGAAGTCTAAACCCAGAAGTTTTTTTCAACCTGTGACTTCCTGTAAAGTTGAATAGGTAGGCGAGGCCATATTGATTGACATTGCTAGTAAAGGGAGATAAATTTAAAATGAATGCTGCCATTATGGATATTACCTATGGGAGTTAAAATGCCACTCACGTTTGTGACAACTGCGTACCAACAATTGAAATAGGAATTCTGTGTCAAAACCATGAAAATTCTTTGTTTCACCATCTAAATTTCTACAGTTTTGAGTTGACATTTCAGCCACCATTTTGAAACCAACAAACTTTGGTTTTGTTTTGTTTACATCAACTCTTTCATTACAAAAGAAATTTAAATGAGTTTTAAACTCACAGCACAAACAGACAAACATCTCAATAGAGCTTTATACAGCTACGCCATGTTACCTTTCTCTTTCTAGTTTAGGAATATGCAACTCTCCAATGTTACCTTTCCTCTAACCAGAAATCTATTTAGTACCATTGAGTCTTCCTAAGCAAATTTAATATCCAAAATCCTAGAAGATGAAGGGTTTTGCTGTCATCACACTCAGAGGATGGACTAGGAGTGAATGTAAAGGGTCACTATACTCACTCAAACAACTTTACATTATCTGAAACTACAATTTGAGAGAAGTAAATGGGTGGTACTTACATATCTATGTGTGCTTGCTTTGTCATTCAATTATTATTAATGTTTAGTGAGTGCTCCTAATTCCCCCCACCCTGCCTTACTCACTGCCTTCTTGTAGTGTCTGCGACACTTACAAGTTCTGCACAGCCTCACCATGGACGCTGCTCTTCCCCTCCCTCCCCTTGCCTTCTTTTCTCTGCTGATTCTCATAATTGTTGCAGAAAGTGTGCTGGCAGGCAGCTAAAGATCCTAGTAAGAGGTCAGGGATGGGTCATATATTACAATCTCTGCTCCTGGAGCGACAGGTCTTTCCCAGTAAATGCTTGCTGAATCTAAATGTATACTTTTTGAAAATCCAATACCCTTTAAGGAAATTAAGTATATAGATGCTCCATCCCATATAACATTGGTATGGCATTATTTGACATGATGGTGCGGTTCATCTGTATTAACCTCTATATTTACCCCATTTAGCATATTTTTCAAATTAATTTTAAGTCTCATGGGCATTTATACATTTGAATAGATTTTAATGCTAAAAGGGGAGTAGTAAGTAGCAAATTAGTGAAATTATTTTTATAGCTCAACTTTGACCTTACTCTATGGGTTTCTCAAATCTTAAATGAGGCAAGACACCTAGGGACTACTTTATGTCTTTATACTAAATAGTAAAAGGAGATATTTTACTTGTAAGGTGCCAGAGCTGAGTTGTTTTAGGTTGAAACCATTAATATTATAAAGTCCTTTGATGAATTACAAAGCTCTCAGTTATGATATTGGCTCCCATATTTCTCCCTGAATAAGGCAGACTAAACTCAAACTATTTTCACAACAAAAATTCCATGCAGAAAAACCCTAAAACATTAAAAATCTATGTGATGTATAATGCATACAAATAACTTGCAAAGCTTAACAGTATCACAATACATTACCCATTTAAACAACAACAAAAAAAGAGATATACCTGTAAGACATATGGGTATTTCCATTGCAATCCTTTAGTGAAGGTTGTACTATTTTTTTGGCTGTTAAAGCATTACCCACTGTTCATGTCACAAAAGAAGTAAGTAGAGACTTGGATAGTGCTCTCCATTTGAATATGTAAATAGGTAAAGGAGACTTCCATGGCATCATTTAGCGAATGCCATGTGAACTGTTGGGATTTTAAATCATTATACTTCAATTCAAAGCCATCAACAGAAACTGTCTACTGTCTCTGCATCGCAGATGGATATGATGGATAGAGAATAAAATTATTTTCACTCTGTACTGCTATTTGCATGGGACTTTGAGTCTGATAATATGGCGGGGATTATAGGAATATAATTTGAACACAGTATTTTTAAAAATAATGAAAATCCCAATATACACATTAAGAGGTTGTTTTACATTGGACAATAAACTGTGAGGGTTTTATGAAAGCCTTGGGGCATAATGACAGAATCCCATTTAATGTATTGGTTTAAACTTTTTTGAGACATGTTCCTTTTGAGATGATTTGATTTTACAAACACACCCTTCGTAGCCTATGAGAAACTATTTTACAGTAAAGATGGCCGAACTTTCAAAAGTTCGGTCCGTTTTCGAGCTTTCGAACTTTTAAAAAAGTCCCTAGTTCGAATAGTTCGAGTTTGTCCGACTCGGGCTCCAGCTCCACTTTGAGTTCTAGTCCAAAGTATATAACAATACACAGGTTTAAATATTACATAACATGCTACATGTTGTAGGTTATATGCTGTTTGCACCATTAACATGTATTTCTACACAACCTATAAGAAAAAGTTCCCCATAATCAAAAGTGTTCCCCTAGTGTACATCTCAAGCCCAGTGTAATTACAGAATAGAAAGCAATCCAGTCACTTGTTCATTTCCTTCCTCTTATCTCATTGGATAGTTCCTCTCTCGTAAGACTTTTGTTTTGCTCAACCCTTTAAGAACATTCACTGCACCAAGAAATTATTAGCAATAGGGTACTAGAACACCTGATGAATCACATTTTGGTAAATGTACCAAAGCTGTGTCTGGTCAGGTGGACTATATACCCATTTTTAAAAATAAGGGGTGTTGTTTATAATATTGCCATTAAATCTTGTCTGCCACAATCAATGTCCCTGATGCTTTTTCTATCTCCAAAAAGGGGAACATATGTTAATAAAGTCAAAATGGGGTAGGAGGCAGAAAACTGTTGGTTATGAAAGTTTCGGAGCATGTTTATAATCCCACAGCATTGGACCTTTTAGATATCGACCGTAACTTACCGCTAAGGTCAGTTCTTTTACAACTGCAAATGTATAATACCATGAGAAACTAATATACCGCATGGTTTTAGTATATTGCATCTTAAAGGGTATGTCCACCCCTTAGGAAAAAAATGAGTATGTTAAGCAGGACCTGCCTAAACCTAGAATCCATTTTGGTTATAGTGTTTAAATCTGCTCCAAACAAAAGAAATCATACATACAAGCTTTACGACCCACCGGCCCGCCTCTCTGCCACTTCCTGGTAAGGCAATCAGTCAGGGCCGTGCACAGTGACATCAAGGCCTCCACTGCTGCTGCTCGGGAACGGAAAAAGAACAGAGCAGCAGTGGAGAGGGAGTGGAGAGACAGTAAGCGGCAGTGGGTTGCAAACTTGTAAGTATGATTTCTCTTGCTGGGAGCAGATTTAAACACTATAACAAAAAACAGACTCTAGGTTTAAGGGGGTCCTGGTTAACACACAAATTCTTTTCTAAGGGGTGGACATTCCCTTTAAACTTACCACCACGGTGCAAAGGAAAGATGATCCGTAGCTTACAATGCCAGTAAAGGCGCCTTATCACAAACTTATCTATATGGCTTGATGGATATAATGAGGCACATTTATTAACCAGCGGTATTGGAACCTTCCAAAATACAATGGTATTTTATCGATGATTGTACAATTACAGTTGCAATTGCAAATTTTTAACATTTTAAAATTGCGTTTATAAAAATAGTGTCCGGTCTTGCGGTATTGTTAAATAGCGATACCGTGCCCTTAGAAAAATGCCCCACTGTACTGTATGTAGAGATGGCCGAATTATATGGAAAACGGACCCATTTAAGTCAATGGGAGTCAAATAGTTCGAAAAATTTGATTGAAATACAATTAAACTATCAATGGTAACTTAATGTAAATGTCTGTGGGACCAGGGAAATGGTCTGGGGAACATGCTCGCGTATTGATATTATAGACATTTTACTCGCGGATTCGATACTCGCGTATAGGTATAATGGACATTTTACTCGCGGATTCGATGCTCACGTATAGGTATAATAGACATTTTACTCGCAGATGCTCGCGTCTAGGTATAATGGACATTTTACTCGCGGATTCGATGCTTGCGTCTAGGTATAATGGACATTTTACTTGCGGATTCGATGCTCGCGTATTGGTATCATAGACATTTTACTCGCAGATTTGATGCTTGCGTCTAGGTATAATGGACATTATACTGGCGGATTCGATGCTCGCGTATTGGTATCATAGACATTTTACTCGCGGATTCGATGCTTGCATCTAGGTATAATAGACATTTTACTTGTGGATTCGATATTTACTCGCAAATAGGTATAATGGTCATTTTACTCACGGATTCGATGCTCCCGTATAGGTATAATAGACATTTTACTTGCAGATTTGATGCTCGCGTATAGGTATAATAGACATTTTACTTGCGGATTTGATGCTCGTGTATAGCTATAATAGACAATTTACTCGCATATTTACTTTTCTCAAACATTCGAACATTCGATAATCATCGAAAGTCCGAAAAATATCGAAAATCCTATTCCGGGATAGTTCGAGAAGTCTGAGTCCGTTCGAACTCGAATAGTTCGGCTCGAACTCGGGTTTGAGTTCGAGTTCTAGTCCATCTCTAACTGTATGTCACTTCTAGACATCATCTCCATGAAACTATGTAAAACTCTAGAGATACGCATTTGGAATTTAATTATATTTAATGACTGCTGACTTTTTTCTATCTAATCTGTTCATCTATCAGTGTTTAAATTCTGACTGATATAAATGTTGGCATTTAAATATATTAACGAGTGAATTACTTTTAATTATTCTCTTTATTGTCTAGATGACGATGCTTTTAATTTTATGGAATTTTAATTCTTACTGACAAAAGTAGTTTGATATTTTGAGAAGGTTTAATAATAGTATTCTTTTATTAGATATATCGGTCCCATTGTAATTCAATGGCGCATGAAATACAGATTATAGATAAAAGGGGATGCGTTTTAGTTAAGGTTATTTTTGTAGAGAGCAAGTCCTTAAAGGGACAGTTCAGTGGAAATGATCAATATTTGTTAAATTGTTAGTTTGTGTAATGTCTTCTTAGTTATTCTACATATTCTCTCCCATTTTGAAAAATCAGTTGATTTCATACCCTTTGCTGTTCCCTGCTGTTGACATTAGTAAGCTGACATTCCATGTTGTAACTGTCCTTCTTCTTCCCAGGATGCACCACTTGGAATGTTCCTAACAGTAATTTCTACTGATTGGCTGTTGGATGGGTCAAAGATGCTCAGATCTCTACTGAGCGACTGAATCAACCCAGGGGCTGGGTCAAGGGCCAAACCATAACGGTCTCTACTAGGGGTCCTGCAAACAGGAAGTCAGTATTTCAGTTGCATTTATTTATACACAGACAAAATGCTGAATGGGCAGGTTAAGGTCATTAGGATGAAAAAAATACTATTCTTTTTTCTGAAAAGTAAATGTATTTGCACTGAACTTCCCCTTTAAACTTGTAGAGTATAACGTCCACAATTGTTTTATCGCAATGGGAGGCCACATTTATCATGGCAAACATTTTGGAAATAGAAAAGGTTAGTTATAAAATTCCCAATTGAAAAATTTAGACCAACAAAAAAATGTTTTAGAGGATTTCTCTGATGAAAGGTGCAAAATGCAGGCAAATTTTAATATGGTGTGGTGTGTGTTCCCAGTTAAAAGGAGTAAATGTCACACTGTAGGATGGCAAATATTATGATATAAAGTATGCATTGTACATGGCAGACAGTTGGTGTTGAACCCCCCCACCTCTATTTAGGCTTGGTTTCTTTATTTTCACATAAATAGCCTCCTTGACACCTCTCTTGAACCAGTCGTGTTCCTTTGCCAATATGTTAACATTACAGCCGTGTACCTGCATCTTAAGGATAAAGCACATACCTTTGAAGATTGTAATGTTAACATATTGGCAAAGGAAAGTGGAATAGCATGCAGGTTTGTAGACATAACAAATTACAATTATTCCATGAACTAACTTGATGACCATAATTAATGTTGAATTAATTAATAATACATGGTGCCTTCTGGAGAACTGTGATCATAACATGATCATCTTAAAGGTCCTTTGTACAAACAAAAGTATAATATATTAACAATAATATTAGATTGTTGCCAAGGAAACTTCATCAAGTAAAGGGTATCTCTGCAGGACAACTACACTGTAAAAATTACCTGTTTGAAGAATGAAAAGTACCTGGGACAGGAAGGTAGGATTGATCAATCCAACCTCCTAATATCATTTTGTTGAGGATCGACAGCACATACATTTTTCATCTGCCAGGTTAGTGTCCTGGGTATACATGTAGTAAAGAATTAAAGATAGTGCTGAAGCCAGAAGAAGCCTGGCAGACGCAGTTTTCTTTGTGCAGGCACTTCTCACAGAAACAATATTGGGAGGTAGAAATTACCAATCCTACTTCTGTGTCCCAGGTACTTTATTTATTTTAACAGGTTTTTTTTTATTACTTTATTTCATACACATTATATTTCTCCATTAATCGAAAACAATGTCTCACTAGGCTGAACACAGAAGCTAAATGGAGGTTGTTTAAAAGGCTATTAATCAAACACAAAACTCACTTTATTCCCTTAAAAACAAAAGCCAAAACAAATCCACATCCTTCTCTTTTCTGCTCAGATGCTAGAATTTGAAGTATCTAATATTTGTCAGTTGTATTTGTTCTGAAACATTTATTGAAATTTTTTCAAGATGCTGTTGTTAGGAAGCTAGCAAGATGTAAGTGGAATAATAATTAAAGCGTATGTCTTTCCCTTGTCATATTTTGAAATAAAGTAATTTTGCCTGACAGCCCCAGAGGACATCTTGCTTCAAGGCACATCACAAATTTTCCCAATAAATCACTGAGATTTGAGAGGACTTTATCATACGGTATCTAAATATTTGACTGCTGTAAATCCCATGAATTTACATAGATATGGGTTCCCTTCAAAGAATAAACCTAAATGGAACAGAAATAAATTAAACATTATCAGATGATATTTATTGACCCCAACATTAGTGATGTTCCCGGATTCAACATTTCACAGACCAATCATAACAATGGGAATCTTGGACTTGACTGAGAATTTCGTCATCAATGGAATAGTCTTTTTTTTAGCAGCTTGTAAGCACTAGAGATGGAATCCTGGTCTGCATCAGACCCGCTTCCAAATTGGAACTCCTGGATCCAAAATTCTGTTTGGATTTTTTTAAGCTTTCATGATTTGTACGTGTTCCCCTGACCGTTTGCCATGTGGCTGAGCCATTTACAGAAAGTTACCATGCTTTTACTAGCCTTACCTTACTCGGATCTTTTGGATTTTTTACCCAAGTGATTACTATGGGTCCTTTTTTGAATTTATGAAAACAGAAACTCGCCCGTTTCGAAAATATCTAGCATTCACATGCCAAATCAACAGTAATGCCCTTTTTTTTGTTCTCTTTTTTTTGGCAGTGCCAAACCCTGACTGTAAAAGTTTTTGTGCTGGGCACCAGTTTGTTGAAATGTGTAGTTGGTAAAACAAATAGTGGTAGGGGTAGTAGAGACATTTTTGGCAAAGCAGACAGTGGTAGGGGTAGTAGAGACATTTTTGGTAAAGCAAACAGTGGTAGGGGTAGTAGAGACATTTTTGGTAAGCAAACATGGGTAGGGTAGTAAGAGACATTTTTGTAAAGCAACAGTGGGTAGGGGTAGAGTAGAGACTTTTGTGGTAAAGCAAACGTGGTAGGGATATAGAGGACATTTTTGGTAGAGCACAGTGGTAGTGGTAGTAGAGACAATTTTGGTAGAGTAACAGTGGTAGGGGTAGTAGAGACATCTTTGGTAAAGCAAACAGTGGTAGGGGTAGTAGAGACATTTTGGTAGAGTAGACAGTGGTAGGGGTAGTAGAGACATTTTTGGTAGAGCAAACAGTGGTAGGGGTAGTAGAGACATTTTTGGTAAAGCAAACAGTGGGAGGGGTAGTAGAGACATTTTTGGTAAAGCAAACAGTGGTAGGGATAGTAGAGACATTTTTGGTAGAGTAGACAGTGGTAGGGGTAGTAGAGACAATTTTGGTAGAGTAAACAGTGGTAGGGTGTGTAGTAGAGACATTTTTGGTAAGAACACCAGTGAGGGGTAGTAGAAGACATTTTTGGTAAAGCAAACGTGGGTAGGGTAGTAGAGACCATTTTGGTAGAGTAGACATTGGTAGGGTGTAGTAGAGACATTTTTGGTAGTGTAGAACATCTGGTAGGGTAGGTAGAAACATTTTTGGTAGAGTAACAGTGGTAGGGGTAGTAGGAGACCTTTTTGGTAAAGCAAACAGTGGTAGGGGTAGTAAGACATTTTTGGTAGAGTAACAATGGTGGGGTAGTAGAGACATTTTTGGTAAGCAAACAGTGGTAGGGGTAGTAGAGACATTTTTGGTAAAACAAACAGTGGTAGGGTAGTAGAGACATTTTTGTAAAGCAAACGTGGTAGGGGTAGTAGAGACCTTTTTGGTAGAGTAACAGTGGTAGGGGGTATAGAGACATTTTTGGTAGTGCAAACATGGTAGGGGGTAGTAGAGACATTTTTGGGTATAGCAGACAGTGGTAGGGGTAGTAGAGACATTTTTGGTAGAGCAGCACAGTGTAGGGTAGTAGACATTTTTGGTAAGCAGACAGTGGTAGGGATGTAGAGACATTTTTGGAGACAACAGTGTGGGTTAGTCGATAAAGAGACCATTTTGGTAAGCAACAGTGGGTAAGGGTAGTGAGAGACATTTTTGGTAGAGTAGACAGTGGTAGGGGATAGAGACATTTTTGGTAGATGACAGTGTAGGGTAGTAGAGACATTTTGGTAGAGTAGACATGGAGGGGTAGTAGAGAACATTTTTAGTAGAGCAGACAGTGGTAGGGATAGTTAGAGACTTTTTTGGTAGCAGACAGTGGTAGGGGTGTAGAGACATTTTTGGTAGAGTAGATCAGTGGTAGGGGTAGTAAGACATTTGTGGTAGTGCAAACAGTGGTAGGGGTAGTAGAGACATTTTTGGTAGAGCAGACAGTGGTAGGGGTAGTAGAGACATTTTTAGTAGAGCAGACAGTGGTATGGGTAGTTAAGACATTTTTGGTAGAGCAGACAGTGGTAGGGTTAGTAGAGACATTTTTGGTAGAGCAGACAGTGGTAGGGGTAGTCGAGACATAGAGACATTTTTGGTAAAGCAAACAGTGGTAGGGATAGTAGAGACATTTTTGGTAGAGTAGACAGTGGTAGGGGTAGTAGAGACATTTTGGTAGAGTAGACAGTGGTAGGGTAGTAGAGACATTTGGTAGAGTAGACAGTGGTAGGGTAGTAGAGACGTTGGCTAATAATTTAATTGTGATAGCCAAAAGTTCTAATTAAACCACCAATCTTTTAACAACTAATTATATTAATTCATTAAACCAAAATAGTCCTTTGTTGGGGAACAAGTTTTATTGTAAACCTATTAGAAAGGCCATAGACAAGGCAGGGTGACTGCAAGTGGAGTTAGTGTTTCCTGGTTTAATTTTAAACAATAAACAGACTTATCTTTTTTTTTTTTAAAAATGCCTGTGCTGTAAATTTGCAGCAACCAATCAGATGTTACCTTTTAACTGGTGTGCGAAAGAAAACATTTTATAACATCTGATTGGTAGCTGCAGATTAAAAGCACAGGAACCTTTTATTGAACATGGCCCAAAATGTTAGCTTGAATTTAGTTTGGTAAAAAACAAACTTTGCTGATTTGGATGAGATGTCAGCAGTTACCACCTTGATTGAATGCATGGCACGAGGGCCAGCTTACTCTGCCAGAAAGGTATACAAAACCTTAACTATCTGGTTAGTAATGTATCTAATTATGTGCTGAATATTGTTGGGTTTGTTGGGGTTTGGGGCAGGTAACAGACAATGACCAATTATTTGTTGTCAAGTGGTAGCATTCCGATCCTAAATGGTTATGGAACATACTTTGCGATTTCTGACTACATTTCAAAACAAAAATCCAATTCTTACTACCACTGGGAATAATAGCAAGAAAACTTTGGCCACGCACATAGCTTAAATGATTAAGACCAGCTATCTTAAATACTTTTCCAAGAGGTGGCAATATGCATGGCTCATGGACGCATTTGCTTGAGCACCATGTTTATCAACCTCCTCCCACAATGTGCGCACTCCCACTTTCGTTGGAGAAGGCAACGGTGCCACAAGCACGCACGGACCCCTAATTGCATGTCATGTCCATCAACAGTACACGCGCACCAGTGACTGGCATGCTTGCATATTTGCTGTTTCCATAGGAAAGAGGGGCAGAGGAGGAAGAGACAGAGAGAGAAGTGTGTGAGGGGAGGGAGAGAGATAGAAGAAGGGGGAGAGAGAGAGTAGGGTGAGGGTAGGAAAGAGAGGAGAGAGCGCAGTTAGAAAGAGGAAGGAGACGAGAGGAGGGAGAGGACGTTCTAGAAGAGAGCAGGGGAGAGGAGAAAGAGAAGGGTAGTAGATTCCATTTTTGTATGTAACAGTGGAGGGGTAGTAGAGACATTTTTGGTAGAAGCATACGTTGTAGGTTAGAGAGACATTTTGGTAGGAAGCAACGTTGAGGGATATAAGACATAAGACATTTTTGTAAAGCAAACAGTGTAGGGATAGTAGAGACATTTTTGGTAGAGTAGACAGTGGTATGGGTAGTATAGACATTTTGGTAGAAGTAACATTGGTAGGGTAGTAGTAGACTTTGGTAAGTAGCAGTGTATGGGTAGTAGAGACGTTGGCTAATAATTTAATTGTGATAGCCAAAAAGTTCTAATTAACACAACAGATCTTTTAACAACTAATTATATTAATCATTAAACCAAAATAGTCCTTTGTTTTGGGGTAACAAGTTTTATTGTAAAACCTTATTAGAAGGCATAGACAAGCAGGGTGATGCAAGTGGAGTTAGTGTTTCTGGTTATTTTAAACAATAAATACACTTATCTTTTTTTTTTTGTTAATGCTGTGCTTAAATTTGCAGCAACCAATCAGATGTTACCTTTAACTGGTGTGTGCGAAAGAAAACATTTTATAACTCTATTGGTAGCTGCAATAAAGCACAGGAACCTTTTATTGACATGGCCCAAAATGTTACTTGAATTTTAGTTTGGAAAAAAACAAACTACTTGCTGATTTGGATGAGATTGTCAGCATTACCACTTGATGACTGCATGGCACGAGGGCCAGCTTTACTCTGCCAGAAAGGTATACAAAACCTTAACATCTGGTTAGTAATGTAATCTAATTAGTGTGCTGAATATTGTTGGGGTTTGTTGGGGTTTGGGGCAGGTAACAACATATGACCAATTATTTGTTTGTCAAGTGGTAGCAGTCCGATCCTATGGTTATGGAACATACTTTGCGATTTCTGACTACATTTCACAACAAAAATCCATTCTACACCACTGGGAATAATAGCAGAAAACTTTGGCCACGCACATAGCTTAAATGATTAAGACCAGCTATCTTAAATACTTTTCAAGAGGTGGCAATATGCATGGCTCATGGACGCATTTGCTTGAGCACCATGTTATCAACCTCTCCCACAAGTGCGCACTCCACTTCTGTTGGAGAAGGCACGGTGCACAGCACGCACGGACCCCATTGCATGTCATGTCCGTCAACGTAACAGCGCCACCAGTGACTGGGCTGCTTGCATTTATTTGCTGTTTCCAAGGAGGAGAAGAGGGGCAGAGAGAGGAAGAGACAGAGAGAGAGAGTGGTGAGGGAGGAGGGAGAAGATAAGCAGAAGGGGGGAGAGAAGAAAGAGGAGGGGGAGGAGCGAAAAGCAGGGGAGAGAGAAGAGTAAGAAAGGAAAGAGAGAAAGAGAAGGGAAAAGGGAGAGAGAGAGAAGAGAGGAGAGGAGAAAGAGAGGGAGAGAGAGAGAAAGAGAAAGGTGTAGAGCCATTTTTAGTAGAGCAACAGTGGTATGGGTAGTGAACATTTTTGGTAGAGCAAACAGTGGTTAGGGTTTAGTAGTGACTTTTTGGTGAGCAGACAGTGGTAGGGGTAGTAGAGACATAAGACATTTTTGGTAAAGCAAACAGTGTAGGGATAGTAGAGACATTTTTGGTAGAGTAGACAGTGGTAGGGGTAGTAGAGACATTTTGGTAGAGTAGACAGTGGTAGGGGTAGTAGAGACATTTTGGTAGAGTAGACAGTGGTAGGGGTAGTAGAGACGTTGGCTAATAATTTAATTGTGATAGCCAAAAAGTTCTAATTAACACCAACAGATCTTTTAACAACTAATTATATTAATTCATTAAACCAAAATAGTCCTTTGTTGGGGTAACAAGTTTTATTGTAAAACCTTTTAGAAAGGCATAGACAAGGCAGGGTGACTGCAAGTGGGATTATGTTTTCCTGGTTAATTTTAAACAAAATACACTTATCTTTTTTTTTTTTTTTAAATGTCTGTGCTGTAAATTTGCAGCAACCAATCAGATGTTACCTTTTAACTGGTGTGCGAAAGAAAACATTTTATAACATCTGATTGGTAGCTGCAGATTAAAAGCACAGGAACCTTTTATTGAACATGGCCCAAAATGTTAGCTTGAATTTAGTTTGGTAAAAAACAAACTTTGCTGATTTGGATGAGATGTCAGCAGTTGCCACTTGATTGAATGCATGCACGAGGGCCAGCTACTCTCCAGAAAGGTATACAAAACCTTAACTATCTGGTTAGTAATGTATCTAATTATGTGCTGAATATTGTTGGGGTTTGTTGGGGTTTGGGGCAGGTAACAGACATATGACCAATTATTTGTTGTCAAGTGGTAGCAGTCCGATCCTAAATGGTTATGGAACATACTTTGCGATTTCTGACTACATTTCAAAACAAAAATCCAATTCTTACTACCACTGGGAATAATAGCAAGAAAACTTTGGCCACGCACATAGCTTAAATGATTAAGACCAGCTATCTTAAATACTTTTCCAAGAGGTGGCAATGCATGGCTTCATGGACGCATTTGCTTAGCCACCATGTTCAACCTCCTCCCACAATGGCGCACTCCCCTTCTGTTGGAGAAGCAACGGTGCACAAGCACGCACGGACCCCTAATTGCATGTCATGTCCGTCAACAGTACACGCGCACCAGTACTGGCATGCTTTGCATTTATTTGCTGTTTCCATAGGAGGAGGAGAAGAAGAGACAGAGAGAGAGAGTGTGTGAGGGAGGAGGGAGGAGATAGAAAGAGAAAGGGGGGAGAGAGAAAGAGAGGGGGAGGGAGAGAATGAGAGGGGAGAGAGAGAAAGAAGGGAGAGAGAGAAGAGAGGAGAAAGGGGAGAGAGAAAGAGAGGGGAGGAGGGAGAGAAAGAGAGGGGAAGAGAGAGAAAGAGAAGGGTAGTAGGAGCATTTTTGTAGAGCAGACAGTGGTAGGGGTAGTAGAGACATTTTTGGTAGAGCAGACAGTGGTAGGGTTAGTAGAGACATTTTTGGTAGAGCAGACAGTGGTAGGGGATAGTAGAGACATAGAGACATTTTTGGTAAAGCAAACAGTGGTAGGGATAGTAGAGACATTTTTGGTAGAGTAGACAGTGGTAGGGGTAGTAGAGACATTTTGGTAGAGTAGAGCGTGGTAGGGTAGTAGAGACATTTTGGTAGAGTAACATGGTAGGGGTGTAGAACGTTGGGCTAATAATTTATTGTGATAGCCAAAAAGTTCTAATTAACACCAACCGATCTTTTAACAACTAATTATATTATTCATTAAACCAAATAGTCCTTGTTGGGGTAACAAGTTTTATTGTAAAACTATTAGAAAGGCATAGACAAGGCAGGGTGACTGCAAGTGGAGTTAGTGTTTCCTGGTTTAATTTTAAACAATAAATACACTTATCTTTTTTTTTTTTTTTTAAATGCCTGTGCTGTAAATTTGCAGCAACCAATCAGATGTTACCTTTTAACTGGTGTGCGAAAGAAAACATTTTATAACATCTGATTGGTAGCTGCAGATTAAAGCACAGGAACCTTTATTGAACATGGCCCAAAATGTTTTGATTTGAATTAGTTTGGTAAAAAACAAACTTTGCTGATTTGGATGAGATGTCAGCAGTTACCACCTGATTGATGCATGGCATGAGAGGGCCAGCTTACTCTGCCAGAAAGGTATACAAAACCTTAACTATCTGGTTAGTAATGTATCTAATTATGTGCTGAATATTGTTGGGGTTTGTTGGGTTTGGGGCAGGTAACAGACATATGACCAATATTTGTTGTCAAGTGGTAGCAGTCCGATCCTAAATGGTTATGGAACATACTTTGCGATTTCTGACTACATTTCAAACAAAAATCCAATTCTTACTACCACTGGGAATAATAGCAGAAAACTTTGGCCACGCACATAGCTTAAATGATTAAGACCAGCTATCTTAAATACTTTTCCAAGAGGTGGCAATATGCATGGCTCATGGACGCATTTGCTTGAGCCCATGTTCTCAACCTCCTCCCACAATGTGCGCACTCCACTTCTGTTGAGAAGGCAACGGTGCACAAGCACGCACGGACCCCTAATTGCATGTCATGTCCGTCAACAGTACACGCGCACCAGTGACTGGCATGCTTGCATTTATTTGCTGTTTCCATAGGAGGAGAAGAGGGGCAGAGAGAGGAAGAGACAGAGAGAGAGAGTGTGTGAGGGAGGAGGGAGAGAGATAGAAAGAGAAGGGGGGAGAGAGAAAGAGAGGGGGAGAGGAGAGAAAGAGAGGGGAGAGAGAGAGAAGTAGAAAGGGAAGAGAGAGAGAAAGAGAAGGAGAAGAGGGGAGAGAGAGAAGAGAGAGGGGAGAGGGAGAGAACGAGAAGGGAGAGAGAGAGAAAGAGAAAGGGTAGTAGAGCCATTTTTAGTAAGAGCCGACAGTGTGGTATGGGTAGTAGAGACATTTTTGGTAGAGCAGACAGTGGTAGGGTTAGTAGTGACATTTTGGTAGAGCAGACAGTGGTAGGGGTAGTAGAGACATAGAGACATTTTTGGTAAAGCAAACAGTGGTAGGGATAGTAGAGACATTTTTGGTAGAGTAGACAGTGGTAGGGTAGTATAGACATTTGGTAGAGTAGACAGTGGTAGGGTAGTAGAGCATTTGGTAGAGTAGACAGTGGTAGGGTAGTAGAGACGTGTCTAATAATTTAATTGTGTAGCCAAAAGTTCTAATTACACAACAGATCTTTTAACAACTAATTATATTATCATTAAACCAAATTCCTTGTTGGGGTAACAGTTTATGTAAACCTTTAGAAAGGCATAGACAAGGCAGGGTGACTGCAAGTGGAGTTAGTGTTTCCTGGTTTAATTTTAAACAATAAATACACTTATCTTTTTTTTTTTTTTAAATTCTGTGCTGTAAATTTGCAGCAACCAATCAGATGTTACCTTTTAACTGGTGTGCGAAAGAAAACATTTTATAAATAACCTGATTGGGTAGCTGCAAGTAAAGCACAGGAACCTTTTATTGAACATGGCCCAAAAATGTTTAGCTGAATTTAGTTGGTAAAAAACAAACTTTGCTGATTTGGATGAGATGTCGCAGTTGCCACCTTGATTGAATGCATGGCACGAGGGCCAGCTTACTCTGCCAGAAAGGTATACAAAACCTTACTATCTGGTTAGTAATGTATCTAATTATGTGCTGAATATTGTTGGGGTTTGTTGGGGTTTGGGGCAGGTAACAGACATATGACCAATTATTTGTTGTCAAGTGGTAGCAGTCCGATCCTAAATGGTTTGAACATACTTTGCGATTTCTGACTACATTTCAAAACAAAAATCCAATTCTTACTACCACTGGGAATAATACACAGAAACTTTGGCCACGCACATAGCTAAATGATTAAGACCAGCTATCTTAAAACTTTTTCCAAGAGGTGGCAATATGCATGGCTCATGGACGCATTTGCTTGAGCACCATGTTATCAACCTCCTCCCACAATGTGCGCACTCCACTTCTGTTGGAGAAGGCAACGGTGCACAAGCACGCACGGACCCCTAATTGCATGTCATGTCCGTCAACAGTACACGCGCACCAGTGACTGGCATGCTTGCATTTATTTGCTGTTTCCATAGGAGGAGAAGAGGGGCAGAGAGAGGAAGAGACAGAGAGAGAGAGTGTGTGAGGGGGAGAAGGGAGATAGAAGAGAAGAGAGGGGGAGAAGAAGAGAGGGGGAGGGAGAGAGAGAAGAGAGAGGGAGAGAGAGAGATAGTAGAAAGGGAGAGAGAGAAAGTAAGAGAAAGGGAAGAGGATCGATACAAAGAAGGTTAGTGAGAGAAGAAAGGATAGGAGGGAAGAGTAGAGGAGAATACGTAGGAAGGTTACTTACGCTTTTTAGTAGAGCAGCAGAGTAGAGCTTGTTAGAGCGAGGTGGGTAGTAGTACTTTGAGGCCAAGCGTGTGTGGTTGTAGAGACATAGACATTTTGGTTAAGCAACAGGGTGATCGTAGTGACATTTTTGGTAATAGATTCAGACATGGTGTAGGGGTATGAGTACCTGAGACATTTTTGGTAAGAGACACGTGTGTAGGGGTAGTAGAGACATTTTGGTAGAGTAGACAGTGGTAGGGGTAGTAGAGACATTTTGGTAGAGTAGACAGTGGTAGGGGTAGTAGAGACGTTGGCTAATAATTTAATTGTGATAGCCAAAAAGTTCTAATTAACACCAACAGATCTTTTAACAACTAATTATATTAATTCATTAAACCAAAATAGTCCTTTGTTGGGGTAACAAGTTTTATTGTAAAACCTTATTAGAAAGGCATAGACAAGGCAGGGTGACTGCAAGTGGAGTTAGTGTTTCCTGGTTTAATTTTAAACAATAAATACACTTATCTTTTTTTTTTTTTTTAAATGTCTGTGCTGTAAATTTGCAGCAACCAATCAGATGTTACCTTTTAACTGGTGTGCGAAAGAAAACATTTTATAACATCTGATTGGTAGCTGCAGATTAAAAGCACAGGAACCTTTTATTGAATATGGCCCAAAATGTTAGCTTGAATTTCGTTTGGTAAAAAACAAACTTTGCTGATTTGGACGAGATGTCAGCAGTTACCACCTTGATTGAATGCATGGAATGAGGGCCAGCTTACTCTGCCTGAAAGGTATACAAAACCTTAACTATCTGGTTAGTAATGTATCTAATTATGTGCTGAATATTGTTGGGGTTTGTTGGGGTTTGGGGCAGGTAACAGACATATGACCAATTATTTGGTGTCAAGTGGTAGCAGTCCGATCCTAAATGGTTATGGTACATACTTTGCGATTTCTGACTACATTTCAAAAGAAAAATCCAATTCTTACTACCACTGGGAATAATAGCAAGAAAACTTTGGCCACGCACATGGCTTAAATGATTAAGACCAGCCATCTTATATATTTTTCCAAGAGGTGGCAATATGCATGGCTCATGGACACATTTGCTTGAGCGCCATGTTATCAACCTCCTCCCACAATGTGCGCACGCCACTTCTGTTGGAGAAGGCAACGGTGCACAAGCACGCACGGACCCCTAATTGCATGTCATGTCAGTCAACAGTACACCGCGCACCAGTGATTGGCATGCATGCATTTATTTGCTGTTTCCATAGGAGGAGGAGAAGAAGAGACAGAGAGAGAGAGTGTGTGAGGGAGGGGGGAGAGAGATAAGAAAGAGGGGGGAGAGAGAAAGGTGGATGGAGAGAAGGAGGAGATCGAGAGAGAAGTAGCCTGTAAGCTCGCAGCCCGAGAATCAGAAAAGGGGAGACGAGCGCAACAGCGGTGAGCTTGCAGATCCACAAAGACGAACTGGGAGTAGAAGCGAGAAAGAGCATGGCTATGAGCGCACGCGCCGTGAGACTGTTTATTATAGCCCAGAGCGGCGCCCTGTTCGCTCTCGCCCCCCATTCTACCGGGCGCGAGCGAAAGTATCCGGGCTCCGTAGGCTCGCTGCGCCAGCGCTGTTTTTTGTTCTGCCCGCTCTTTTCCTTTTCTCTCGCCTCTCCTTCTTTTCTCCTCTCTTCCCCTCGCCTATCTCCCTTGTTTCCTCTCTCTCTCCCTACTCTTTCTCCCTTTTCTCTTCTCTCCCTCCCCGATCCTTCTCCCTTTCCTCTCTCTCCTCTACCTTCCCCTTTTTCTAGTCTCTGCGCCTCCTCCGTCCTATCTCCCCTTTTAGCCTTGAGCATCGAATCTGCAAATAAAATGTCCATTATACCTAGGTGCGAGCATCGAATCTGCAAATAAAATGTCCATTATACCTAGCCGCGAATAGGACACTGGAAGGTGTCAGTACATTACTATTCCCATGGTGGGTTTCCCAATAATAATAAGTCAGGGGGTGTTAGACTATTTATAGGAAAGGAAGGTGTCAGTACATTACTATTCCCCATGGTTGGTTTCCCAATACTAATAACTGTCCAGGGGGTGTTAGACTATTTATAGGACACTGGGAGGTGTCAGTACATTACTATTCCCCATGGTGGGTTCCCAATACAATAACGTCCAGGGGGTGTTAGACTATTTATAGGACATGGAAGGTGTCAGTACATTACTATTCCCCATGGTGGGTTTCCCAATACTAATAACTGTCCAGGGGTGTTAGATATTTATAGGACACTGGAAGGTGTCAGTACATTAACTATTCCCATGGTGGTTTCCCAATACTAATAACTGTCCAGGGGTGTAGACTATTTATAGGACACTGGAAGGTGTCAGTACATTACTATTCCCCATGGTGGGTTTCCCAATACTAATAAATGTCAGGGGTGTTAGACTATTTATAGGACACTGGAAGGTTCAGTACATTACTATTCCCCATGGTGGGTTTCCCATACTAATAACTGTCCAGGGGGTGGTTAGACTTATTTATTTATAGGACACTGGAAGGTGTCAGTACATTACTATTCACCATGGTGGTTCCCCAATACTAATAACTGTCCAGGGGGTGTTAGACTATTTATAGGACACTGGAAGGTGTCAGTACATTACTATTCCCCATGGTGGGTTCCCCAATACTAATAACTGTCCAGGGGGTGTTAGACTATTTATAGGACACTGGAAGGTATCAGTACATAACTATTCCCCATGGTGGGTTTCCCAATACTAATAACTGTCCAGGGGTGTTAGACTATTTATAGGACACTGGAAGGTGTCAGTACATTACTATTCTCCATGGTGGTTCCCCAATACTAATAACTGTCCAGGGGGTGTTCGACTATTTATTGGACACTGGAAGGTGTCAGTACATTACTATTCCCCATGGTGGGTTTCCCAATACAAATAACTGTCCAGGGGGTGTTAGACTATTTATAGGACACTGGCAAGTGTCAGTGTCATTACATTCCCCATGGTGGGTTTCCCAATACTAATAACTGTCCAGGGGGTGTTCGACTATTTATAGGACACTGGAAGGTGTCAGTACATTACTATTCTCCATGGTGGGTTTCCCAATACTAATAACTGTCCAGGGGGTGTTAGACTATTTATAGGACACTGGAAGGTGTCAGTACATAACTATTCTCCATGGTGGTTCCCCAATACTAATAACTGTCCAGGGGGTGTTCGACTATTTATTGGACACTGGAAGGTGTCAGTACATTACTATTCCCCATGGTGGGTTCCCAATACAAATAACTATCCAGGGGGTGTTAGACTATTTATAGGACACTGGAAGTTGTCAGTACATTACTATTCCCCTTCCTCTGGTGTTTCCAATACTAATAACTGTCCAGGGGTGTTAGACTATTTATAGGACACTGGAAGGTGTCAGTAATTACTATTCCCCATGGTGGGTTTCCCAATACAAATACTGTCCAGGGGGTGTTAGACTATTTATAGGACACTGGAAGGTGTCGTACATTACTAGTCTCAATATTATATAGTATCCCTGATCAACCAGAATACAGTAATGTATTAATAACCAGTAATTCTCAATATTATATACTGTAGTATCCCTGTACCAACCAGAACTACATTATATGTATACCAGTAATTCTCAATATTATATTATCCTTGGATCAACCAAAACTGCAGTATATGTATTAATACCAGTAATTCTCAATTATATAGTCTCTCTGTACAACCACAACTACAGTATATGTATACCAGTAATTCTCAATATTATATAGTATCCCTGGATCAACCAGAACTGCAGTATATGTATTAATACCAGTAATTCTCAATATTATATAGTATCCCTGGACCAACCAGAACTACAGTATATGTATTAAAACCAGTAATTCTCAATATTACATAGTATTCCTGTACCAATCAGAACTATAGTATATGTATTAATACCAGTAATTCTCAATATTATACAGTATCACTGTACCAACCAGAACTACAGTATATGTATTAATACCAGTAATTCTCAATATTATATAGTATCCCTGTACCAACCAGAACTACAGTATATGTATTAATACCAGCAATTCTCAATATTATATAGTATCCCTGTACCAACCAGAAGTACATTATTTGTAATAATACCAGTAATTCTCAAATTATATAGTATCCCTGTACCAACCAGAACTACAGTATAAGTTATTAATACCAGTAATTCTCAATATTATATAGTATCCCTGTACCACCAGAACTAACAGTATAGTATTAATACCAGTAATTCTCAATTTATATATGTCCCTGTACCAACCAGAACTACAGTAATGTATTAATACCAGTAATTCTCTATATATATAGTATCCCGTACCAACCAGAACTACATTATATGTATTAATACCAGTAATTCTCAATATTATATGTATCCTGGACCAACCAGAACTGCAGTATATGAATTAATACCAGTAATTATAAATATTATATAGTTATCCCTGTACCAACCAGAACTACAGTATATGTTATATAATACCAGTAATTCTCAATATTATATAGTATCCCTGTACCAACCAGAACTACAGTATATGTATTAATACCAGTAATTCTCAATATTATATAGTATCCCTGTACCAACCAGAACTGCAGTATATGAATTAATACCAGTAATTCTCAATATTTCTTAGTTTTTAGAAACTTATCTAGCCCACTTTTAAAGCTATTCAATGAACTTGCCATTACCACATCTGCTGGAAGGCATTCCACAGTTTCAACCACGTTCTCACTATAAAGAAACCTTTCCTAGCCTGACGCTTTTTCCTTTGCAATGAAGCAAAAATCTGCAGGTTCCTTTCTCTACTGACCACCGCTATTCTTATGCATGCTCTCATCCTATCGCACCTGGAATATTGCAACCTACTACTTACTGGTCTTCCTGCCTCCCACCTCTCTCCACTTCAGTCTATAGCCATACTTTATTTGGCTATTACTGTATGGGAATTCTGCTGTCCATTTAAAGGCCAACTAAAGCCTCAAACAATACAGATCAGAAGGAATCTTTAACAATAGATACTATCCTCCCGATTCTGTATTGTTTTGGGTTTGTAATTACTGGTATTAACACATATACTGTAGTTCTGGTTGGTACAGGGATACTATATAATATTGAAAATTACTGGTATACATATACTGTAGTTCTGGTTGGTACATGGATGCTATATAATATTGAGAATTACTGGTATCAATACATATACTGCAGTTCTGGTTGATCCAGGGATACTATATAATATTGAGAATTACTGGTATACATATACTGTAGTTCTGGTTGGTACAGGGATACTATATAATATTGAGAATTACTGGTATTAATATATTTAATGTAGTTCTGGTTGGTACAGGGATACTATATAATATTGAGAATTGCTGGTATAAATACATATACTGTAGTTCTGGTTGGTACAGGGATACTATATAATATTGTGAATTACTGGTATTAATACATATACTGCAGTTCTGGTTGATCCAGGGATACTTTCCAATTGCCATTTGGAGTCAGGAAGGAATTTTTTCCTCTTTTTTAGCTGAGTTTTTTTTTTTTACCTTCCTCTGGATCAACTGTTAGGTAGGATTAAAAAGGAGGGTGAATAGATTGGACTTGATGGACGCATGTCTTTATTCAACCTCAATTACTATGTTACTATGTCAGGAGTCAATTATTACCCCTTAGCAGCTTGCCGATTGAATAGGGAAAATGGGGGTATTATTAACAGAAATAGAGAAAGATGGGACGGGACCAGGTTTAGGTAGGGAAAATTATAAGTTTAGTTTTAGAAAGATTCAGTTTGAGGCAGCGTCGAGACATCCAGGAGAAAATGACAAGGAGACAGTCCGGACATATGATTGGATGTCAGGAGTTAGCGTAGGGGTGGACAAGAATAAAACGCTGCTTAATTTAGGCCCTGGATACATGAAAAACCTCAGATCAGAATGTTCAAATAACCTAGTGATCCCCAGAATTCACCTAAAATCCTTTGGTCACAGAGCCTTCTGTTATGCTGCTTGTGAAGGTTCTCATTCATCCAGGTCATGGTATATCTGTTGTATTCAATTAGATCAACTGGATTTGAAGTTTAGTTCTTGAAGACGTTTCGCTAGTCATCCGACTGGCTTTCTCAATTCAGAATGACTTGAACAAGAATCTGTGGCAATTATGTACCCTGGAAAGTCCCAATTAGCATATCACAGCCAAGTGTTAAGGGCGTGATTGGATAGTGGCTAAGAGGTGTTATAGGAACGCCCAGAGTAAGGTGTCAAAGCAGCATTGTACATGGCAGACAGTTGGTGTTGAGCCCCCCCACCTCTATTTAGGCTTGGTTTCTTTATTTTCACATAAATGGCCTCCTTGACACCCCTGTTGAACCAGTCACGTTCCTTTGCCAATATGTTAACATTACAATGTTCAAAGGTATGTCCTTTATCCTTAAGATGCAGGTAAACAGCTGAGTCCTGACCAGAGGAATTGGCTCTTCTGTGCTGGGCCATATATTGGTGCAGTTGCTGTTTGGTCTTAGCCAGTGCTAAAACTCCTTCATCTAACCTGATCACACAGGAAAGAAGAGCCTTAACATAACTCAAGAAAGATTCCAGTATCACCATTCTACCGGCAGACAAGGGAAGATGCACAGTGGTACTCAACACCTCAGACTACCATGCTAAAGTGACCATGCTCCTGGCCGATAACAACACATATGAGGCTTTAACAAGAGATCCCACCAGCCGTTACAAGAAAAGGGTCATAGACTTACTACAACAGCTTCAAAAGGATAAAGCCATCGAGCAATGTATCATCGCCTCTACCCCAGTGAGGCACATCCATGCATATATGGACTCTCAAAGATACATAAGGAAGGGGCACCACTAAGACCTATAGTCGGCAGAATCATCTCTGTAACATACAAGGTGGCAAAATACCTAGCCAACATCTTAGGACCATTGGTGGGAATTTCTAAGCATCACATCCAGAACTCTCAGGATTTCACCAACAAGATTGAAGATATAGTACTTGGTGCAGAAGAAATGGTGTCCTATGATGTGACATCTCTCTTCACCTGTATACCCACCAAGGAGGCTGTTGACATGGTGAGAAAATGGCTAGGCCAAGACAGCACCATTATCAGCAGAACTGATCTCAACCCAGAATAGGTGTGTTCCCTACTGGACTTGTGCCTGAATACCACCTATTTCAAATACATGGATAAGTTCTATAAGCAAAAACATGGATGTGCTATGGGATCTCCAGTTTCACCCATTGTGGCCAACCTTTACATGGAGGAGGTAGAAAAACAGGCGCTTAATACCTTTAAGGCATAGCACCCAGCCACTGGTTCAGATATGTGGATGACACCTGGGTTAAAATCCAACAGAAGGAAGTACAAGCTTTCACAGAACACATTAATGCGGTAGACCAAAACATCAAATTCACAAGGGAAGAGGTACAAAACAACACACTGGCTTTCTTGGACTGCTTGGTAAAAGTCAGGGAGAATGGTAAACTGGAAGTAGAGGTTTACAGAAAACCAACGCACACAGATCAGTATTTGATGTTTGACTCCCACCACCCTTTAGATCACAACCAGAACTATAGTATATGTATTAATAATACCAGTAATTCTCAATGTTAGGTTTTTATATATTCTGTATAATCACTTAGCCTAATAGCAGCCATTTTGTTTTCGACTCCATTTTGTGCACATATTACTTAGTCTGTTTTTCTCAAAATGTACCAAGCTGTACCTAGCCCAAGCTGTTTCTCATGGCCATAGATAATACGTTATCTCAAGGTCTTCTGCCTCCTATGTCAACTTGTCTCTATTCTCGCATTCCAAGACATGTTTTATTATATTATTTACAGACATAAAGTCTGGTAAAGCCCCTTTTCGTCATGCAAGGTTTTTCCTTTGTTTCATATATGCCAATGTATGACCTAAATAAACTGAGATAGTTTTCAGTACATGCCCTGTGTGTGTCTCAATTCTATCTCCCGCAGCTGTGAGGCTTTTTCAGTGTTCTAGAACTAGGCATCAAATAATGGTTGGACCAGTGTAGGATATATTATTCTTACACTCAATATTATATAGTGTCCCTGTACCAACCAGAACTACAGTATATGCACACAGATCAGTATTTGATGTTTGACTCCCACCACCCTTTAGATCACAAGCTGGGTGTGATTAGAACCCTGTAGCACCAAGCCGAGAACATCCCCACTAGCACAGAGGCAAAGGCTAAAGAAATGAAACATCTCAGAGGAGCCCTTAAAACTTGTGGATATCCAGACTGGGCTTTCGTCAAAAGAAGTAGAAGAAAAGAAAAGAACACGTATACCAACAGTGAAGGGGAAAAGCAAGACAAGAGGAAGAACATGGTCATCTCATATGTAGCAGGGGTCTCCGAAAAATTAAAAAGAATTAAAAAAAAAAAACACTGTATCCCTGTCTGCTTTAAACCAAACAACATACTGAGGCAGCAATTGGTGCATCCGAAAGACCCAATATCGAAACACAGGAAAAGCGACATCATATACGCAGTGCAGTGAAGAATGCTCTGATTTGTATGTGGAGGAGACCAAACAGCAACTGCATCAATGTATGGCCTAGCACAGAAGAGCCAATTCCTCGGGTCAGGACTAAGCCGTGTACCTGCATCTTCAGGATAAATTACATACCTTTGAAGATTGTAATGTTAACATATTGGCAAAGGAACATGACTGGTTCAAAAGAGGTATCAAGGAGGACATTTATGTGAAAATAAAGAAACCAAGCCTAAAGAGAGGTGGGGGGGTTCAACACCAACTGCCATGTACAGTGCTGTTTTGACACCTTATGCTGGGCGTTCCTCTTAGCCACTATCCAATCACGCCCTTAACACTTGGCTGTGATATGCTAATTGGGATTTTCCAGGGTACATAATTGCCACAGATTCTTGTACAAGTCATTCTGAATTGAGAAAGCCAGTCGGATGACTAGCGAAACGTCTTCAAGAACTAAACTTCAAGTCCAGTTGATCTAATTGAATATTTTTGTCATGCTGTTTCCACTCTATATAACTACCAAAGTCAGTGAGAACTGCTCCATATCTTGAGGTGTTTAAATTCAGACTGAAAGCCCACCTGTTCAGTGCAGCATTTGCAAACCCGTAGATTGTGACAAAATTTCATCATACCACCAAATACTGAATTCTTAATTATGTTAAGCGCTTTGAGTCCAACTGGAGAAAAATGCTATATAAATGTTAATGTATTGTAGTATTGTATACTTATTTTTAGTACTGCTGCACCACAGTTTTGTTTTTTCTGCCATGCCTATTTTTTTTTTTACTGACACTAAAAGAGTCTTTCTGAAGAGACACTCACCCAGCCGCTGTAAGCCTATATACCATAGGATGCTTTGCAATGTGCATGTAAATATTCAACGCCCTTTTGGTGTCCTATAACTTTTGTGCAAATTACATTTTATAGTGCAAAAGTAATGCTTTCTTAAAATGGCTGTAAATTTCAGAAAAAAAGTAAATTTGCCCTTTTATAAAAATAGCATTAAAGGGTAACTGTGGTCTCAAATTCTTCCAAACTAGTAATAATTATATAAAAAGTCTTCCTTCATACCTTCAAAATAAAACCTAAATCACATCTCTAGATAAAATTTGTGAGAAGTTAGTGATGGAAAGGTTCAGCAATGTAACTTCCTGGTTGAACACTTCCTGTTTTTAGCTGTGACCAGCTTGTAGTCATGTGACCAGCCTGTCTGCATTAATAGGCTTCCCTTCTCAATTGTCAATTTTTTCCTCAGGTATTCCTGATTTCCCCAGCAATAAGTCTTAACTGAGCATGCTTCTCCCCCGGGGGGAAAAGGGCCGGCAGAGGTCAGGTGATGTCGTTCAACCTACTGGAAGCAGGAAGTTTGAACATTCACCCCAAAGTAATTTCTCACATTCTCCAGCCAGAGATGTGATTGTTGGCTCAGTGTAAAGGAAATACTGCCGGCTTTCATTTAACTTGTTTTGAGACCACAGTTGCCCTTTAATATCTCTAAAATCATACAGTGCAGGATACCCTTCCATAAAATATAAAATAAATATCATTATTAGAAAAATGTGTATTTCCGCGGCCAGCAATTTTGCAGGAAAATGTAAAACCTGCTTACAGACGTTTCTTTGAATACAAATCTAATTTTACCCGGCCTTTCATAATATTAATATTTTCCGGTTTCAAAAAACATCTCGGTTTTTAAATTGTGTAAACTCCCCACCACATCAGTTAAAATGAATGACATAACAGATCATGATAATGCATCGGAAATATTCGGAAAGTCTCCTTGATGTAAAGTGCTGGGAGAATTGTGTGCTACTTTACATAACAGGATTTTCTCCAACCTACAAAATGCATTTTTAACTGCCTAAAGCACTTTAAGTTATTTCCGTCTCTGGAAAAGCAGCATCCTTTGCTGGAGAGTAAAGTTTACAACATCTAAAAGGGACGGTGAGAAAAATTATTCAGCAGAAATTGTCAGAAGTTTCCCATTTTCAAATACATTCTCTTTTTTTCTGACTTAAAGTGCAACAACATAAATAATTCACAAAATAAGCAGCTATAATGGAATATTTATGGCCGTTTTCCTCTGAGCAATAATCTGTCACTTTTCCAATAATGTCAACATGTTTTTCAAAGGGAATTTATGTTCGTTTTATGTTGGCTTGACAATGAAATATGATATGTTGATTTTCGAATCCAATGCTTGGTACGGGAAGGCAGTCAAGATGATTCGAAATTGTCCCTCTGTTGAATGTTAACTGGGTCGTCTGGTTCTGATGTTGTCATTTAGCGATCGATACAGAAAAAATGATCTGCTAAATATTGATCGGATCAGGGATGTAAAGCACCTATTAAAGGGGTTCAGATGAAAGCCATAATAATGGATGATGCAGATTTAGAATAAATTATTCTCTAATGTGAAAGAATTATCATAAATCTTTCTTAAAATATTTTCAAACCTTTGTGGGATGTTCTAAATGGAAATATACCCCCCAGAATCTCCTATGTCTTACCTTCCGTTCTTCAGTTAATATAACAGGAGCCAGGAACAAAGATAGAAAACTTACTCACGAGCGTGGTCCAACCCTGACTGCTCTGACAGGTCTTGACTGTTTCCGGCTCTAACTAAACTATAGTGTGCACATTATTGGGCATGCGTGCTATAGTTTGGTCAATGCCTGAACAGTCAGAACCTATCAGAGCAGCCACCATTAGATGGTGCTCACAGGTAGGTGTTCTCATGGAGTTTGGTAGTTGTACTGTATGTATGTATGTATAGGTTATTTATATAGCGCCACTTGGGGACACAGCGCTGTACAATATCAAAATACAAAAATTCATACAAGGAGGACGATATTATAAATATAAGTAGTTCAGTACATAATAACTTATATCAATTATTTAAATATATAAGGGCTTGAGCCTTGCCACAAGATAAAGGAGAATGTTAAATATGAGGCATCCGGCAATATTGTAAAATACAGGCCTAGGCTGGGTTGACATGATTGCTATAAAATACAAAAACGGTTCAGTTTATTTGAATATACAGACAGGAGTTCTGTGTGCTCTTCTGTTCTGACTTATTCATCGATCAGCAAGATGATTCTGTGGATGTTGATCAAGTATTTCACATGTCATGTACCAAGGGTACAAGAAGCTGCAACATAGTAATTGAATAAAGACATACGTCCATCAAGTCCAACCTACTCACTTTTTTTTTAAACGCTTCCTAACAGTTGATCCAGAGGAAGGCAAAAAAACCAGCTAAAAATGGGAGGGAAAATTCCTTCCTGACTCCGAACAGCAATCGGAAAGTATCCCTGGATCAACCAGATCTATATATATTAATACCAGTAATTCTCAATATTATATAGTATCCCTGTACCAACCAGAACTACAGTATATGTATTAATACCAGTAATTCTCAATATTATATAGTATCCCTGTACCAACCAGAACTACAGTATATATATTAATACCAGTAATTCTCAATATTATATAGTATCCCTGTACCAACCAGAACTACAGTATATGTATTAATACCAGTAATTCTTAATATTATATAGTATCCCTGTACCAACCAGAACTACAGTATATGTATTAGTACCAGTAATTCTCAATATTATATAGTATCCCTGTACCAACCAGAACTACAGTATATGTATTAATAATACCAGTAATTCTCAATATTATATAGTGTTCCTGTACCAACCAGAACTACAGTATATGTATTAATACCAGTAATTCTCAATATTATATAGTATCCCCATACCAACCAGATCTACAGTATATGTATTAATACCAGTAATTCTCAATATTATATAGTATCCCTTTACCAACCAGAACTACAGTATATGTATTAATACCAGTAATTCTCAATATTATATAGGGTCCCTGTACAAACCAGAACTACAATATATGTATTAATACCAGTAATTCTCAATATTATATAGTATCCCTGTACCAACCAGAACTACAGTATATGTATTAATACCAGTAATTCTCAATATTATATAGTATCCCCATACCAACCAGAACTACAGTATATGTATTAATACCAGTAATTCTCAATATTATATAGTATCCCCGTACCAACCAGAAATACAGTATATGTATTAATACTAGTAATTCTCAATATTATATAGTATCCCCGTACCAACCAGAACTACAGTATATGTATTAATATCGGTAATTCTCAATATTATATAGTATCCCTGTACCAACCAGAACTACAGTATATATATATTAATACCAGTAATTCTCAATATTATATAGTATCCCTGTACCAGCCAGAACTACAGTATATGTACTAATACCAGTAATTCTCAATATTATATAGTATCCCTGAACCAACCAGAACTACAGTATATGTACTAATACCAGTAATTCTCAATATTATATAGTATCCCTGTACCAACCAGAACTACAGTATATGTATTAATACAAGTAATTCTCAATATTATATAGTATCCCTGTACCAACCAGAACTATAGTATATGTATTAATAATACCAGTAATTCTCAATATTATATAGTGTCCCTGTACCAACCAGAACTACAGTATATGTATTAATACCAGTAATTCTCAATATGATATACTGTAGTATCCCTGTACCAACCAGAACTACAGTATATGTATACCAGTAATTCTCAATATTATATAGTATCCCTGGATCAACCAGAACTGCAGTATATGTATTAATACCAGTAATTCTCAATATTATATAGTATCCCTGTATTAATATGTATTAATAATACCAGTAATTCTCAATATTATATAGTGTCCCTGTACCAACCAGAACTACAGTATATGTATTAATACCAGTAATTCTCAATATTATATAGTATCCCTGTACCAACCAGAACTACAGTATATGATCATATCCCTGTGCAAATGTCGCTTCTCTAATGTAAACAGCCCTAATTTAATCTGCCTGCATATTTAAGCCCCTCCATTCCCCTTATTAATTTAGTTGCCCTTCTCTGAACTGCTTCCATTTCCAAGATGTCCCTTTTGTATATTGGATTCCAAAACTGCACCGCATATTCCAAATGAGGCCTTACCAGTGCCTTGTAAAGAGGGAGAATATTTTTCTCTCTTGAATCCATTCCCCTCTTTATACAAGACAATAATGCTACCTGGCATTGTTTGCTACAGCTAAGTCTGATATCTACCAGAACACCCAAATCTTTTTCCATTACAGATTCACTTATAACACTTATTTATGTTCTGCAGTGTTCTTAAGAATGTATTACGGTAGCTTCAATATTCCACAGGCTTTCATGGGGGAATAACTGCAACCAATGGATAAAATGGCTTCTTTTTGTCCTTAACCTCTGTTGAAAATCAATAATTTCTTAGCTGTAAAACACTCAGGAAAATGCCATTTGTTGTAATATAAAAAGGTGAGACGTCATTTAAAAAGGCTTTGGAGAAAAAAGACCCTAAAAGGACTAGGAATTTAAATGAGAGTTTTTCAAAATACAAAAATAAACTGTATAGAGTAGTTTTTAGTAGAAAGAAATACATTTGCGTTTGTCAAGTTTTTTTGATAGAAAATGGTAGTTCATTTGTATATACAGTATAAGTTGTAACTATAGTACAAAGTCTAGTTATTTGAAGGTAAGGAATAATATAGTTAGTATAAATAATAATAATAAATAAATAGAAGAGACTTCTGGGTAATTTTCATGTTTCCATGGTAGCCCTTGAGCAAATGCTACAGTATATCGTGTATGAGGCTTCTAACAAGTTATCCTTTAAGCAGGGTAATATTAATCAAAAAGTATGAACAGTGACAATCAATCAAAATTAAATGCAGAGATAAACTTATACACATTCAGGGAGATTCAATAAAAGTTCCTATTGTTTAAAATGGTGCTAATTTTGCCCCAACCAATCAGATCTTATTTAACATTTGAAAGCTAACAACAAAATTAGCACCATTTTTAACGATAAGAACTTTTATTGAATAACCCTGATAGGAAATTTAAAAAAATACTACAGAGATGGACTAGAACTCAAACCCGAGTTTGTTACGAACTTTAATAGTTTGAACGAAACCCGAACTATTCCGGATTTTTCTCTGATCCTTGAATGTGTCGTTCAATTTTGGTAACCCTCGAAATCGTCGATAACATTGACTTTAGCGCTCCATAACCCTCGAATGCGGCGTTCAGTAACCCTTGAAATACGCGATAACTCTCGAATATGGCGTCCGATCTTGGTAACCCTCGAAGTCGCAACAACCCTACCATGTGGCATTAGATTTTGATGACCTTCGAAGTCGGCGATAACGCTCGAATGTGGCATTCGATTTTGGTAACCTTCGAAGTCGGCGACAACCCTCGAATGCGCGGTTCGTTTTTGGTAACCCTCAAAAAATGTGGAAGGCAAAAAATAGCTAGATTGTGGGGAAAGTTAGTATTTAGTTCTAGATATTTTTACGTGTTTCCCAAAACTTTTCCCGGGTCCCAGAGCCATGTAAGGTAAGGTACCATTACTATTTTATCTGTATCTTATCAGAACTTTTCTAAATATTAGGTCCCCATTGACTTTAATGGGTCCATTTTCGAACTTCCAAACTTTCGAAAGTTTGAAAACGAACTAAACTTCGGCCATCTCTATACGGCACAGTCAGGCTGTAAAAGCTAGCTTGCAGCTTTTAAAAAGGTAGCTACTAACATTCCTGCCACTCACAATTATGAAGATTGTGATGTCAACATGCAGTAGATGTCAACACATACATGTATGTATTAATAAGGTTTTTTCTCATCATTCAATTGATATTGCTTTATACAGTTCAGTTTAAATCCAGAACCCCTTCCCACAAAGTGAGTTATTATTGCCTAGTCAGTATCTTTGATATCCTTAAAGGAGAATGACATTCACCATCTTCAGTAATTACTAAAATATCTATAACTGTGACCCTATCAGAGTGTTTTGAGGATGAATATTACGAAAAGCTATGACTGTAAAGATAAGGCATGGGACCAATCTTGTGATACCAGTAAAGAGGGGAACCTATATTCTTCTCATAGTAAAGTAACCTGAGCCTTTGAAAATGATTTGTCAGTGTTTGAAGGTAAAGGCAGTTAAAGATGGTACCAACTTTTATGGATAATTTAACTTGTTTACCTACTGGAGCATTTTAGATATATAACATCTTTTGATGTAAACCAAATATAAAAGACCTGAAAAATGTATGTGTAACCAAAGTGGTGGTAGAACATTGAGAGTGAGTAAGATGCTTGATGGTCATTGGTGTATTAAAAACAATAAATTTCCCTATCGCAACTGACCTGCACTTGTTCCCGTGATGTAGTCACCACTTTATGACTGTAAATGAATGCTTCATGTGAATGTGAGAGGTAAGCTGCGATCTTTTGCACGGCTTTAAAGCCACAATTGCAATACAAAATGAATATGAAACCCTCACCCAATATTAAATCGATTAGCATGGGTTTTGCACATATTTTTTCCCTAAGCATGGGATTTTGCATCTCCCTGCTGGTGTATGAAAAAACTATTTTAAAAAGGTAAATTTCTAAAGATTTCTTATAATTGTTGTTTCACTTCTAAATTAGATTTTTGGTTAGACAGACTAGTTTTACATTTGGAAATGGTTGTTTTGCCTGTACTGTACTGTAATCCACAAACCTGTTAATGTTCCCACGACATTCTAACAACTGCCTAGACCAGTCATTTTGCTATTAAAGGGCAACTATAGTGAAAAACAAACTTTGTCTATATACAATATACAGATCACTTAGTATAAGCTGCCTTACTTTCATCCTGCTGTGTGGCTTCCTTTCTTCACACTGGCAGAAGTTTGAACCAAGCTGTGTAGTCCCCCTCCCCTCTCTGTCTAGTCCCCCTCAAGCAGTAAAGGGCTGTATGAAAGGTCCGGGCATGCACAGTTGAAAAGACTTTAAATGAAGTGCTGACATCCTGTTGACCCCTCTCTTCCAGAGCTAGACTGCAAGCAAGCAAAGTGTGGGAGAAAGTAGCAATGTGCGGAAGGGAGGGGCAGAGGGGGAGAGAGGAGGACAAGTGGTGCTGAGAACTGAACTCTGACTGTTCTCTAAGTTTGCTAATTGTTATTTATTTTTGTACCTAAAGTTCATATCTCTCCCCCTGCTTAGCTGAGATCATAATTACTGAAGACAGAATCAGTGTAGCAGCAGCTACAGAGAGACCTTCACAAACACAGTGAAACTGTTTGTTATCCTGATACATTTCATTTGCTTTAGTCTATATATTTCATAGATTGCACTGTATGTCTAGTTTGGTATATATGCTGTATTACTGCATTATTATATATAATGTGTGTCTTGTTTGGTATATAGTCTGTATTACTGTATTATATATACTGTATTAGTTTTTACTTGGTGATGTCCATTTGAGTCACTGGTTTTGTATGTATATAAGATTTTGGGGGGGGGCTGTTTTATAGTGTGTTATGCTCATATTGCTGGGTTAATGGTACTTATAGTGTGGGTGAGGGAGTGTGTGACAGTGCTGCATGGGAGCTTTGGATTGTAATATCGTAATTTAACAATATTGCTCCTTTATAAATACCTTTATAAATACCGTCCTTTATAAATACTGTCCTTTATAAATATCGTCCTTTATAAATACTGTCCTTTATAAATACTGTCCTTTATAAATATCTTCTGCAGGACAGCCAAATATTCAGAATTATGTGACATTCAACATTAAATCAATCTAATATCATGGCCAGTTTATAGCCAGCAACAAAAGGATAAATGAGACATTCAGAAACACATTTTAAGCAACTTGCTAAAATTCTTCAGTATAAATAAAGTTAGTGAGGAGACATTGGGAACTGGAGAGGAGCTAGATGGCACATAATCAAACTCTGATAAATCTTCTGACACGGAACAATACAGGAGGTTAATAACTAACATAATGAATATTGGGTCGAGACCAGGACTATGTACTTTCTTCTAAAAGACCCTGGACAGGGAGGGATGATAAATACATATTTTCTGGTTGGACCAGTGATGAAACTAGAGGAGCTTGGAGCTCTGTGTTTGGATCTATACTTTCTAATTTGCTCATTACTATAATTACTCTTGGCTTTGAAGGTGACATTGGCATTTTGGCTAGGTTTTCTAATGATACCACAAGATAATATAACATCTCTCCAGGATAAAGCTGGATATTTGTTATAAAATGGTCTAGACTGAGGGAACAGGAAACTGCATTTTCTATAATACTATTATAGAAAATGTAGCTCCAGCTCATTTTTAGAATCCTAATTACAGCTATTCTAAAACTGTGGTGTAAAATAAGGATAGCATTTTACAACACTGATGGCGAATGGTATTTTACAATGTTCGTAAAGGTGCTGCATTTTGAGATACTGCACCTTTATTAATATGCCCAAAATGTTGTTGGATAAAGGGTTTTACTGGAACACAGAAGGTTAAAAATTCTATTGCATTCTAGAGTTTAGGGTCTGGTGGCTCTGTTTATAAATGTGATAGCTTTTCTGTTGTATCACATACATACACACACACACACACACACACACATATATACTTGTATCACTTACCTAGAGTCAGATTCATGTCTCAATGTGACACGTTTAGAGATGTCCGAACTTTGCAAAATCCGGTCCGCTCGAGGAGCCGCGAATTTTAGAAAAAATTCGAAAATCCGTGAGCGGACCCGTTAAAATGAAAAATATTCTCGAAATTACGAGATTTCTCGTAATTTCGAAAATTTTCTAAAAATGGATTTTTCAAAAATACGAGTAATCCTCGTAATTTCGAAAATTTTCGAAAATACGTATTTACGAAAATAAGAGACATCCTCGTAATTTTGAAAATGTTCGAAAATACGTATTCCCGAAAACACGAGAAATCCGCGGTTCGGAAGGCGAAAAATCCGCCGTTCGCGAACGGGATAAATCTGCGGCGGATCCGGGTTCGGATCCCGCGAACCGGCCATCCCTAGACACGTTATGTAAAGGTGTGCACACACTTTAATGATAAAGGGCCAATACCATGCGATCTGAAAGAATTGCCCCTTGACCTGACCAAAAATTTCCCTCAGCCTCAGTCGTCCCAAAGTAAAGTATAGGAAGTCAGTCGCTGCTAAAGGGAAATGTGCAGTCCCGATGTTAAATGTTTGTATAGGGAGATTTCTCGGGACCGTGTATAGGGGGAGCGTTAAAAAATGACACACAAAATGAAAGAATCTAAACAATCTTAAAGATCTTTGCCGTGTGTCTTTTATTATTAGATGAGTTTTAGCTGACTGGAAAGAACCAAATATAAGGTGTACCACTCTTCCCATCATTTTTAACTTGTAGAAGGTCTGAAGTCTAATTGTATAATTGGTTCAGATGACCCCTCTATGTAATTCAATTTTAATGTTTAAAGACAATCACAATATTCTGTTATCTGTGGTACATGTTTGGGAGACCAGCTTGTCTATGAGGCCGAATGAACATTTGACCATCCAGAAGGCGTTACCAGCAGGAAAGGAAAGTTACCAATATAGCATTGCAGGTCTTTATTACATGGGAAACACCTGACACATAATAAATATAAAAAATAAATGATTGTCCAGAAACAAGTGATGGCAGGTTACAATTATAGGGCAATGCCACAAGATCCCCAAAGTCAAATATTGTAGGTAGGCAGTACACCCTTTCAAACCATTATACTTACGCATCTCTAAACCACTTCTGATGAGAAAAATGGTTACCATAAGAGAAGCGTGTCTAGATGCATTCCCTCTAAGGGCTAGGCCACACTTATCCGTCTTAACGTGTGATTCGATCGTGCATTAAAAAAAACACTAGTGTTTGTCAATTGGTCTGGCCACACTAGCGCACCATTGGCAACACTAGCGCACCGCTGGCCACACTGGCTACACTAGCGCACCACTAATGTTTCCGTTGGGCATTTTTGGTGCGATTCGCATGCTCTCCGATTACGGAATATAACCGGGATCGCAGCACAAGGGGATCGCACAAAGTGCACAATTAGGGCGTGTTGTAGTGTGGCCCTAGGAAGGACTAAAGGAACTGTAGTGATGTCATGAGTTTCCATTATAATATAATATAAAGGCAGATCAACTTAACATGGGCAATGCAGAGAAAAAAGGGAATATTATAGTAAGGTAATAAATTATGAATGTGTAACTTTAATTATGTGGTATTATTCCTTTAGAAAGTGATTTCAGAATTTGTTTTTATATTAAAATAACCCAATTATCAACTTCATGTGTACTCTAGGAAACAACACATCATATCCATGCTTCAAATTGTCAATGAGGCAGTAAAAAATGTGAATTTTTATATTATTTACATTTTATATTGAATCCCGCCACCTAAATTTTGTAAAGGGTAAAATAAATGCCAATGGCTTGCTCCAAACTCCTGTGCTAGACCTTGTGGAACAGTGAGATAATGCTCTCCACACGCCTGTGCTAGACCTGTGGAACATTGAGATAACGCTCCCAAACTCCTGTGCTAGACCTTGTGGAACAGTGAGATAATGCTTCCAAACTCCTGTGCTAGACTTTTGGAACAGTGAGATAAGCTCCAAACCCCTGTGCTAGACCTTGTGAACAGTGAGATAATGCTCCAAACTCCTGTGCTAGACCTTGTGGAACAGTGAGATAAGCTCCAAACTCCTGTGCTAGACCTGTGGAACAGTGAGATAATGCTCCAAACTCCTGTGCTAGACCTTGTGGAACAGTGAGATAATCCTCCAAAACTCCTGTGCTAGACCTTTGTGGAACAGTGAGATAATGCTCCAAACTCCTGTGCAAGCCCTTGTGGAACAGTGAGATAATGCTCCAAACTCCTGTGCTAGACCTTGTGGAACGTAGATATGCTCCAAACTCCTGTGCTAGACCTTGTGGAACGTGAGATATGCTCCAAACTCCTGTGCTAGACCTTGTGGAACAGTGAGATAATGCTCCAAACTCCTGTGCTAGACCTTGTGGACAGTGAGATAATGCTCCAAACTCCTGTGCTAGACCTTGTGGAAGTGAGATAATCTCCAAACTCCTGTGCTAGACCTTGTGGAACAGTGAGATAATCCTCCAACTCCTGTCTGCACCTTGTGGAACAGTGAGATAATGCTCCAAACTCTGTGCTAGACCTGTGGAACATGATATAACTCTCCTTGAATTATTAGTAACTTGAATTACTTTTAACCTTGAAATCCCAAACTGTTGGGCAACATTGACTAAGATATTGTTCAATGACATAATGGCCACAAAACACAACAAGGAGCATTTGCGCAAGCGCTGAAAAATCACAATTAGCGTTAGCATGGGAAAAATTGTTACTGAGTCTCACAACACTTTGTTTTAATAATATTTAAGGGCATGGTTTATAAAACAGATATTTAAGTATAATTATTGTCCCCATTCTGGCAGAGTAAGCTCTGGCTCCTCCCCTTCATGCAGTCAATCAAGGCTGTGGCTGTTGACATCACAACCAGTGATTGACTGCGGGTTCTTTCTGCTGCGCCTCCTGTGCACATGCTCACCTTATAAAAGCTCGTTGAGGAGAGGGAAGAGGCAGATACCTTATGGTATCTTATGTTAATTATCTTTGTTACAATCAAGGCTCCTCCCTTAATTATTGTCCCCATTCTGGCAGAGTAAGCTGGCTCCTCCCTTCATGCAGTCAATCAAGGCTGTGCTGTTGACATCACAACCAATGATTGACCGCTGGTTCTTCTGCTTCCTCCTGTGCACATGCTCAACCTTTAAAAAGCTCATTGAGGAGAGGGAGGAGGCAGATACCTTATGGTATCTTATGTTAATTACTTGTTACATCAAGGCTCCTCCCTTATTATTGTCCCCATTCTGGCAGAGTAAGCTGGCTCCTCCCTCATGCAGTCAATCAAGGCTGTTGCTGTTGACAATCACAACCAATGATGTGACTGCTGGTTCTTCTGCTGCCTCCTGGTGCACTTGCTCAACCTTATAAAAAGCTCATTGAGGAGAGGGAGGAGGACATACCTTATGGTATCTTATGTTAATTATCTTGTTATAATAAAGGCTCCTCCCTTAATTATTGTGCCCATTCTGGCAGAATAAGCTGGCTCCTCCCTTCATGTAGTCAATCAAGGCTGTGACTGCTGACATTACAACCAATGATTGACTGCTGTTTCACCTGTAGCCTCCACTGCACATGCTCAACTTCTAAAAGCTCATTGAGGAGAAGAGGAGCAGATACCTTATGGTATCTGATGTTTAATTACTTGTTACAATCAAGGCTCCTCCCTTAATTATTGTGCCCATTCTGGCAGAATAAGCTGGCTCCTCCCTTCATGCAGTCAATCAAGGCTGTGGCTGTGTGACACACAACCAATGATTGACTGCTGGTTCTTTCTGCTGCCTCCTGTGCACATGCTCAACCTTATAAAAGCTCATTGAGGAGAGGGAGGAGGCAGATACCTTATGGTATCTTATGTAATTATCTTGTTACAATCAAGGCTACTCCCTTAATTTTGTGGCCCATTCTGCAGAATAAGCTGGCTCCTCCCTTCATGCAGTCAATCAAGGCTGTGGCTGTTGACATCACAACCAATGATTGACTGCTGGTTCTCCTGCTGCCTCCTGTGCACATGCTCAACCTATAAAAAGCCATTGAGCGAAGAGGAGGCAAATCCGTTATGGTATCTTATGTTATTATCTTTTTACAAATGCACGTTCACAGTGGAAAAAAAAGCATGTTGGGAGATATTTACCTCACTATTTGGTAAATTTTGTGGGTGACTTCCGTTATGATTAACTCTACCACAAACAGGAAGTTTTTAAAACAACAAGCTCTCCCTTACCACATGTCCTGTCTTTATACATTAAAAACAATTAAAAACAGAGCAAAATAAATCCAAGAGATTTCCTCGATTTTATCCTCACTGTTTATACATTCCCCTATGATATACATAATAATATTGTTCCTCAAGCAAAGCCTAAAGACATTCAATCCAAGACCTGTCAGAGTTGCATCAAATATCCGGCTTCGATTTCATAAATTACTTACACGCCAACGTGCGCAGACGCTTTTCTTGTAAGTTTCTAAAATATTCACCTCCGGACCTTTCCTCCTTTTTACTTTTTTGTTGTTGTTTTTCTAATGTATTAGAAGGAAAGTGTTTCATGCTAAAACAGGTTCTCTTATTATTCCAACATTTATCGACAGCTGTTAAACCAAGGTGAATTTTATAATTACTGAAAAAAACCCCGGAAGATATAAAGGTCATTATTACATTTGTGTATTCAGCGAAGCTTTAAAAGTTTGAGATGAAAAAAGATTTGTTTTTTTATGATTGTCCTAGCTGTCAAGGACAGTTTGTCACCATAAGGTATAATGTCTCCCTATTGGTTATATATTATGATGTAAGCAGTGTCCCCTCTTAGGCGTAGGCTGTGTACACACTGGCAGATATTCTGGTTTGACGACCAATCCACGGTACTTCCCGGTTGGTCAGCCGGAAATTCTGCTGGTTGGGGGTGGGCTTTGTCGTCGCCCATCACATATAATTTTGGCGATCACTACTACATGACGGAGCATGCCCCGGGTAGTACCGTGCGATTTGTGGTTGTACAATAATAGCGTGTGACAGCTTAGATTTGTCGAGTGCACAGTAAGGTGGTACAAACAAGAATGAGCGGGACAATTCCGTCAGATCCAGCAATCTTGCCTTCGCGCCCGAGGAAGCTTCACATCAGCCTCGTGGTTCCTTTGAAATTCCCCAAAAAGGTCCCTCGGCCGTAGATGTTTCTGGCACTCTAAGCTGTGCGCTTGTGCTCACGTACACAACTCTGCAGGGTAAATGGTGCGCGCTGGAATTAAGCACATTTAAATGAAGTGCACCACAATTTTATTTTGTATGTGCACAGAAAATATACATTTGCGCACTCTTCCGTTGAAATTAAGGGAACATTGGATGTACCGGTGGGTCTTTTTTTTTTTTTTTTTTTCATTTTTTTTATTGTTTGAAATCATTTCAAAGAACAGGCTTGTGATTTATTATTACATAACACAAAAACAAAAAAGATAGACAGACAGAAGCTGTAGATATTAAATAAACAAGGCTTTCTATTAGTCAGAGAGATTACATCCTTGTCATAGCCAAGCAAAGCGAACCAAAACAAATATGTAATCTACATGCAAGTTTATTAAGATACTACAGAGGGAACTCACACATGTCATTTTAAGCAGAACGCTGATTCACAACATCCATAAGAAATTAGCTCTGATACGTTCATTGGTTTTAAACTAATTACAAGAAACTCTCAGGTATTCAATAAAAGTTCTTATCATTTAAAATGGTGCTAATTTTGCCCCAACCATCAGGTGTAGCTTTCAAATGTTAATAAGATCTGATTGTGGGGCATTTAGCACCATTTTAAACGATAAGAACTTTTATTGAATCTCCCTGTTTTTTGTATGGGTAAATTCCCTAGAGTGGTTTTTTGTAATTCTTTCTTATCCTATTCCTTTCTGCTCCAGTTAATACGTCTTGGTTCCATTCTTATGAATAGTAACCCTCATTTTGATTCAATTGGCATCAGTATTCCAAACATGTTTTGTTGTTCTAAAGGGATGGATAACTAGAACCTGAACCCAAGTTCGATTCAGATTTTACGAGTTTACATTTCAGATGAAAATTATCGAACATTCAAAGATTCTCAAATTTTTGAATGATAACCCTCAACTTTAGCACTCCATAACCCTCTAATGTGGTGTTGCTAACCCTCCAATACAGCGATCGATTTTGGTAACCCTTGAAAATTCAGTGCGAAAGCTTGAGAATAGCTCAATGCTAGTATTTAAACAGGTTTTGGTGATAGGTCCGTGTTCCCAGACCACTTCCCAGTGTTCTAGAGACATTTACTGTAAGTTACCATTGCTATTTTAAACCGTATTTTATCAGAACTTTTCAAACTATTTGTCTCATTGATTTTAATGGGTTCGTTTTCCTTTTACTGAAGTTCAAAAGTTCATAAACGACCAATCTTAGGTTTTGGCTATCTCTATTCTACAAAGCCTCAGAACAACGCTGAATCAGAAGGAAAAGCACCTTAATATAACAATAATCTGTGTGTCATATGTGTTTTCATATGTTTGTTGGGAATATTTATCTTTCTACAAACATAGAAAGATAATCAATGCACTTCCTAGCCCCATACAATATCATCAGATAATATGATATTGTATGGGGCCCAGGAATGTGCATTGATTATCTTTTCTATGTTTGTATAAATGTTTGACCAGATCAGTAGCACTTCCGCTAAATGTAGTTGTAAATTAGCCTAATTGGAGTGCTCCCACAATCCTTGTATTGTATGTATATTTATCTTTCTAACATGGGCTTTGTTTTATTTCCCACATGCCAGTATCACATGATGTGGTCACTGACTATGTGGGGTCTTTACACATGCTCAGCCCTAAATACTGCAGGAACTGTTTATAGCTGGAACAGATGGTCACACCCTATTTGCCTCTAGCCAATCGTTTTAAGTTCGATTAGGCAACTGGACCGGAACTGCACATGACATCATTTTTTTGCGAATCGCATGCGCTACTATAATAAGTATTTATGGAATTCCGCACAAATGCACTGTAAACACGCTGCATTGTGATTGTGCTTTTCCACACGTGTTACCCCATTTAGTGTGACCGCAGCCTATCCTGCTCTACCCCATACTGTAAATTCCACAAACGCACCTACCACACGGACTGTGTGTGACAATGTGGAAGGGGCAGTTTGTAAAATCCCAGGTGGTAATCCTCCCCCCCCCCCCCCAGATTGGGATATTAAGGGGTGTCCATTGATCGAATGCTGCACTAAGTTAAACAACAAAAATAAACTTTATTCAAAAATGCTACTGATATGAAGAGCGTCAACATTCAGAACTTTTTTCTTAAACAAATAAAAGCAGCCAAACCAACCGAAACAACCATCTTTGTCAGCATGTTAACCGAGCCATCAGAGCAACTGGTACCTGTACAGTATTCTCTCCAACTTGCTTAAACACTTTCACCTGAGCTGATTAATATATTTCCTTCAGAGAATCTTCTTCCTTGAAACACGCCACTGTTACAGGAACAAAGCCTGTGAATGACAGTAGAAGACAACCTGGCAATATGAAATGGATTTTTCTTAAGAAGCGTGATTATAAAACCTGCTATTTTGTTTTCTCTACGTTTGTCATTTAACAAAAAAAATCATAAAAGACTCGTCCTGCGTGATTTTCCAAAAATATTAGGCTATTCGTCTCAAGTTTTTTAGAAGAGATAAAAACGGTCTTCAGAAAAAATAATACCTAAGCCTATTTCCATTTTTTTGAGAAGCAAAAGTAATGAAGTTTATTTTATAGGCAGCGGAAAACGGACACATTTACAAGCAGATTTTATTTGCGGGTTATAAAAGTAAATGACGCCATTGGTGGGATGAAAAAAATAAATAATGCTTGTTAAGTGGATAGAGTTTGTTCATTGTTCATGAACTTCTGGAAGAAGTTTTAATACACAGTGTTTTAAAATATTCACACTATTTTACTATCTCTCACACAGATGAAAGAATAGAGAGGAGGTCAAGGGATATTCGCCAATGTGAACACTATGGGAGACTAATGAGATATTTTCGAATAAGAAAAAAAGGTGTTTTTAATTGTCCACATGATAGCCACTTAATCCACTAGATTATGGGATTTTTTTTTAAAATTTTTAATTTAAAGGAAAACATAAGTGTGTTAAAGTTTTTTTTTAAAAAAACTGTTAAAATGAAAATTACTTGGGACAGGGTATATAGACTGGTGTGTTCCTACTTCCCCAATTTTGTTTTCTGTGAGAAGCACCAGCCCCGGGGACTTTCCATTTTAAGAAAAAGTTTAGAGTTTTAGAGTTTAGTTATCCTTTAAGATAGAGGCTAGAAGAAACAATAAAGGGGCAATCTCATTGGTTCCTACGTGATCACACTTTATTGGTACTGTATGGGAAAAAAATTCCCCCGATCGGTCTGCTCCCTGTATTGTACTCCCTGTATGGAGCCTGCTGTGATCAATTGGAACATGGCTGTCCCTGACCATTTTCCCCTGTACTTATATAAGGAGATGATTCGAGACTGCCTGTCCTCATCTTTTTTGTGCTAATAGATACAACAAAGTGACCTAATCAATCAATATAGTCAGGGATTTCATTTTCCTTTGGTTATCGTTTCGACACACATTTATTGAAGCCGTCGCTCCCATGGAAGTCACATTGCCATTCGATCTATCCTACTGAATGTTGTTTCTCATCTTCACTTTTAGTTAAGTGGATTACTTCTAGATACTGTAACATTTCAGGTAGCAGCACGCTATTGTTCCTAGGAAAGCCTTGGGCACAATTTACATCCAGAAGCAGGCAACAGTCTTTGGTTTGATTTTCAGACTGACCTCAGTCAGGTTTATTTAGGGTATTAGCTCACACAATAAAATAATAAATCCTATGCCAACCTGGCCTAACTAGTACAAAATAAGTATCCCTGGTTGTTTGAACACTCACAGTCCAGTACTCCCACAGCTCTGTGTCTCTCCCTGGAGAATTGCTGGTTGGACCCAGTCTACTACTGGGGTTTCAACTCTGACACTCAGAGGTACTGGTTCTGTCCTTGCAGACCCACAAACTCTCCTCCAAATCAGGCTACACCGCCCTTTAATAGTGAGCTCCAGCCACAAGCAATTAATTGATCTAAACTGAACTGCAACCAGCACTGAAACCATTTACCATTAGTGTCTTGGCCACAGTAAAGCAAACTATTCACAATTAAATCATTTTAAGACTTTCCTTACATTTACAACCTTTACAATACACCAACAAATGTAGCTGTTTCATCAAATTCCATTGCAGGAGAAACTTCAATAGTATGTCATCTATGAAATTCAGATAACCCTACATTTTTCTCAACAAATAAAAATATACAATAAGGTTTTGCTTATGACTCTACAAATACAAAACCAACATCAGACAGATAACCCTGCAAAAATACATTCAAATCACATATATTTCCATTGTCCCTAACAATGTATGGACGCTTTGTCAATTACTTTAGATCCCAGTATAAATTTAGAATCTTTGGCTGTTTCCAATGTATAACTTGCAGTGCAAGTGGAAAGCATGTTGCAATAAGATCTGATCAGATTTTTAGGCTTGAATTTAACATGTGAAATATATCAATGACACACTAGGAAATGCAGTTTTTTTTTCCTGAAGGGATGAAATGGAGAAGTTTGCATTTCCTGGGTATTTGTGTTCTGATATTCAAAGCAGAAATCCTGTCCTTAAGTGGAGTTTAGCCTTGAGTCTTCAATGCTAATCCACTGATCTTGAGAGTCATTATGAATCTTATAACCTTCAGGAAGAAACATCACAACTATCAATTAAAACGTATCCCTACAGGCAGTTAGAATGACTAAGTTCCTCTCGCTGACAGATCTTGGTTGATCTAAAATTTTTAAAAAACAACAACATCACACCGCCTAAGGGTAATTTATGCCGGAATTCTAATTCAGTAATTCTTTAAAGGTGGCTTTGTCCATTTAAACTGAATAACTATTCTTCTAAATCTAACTATTCTAATGTGCACGTGATAACCCCATGATACGGAGACAGATGTTTTTTCTTCCCTTTGGGGTGTATATAATACCCCATCACTCTAATCGAATGTTGTTTCGAATGTCATTTATAATGAGTAATAACTCTCTAAACTCATACATATAATGAAAAACCATTTGGATGCAGTGACGGGCTAGGAAGATATTTGTGATGACATGAAAAGAAGCATGTACTGTAATGAGAGCTATTGGGTCCTTGCATGTCTGCAAATGAATATCATTACCTCTACTTGTTGATGGTTTCTTAAAGTCATAAATCAGCAGAATTAGATCAAATGATACTCATTAAAAAGACCACTTCCTGTGGAGATTAAAACATAACAATGGCAAAGTGTTATATTATTGCAGTGCCAGATAACTAGAATAGTTGGGAAGTTCATAATGTAAATAAGAAGACGTGTCTGTAGGCTCACCCAAGGTCAACCAATGGTCACAGGTGATTCAGAAGTTGCTTAAATGATGTTGTTTTTAAAAAAAAAAATAGCTTTGCAGCCTTGAAAATGGGCATGGAAATTATTTTTGACCATAGTGTCCAGAAAATCCACCAACCAATGCACAAGACAAGAAAGTAATGGAAATATACGTAGAGTATAACAGTAACACGGACCAAAGGATATACTCCAGCCAGTCCATCAAAGTGCTTGCAGGGAACTCCTTTTAGTCGGTCAAGTAACACAACTGTATTGTCAAGGTTTGTACAGTATTTTCTCATGGTAAGAATTATTAATTGCCCGTAGATGAAGAGAAGCCAGTCTCTGGTGACATGAATGGAGTGGTTACTAATTCAACAATTACTTTGTGCAAAAAAAAATCAAACAGGACAAGGGCCTATTTAAAAATCTGCAGTAAAGCAAATTTGCGATATACCACGGGTTAGTACCCCCAACATTTACGACCACACCGCTGTACAATACCAATCGGTAGTAAGCTACTGGTGTGGTTTTGTATGGGTGTAATACAACTAACGTCGTAAATGTACATCTAATTGTACTGTACAACAATCGCGATCAGAAATGTACAAACGCACAAATGTGCCAAACGTTCCAGGTGTCTTTATAATAGATTTAGAGAGCATTTAAATGGGAACATTTTCCTTTTTCTATAACCAACAAAAAACATGTAAATCAGGAACAGACCTTAGCTAATAAAACTCTTATTGAACGTTGAAGAGTATGAAAGACTTTACAAAACTATTTCAAGGTTATTGTAATTTGCAAAAAGTTTCCATCAAGTAACTTTCCATTAAGAACATTTTATTAAAATTGTGTCAAAACTGGGGAAACAATGACATTGTTAAAGCTTGGCATTTCTGATTCTAAATAGTCATAAATAACAAGTCTAATCTTGTTATTGTTATGGATTTATTATGAAAAAAACAACTCTAATTTAATCTAAACCCCATCATCTGTCTGTAACTCAGTATGTGGTAGAGATACTTGCCTATTACTATGGTAACAATAGTACCCTCCTCGCATATAGGAAAATACTAAGGATATCATGGCTGCAAGGGTAATCATAATTTAGGAAAAAGATGAATCAGTTTCTTTATTGTATTTGTAAGGTTCTTCCACACCTGTAGCAAGGATGCACTGAACAACATTATTGCATAAACAGTGTACTGAAATACTGTATTAAATACTGGAGCTGCTTATTTCACAAAAGAACTACCGTACCTTAGATTTGACATTTTGCTTCTCTGGCTGGTCTTGATCTGTAACTGCAGCAGGGCTTCCAAGGTATTTTAACAGGTGCATTTCCCACAGTTTCATTTCCAGTCCATTGCCTATGGAACATGTAAGCATTCATCAATTAAAATGTTGGAAGCACACTCCATGCTAAATTTGTGTTTATTCAAAACTTGTGCTGACAAAGACACAATCATCGGAGATTCAATAAAAGTTCTTAATCGTTTAAATGGTGCTAATTTTTGCCCCAAACCAATCAGATGTTAGCTTTCAAATGTTAAATAAATCTGATTGGTTGGCAAAATTAGCACTTTTATTGAAATACCCGGAATGTTTTTCAGGGCCAATATCCTTCTTCATGTGCACTTAAGGAGATTGAGCCCCCCTAAAACGTGTCTCCCACAGAGTGTGCTTCTGACCTTAAATTGCTGATCTGGTTTAAACTGCTCATAGCAGTTTCCTATGGCTACAAGATGGAACATCCCAACTGAAATTCGAAAAATCGGTCAAATAAAGGATGGAGGGGGGATGATATGGCTAGAAATTAGCTAGGAGTTTAGGTCATGTAAACTAAAGCCCCCACAATGAATTGGATCAAATTAATCAGAATTTCCTAGATATTTTCCCATGTTTTTTGGCAATATCGATTGGCCCATTGGGAAAATTAAGAAAGACCACTGCCTATAAAATGCAGTCTTTCGACATATAGAAGACATTTGTCTATTGATGAATATCTAATCTATCATCAAGGTCTGCTAGTAATACCAGCATTGTATGGAGCACTTTGTTGCAGTCAATGAAAGCTCAGATTTAACAAAAGAGAAAGACAAATTTGAGCACATTTACTTAACAAAAAGCACTAGGCAAAATTAAGGCCTCCATACATAGCATCGATACTCCGATCAATTTGAAAAATTTGATCGAATTATAATCAGCTATCAAGGAATTTTTTCGTGTTTTTGTTGCCCATACACTACTTGTAGACATTTGTCCTATGGACGAATATCCAATCTATCTAAGTACCCCCCCCGCCGTGGCTGTCACAAAATGAATGGGCCAAATTGGATAATCTCAAGATAAAACTGCTGCTTTTTAAAATGTGGCCTTTAGACACTAGATAGAGGCTATTCTTATAGACAAATGTCTAACTTCTACTGTCTGCCTAGTGTATGACAGCGTTTAGAGGTAATATTAAGTTCAGTAGCTTAGCACACAGTACAAAGGTGTGACCTTAAAGGCAAAAGTCCACCGTGACAGCTACAGAGATGTTCCTGAAGGCAGTCTTACACGCTATATATGCTCTGCTTCGCTCATGCTTCAGAATAGGTGCTCGGGATCATTTCACAACGAGGGACGATCATCCTGCAGTTTATGTACAGTAAATAATCGTGTTCTGTGGGTTTGGGGGGTGAGTTAGGTAGTTATAAAACTTCTTCTGGGGGTGGACTTGTCCTATAAATATATATATACTGTATTTTTGGCCAGGCTATGTAATATTGAGAGCAGGGGATAAAGGGTTAATTAAGTTTCCCAACATCCATCCATACAATTAGGAGCAGAAGATGTGTTTTTGTTATAAACTATTCTGCCTACAAGAGAAAACAATTTGATCTCATTATATATAATAACACTAGTCTGGGTATTGAGTCTGCAGAAATAGAAACCCATTGAATTATTTTGAAGAGCCATAATACCTACGTGCCATGCTATACAATGATATTAGGTGTATAGTACAATGGAATCCATCAACCTACACAGCAAACACGAGGAAGTTCACATCGTGAGACAAAGTGCAGCAATAAAACAGCGCCATAGAATAAAGCAAATGTGCTGCATTGGGGTAATCACAATGATCTTTTTTCTGAATGTGGCGTTTTAAATTTAATAGATCATGTAATCAGCATAAACAGCAGAATTACTAATAAAGAACATTAATTGTATTATATGGGACATTGTAAGTACTAACATTTTATTTTCACAGCTGACTTCATACGTTCCTAACTTCTGGGGGAAGACACAGCCTGCCTATTCCTCCCAGTTCTTTTTCTATTTCCTTGATCTTGACCCAGCCTTACAAATTTAAGGACAACTGTGATTTCCTAACAAGTTTTAACAAAAACCTGCAGTTTCTTTCCTTTAAATGAGCCCTGAATCACATATCGGGCTGCAGTCTAAGAGAAATTATACTATGGATAAATACATTTCCCTGCTTCCAGTATGTTGCGTAACATCACCTACCCCCTCCTGCTCCTCCCTCTCCCCCTGGGGCAGAACAGCTGCTCACTGAAGACCACAAGCTGGTGTTCAGAAGTTTAGTTATATTTGGCCTAAAATTTTCAACAATATACGTACGCCAAATTATTTACTATAGAGATATAGTCATGGGGGTCCATTTTTAGATGGATTACTGAAAGGGCTTTATTTTTAATTCCTAACTTGTTTTGAGCTCCATATTGCATAAAGGACCGAAATGTTTATACAAAGAGGAACAGAACCTACATTATATTTCTTATTATATTGGTATTTTGGGGCAAAAACCGTGTCAATATTTTACATCAATGGGTGAAAAATAGTGTGGGTTGCCATATGTGACTGCACAGATTATGATCAGTATTTTACACTGGGGGGTAAAGGTGCGGTAATTGCAGATTTGGCCTTACGCTGCGATTATAAGTCGACGCCCCACTGACCTCTAACTGGCCAGCACTGTAAATTTGGGCCTTTTTTCTACTTTAACAAACTAAATATGAACAAAGGGGTGCAATGTTTTTTTGACATTGATAATCGTCAGCAACACAAGTGGAGGTCGTGTTCTCTAACAGACACAGCAGCAGGAGAAAAAGAATAAATCTGATGGTTTAAAAAGCACATGAAACTGTTTGCACACACTCTTCGTATACCCAGCCCCTATTTTTTTTTTTTTTCATTCTCAATCTTCGAAACAGTTGCAACACTAGATGACATACAAAGAATTTTCACCTTATCTCTTTCTAATTCTATTTATTTCTTTTGCAGTTTATTATTGTTGTACAAGCAATTTTTTGTTCATAGGGTATTTTCTTTTCCCTCTAGTGGTGGCTGATCTAAGCATACAGGTTTCCCTCCTTCACCTTCCCCTCCGTTTCTCTCTTCTTCGTTTCTCCACTCCTCCGTTTTTTTCCCCCTTTTCTTCGTTTTTTCTTCTCCGTCCCGCCTTAGTTTTTCATATACTTTTCTTTCCCCCTCTTCATTTCTCCGCCTCTCTCCCTTCTTTCTTCTCTTTCTTTCTCTCCTCTCCCTTTTTTGTTTCTCTCCCTTTTATTCTCCCCTCTCTCTCTCGCCCCTGTTTCTCGTCCTCTCCCCCTCTCGTGATCCGTTGTACATCCCGCTCCCTCTTCTCACTCTTCTTCTTCCTTCCTCCTTCCGCCCGTTTCTCACAAAATCTCTCCTCTCCCCCTGCTAATTGTTCCAAATACGAATTTATCACAATGTTCCTGTTGTGTAATGGCCGACCTCTCCGGCACAGGTTGAATACACAAATGTGGCTGCTAAATAAACCAATAAACTGATTTTTCCCGAATCTGGCCCTGAAAGGTCCTTTGTGCCAGTAGTTTGAATAGATTTATGAAATCTATTTTCAATCCTAAAATAGTAAGAATTTGACCTTTTTCTTATATTATTTAGCGGTTATCATGTCCACTCAGCAGTGCAAAGCAAACCTAGAAACAACGGAATAGGTTATTAATTCTTATCTGGTATCCTTGCTCTGGTCTATGTCAATAGATTTTGTTAAGCTCTGCTGTGGCCTGCTCTGGTAAACAATCTATAGATTTCTGGTCTGTCCATCGTTGACAGATGAGAGTACCCTACATCACAAGCGATAATAGGACGGGAACCGATTTGTGGACTGGCCCTGCTATACGCCTTTACGACCACTGTGGACAAAAACCTCCTAATAACCCTTTCAAGGAACAGGAAGAACGACCGCTCGTTTGAAGCTACAAGAGTTTTTTCTTCCTAAATGACCATTCCCCGATGCCAAAGGGAACAAATTAATGAAACACAATTTGGTACAAGATGATAGTGGAAAATAATATTTTTCTAGTGAATGTTATACATATAGTGAAGGGTATTGTCATTTATGTTTCTGCCCTGTTGAGTATTTGTTGCCCCTTTCAGTTTCGATTTCATCCTGATGGTTTTTCAACTCCTGTTTGCGCCCCATACATCCTAATCCTAACATATACTCCTATTGCTCATATCAGGTTTATATTAAAAATTCTTTTAAATCAAGGCTGCTACACAAGCCTGCGTACAATACAAAACCACATTTTGAAACATTTCGTGCAATATTCCGTGACGTTTAGAAACCACATACTCTGACCCATTTCACAATTGCATATGTCCTATCTCAAATGGAATGGGATATCCTCAAAGGTTGACACGTGCCATGAGTACGTCCTGTCTTTAGAACTCAGGTATAATGGTGGCATTATCCGAGAGTTTAAGGTTGCCCATACACCTAGGGATTACCTTTGTAAGTGGCTGACGTTCCTATGATGTTTTTCTTTCCCCCTGACCTGATTCTTATTTTTTCTTCGTGGTGCACTGTCCGGTAATTCCCACTCCCGGGTTTTTTTAGTTTCTAGACTTTTCTAACATTTGATACAATCACGTGTTTAAATCTACTACGCTTGGCCGTGATAACTCCCTTGAAATGTCAAACTAAATATTTGCTCCTATTGGTCCCCTTTTTATCTCTTATTAAGAAATATTCATTACACCAACATTTTTTTTTTCTTTAGCAGAATAGTAAGGTTGCACACGCTGAAGGGGCAAATGTAACAATAATAAATTTGTCAACAGATAAAAACCCTCGCTCCCTTTGCTTTTCTGCTTTTTTGTTTCTTCACCCCTATGACCTCATCAGAAACATCTAGATCCGTCCTTTTTATTACACCGAAGTACTTCCTCCCTGACAAAGGGTTTTCCTAGAGTAATGTAAAACACGCCACAGCGATGCCAATTTTTTGCCATTTGTGTGCTGGTTGGAGTCACACAAGAAAGGCAAAATGGATCCAGCATGACATCAATCACACAATCGTCTTTGTATCTTGGAATTATCGCTGGGATAAGGGAGGGGCGGATCTCTGTCACCCTTTAATCCCTTGCTTATACTGACGGCACTGACTTTTTGTTCCTGTTTGTACCACTGGCTTACCACCCTCCGCTCTCCTCTAGAAAGTTTGCGGATCGCTGAATATTCGTGTTTGGATCCTTCGAGAAAAGTAATAACTAAAATGCCTGTTTTGAAAAATGTGAGAAAGAAAATTCCACACTAATGGTTCTTCATTTAGAGCCCCAAGAGGGAGTCCAACTGGGCTTATTTCATGGGCTGACAAATGAATTCGGTCAGGAAGTGATTCACACTAGGTGCTAGCAACTCTTCGCCAGACTCACAGAAATCACAGAATAAAATCATCACTCCAATTAAACCAAAGCTTGTTTGGTGACACTGGCCCCCAATCCATGGATTTAACGTCTCGTCTCAAGAAATAACTCCCTACATTTCCCATTATCATTTTTTTGATTTTACAAATCAAAGCAAGTGCAATTCCATAAACATTCGGAAAAACCCTTTAAAGCGCATGTCTGGCCCCCCAATGCCCCCCGCAATAGCCTTGTCTAGGCGCTGCCCAGGGGTGTCTAAAGAACGAAATCCTGCCTGAATATCACAAACTTTTTGCAAAAGAGGAACAGCGCACTCCCCCGGGGTACTATCTTTTTTATAGGAATAACGACAGTTAAGCTAATAAACCTTTGTGGTATTGACATTTTTCATGGGCTGGGGGGTAGTATAGTTATACATGGTTGGTCTGTTGGAATTGTCCCTTTGTAGGTAAATCCTAAGAAACTTCTCTATTCCTTCATTCACACCCTTGTACAGACCTCCCGCTGTCAGTAAAAGACTGCTAAATAACACACATGAAAATTGGTAAACGTCCCTTAACTTCTAATGCCACGCAGAGAGAGTTTTGCAAGTAAAACGGCAGTGTTACAGCTGAATCGTAGAAAACCCTACGTGTTAGAGCTGCATCAAAAACCCTGCGTGTTTTATAGCTGCAACATCATCACCAAACCCCCTGCATTGTTTATAGCGAATCGTAGAAACCCTGCAAATGGTTATAGCTGAATCATCGAAACCCCCTGAAGTGTTATAAGCTGAACTCGAAAACCCTGCAAGTGTTAGCTGAATTGTAGAACCCTGCAGTGTTTAGTATTATCTAAATCAACATCGAAACGCTACAGTGTTAATAGCTGATCGGAGAAACCAACCCTGCAGTGTTATAACTGGAATTGTAAAACCCGGCAGTGTTTATAGCTGAATCACGAAACCCTGCAGTGTTTATAGCTGAATCATCAAACTCCTGCAGTGGGTTATAGCCTGAATCGGTCGAAACCCTGCATTGTTATCGCTGCATCTCGTCACCCCCTCGCATGCTTATATCAGCTGAAATCCATCAAAACCTGCAGTGGTATAGCTGAATCGTAGAAAACCCGGCAGTTGTTATAGCTGAATCATCAAAACCTTGCAGTGTTTAAGTCTGAATCCTCGAACCCTGCAATGTTATAGCTGAATCTGTAGAAACCCTCTGTTATTAGCTGAATTGGTAGAAACCCTGCAGGGTTTTTTTTTATAATAGCATAAATCATTTCGAGACCCTGCAGTTTTATACGCGAATCGTATAAAACCTTGCAGTGTTTATAGCTTGATTGTAGAAACTGCAGTGTAATAGCTGAAATCATCGCACCCCTGCAGTGTTTTTTAATGCTAAATCATTGAAACCCTGCGGTTGTTTTCTACAGCCTGAAAATCATCGAAAACCTACCCTCTGGGCAGTGTTATAGCTGAATCATCGGAAACCACCCTGCCGTGTTTTCTAGCTGAATCATCGAACCCTCTGCCCATGTTATAGCCTGAAAATCGTCGAAACCCTGCAGGTCTTTTATAGTTCATCTATCTGTAACCCCCACTGCCAGTGTGATAAGGCTGAATCAGCGAAACCCTGCAGTGTTACTGCTGAATCCATCAAAAACCTAACCTGCAGTGTTATACTGCACTCACATCGAAACCTGCATTGTTAAGCTGAAATCAATCGCTATCCTGTGCAGTGTTTACAGATTATAATCGTAGACACCCTACAGTGTTTGAGTTGAAATCAACATCGAAACCCCGCCCAGTTTTTAGCCTTAAATATCGTACACCCTGGCGTGTTTATAATTGCTGAAATCATCGTAACCACCCTGCAGTGTTATAAGTGAATCTTAGAAACCGGGCAGCGTTATAATGCTACAATTATCGAAACCCTGCCAGTGTTATAGCCTGAATTGTAGAAACCCTGCAGTGTTATAGCTGAATCGTAGAAACCTGCAGTGTTGTATAGCTTGAACATTAAAACTCTTTGCAAGTGTTTTGAATAGCTAAATCATCGACATAAACCCCTGCATGTGTTTGTATAAGCGAATCGAGAAACCCTGCAGTGTTATATCTGAATCATCAAACCCCTTCCGTTAAATTAGCTAAAACATCGAACCATCCTGCGCTGTTATAGCTGATCATCAAAACCCCTGCAGTGTTTATAACTGAAATTCATCAAAAATCCCTGCAGTGTTTATTAAGCTGATCATCAAACCCTGCATTGTTCTAGCTGAATCAATCGAAACATAAGATGTAGGTGCAAAGCACCGACCAATGGGACGAGACGAGGCAATTAAGATAGACATCTTGTGCTAAGCTAGAAGAAAATGGCACATTGACAACCAGAATAGTTGAGGGAAAAGGCCGCGCTTGTTTATTTTCAAAAAATCATAATTCCAACGGGGCAAAACCTTTTCGCCCTTTTTCAAATCTGGTTTTCATTCCTCCTTCTCCATAACTTAAATATTATAGACAGAAGGAGAAGGGGGGAATCCGAGGAAACGAAGAGGCCGGCCGGAAGGCAGCGGCGCCGTCGTGAAGAGGACGCTGCCAGGGGTCGCTTGCGTCAGGCATCCCGCCCGGGGTGGAACCCCAGTGGGGCCAATATACCCCGGGGACAACTCCATTTAATCCAACCCTATTCTATATCATGTTTGGGTAGTCCTACCACAAAAAATATCGCAGGCTTATATTCTGAGAGGTGAACAGGTTCGTACCGGTACAAGCCTTTTCCCGTCCTCCTTCGGGCCGGGTGGCGGTATGCATATGAAATCCTCTCCCTCTCTCTCTAGCATATGAAATGCCAATATTTATTCTTTTGCGGCTAAATACCATGATCTCTGGTAACAAAGATGTTTTGGGTTTAGATTGAGTGCGCTAACCTTGGGGACCGTATATACACTTGTAAATCTATTTGAATTCCATCGGCCGTTTCTTCTTGATGGGCATTTTTGGAGGCAGGCCCTAATGGTTCCCCCCCCCGTTTGCAACCCCCTATACCGAATTAGTTGTGTGCGTGATATCGTGAAAGCGTCCTTTTCCACAGCACAATTTTACCTGGCATTTGCTAGGATAGCGGAGAAATGAAATCGTGTTACGCACGAATCCGTTTGCCGTGCACTGAGTAGGACATGGGGGGCCACCTGTTGCCTGCCGTCCCTGACTAACAATGATTCTTTTAGTGCTAGCCACTGGCAAGGGTGGAATTGTTTGGTACTTGTGCCCGAGCCACAGAGTTTATTAATTCCAACAACCTTTCCCCCTCGGGTCAGTACTTGGAATCTCCTCCACCATATTCTAATTTTTGTCCCCCTCCATTGAATACATCTTGAAAAATAGAAGGTTTTAAATTATTGGATTCTGAGATTATCTTCGCTAACTCTGAACGCTAAGTACAAGAAAGAAGGAATGCATTTTTTTAGTAATGAACTCAAAATTGCTTGCTTAGTAACCTCTGCACACACTGGACGGGTTTATTTATTGGGGGTAAGCTATGGATTGTGAGGTCACGCCTGCTTGAGTCCGACTGAGTACGTGGTTTTTAATATCTTACGTGTTGTCTCGTTCGCATGTGTGTTTACTGCGTTTTTTTGTTGTTGGGTTCCCCCTGGTTGTTTGTTAGTCCTGCTGGGTAGAAATCCACATCCACTAGCCATTTCTCTGGCACTGGGATGCATGAGCCTTGTTTGTTGATCGAGCAGATTGTGCCATTAATATAGCAAAAGTTAATCAGCTTCGGGGTTTTTGGATGGAGCCTTTGAAGCTTTGCCACGTTTCCTCCAGCTGTGTGCGTAAGCCTGCCAGGTGTTTTTCTGTGGAGGTGGAAGCCCGTGTTATTAAGTTGTTAAGCATTTCTGAATAACGTCCCCCATAACCTGGTGGCTGCGTTAAACACCTTTCCCACTTCCGATGGGCCTTGCGGACCAGGATCGACAAAGATGAGCTGGGAACAAGAGAAACATCAGCCTATGTTGGTTGTGGTGTCCCCGGGAATGTGGGGTACTTAGCAACCATCATATGGTGGTTTGCAAGGCCAACAAAACTAAGTTTTGCCTTACCAACGCACACACCGGGTGGAGTTTTGATGGGACAAGGAATGGAGTTACGAAGACTACCCCCCAGAAGTGTCCACAATGGATTCCTTACTTTTCTATTGTCTAATCAGCATCCGCCTGCGCCAATTGAACAATGCGACTTGACCTACTGTGATTATTTTTCTAATAGCACCGAGGTTGGTTTTGAGGAAGTCTCGCTCCATTGTCGGCCCACCTCTGCAAGAGAAACCAGTCATGGCTGCTTGGTATCCTCACAGTCCCCACGATGCCGCTGCCATCCGTGAAGGCTGAAAAGGCTTGGTTACTGGCGACTTCCTCCTGCAAACTGAACTTCCCATTAAATGTTTTGCAGAAACGACATCCCAATTGTAAATCAGCTTTTAAAGTTCTTGGTAGCCTAATGTGCCAGATTGGTTTTTTTTTTCATAACGATCGTGCTGTCCAATTGAATGCCGATTTGAATGCTCCTACCTATTGGGATCTACCTCGTCGTGGCAAAAGTGGAGGTTCACCGCTTGAGTGATTGGAGCATCCGTAGTGGTGATCTTTTTTGGCACCTAATTTTTCGGTGGTAACTTCAAGGTGTTGAAGCTTTTGGAATTTTTTGTCCTGCGTGCCAGGCTGAATTGTCTAATGTTTTCGGGAGTCTAATTGTGATGCCTAGATCACTGAATCCCTCTGTGTGCTGGGTCTCCATGTAACTTTTTTTTTTTTTCGTGTGCAATGGGATTCCCAAATCTTTCGGCTATGTATAGGAAGCGAATTTCTAGGGTTTTAAACAAACAGTGGTGTCGCGGGGCAGGAATAAACAAATATCTGCTAATAGTGAAGCATACTTGGACCCTAGCTAATTCCTCCATCGTGACACCCATTCTGTCAAATAATGTCCCGCATACTCATTGTCATACGCAAATAATAGCAGGAATGCTTTCAAGCCCTGGAATATAACATATTGAATATGAATACTAGCCCAATATAACATATTAAATATGAATACTAGCCCAATATAACATATTGAATATGAATATTATCCCAATGTAACATATTAAATATGAATACTATCCCAATGTAACATATTAAATATGAATACTAGCCCAATGTAACATATTAAATATGAATACTATCCCAATGTAACATATTAAATATGAATACTAGCCCAATATAACATATTAAATATGAATACTATCCCAATGTTACAAACAGTACTTCTTGTCTGGGAAACAATTAACTGTAGTAATTTTAAAATTGAAAGTGCAGTAAAGAAAGATATATTTCCCCACCTATCAGATGTTTCTTGGAAACAAAGGAAACCTTTTGTTTTATGTCTGTAAGATTCAGCTGGACATAGCTCTGTGCAGAGAACACATTTTACATGCATGGAATAGCTTATTATTAGACTTTGCAATCTGGAGGCTGTCCTCAAAAAATGAACCCCTGAATTATAATTTTCCAGATGTCTTTCAGGTAAAGTTCCTTCAGTCAGGAAAGCAAAAACTTTTTTTTCTATTCTTATTCCCAGTGTGCATGAATCTCTAATGTGATTGGCCAATATGTTTACTTGAATGAAAAACAAACTTTTCCTGCAGATATCTTAACACCTGATAAAGATAGTAAGTGGTTTTCAATTGGGACTTATTGATCAAGCAGTATAGTTCTCCTTTAAAGGGCATGTCCACCCCCAAAACTAAAATTTAACCCCACACTGGCCCCATTCTGTAGTTTAAAATAAACATTACCATACATCTCTGCTCCTTATGGTTCTCCTGCTATGCCTTATTAAAGTCCAGGAAAGTACATAGTAGAAGCTGTGAATGACTCATCCGATGCCTGTTTCTTTTTCAACCTCAACAAGGTCTGAGGCATGTGCAGGGGAGCCCTTACCCCCCTCCCTCCCACCATCTGGATCCATCCTCCACAGTGGTGGCACCTAGCGTTAATTCCTCTTCACATAAGGTAGGTAACAGCTGCCCACCCCCAACCGCCATAATATTTTCTAAAAATATGCTTTGATCGTTACTTACAGAACCTACTCTTCCGTGTGGCATCTTCAATGACATCAGACGCATCTGTGATTGGCCGCGTCTACGCCAATCACAGACATGGCTGCCAGTTTGGCCCCTGCTTACAACTTTCACAAGCAGGGAGCCATGCGGAGACATCGCGGGAGAGAAGGCTGTGTAAGTAACGATCTGAGCATATTTCTTAAAACATATTACGGCGGTTGGGGGTGGGCAACTGCTACCTACCTTATATGAAAAGATGTTTTTCAGGGTGGACATGCCTTTTAATGAAAGACATTTATAAAATTATTGGAAGAGTAATGTAATTAACATCAAGATAAACAATTGAACTGGATTATGCAAAATATGATTATTAATAATAAAATGGTGAATTATAGTTTTTTGGGCCAATAACATAGAAAAAAATCTGAACTTTTAAATGTTTTGGGATAATAAATAATAAAGACAATCTTTGGCATATAAATCTCTCTAATACACTAGGGCAGCGGTGCACTAGTGGCCCCCATGCAGTGCCTGCGCCTTAGATTTAGCCCCGTCTTGAACCGCTTTGACACACCCAAGCCTCACCCCAGAACAACAAGCCGTGATGATGTCATCAGTTTAAGCATTGTCACAACGCAATTAAAATTTAGAAAAATGAAGACTGCTACTGTAGTACAACTAATCCATTCAATCTAATGCAAAACATTTGGGAAAACTGTAGCAAACATTAAATAATACATTGTATATCCTTTTGTAGATTAGCTTTCAAATTTCAACTATCTGCTCGAAAATTAAATGTCTTGTTCCCCATCATATCAGGGTTTGTTCTTTCAAAATCTGTCAGGGAATATTTTTCCTGTCTCAGTAACTTTCAACGACCTCTGAACTTTTTAACATACAAAACAGCAAGAACTTAATTAATGATACATATTTATCAGCTTGTGGGTCCCCCCCGAGACCTTCCACCAGAATCAGTGTGCAGGAGACGAGATTCGCCTTACAGCGCAATCAATATGTGTTCAAGTACAACTGCTTTTCAGCGGATGATGGTTACTGGGCAAAGAAAAAAAATCTATATTATTTCTGACAAATCATCTAATTTCTGTCTTTACAGCATGGATAGCAAACTTCAAAATAAAAATCCACCAGGAATCTGTTCTGGCAAAGTGATATATTAAAACAATATTTACAGGACCTGTTACTAATGTCATCGTGTTGGGAACGAGAAAAAAAATGTAGACTAATATCTACAGCAAGGACAAGTCAAGATACATTGATGTCTACAGCCATGGGCAAATTAAGTAACACCTAATTCCACAGCCAAGGACACATGAAATATTATAAAACTCTAAAGATGCTACAGGAGTCATTTTGTATTTTTTTTTTTTATAATAAATACCTTGAAGAAGCCACACAACATTTTTATTTAATTGGAAACCATCAATTATGGAGGAAGAGGCCTATAGGCCAGGTTGGATTTCCTCATTGTGTTCCAGGCTGAATCTTTCTGATTTACATGTGTGTGTGTTTTATTGTCCCCACTGGTTCAGTAGACAGATTCAGGACCTAAACTGCTAGGTCCTCCTCCTTGTGTTTATCTTAGACTGCAAGTCTTAAGGTGACTAGACATTAGGCTGATTTAATGTACAATAAGATATATAATCCAAAATTTTCATTGATTGGCTGAAAAATTGTACAATTTCACAATCTTATTATGTGTCATCAGATCGTAATATCCATCGTACCCGTATATACTCGAGTATAAACCGACCCGAGTATAAACCGAGGTACCCAATTTCACCTAAAAAATATAATAAAAGTTGTTGACCCGAGTATAAACCGAGGGTAGAAACTTGGCATTCAAAAGTTGTTGACCCGAGTATAAACCGAGGGTAGAAACTTGGCATTCAAAATGTTTGGAAACTACAACTCCCAGCTAATAAAGCATGCTGGGAGTTGTAGTTTCCAAACATCTTGAATGCCACCCTCACCCTCCCACCCAGTTCAGTTTGTGCTGGATTCTACGCCGAGCTAAAAGGCTGAAGCGGAAGCTCCTGATTGGGTCAAACCTCTCTCTGTCGCTAAGGGAAAGATACAGGGATGGGAGAGTGAGAGAGAGTGTGTCTCAGTATAGAAGTGCAAGAGTCATCTGATTTACCTAGAATCTAGGAGACGTGTAGAACAAGTAGGGAATTTTATATGCTACAGGAACACGTCTGCTCTCCTTTACTTTAACTCATCTTTATCCAATCGGCCAGGCAGCCGCGCGCTCAGGTCTGTACTGGCGCGCCGGCCGACGTCACTAGCCCGGCGCCAATTAGTGACGTCAGCCGCATGCCAGTACAGGACCTGAGCGCGCGGCTGCCTGGCAGATTGGATAAAGGAGAGCAGACGTGTTCCTGTAGCATATAAAATTCCCTACTTGTTCTACACGTCTCCTAGATTTCCAGGTAAATCAGATGACTCTTGCACTTCTACAGTAGTGACTCGAGTATAAACCGAGTCCAAGTTTTCAGGCTGATTTTACAGCCTGAAAAACTCGGTTTATACTCGAGTAATACGGTAATTACAACAGGGAAAGCCATTTGGTTGATTGGTTAAATGATTGTGGTATTTTCTGAAGTTCTGATTAAATGTAAATGTAATGCAACCTCACAATAGAGGATATTAGACATTAATCACCAAACAAATCAGCAAGAACTATCACCACACCACATTTAGAAGAAGAGGAAAATCCAACGGAGTTCATACCCAAAGGCTAACTAGTGTTAAGGTGGGAAATCCACTTGGCCTCACGAAATAATAAGCTGGTCCAGCGGTCCTTATTCCTGGATTACAGTTAATTCTTTGTATACCCTGTACGGACATGGAGCTGATATCGCCACCATTACATATTTTAAAATGTCTGGCTACTGGGCTTATACCATCTGCCTTCTTTATCGCCCTAATATGTTCCGTTAGGCAGATACATGTCAGTACAGGGTATCCAAGGAATTAACTGTAACCCAAGGAATAAGGACCGCTGGACCAGATTATTATATTGTGAGGCCAAGTGGATTTTCCACCTTAACACTAGGTATCCTTTGGGTATTTTTGATATAAATTGTTTTTAAAAAGTCACACATTACATATATATATATATAAGTCATATTTTGGGATCTTATATATACTGAATACAATGTACTCTTTGTAGGGTATAAAGAGTATGGTACCACTATGGGTAGTGGTTATCAACTTATATAGTTAGGTCTAAATACCTAAAATGTTTTATTCCTTGTAATTGTTGTTGTTATATATATTGTATCCTTATGTCCGTTTATTTTTGACATTGCACTAGAGCATCGTTTATGTATCACCAAATCGATACAAATTGGTTTAAAGGGATCTCTCTGCCATTTTGATGTGGGCGTACTTACAGATGGAGAAAGGATGTTACGTCACTGCTTTGTTTATTTAAATGTGTGTGTGGTGTGTTTAAGACTCATGCTTATGATTAAGGACCAAGCCAGTCCAAAAAGCGTTAGACGGGATCTTTGAATAAATACATTTTACTCACCCAGCTTAAGATCAGTTATATGTGTACAAAGAGGGTTGTAGCACCTATGTGTTGTATTATTTTACCAGGAGGAAGACACTCTGACATCACCAGCACACCCTGGATTGGAGGGACGTATCCACCAATGAGAAGGAGGTAAGACCAGAGCCGCAACAAGCAAGTTTATAAATAACCAAACAAATTGAATGTCAAACAATATGTATGGTACATCTACGTACACTTCACATTGCACATCTGTCTATCAAATATCGGTCGGTTTACAATCACAACTACGATCGCAATAACCTTTTGTAGTGTATGGCCATCTTTACTCTAAAAATACCATTGGAAGACCCAATTGGATAACTTTGCCTCTATTTGCGTCTGGGGCCCGGACATTGGTCTTCTCATTTTTAATTTTTTTATTTTATCCAAAGTGTGCACAACAGGTATCTTGGGCTATCTCTTTCGCTGCTCACCCATCTCTATGTATCATTCCTTGGTTTAAATAGAATGTCATGATTCCATACAATCTAAAGTATGGAATGTTGGGTATATATAGGTTTATATATAATATAGCAAGGATAACAGTTACATTCTCTCCAATGTAAAGGAGAACGAATGAACTGTTTAAATGACAATTAGTTGTGTGGTTGATGATTGACTCATCAATCATTTACATCCACTTGGCTGACTGATGATTTTAGGCTTAGTAGCACAGAAAAGGATAAAGAGATGGGAATCTGTCCTATGGCTTTTGACAAATATTAGGGAGTAGCCATTTCTGGGTCAGTAAATGTGCGTTTTAGGCTAATCCAACACGGGTTTTCAGTGTATTTTGTGATCATACTTTCTCCTCCTCCATGTGTGTTCTAAAAAATAAACAAGTCTGCAAAGATAAAATACATTCTCTGTGCTGTTTATTTCAGTGTGGGTAATTTATTGTCTCCCTAATTTATAGACCTGTGATTTAATGCTTTCTCCTATTTTTTGCTCTGTTATCCAATTGTCTGGAAAATTAATGTCCTTGGCATGCTTAGAGACACAAGATAGTTTTAATTCACTCAGATTCTGTTTTATAGGTATATTTTCCCAACAGATTAATGGCTTTTAAAAAAAAAAAAATGCAGTATTTTGGAGTTTTACGCCATACTCATATATTCTCAGCCTAAAGTAAAAGTATGAAAGAAGAGAAAAAAGGAACGAAGAAGTAAAGAAGACATGGTATGGAGTAACCACTGAAGGAGGTAAAGAGAGAAAATGAATGAACAATGTGAAGGAATGGTGTGGAATGATCTAATAAACAAAGAGAAGAAGAAGGAGAAATGAAGGGAAGGCATTTTCTGCTGGAGAGACATGCTGAAACCTGTTGAAGATCTGAAGAAATGATATGGAGAACATAAAATGTTCTCCTAATTAAATCCATGTATTTGTCATGTAATTTCATTATATATGTCCTGCGTGCATGATACCATGCGGATCACATCTCATGTATAGTCGTGCAAAATTCTGTGTGATTTGTAAAAACCCTAGGAATCTTATCAAATCAATGTAGCCACACACCTGAGGGTTACACCTGAAACCATTACAGCCCCAATACAATCCTTAATCCTGTGTTTTTACAAAAATGCCATAGCAGGATAATTCCACAGATTGACACTAATCACCGGTTACAAAGATAGACCTATTTTGTCATTGCTCTGTGCTCTTAGAAATTCCAACAGAAGGAGAAGTAAGTAAAAACATACATTCTTGTCTTATTTCACAGCTCTCCCCACCTAAGTGTTCCAATATACTATATTTAGATTAAACCCCCTCTCATTTATTTAAAGGACATGTCCACCCTTAAAGAGTATGCACACTGGATTTTTTTTTTTTTTATTGCCCATTAGTGGAAACTATCATTCATCCCAACTATCACTCTACTGGGTTTTTTTTTGTTGATCTGCCCCCTATTTCATTTGATAACCAATCTGAAACATCTTACGTTTTAGCATTTCTGTAAGCAGTTTTGCTGTAGCTGGAATGGTTTGATAGTTGGTGTGCTGTATGCTGTATGCAGTTTGACAGTTGGTATGTGGAAAAATTGTCAGGTCAGTGGTCAGACCCTGAACAAAAAAAGTACTGTATTGAAGTCATGCAGCAACACACACACCTCAGAGTAAGTGCTACTTACATGTATTTATTTATAGATTAAGATGATGCAAAGTCATTTTGTCAGTATACATACACTTTAAAACAAAAAACTGATGACTTGCCAGTTATCTTCCCACAATTCCTAATGCTATGTTTGCCAGTTTATTACATGTATTTGTAACTAGATATTTAATGATAAGTTCTCTTCTATACTGGCAAAGGTATCTGCCTCCTCCTTCTGCTCAATGACCTTTTCATAAGCTTGTCATAGCCTTGATTGACAGCATGGAGGGAGGAGCCAGCTTACTCTGCCAGAATGGGGACAATAATAATCCTAAAATATCTGGTTAGTAATACAGGTAATATAGTTCTGAATATATCAGTTGGGGGCAAGTAACTGACAATTGATTTTTCACCACTGTTGAAAATGAACACCTTGGTCAAAAAATGCTGTGTCTAGAGTTGCAATGATAGTATTGTTTGAGCACAATAAAAGATCATTATTGGTAATGACCAATATTGATCCTATATATTGATCCTCGCTGCATGCCTGAGCATGATGTCAATGCACACATGTGACATCATCAAAGCCAGCAAGATTCAAGCAGTAATGGTAGGCTCGAGGGGGGATAGAACAAAAACAAATTTGACAACTTTAGCTTTAAAGCCACAGCTTTCCACTAACCTAAAGTTTTGTTTTTTTACAGTGTACATACCCTTTAATGGTCTGTACATACCCTTTAATGGTCCTTAGAATACAAAGGACAAATTGTTGAAATAACATCTAAAAATATTTCAAACCATTTTGCCCAGTAATGCTCCGAATGCAAAACTGCTTTGATCTGCACTAGATACACTTTTGGTTCGATGCCACTATCTCTTAGAATGAACTTGTAGACATCATTCCGTTCCATGTAAAACACTTTTCCCTAGCTGTACGATAGCTGGTTCTGACTGCAAACCCATCTAACAATTGCTGATTTCTGCGTAACAAGAATCTAGTGTAACACTTTCCACAGTTATTAAGCCTTAAGATGTGTAATCTGGTGTCTGTTTCCTTCAGAGGTTTACAACACATGAAATGATAGTTTTGCCTGTTTGTTCTATTTATCATATTATCCATCTGGTGTTTTCCATTTTTCTTGTACCGCCAAGCCTCAACGGCAGATCTACAGAGAAATTCACCAGGCTGTAATCCCGTGGATCAGAGGAATGGGTGTGAATGGTGCATTATGGGAGAAGTAGACCCCTAAGATAAAAGAATAATAAAATGAATTAACATAAAATCAAGTGATTAGAATTGTGCTGGGGTTCTGACCCAATCTCCTGGTCCCCTATTTGTAATTCCATCGGTCAAAACTACCACCAGAATTTTGGAAACAAAACTATAGAATAAAAAATAAAATAAAATGGAAATAAACACATACATACATACATACATACATACATACGGAGATTTCGAAAATCAAAATTTGGTTTTAATGTTGAAAGTTTGTATTTTTGGTCCGAATCTTTGGTTTTCAATAATTACATTTCTAACCCGAAATAATATCCAACTCCTCTAAAGTGCCAGACGGGTTTACTTATCTCTAATCACCAATTTTTGAAAATAGGAAACCAAAAAATTGCAGTTAAAAAATTGAAAATCACAGTTGAAAACGCCTTAAACACAGTAAAACATTGTGTTTAAAAGTTGAAAACATTGGTTGAAATAAATTCTGATTTAATTAGATTTTGTAATTTCAATAAGTCCCCCCGGTAACCTATGGAACGAAACTTATTGCTTTTAATGCTCATTATAAAATACAAATACATATGCTCATGTAGTCAAGTCAAGTAGCAACTAGTTTTCATTTAGGACAAATATGGATGGACAGAATTTCTTCTCTCTTAAGGGTAAATTAAATCTCTTTAATCAGTCAATAATATAAACAACGCTGAAGCTTAATCAATAATTACTCATCCCAGTGGACACAGAAATATCTCTTTAAATACAAAATAAAGGTTTGTTTCTTTTTCATAGGACAAAGGGGATTTTCTCCAGTAAAGAGGCAGAAACATAATCAGATGTATGAATGGATTGAACATAATAAGATTTGGACTAATAACCAAAGATACAAAGAAAAGGATACATATAAGGTAATACATATAATATAATATTAATCCAAGTAAATGTTCTGATTGTTATGTAAGAGTATAAAGTATATTAATGGCAGCTTCATATGTAGGGTCTTACATCAGAAAAGCTTGGATACAAATAAGGTTGGAGTTACATGGACATGGAGTTTTTACTTAAAGGATATCTATTGTGTGTATAAAGTTTTTTTAAAAAATACAGTTAAAATAAAAAGTACTTGGGACAGGGATATAGGACCGGTAATTCCTACCTCCCAATATTGTTTCTGTGAGGAGTACCAGCCCAAAGAAAACTGATTTTGCCAGTCTTCCTCCTGGCTTCAACACTATCTTTAATACAGGAATAGTCTAGGACTAACCTGGCAAATGAAAACTTTACGTGCTCCTCAATGAAACAATATTGGGAGGTAGGGATAGTCAATCCTACTTCCCTGCCCCAGGTACTTTCTATTATTAAAAAGTTATCCTTTAAATTACAAACAGGCAGTTTGTTCATTACTAAGAGCCATATTCAATAGCCTGTGGTATTGGCAACGACCGCCAGCGCGGGTTATAGTAAAAGTATGATCGTGGGCGTAAGTTTTTCACAGTGATTGTAATTGTACGATCACCCGTATGTTCAATATAATGCGTTAGTAGACAACAGCAATGGTATTGCATGAGTGATTGCACAATTCCAAATGTACATTTACAGACACAATCATACATTTATGATTGCGGTAATGGTTGTTAAAGGCACAGTGTCGCAAAATAGCATTGCACTGAATGGTGCTTTTCATAGATAGAGAGAAAGAGAGAGAAAGAGGTTCCAGGATGTGATTAATAATATATTTCCAGTGTTAAATAAGAAAATAAATACAAATTACAGAATCCAATATGGGCGCAGTATCCTCAGTTCTGAATAATATAACGCCATGTAGTTGATGTAGAAGTGTAATATTTTGCCTCAGTCTCTACATCCGTATTGAGTATTGAATGTGTCATGACCTGTATGGGGAAATATATACAGAAGTAGCCATGTACTTCATCATGGGGCTGATGACATTCTGAGCTGGTACTGAATGATCTGTGCACAAGTTACTCATACATATGGGAGATTCATATGAATCAAATAAATTACTCTGCCACCTCAATGATGGGATTTCGTCTTGGTCCCAGTAAGAGGTGAATGGGTGGTCAGGCTATAGTTAGAAGTTCTGCATTGTAATATGGAAACTTACTTTATAATTTGTTTAAATCTACCCCTATATTTTAGCATCCAGTTGTTTTATTCAATTATAGATGGTCAACAGAAAAGGGTATCCTGGTTCCTATAGTGTAGGAGTAAACAAGATGTCAAAACGAGTGTAAGTCAAATATTTAAAAGGGAAATTTAGACACATTGATGCCAACATGGTCCTAACCAACTTGTTTCCCCTTTTGGGTCAACATTGTTTGGCTTCTCTTTATCTGGAAGCCTGAAGGTTTCTTCTGTGTCTAGATGTTTCATCAAATGTATGTGTGTACATTGCAACCATCATCCAATCATGCTAAATCAAGCCAGCAATCACAGATATGGAATAGAGGCATAGGAATTAATTAGGTTGCCAATGAGACCCAATCCACTCAACTTGATACAATGTGAAAGGTTAACATTGGGTGTGCAGATTACATTCAGTCCCACCACTAGGCTTGTAATTTGTCTAGTTTATACTGTTTGGTCATTACTTGTTGTTTTTCACCGACCGGAATGAACATCCTGATTCCTGAACACAGGAAATTGGAAAAGTGTGATTAGAACTAATCCTGCCATAGACACTTCTCAGCTTGTGCAATATTTTCTTAGATGAATGTGACAGTTGCTTGAGTTTGAATCCACTCAGATTACAGGATGTTCGATCAAATTGAAGCAAATTTGTGGTTTCATAGACTCAACTCTAAATTGTAACCACGAGTGCACCATTAAAGGAAAACTAAAACCCTAAATACAAAGAGGGTAAGACTAGTGCAGAGGGGGGCTGACAGGAGATACAAAGCAGCCACAGGGTCACAGATTGGTAGTCAACTTTCTTCTTAGGGACCAATACACTTCTGTCCATCACAATTCTATTTTTAATTTAGCAAGGGTGCTAATTGCCCCTTATCTGATTGTCAGACTGGGGTTGCTCTATGTCTCACTGCTTCATCTAGCGACCAATTACTAATAATCTTTCTCTGCATCTTAGTCTGCCATTTATGGATAACAATTTGCCATCACTTCACTTTTCTAATGAAGTTACAATTATTATTATTGTGGATTCATATAGCGCCAACATATTCCGTATCGCTTTACAATTACATGTATACATTCACATCAGACCCTGCCCCGAAGAGCTTACAATCTAAGCACATATTTGACACATACAACCTATTAGTATGTCTTTATGATTATGGGGGTAACCGGAGGAAACCTACGCAAGCATGGGGAGAACATACAAACTCCATGCAGATGTGTCCAAGGGTGGAATTTAACTCACAGAACCTATCAGTATATCTTTATGATTGTGGGGGAAACCGGAGTGCCCAGAGGAAACCCACGCAAGCATGGGGAGAACATACAAACCCCTTGCAGATGTGTCCAAGGGTGGAATTTAACTCACAGAAAGCCAGCATCCATTTCTGCTCCCCTGAAAACTATGTAATAACATTATCAAAAGAATCTGGTATTTCCAGCTATTGTCAAATGAAACTTACGTTTAGAAATAGCCTAAATGGATTCTTTAATTGATAACTGTATCTTTTACCAAAAAAAAAAAATCTATTTAGTTGTACAGGCTTGTAGCTTTTCCTGAGTTCAGCAGCCCTCCTACTAGAATGTGTCATGGACAATTTTACATTGCTGAACATGCTCATTGGCTTCTCTCCCTTTCTGCCCCCATTCCAGAATTGCAAAGTAACCACAGACATATTTATATTTTAACTAAAATATCACTAAATGATACTTTTATATTGATATAACTTCACTTAAAAGCCAGTAAAGTAAACGCTAGCGAAGTCTGGCAGTAAAGCCTACCTTGCGTTCAGATAAAAAGTCTATTAATTCTACTCCATTTTCGTTTAGTTTCCTTTAAATATGCGAAGAAACGTTCAAGCTTTGCATGACACATAGAGGCAGAAAAACTAAATCCTGACTAAACAATTCTAATATCTAATTCAAATTCAATCACTCAAATGGAAAGAATAGAAATTTCTGCTCACAGTGAAAAATTTTGCTGCTTAAAATTCTTAACTTGACGGCAAAATTTCCCTGCAAACAGAACTACGAAAGATTTCATTAGGATCCAATAACATGACATATGGAAATAGTCAGTCTTTCCAAAATCCCACATACATCACCAACAGGTTAATTTTATTGTGATTTACAGTAAATGAAGTAAACAAGATTGGGAAATGTTCTAGTGTTGAATGGAATAGAATAGTGATTATAGACTACTAGATAATACGTGTGTTGTCTACTATCTGCAAACCCCACCACCCAAATAGATGATCTATCACCCATAGCCATACACAATGGCAGTAGGGTCATTAAGGGACAAATATATTTAAAATACAAACCAAGTCCCGTCACTACCCTGGGTGACTATAAATTGCTCACCCCTGGGCTCTCTCTATAAGTCCCAAACCGAGTGTTGCAGGTCACAGATCTGTGGGATTGATCCTTCCATACAGCACCATAGACATAACAATAATTGTCCCGAGACCCTGAACCAGGCAACAAATGTCTTAACTCTATGGTCACATTGTGACTGTATGATAGAAATTAGTTTAAATAGCCAGCAGTTTCAATGTAGTTCTATGAATGTTGTCGTACATACTGATTGCCTGGCACAGACACCAGTGGGAGTTCCCTGTTGTGTGTTTTTATTTTATTTTTATTCATCTAATAACAGCAGAGCCAAGTGCATTTTCCCTGATATTTTCAATGGACTTTTTGCATTTTGCTCCATGAAATTTTAAAGCCGCTTTCTAATTCTCTTCGCTGTTATTATGAATGAATAACTTATCCTTGGCTGTACTTGTAAAAACGAGTTTGGCATTATGACGGACTGGATGGATTTCTGTGTAAGTAACCCCTGAATTCCTACGGAGTCCCTATACACATTGAAATGTTTAAACCAGAGAAAACCCTGCACCCCCCAGGAGTTTGCAAACTACAACTCCCAGCATTATGTAGCAGTATGCCGCCATGGAATGTTGGGAGTTGTAGTTTGAAAAAATATGGAGAGCTGCAGGGTTGAGAACCCTGGTCTAACCAGACAGTTATAGAGATAATGAGAGCTGTTAATTATTGATTGTCCCCTTACTGACCCTGTAATTCTCATTAATCAACCTTGTACACAGTATATTTTTCATTCTATCCAACCTGCCCACGCATTTTGCAGTATATATTCTTATTAGTGTATAACACATATTGATGTACTGGCCTACTTCTCTCCGTGATTTTTTGGGCTATTCTAAAAAGCCACACTGTACCACTACACCACAAATGTGGCTCTCATCCATGATGCAATACTTCATCATTTAAATTTCATACATGTTCAATGTTCTACTCCAATCTTTCTATTTATTCCATATTGCACATATTGATCAATGTATCTTTCTTTTAAAAAACAATCTCTATGCGTATGGTTTCTATTTAATTATAAACATTCCCTATGTTCTGTCTTGTAAATTATCTGTAACCCTTCACACAGTTTTATAAATCATATAGCATATGTCCACGTAAGCCAGGGGTGCCCAATGTGGCCCGGGCTGTGAGCTAGGTTAGTGGAACCCCAGCCTGTAACTGAGCTAATTGTGTGCACTGCATCCAAACTGCCTATACCCCCGACCCCAAAAACTCCATCAACCACAAACATTAACGGTTCCACGGGCTACAATTTTTACCAATTGGTAAATTTAGCCATCTTATTTATTTCTTGCTTTTCCTGTGTTCTAAAGACTATCCCTTCCTAATTAATTCAAAATGTTTTTATAACTGATTAGACTTGCTTAGAGAGAGGTAGAAGTCAGTGGTGCATTGGTAGATCTGATGAGGGGGGAAAGGAAGAGGGTCTATAGTACTCAATAATCTTATAAGTCTTAGAGCAATAATTTAAAGTAGCTGTTCTTTAAGGGATTACATGGTGTAATTCTGACATTTACAAAAAAAACCAAACAAGAGAAACATTCAAGAAATAAAGAGGTTGACGGGGTCAGTAGTGGCTAATAAAGTGATAACATCCATGGACCCTGAAGGTGTTTCTGATTTTCACTGTTCCTCTTGTTTAATTCATCTGGCCATTCAAGACCTTTCTGTAATCTCTCATCTTTGGCTGGGATCACATTTCATTTATATATCTATTGTTACTTACACGGGGATTATGCATAGTGCTTGTTCTCTTCCAAGCCTGTTTGCGCAATTTTGATTTTGTATAGAAAATTGTAGAAAAAGTATAATTTTACTGCCTGTTGCTAGTAATTAATGGTATCATCCACAATGTTTTCTAGGTCATGTTTTTCCAAGCCTTACCGAAAATGAAACATAAATTGACGGTCTGAAATAGAATTTAATGTTCTCTGTTAAAAAGTATTATAAAGTATTTGAAAATATTCAAACAACAGTGATGTTCAAACAACCAATGATTTGACACAAGGCAATCTTTGTGCTTTTCTCTACAGTATTAAAGGGGAAGTTCAGTGTAAATACGTGTACTTTTTGACCTTAATCCGCCAATTCAGCATTGTGTCTGTGTATAAATAAATGCATCTGAAATACTGACTTCCTGTTTGCAGGACCCCTAGTAGAGACTGTTATGGTCTTGCCCTTGACCCAGTGCCTGGGTGGATTCAGTTGCTCAGTAGAGATCTGAGCATCTTTGACCCATCCAACAGCCAATCAGTAGAAATTACTGTTAGGAACATTCCAAGGGTGTGGTGCATCATGGGAAGAAGAAGGACCGTTAGAACCTGAAATATCAGCTCACTAATGTCAACAGCAGGGAAAATGTAGAATAACTAAGAAGGAATTACACAAACTAACAATTTAACAGATACTGATAATTTCCACTGAACTGTCCCTTTAATGAGGGGGAAGTTTGATCAATGATGTTTTCTTAAAAAAATATATATCTACATGTTAGGGTAAAGATCATGTGGGCATCATATATATTAATATTAGAAAGTAATGGTTTGAAATGAATCTGTGTTCGAAGTTGAAACGCTGGTTTCGAAAATTGAAAAATCACGGACAAAAAAATTCGAAATCATGGTCGGGAAAGTAAAGAATTGTTGGCAGAAAATTCAACTTCAATCGAGTTCAATTGGATTTTCTGGCTGAATGAGAATCTCTATTCTGTTTAATGGATACTACTGTAAAGATGTCTTGCCCAACTTTTGAATTTTTCCAGCAGAAAAATATATTAAAAATAGTAGTTGTGGTTTATTAATAATTATTATGAAATATCCATTCATATCTAGTAAATGATTTATTTATAATCAGTGTTTAGTTATGTTACGATTATAATCAGTGCTAAACTATGTTATCAGTTATAATCAGTGTTTAGTTATGTCATCATTTATAATCAGTGCTAAACTATGTTATCAGTTATAATCAGTGTTTAGTTATGTCATCATTTATAATCAGTGTTTAGCTATGTCATCAGTTATAATCAGTGTTTAGCTATGTCATCAGTTATAATCAGTGTTTAGCTATGTCATCAGTTATAATCAGTGTTTAGCTATGTCATCAGTAATAATCAGTGTTTAGCTATTTCATCAGTTATAATCAGTGTTTAGCTATGTCATCAGTTATAATCAGTGTTTAGCTATGTTATCAGTTATAATCAGTGTTTAGCTATGTCATCAGGTATAATCAGTGTTTAGTTATGTCATCATTTATAATCAGTGCTAAACTATGTTATCAGTTATAATCAGTGTTTAGTTATGTCATCATTTATAATCAGTGCTAACTATGTAACAGTTATAATTCATTGTTTTATTTAATGTCATCATTTATAATCAGTGCTAAACTATGTTATCAGTTATAATCAGTGTTTAGCTATGTCATCAGGTATAATCAGTGTTTAGTTATGTCATCAGTTATAATCAGTGTTCAGCTATGTTATCAGTTATAATCAGTGTTTAGTTATGTCTCGGTTATAATCAGTGCTATGTTATCAGTGCTAAGTTGGTGCTAAGTTATGTAATCAGTTATAATCGGTGTTTAGCTATGTGATCAGTTCTAATCAGTGTTTAGCTATGTGATCAGTTCTAATCAGTATTAAGCTGTTATCAGTTATAATCGGTGTTTAGCTATGTCATCAGATATAATCAGTGTTTAGCTATGTTATCAGTTATAATCAGTGTTTAGTTATGTCATCAGCTATAATCCGTGTTTAGCTATGTCATCAGATATAATCAGTGTTCAGCTATGTTATCAGTTATAATCCATGTTTAGCTATGTCATCAGATATAATCCATGTTTAGCTATGTCATCAGATACAATCAGTGTTAAGCTATGTTATCAGTTATAATCAGTTTATCTATGTCATCATTTAATCAGTGTTCGCATGTCAATCAGTTATAATCAGTGTTTAGTTATGTCATCAGATATAATCAGTTTATCTATGTTATCAGTTATAATCAGTGTTTAGTTATGTCATCAAATATAATCAGTGTTTAGCTATTTTATCAGTTAGAATCTTATAATCAGTGTTTAGCTATGTTACATATTACATGACTTACTGACATATGTGTATTATAGGACACAAAGTATTTTCTTTAAAATGCTAGGAGTTATCTTGGAGTTACATGACTTGTGGATTTGTTTTTGGTTTCCTGAGGTCATGTGTGACCTTTGGTGACTTTAAATTTTTTCTATTCTACAATACTAAGGGTATTGTGCCCTATATAATAAATAAAAACACTTACAGGGAGATTCAATAAAAGTTCTTGTCGTTAAAAATGGTGCTAATTTTGCCCCAACCAATCAGATGTTAGTTTTCAAATGTTAAATAACATCTGATTGGTTGGGGCAAAATTAGCACCTTTTTTAACGATAAGAACTTTTATTGAATCTCCCTGTATGTGCTGTAAACACCTGTACATTTTCTATAAGTTGTAAACATAACTGTGTCAGTCACAATTTATTCTCAATGGCTGTAGACCTTCTGTGGATCAATGTGACCATAACTGGTGGCTTGTAGCCTGGTCTCTACCTCACGGAATAAGGAGAGAGCCAAACCTCGAAAAAACATGCAGAACTATAAGAATTGTGTGTAGATAGTGTCCCAGTAACAATCTGTCTCTGTTTGTTTGTTGGGATACAAACTGGTTTTGGACACGTTTCTTTAATTATATCCTTTTTTGGCCAAATTAGATATTAGAAATGCAGTGATTAATTACATTAGAATGTAAAGTATAAACGGGGAGATACAATATAGCCCCTTTTCCGTCTAAAACCCACATTAACCGTCTAAAACCCACATTAACCCTAAAAAAATTTGGGTTAATGTGGGTTTTGGATGGATTTTCGAGAACAGCGCCATTTCCAAATGTTTTTGGAAATAACGCTGTGCTAGCGATCCAAAACCTGTAGTGTTAAGTTTTGCGCTACTTTGTAGCATGAAACTTAACGCTACGGGTTATGGAGCGTTAAAGTGCCGCTCCTTACCTTACCTTGCCCGATCCGGCGATGCAATAACTGACGTAATCTCGTTTACGTCAGTTATTGTATCGCGGGATCGGGCTAAGGTAAGTTAACGCCGCTGCGTTTTTGAATCTCCGCGATAGAGTAGCGACCTTGGAAATAATAATAGTCAAGGAATACAGCCTAGATCCCAATCCGGGGTAATGTAAAGGTTGTATTATTTTTAGAGATGTGATCTGAGTCCGTTTCAGACCCAGATCTGACACAGAACCCCTTGGTTCCGAAATCCTAATGTTCCATCCGAAACCGGACTATTTTTTATAATTATCGAACGTTGGAGGATTATCTAAAGTACGCTCGGAATCTCGAAATTAGTTTCCAATCGTATTTACGAAGATTATCGAACATTCGAGGCTATTTTCGAAAATAGCCTCGAATGTTCGATAATTAGCGAAAATGGGCTCTGAAGTCCCAAAAGTATCAGTATGTTCTGTTTTCGGAATTTTTGGATCTTTGGGAATTTTTTTCTCCCTTTCTTTTTTTTTTCCTCTTCTTTCTTTTCTTTTTTTTTTCTTTTTTTTCTTTGTTTTTTTCTTCTTCTTCAGTTTTTTTTTTTTTTTTTTTCTCTTTCATTTTCTTTTTTGTTCTTTTTTCTTTTTTTTTCTTTTTTTCTTTTTTTTTTTTTTTCTTTTTTTCCGAGATCCGTAAATCCGAAAATGGAACGAAACGAGATTTCGGCCATCTCCAATTCTTTTCTGCACCAATGTGTGGCATCTAACTTCTAATTAAATAAAATACAAATTACCATTCATATGGTTAACATCTTTCTCCTTAATATCCACAGTTAAATTCTTGTCCATTTTGATTCTCTGTGTTAAATCTTTGGAGGTTGACCCAGTTGCTTTACCTCTTTCTCGTTGATAAGATCTTGTTCTGTTATTTTTCTAACCACACCAGTGACCTTCTCCACACATACAAGTTCATACGTTGGACGCGGGAGAGTAAATTGGCTGAGATTGTCTGTTTTTGATTTTTGTGTCAGTTTAAATTACATCGCCCTGTTTTTTTTTTTTTTTAGTCGCTTGATCAAAAGACGAATCAGAACAGAACAAATGTGGAGATAGAGAAAGAAAAAGCAGCCAAGTCCCCTAAAGGCTCAGACCAAGAAGTAAATAGCGCAGGACTCAGCTGCATAGAGAGAATGACATTTCTATTTGTCAATTGATCTGTCCCTTTCATTTTTCACCGTGACTGGAAATTAATTAGAATGTTAATTATACAGAGAGGGAGAGATTTGGCAAAGGGTCGTTCAGCTTGTAGAATTCAAACCAGTGCACAATGTTGCAAAAAAACAAGCACTAAAACCTCAAGCAAGTATATCTGTAATTGGAGATGGCCGAAACTGACGGGTTTCATTCCGTTTTCGGGTTTTCAGATCTCGGGGAAATTCTGAAGATCCGAAAATTCGAAAACGGAACTTACAAAAGGGACTTTGGAGCACGTTTTCGATTTTTTTTTCTAAAATAGCCTCAAACGCTCGATAATCCCCGAAAATAGGTTTGAAAACTTTTTCGAGTTTCCGATCGATTTTTTCAAGGATTATTGAAGTTTGTGGTTTTTTTCGAAAATAGCCTCGAACGTTCAATAAAAATCGAAACAGCGCTGTGAAGTCCTGAGATCCAAACGATCCATCAGGTTTTGACGGATCATTCGTATTTTGCCCTTTCTGCTTGTTCTTCCGCGTCTGTCCCGTATATTAATGGCCAGCTTCATATGTAGGTCTTACATCAGAAAGCTTGGATACAAATAAGGTTGGAGTTACATGGACATGAGTTTTTACTTAAGGATATCTATTGTGTGTATAATTTTTTTTAAAAAATACAGTTAAATAAAAAGTACTTGACAGGATATAGGACCGGTAATTCCTCCATCCCAATATTGTTTTCTGTGAGGAGTACCACCGCCCAAAGAAAACTGATTTTGCCAGTCTTTCCTCCTGGCTCTCAACACTATCTTTAATACAGGAATAGTCTAGGACTAACCTGGCAATTGAAAACTTTACGTGCTCCTCAATGAAACAAATTGGGAGTAGGGATAGTCAATCCTACTTCCCTGGCCCAGGTACTTTCTATTATAAAAGTTATCCTTTAAATTACAAACAGGCATTTTGTTCATTACTAAGAGCCATATTCAATATCCTGTGGTATTGGCAACGACCGCCAGCGCGGTTATAGTAAAAGTATGATCGTGGCGTAAGTTTTTCAACAGTGATTGTAATTGTACGATCACCCGTATGTTCAATATAATGCGTTAGTAACAACAGCATGGTATTGCATGAGTGATTGCACAATTCCAAATGTACATTTACAGACACAATCAACATTTTGATTGCGGTAATGGTTGTTAAAGGCACAGTGTCCAATAGCATTGCACTGAATGGTGCTTTCATAGATAGAGAAAGAGAGAGAAAGAGGTTCGCAGATGTGATTAATATATTTCCAGTGTTAATAAGAAAATAAATACAAATTACAGAATCCATATGGCGCAGTATCCTCATGTTCTGAATAATATACGCCATGTAGTTGATGTAAGTGTAATATTTTGCCCAGTCTCTACATCCGTATTGAGTATTGAATGTGTCATGACCTGTATGGGGAAATATATACAGAAGTAGCCATTTACTTCATCATGGGCTGATGACATTCTGAGCTGGTACTGAATGATCTGTGCACAAGTTACTCATACATATGGGGAGATTCATATGAACAAATAAATTACTCTGCCACCTCATGATGGGATTTGTCTTGGTCCCAGTAAGAGGTGAATGGGTGGTCAGGCTTAGTTTTAGAAGTTCTGCATTGTAATATGGAAACTTACTTATAATTTGTTTAAATCTACCCCTATATTTTAGCATCCAGTTGTTTTATTCAATTATAGATGGTCAACAGAAAAGGGTATCCTGGTTCCTATAGTGTAGGAGTAAACAAGATGTCAAACGATTGTAAGTCAATATTTAAAAGGGAATTTAGACACATTGATGCCAACATGGTCCTAACCAACTTGTTTCCCCTTTTGGGTCAACATTTTTTGGCTTCTCTTTATCTGGAACCTGAAGGTTTCTTCTGTGTCAATGTTTCATCAAAGGTATGTGTACATTGCAACCATCATCCAATCATGCTAAATCAAGCCAGCAATCACGATATGAATAGAGGCATAGGAATTAATTAGGTTGCCAATGAGACCCAATCCACTCAACTTGATACAAGTGAAAGGTTACATTGGGTGTGCAGATCATTCAGTCCCCACCACCAGGCTTGTAATTTGTCTAGTTATACTGTTTGGTCATTACTTGTTGTTTTTCACCGACCGGAATGAACATCCTATTCCTGAACACAGGAAATTGGAAAAGTGTGATTAGAACTAATCCTGCCATAGACACTTCTCGCTTGTGCAATATTTTCTTAGATGAATTGACAGTTGCTTGAGTTTGAATCCACTCAGATTACAGGATGTTCGATCAAATTGAAGCAAATTGTGGGTTTCATAGACTCAACTCTAATTGTAACCACGAGGCACCATAAAGGAAAACTAAACCCTAAATACAAAGAGGGTAAGACTAGTGCAGAGGGGGGCTGACAGGAATACAAAGAGCCGCCAAGGGTCACAGATTGGTACAACTTTCTTCTTAGGGACCAATACCCTTCTGTCCATCACAATTCTTTTTTTATATTTAGCAAGGGTGCTAATTGCCCCTTATCTGATTGTCAGACTGGGGTTGCTCTATTTCTCACTGCTTCATCTAGCGACCAATTACTAATAATCTTCTCTGCATCTTAGTCTGCCCATTTATGGAAAACAATTTGCCATCACTTACTTACTTTTCTAATGAATTTACAATTATTATTATTGTGGATTCATATAGCGCCAACATATTCCGTATCGCTTTACAATTACATGTATACATTCACATCAGACCCTCCCCCGAAGAGCTTACAAATCTAACACATTTTGACACATACAACCTATTATAGGTCTTTATGATTATGGGGGTAACCGGAGAAACCTACGCAAGCATGGGGAGAACTACAACCTCCATGCAGATGTGTCCAAGGGTGGAATTTAACTCACAGACCCTATCAGTAATATCTTTATGATTTGGGGGAAACCGGAGTGCCCAGAGGAAACCCACGCAAGCATGGGGAGAACATACAAACCCCTTGCAGTGTGTCCAAGGTGGAATTTAACTCACAGAAAGCCAGCATCCATTTCTGCTCCCCTGAAAACTATGTAATAACATTATCAAAAAATCTGGTATTTCCAGCTATTGTCAAATGAAACTTACGTTTAAATAGCCTAAAGGATTCTTTAATTGATACTGTATCTTTAAACCAAAAAAAAAAAAAATCTATTTAGTTGTACAGGCTTGTAGCTTTTCCTGAGTTCAGCAGCCCCTACTAAATGTGTCATGGACAATTTTACATTGCTGAACATGCTCATTGGCTTCTCTCCCTTTCTGCCCCCATTCCAGTTGCAAAGTAACCACAGACATATTTATATTTTAACTAAATATCACTAAATGATACTTTTATATTGATATAACTTCACTTAAAAGCCAGTAAAGTAAACGCTAGCGAAGTCTGGCAGTAAGCACCTACCTTGCGTTCAGATAAAAAGTCTATTAATTCTACTCCATTTTCGTTTAGTTTCCTTTAAATATGCGAAGAAACGTTCAAGCTTTGCATGACACATAGAGGCAGAAAAAACTAAATCCTGACTAAACAATTCTAATATCTAATTCAAATTCAATCACTCAAATGGAAAGAATAGAAATTTCTGCTCACAGTGAAAAATTTTGCTGCTTAAAATTCTTAACTTGACGGCAAAATTTCCCTGCAACAGAACTACGAAAGATTTCATTAGGATCCAATAACATGACATATGGAAATAGTCAGTCTTTCCAAATCCCACATACATCACCAACAGGTTAATTTTATTGTGATTTACAGTAAATGAAGTAAACAAGATTGGGAAATGTTCTAGTGTTGAATGGAATAGAATAGTGATTATAGACTACTAATAATACGTGTGTTGTCTACTATCTGCAAACCCCCCACCACCCAAATATGATCTATCACCCATAGCCATACACAAGGCAGTAGGGTATTAAGGGACAAATATTTAAAATACAAACCAAGTCCCGTCACTACCCTGGGTGACTTATAAATTGCTCACCCTGGGCTCTCTCTATAAGTCCCAAACCGGTGTTGCAGGTCACAGATCTGTGGGATTGATCCTTCCATACCAACCATAGACATAACAATAATTGTCCCGAAGACCCTGAACCAGGCAACAAATGTCTTAACTCTATGGTCACATTGTGACTGTATGATAGAAATTAGTTTAATAGCCAGCAGTTTCAATGTAGTTCTATGAATGTTGTCGTACATACTGATTGCCTGGCACAGACACCAGTGGGATTTCCCTGTTGTGTGTTTTTTATTTTATTTTATTCATCTAATAACAGCAGAGCCAAGTGCATTTTTCCCTGATATTTTCAATGACTTTTTGCATTTTGCTCCATGAAATTTTAAAGCCGCTTTCTAATTCTCTTCGCTGTTATTATGAATGAATAACTTATCCTTGGCTGTACTTGTAAAAACAGTTTGGCATTATGACGGACTGGATGGATTTCTGTGTAAGTAACCCCTGAATTCCTACGGAGTCCCTATACACATTGAAATGTTTAAACCAGAGAAAACCCTGCACCCCCCAGGAGTTTGCAAACTACAACTCCCAGCTTATGTAGCAGTATGCCGCCTGGAATGTTGGGAGTTGTAGTTTGAAAAAAATGGAGAGCTGCAGGGTTGAGAACCCTGGTCTAACCAGACAGTTATAGAGATAATGAGAGCTGTTAATTATTGATTGTCCCCTTACTGACCCTGTAATTCCTATTAATCAACCTTGTACACAGTATATTTTTCATTCTATCTCTATCCACTGCCCCCATTTTTGCAGTATATATTCTTATTAGTGTATAACACATATTGATGTACTGGCCTACTTCTCTCCGTGATTTTTTGGGCTATTCTAAAAAGCCACACTGTACCCACTACACCACAAATGTGGCTCTCATCCATGATGCAATACTTCATCATTTAAATTTCATACATGTTCAATGTTCTACACTCCAATCTTTCTATTTATTCCATATTGCACTATTGATCAATGTATTTTCTTTTAAAAAACAATCTCTTGCGTATGGTTTTCTATTTAATTATAAACATTCCCTATGTTCTGTCTTGTAAATTATCTGTAACCCTTCACACATTTTTATAAATCATATAGCATATTGTCCACGTAAGCCAGGGGTGCCCAATGTGGCCCGGGCTGTGAGCTAGGTTAGTGGAACCCCAGCCTGTAACTGAGCTAATTTGTGTCACTGCATCCAAACTGCCTATACCCCCGACCCCAAAAACTCCATCAACCACAAACATTAACGGTTCCACGGGCTACAATTTTTACCAATTGGAAATTTAGCCATCTTATTTATTTCTTGCTTTTCCTGTGTTCTAAACTATCCCTTCCTAATTAATTCAAAATGTTTTTATAACTGATTAGACTTGCTTAGAGAGAGGTAGAAGTCAGTGGTGCATTGGTAGATCTGATGAGGGGGGAAAGGAAGAGGGTCTATAGTACTCAAAATCTTATAAGTCTTAGAGCAATAATTTAAAGTAGCTGTTCTTTAAGGGATTACATGGTGTAATTCTGACATTTACAAAAAAAACCAAACAAGAGAAACATTCAGAAATAAGAGGTTGACGGGGTCAGTAGTGGCTAATAAAGTGATAACATCCATGGACCCTGAAGGTGTTTCTGATTTTCACTGTTCCTCTTGTTTAATTCATCTGGCCATTCAAGACCTTTCAATCTCTCATCTTTGGCTGGGATCACATTTCATTAATATATCTATTGTTTACTTACACGGGGATTATGCATAGTGCTTGTTCTCTTCCAAGCCTGTTTGCGCAATTTTGATTTTGTATAGAAAATTGTAGAAAAAGTATAATTTTACTGCCTGTTGCTAGTAATTAATGGTATCATCCACAATGTTTTCTAGGTCATTGTTTTTCCAAGCCTTACCGAAAATGAAACATAAATTGACGGTCTGAAATAGAATTTAATGTTCTCTGTTAAAAAGTATTATAAGTATTTGAAAATATTCAAACAACAGTGATGTTCACAACCAATGATTTGACACAAGGCAATCTTTGTGCTTTTCTCTACAGTATTAAAGGGGAAGTTCAGTGTAAATACGTGTACTTTTTGACCTTAATCCGCCAATTCAGCATTGTGTCTGTGTATAAATAATGCATCTGAAATACTGACTTCCTGTTTGCAGGACCCCTAGTAGAGACTGTTATGTCTTGCCCTTGACCCAGTGCCTGGTTGGATTCAGTTGCTCAGTAGAGATCTGAGCATCTTTGACCCATCCAACAGCCAATCAGTAGAAATTACTGTTAGGAACATTCCAAGGGTGTGGTGGCATCATGGGAAAGAAGGAAACCGTTAGAACCTGAAATAATCACTCACTAATGTCAACACAGGGAAAATTAGAATAACTAAGAAGGAATTACACAAACTAACAATTTACCAGATACGGATAATTTCCACTGAACTGTCCCTTTAATGAGGGGAAGTTTGATCAATGATGTTTTCTTAAAAAAATATATATCTACATGTTAGGGTAAAGATCATGTGGGCCATCATATATTTAATATTAGAAAGTAATGGTTTGAAATGAACATCTTGTTCGAAGTTGAAACGCTGGTTTCGAAATTGAAAAATCACGGACAAAAAATTCGAAATCATGGTCGGGAAAGTAAAGAATTGTTGGCAGAAAATTCAACTTCATCGAGTTCAATTGGATTTTCTGGCTGAATGAGAATCTCTATTCTGTTTAATGGATACTACTGTAAAGATGTCTTGCCCAACTTTTGAATTTTTCCAGCAGAAAAATATATTAAAAATATTAGTTTGTGTTATTAATAATTATTATGAAATATCCATTCATATCTAGTAAATGATTATTTATAATCAGTGTTTAGTTATGTTACGATATAATCAGTGCTAAACCAGTTTATCAGGTATAATCAGTGTTTAGTTTGTCATCATTTATAATCATGGCTAAACTATGTTATCAGTTATAATCAGTGTTTAGTTATGTCATCATTTATAATCGTGTTAGCTATGTCATCAGTTATATCAGTGTTTAGCTATGTCATCAGTTATAATCAGTGTTTAGCTATGTCATCAGTTATAATCAGTGTTTAGCTATGTCATCAGTAATAATCAGTGTTTAGCTATTTCATCGTTTATATCAGTGTTTAGCTATGTCATCAGTTATAATCATGTTTTAGCTATGTTATCAGTTTATAATCGTGTTTAGCTATGTCATCAGGTATAATCAGTGTTTAGTTATGTCATCATTTATAATCAGTGCTAAACTATGTTATCAGTTTATATCAGTGTTTAGTTATGTCATCATTTATATCAGTGCTAAACTATGTTATCAGTTATAATCGTGTTTAGTTTGTCATATTTATAACAGTGCTAAACTATGTTATCAGTTATAATCAGTGTTTAGCTATGTCATCAGGTATAATCAGTGTTTAGTTATGTCATCAGTTATAATCAGTGTTCAGCTATGTTATCAGTTATAATCAGTGTTTAGTTATGTCTCGGTTATAATCAGTGCTATGTTTACAGTGCTAAGTTGGTGCTAAGTTATGTATCAGTTATAATCGGTGTTAGCTATGTGATCAGTTTCTAATCAGTGTTTAGCTATGTGATCAGTTCTAATCAGTATTAAGCTGTTATCAGTTATAATCGGTGTTTAGCTATGTCATCAGATATAATCATTGTTTTAGCTATGTTATCAATATATCAGTGTTTAGTTATGTCATCAGCTATAAATCCGTGTTAGCTATGTCATCAGATATAATCAGTGTTCAGCTATGTTATCAGTTATAATCCATGTTTAGCTATGTCATCAGATATAATCCATGTTTAGCTATGTCATCAGATACAATCAGTGTTTAGCTATGTTATCAGTTATAATCAGTTTATCTATGTCATCAGTTATAATCAGTGTTTAGCTATGTCATCAATTATAATCAGTGTTTAGCTATGTCATCAGTTATAATCAGTGTTTAGTTATGTCATCAGATATAATCAGTGTTAGCTATGTCATCAGTTATAATCAGTGTTTAGCTATGTCATCAGTTATAATCAGTGTTTAGCTATTCATCAGTTATGTCATTTTAGCTATGTCATCATTATAAATCATGTTTAGCTATGTTATCAGTTATAATCAGTGTTTACTATGCCATCAGTTATGATCAGTGTTTAGCTATGTCTCAGTATAATCAGTGTTTAGCTATGTTATCAGTTATATCATGTTTACTATATCAGTTATATCAGTGTTAGTACTGTCTCAGTTATAATCAGTGTTTAGTTAGTCTCAGTATATATCAGTTTATCTATGTTATCAGTTATATCATGTTTAGTTATGTCATCAAATATAATCAGTGTTTACTATTTTATCAGTTAGAATCTTATAATCAGTTGTTAGCTATGTTACATATTACATGACTTACTGACATATGTGTATATAGGACACAAAGTATTTTCTTTAAAATGCTAGGAGTTATCTTGGAGTTACATGACTTGTGGATTTGTTTTTGGTTTCCTGAGGTCATGTGTGACCTTTGGTGACTTAATTTTTCTATTCTACATCTAGGGTATGTGCCCTAATAATAATAAAACAACTTACAGGGAGATTCATAAAGTTCTTGTCGTAAAAATGGTGCTAATTTTGCCCCAACCAATCAGATGTTGTTTTCAAATGTTAAATAACATCTGATTGGTTGGGGCAAAATTAGCACCTTTTTTAACGATAAGATCTTTTATTGAATCTCCCTGTATGTGCTGTAAACACCTGTACATTTTCTATAAGTTGTAAACATAACTGTGTCAGTCACAATTTATTCTCAATGGCTGTAGACCTTCTGTGGATCAATGTGACCATAACTGGTGGCTTGTAGCCTGTTCTCTACTCCACGGAATAAGGAGAGAGCCAAACCTCGAAAAAACATGCAGAACTATAAGAATTGTGTGTAGATAGTGTCCCAGTAACAATCTGTCTCTGTTTGTTTGTTGGGATACAAACTGGTTTTGGACACGTTTCTTTAATTATATCCTTTTTTGGCCAAATTAGATATTAGAAATGCAGTGATTAATTACATTAATGTAAAGTATAAACGGGGAGATACAATATAGCCCCTTTTCCGTCTAAAACCCCACATTAACCGTCTAAAACCCACTTACCTAAAAAAATTTGGGTTAATGTGGTTTTGGTGGATTTTCGAGAACACGCCATTTCCAAATGTTTTTGGAAATAACGCTGTGCTAGCGATCCAAAACCTGTAGTGTTAAGTTTTGCGCTACTTTGTAGCATGAAACTTAACGCTACGGGTTATGGAGCGTTAAAGTGCCGCTCCTTACCTTACCTTGCCCGATCCGGCGATGCAATAACTGACGTAATCTCGTTTACGTCAGTTATTGTATCGCGGATCGGGCTAAGGTAAGTTAACGCCGCTGCGTTTTTGAATCTCCGCGATAGAGTAGCGACCTTGAAATAATAATAGTCAGGAATACACCTAGATCCCAATCCGGGGTAATGTAAAGGTTGTATTATTTAGAGATGTGATCTGAGTCCGTTTCAGACCCAGATCTGACACAGAACCCCTTGGTTCCGAAATCCTAGTTCCATCCGAAACCGGACTATTTTTTATAATTATCGAACGTTGGAGGATTATCTAAAGTACGCTCGGAATCTCGAAATTAGTTCCCAATCGTATTTACGAAGATTATCGAACATTCAAGACTATTTTCGAAAATAGCCCCGAATGTTCGATAATTAGCGAAAATGGGCTCTGAAGTCCCAAAAGTATGTTCTGTTTTCGGATTTTTGGATCTTTGGGATTTTTTCCGAGATCCGTAAATCCGAAAATGGAACGAAACGAGATTTCGGCCATCTCCAATTCTTTCTGCCACCATGTGTGGCATCTAACTTCTAATTAAATAAAATACAAATTACCATTCATTGGTTAACATCTTTCTCCTTAATATCCACAGTTAAATTCTTGTCCATTTTGATTCTCTGTGTTAAATCTTTGGATTTGACCCAGTGGCTTTACCTCTTTCTCGTTGATAAGATCTTGTTCTGTTATTTTTCTAACCACACAGTGACCTTCTCCACACATACAAGTTCATACGTTGGACCGGGAGAGTAAATTGGCTGAGATTGTCTGTTTTTGATTTTTGTGTCGTTTAAATTACATCGCCCTGTTTTTTTTTTTTTTTAGTCGCTTGATCAAAAGACGATCAAACAAGAACAAATGTGGAGATAGAGAAAGAAAAAGCAGCCAGTCCCTCAAGGGCTCAGACCAAGAAGTAAATAGCGCAGGACTCAGCTGCATAGAGAGAATGACATTTCTATTTGTCAATTGATCTGTCCCTTTCATTTTTCACACGTGACTGGAAATTAATTAGAATGTTAATTAACAGAGAGGGAGAGATTTGGCAAAGGGTCGTTCAGCTTGTAGATTCAACCCAGTGCACAATGTTGCAAAAAAACAAGCACTAAAACCTCAAGCAAGTATATCTGTAATTGGAGATGGCCGAAACTGACGGGTTTATTCCTTTTTTCGGGTTTTCAGATCTCGGGGAATTCTGAAGATCCAAAATTCGAAAACGGAACTTACAAAAGGGACTTTGGAGCAAGTTTTTTTTCTAAAATAATGCCAGCCATCCCAAACTCTGTGCTAGACCTGTGGAACAGTGAGATATTCTCCAAACTCCTGTGCTAGACCTTGGGAACAGTGAGATAATGCTCCAAACTCCTGCTAGACCTTGGGAACAGTGAGATAATGCTCCAAACCCTGTGAGACCTTGTGGAAAAGTGAGATAATGCTCCAAACCCTGTGCTAGACTTGTGGAACAGTGAGATAATGCTCCAAACTCCTGTGCTAGACCTTGTGGAACAGTGGATAATGCTCCAAACTCCTGTGCTAGACCTTGTGGAACAGTGAGATAATGCTCCAAACTCCTGTGCTAGACCTGTGGAACAGTGAGATAATGCTCTCCAAACTCCTGTGCTAGACCTTGTGGAACAGTGAGATAATGCTCCAAACTCCTGTGCTAGACCTTGTGGAACAGTGAGAGATAATGCTCCAAACTCCTGTGCTAGACCTTGTGGAACAGTGAGATAATGTCCTTGAAATTATTTAGGTAACTTGAATTACTTTTTACCTTGAAATCCCAAAGTTGGGCACACATTGACTAAGATATGTTCAATGACATAATGGCCACAAACACAACAAGGAGCATTTGCGCAAAGCGGTGAAAAATCACAATTAGCGTTCGCATGGGAAAAACATTGTTACTGAGTCTCACAACACTTTGTTTATAATATTAAAGGGCATGTGTTATAAAACGATATTTAAGTATAATTATTGTCCCCATTCTGGCAGAGTAAGCTGGCTCCTCCCTTCATGCAGTCAATCAAGGCTGTGGCTGTTGACATCACAACCAGTGATGACTGCGTGTTTCTTCTGCTGCCTCCTGTGCACATGCTACACTTATAAAAGCTCGTTGAGGAGAGGGAAGAGGCAGATACCTTATGGTATCTTATGTTATATTATTGTTACAATCAAGGCTCCTCCCTAATTATTGTCCCCATTCTGGCAGAGTAAGCTGGTCCTCCTTCATGCAGTCAATCAAGGCTGTGGTGTTGACATCAACAACCAATGATGACCGCTGGTTCTTCTGCTTCCTCCTGTGCACATGCTCAACCTATAAAAAGCTCATTGAGGAGAGGGAGGAGGCAGATACCTTATGGTATTTATGTTAATTATTCTGTTACAATCAAGGCTCCTCCCTTAATTATTGTCCCCTTCTGGCAGAGTAAGCTGGCTCCTCCCTTCATGCAGTCAATCAAGGCTGTTGCTGTTGAAAAAAACCAATGATTGACTGCTGGTTTTCTGCTGCCTCCTGTGCACTTGCTCAACCTTTAAAAAGCTCATTGAGGAGAGGGAGGAGGCAGATACCTTATGGTATCTTATGTTAATTATCTTGTATATAAAGGCTCCTCCCTTAATTATTGTGCCCATTCTGGCAGATAACTGGCTCCTCCCTTCATGTAGTCATCAAGGCTGTGACTGCTGACATTACAAACCAATGATTGACTGCTGTTTCACCTGTAGCCTCCACTGCACATGCTCAAGCTTCTAAAAAGCTCATTGAGGGAAGGAAGAGGCAGATACCTTATGGTATCTGATGTTAATATCTTTTTACAATCAAGGCTCCCCCTTAATTATGTGCCCATTCTGCGCAGAAAGCTGGCTCCTCCCTTCATGCAGTCAATCAAGGCTGTGGTGTTGACATCACAACCAATGATTGATGCTGGTTCTCTGCTGCCTCCTGTGCACATGCTCAACCTTATAAAAAGCTCATTGAGGAGAGGGAGGAGGAGATACCTATGGTATCTTATGTTAATTATCTTGTTACAATCAAGGCTACTCCCTTAATTATTGTGCCCATTCTGGCAGAATAAGCTGGCTCCTCCCTTCATGCAGTCAATCAAGGCTGTGGCTGTTGACATCACAACCAATGATTGACTGCTGGTTCTCTGCTGCCTCTGTGCACATGCTCAACCTTATAAAACTCTGAGACGAGAGAGGAGGCAGTACGTTATGGTATCTTATGTTAAATCTTGTTACAAAAGCAGTTATCAAGTGGAAAAAAAAGCAGTTGGGGAATATTTACCTCACTATTTGGTAATTTTTGGGTGACTTCCGTTATGATAACTCTACCACAAACAAGTAGAGTTTTAAAACAACAAGCTCTCCCTTACCACATGTCCTGTCTTATACATTAAAAACAATTAAAACAAGAGCACAAATAAATCCAAGAGATTTCCTCGATTATATCTCACTGTATTACATTCCCCTATGATTATACATATAAATATTGTTCCTCAAGCAAAGCCTAAAGACATTCAATCCAGACCTGTCAGAGTTGCAACAAAATCGGCTTCGATTTCAAATTACTTAACGCCAACGTGCGCAGACGCTTTTCTTGTAAGTTTCTAAAATATTCACCTCCGGACCTTTCCTCCGTTTACTTTTTTGTTGTTGTTTTTCTATGTATTAGAAGGAAAGTGTTTCATGCTAGAAACAGGTTACTTATTATTCAACACGTTACGAGCTGTCTCCAAACTCCTGTGCTAGACCTTGTGGAACAGTGAGATAATGCTCCTTGAAATTATTTAGTAACTTGAATTACTTTTAACCTTGAAATCCCAAACTGTTGGGCAACATTGACTAAGATATTGTTCAATGACATAATGGCCACAAACACAACAAGGAGCATTTGCGCAAAGCGCTGAAAAATCACAATTAGCGTTAGCATGGGAAAACATTGTTACTGAGTCTCACAACACTTTGTTTTATAATATTTAAAGGGCATGTGTTATAAAACAGATATTTAAGTATAATTATTGTCCCCATTCTGGCAGAGTAAGCTGGCTCCTCCCTTCATGCAGTCAATCAAGGCTGTTGCTGTTGACATCACAACCAATGATTGACTGCTGGTTCTTCTGCTGCCTCCTGTGCACTTGCTCAACCTTATAAAAAGCTCATTGAGGAGAGGGAGGAGGCAGATACCTTATGGTATCTTATGTTAATTATCTTGTTATAATAAAGGCTCCTCCCTTAATTATTGTGCCCATTCTGGCAGAATAAGCTGGCTCCTTTATAAAATACCTTTATAAATACCGTCCTTTATAATCTGTCCTTTATAAATACCGTCCTTAAAAAATACTGTCCTTTATAATACTGTCCTTTATATATCTTCTGCAGGACAGCCAAATATTCAGAATTATGTGACATTCAACATTAATCAATCTAATATCTGGCCAGTTATAGCCAGCAACAAAAGGATAAATGAGACATTCAGAACACATTTTAAGCAACTTGCTAAATTCTTCAGTATAATAAAGTTAGTGAGGAGACATTGGGAACTGGAGAGGAGCTAGATGGCACATATCAACTCTGATAAACTTCTGACACGGAACAATACAGGAGTTAATAACTAACATAATGATATTGGTCGAGACCAGGACTATGTACTTTCTTCTAAAGACCTGGACAGGAGGGATGATAAATACATATTTTCTGGTTGGACCAGTGATGAAACTAGAGGAGCTTGGAGCTCTGTTTTGGATCTATACTTTCTAATTTGCTCTATACTATAATTACTCTTGGCTTTGAAGGTGACATTGGCATTTTGGCTAGTTTTCTATGTACCACAAGATAATATACATCTCTCCAGGATAAAGCTGGATATTTGTTATAAAATGGTTAGACTGAGGGAACAGAAACTGCATTTTCTATAATACTATTATGAAAATGTAGCTCCAGCTCATTTTTAGAATCCTAATTAACAGCTATTCTAAAACTGGGGTGTAAATAAAGGATAGCATTTTACAACACTATGGCGAATGTATTTTACAATGTTCGTAAAGGTGCTGCATTTTGAGATACTGCACCTTTATTAATATGCCCAAAGTTTGTTGGATAAAGGGTTTTACTGGAACACAGAAGGTTAAAAATTCTATTGCATTCTAGAGTTTAGGGTCTGGTGGCTCTGTTTAAAATGTGATAGCTTTTCTGTTGTATCACATACATACACACACACACACACAACACACACATATATACTTGTATCATACACTAGAGTCAGATTCATGTCTCAAGGTGACACGTTTAGAGATGTCCGAACTTTGCAAAATCCGGTCCGCTCGAGGAGCCGCGAATTTTAGAAAAAATTCGAAATCCGTGAGCGGACCCGTTAAAATGAAAATATATTCTCAAATTACGAGATTTCCGTATTTCGAAAATTTTCTAAAAATGGAAGGAAGTCAGTCGCTGCTAAAGGGAAATGTGCAGTCCCGATGTTAAATGTTTATATAGGGAGATTTCTCGGGCCGTGTATAGGGGGAGCGTTAAAAAATGACACACAAAATGAAGAATCTAAACAATCTTAAGATTTTGCCGTGTGTCTTTTATTATTAGATGAGTTTTAGCTGACTGGAAGGAACCAAATATAAGGTGTACCACTCTTCCCATCATTTTTCTTGTAGAAGGTCTGAAGTCTAATTGTATAATTGGTTCAAGATGACCCCTCTATGTAATTCAATTTTAATGTTTAAAGACAATCACATATTCTTGTATCTGTGGTACTGTTTGGGAGACCAGCTTGTCTATGAGGCCGAATGAACATTTGACCATCCAGAAGCGTTACCAGCAGGAAAGAAAGTTACCAATATAGCATTGCAGGTCTTTATTACATGGGAACCACCTGACACTATAAATTAAAAAATAAATGATGTGTCCGAAACAATGATGGCAGGTATACAATTATAGGCAATGCCACAAGATCCCCAAAGTCAAATATTGTAGGTAGGCAGTACACCCTTTCAAACCATTATACTTACGCATCTCTAAACCACTTCTGATGAGAAAAATGGTTACCATAAGAGAAGCGTGTCTAGATGCATTCCCTCTAAGGGCTAGGCCACCCTTATCCGTCTTAACGTGTGATTCGATCGTGCATTAAAAAAAACACTATGTGTTTGTCAATTGGTCTGGCACACACTAGCGCACCATTGGCAACACTAGCGCACCGCTGGCCACACTGGCTACACTAGCGCACCACTAGTGTTTCCGTTGGGCATTTTGGTGCGATTCGCATGCTCTCCATTACGGAAGATAACCGGGATCGCAGCACAAGGGATCGCACAAAGTGCACATTAGGGCGTGTTGTAGTGTGGCCCTAGGAGATAAAGGAACTGTAGTGATGTCATGAGTTTCCATTATAATATAATATAAAGGCAGATCCAACTTAACATGGGACTGCAGAAAAAAAAGGGAATATTATAGTAAGGTAATAAATTATGAATGTGTACACTTATTATGTGGTATTATTCCTTTAGAAAGTGATTTCAGAATTTGTTTATATTAAAATAACCCAATTATCAACTTCATGTGTACTCTAGGAAACAACACATCATATCCATGCTTCAAATTGTCAATGAGGCAGTAAAAAATGTGAATTTTTATATATTTACATTTTTATTGAATCCCGCCACCTAAATTTTGTAAAGGGTAAAATAAATGCCAATGGCTTGCTCCCAACTCCTGTGCTAACCTTGTGGAACAGTGAGATAATGCTCCAAACTCCTGTGCTAGACCTGTGTGAACAGGGAGATAATTCTCCAAACTCCTGTGCTAGACCTTGTGGAACAGTGAGATAATGCTCCAAACTCCTGTGCTAGACCTTGTGGAACAGTGAGATAATGCTCCAAACTCCTGTGCTAGACCTTGTGGAACAGTGAGATAATGCTCCAAACTCCTGTGCTAGACCTTGTGGAACAGTGAGATAATGCTCCAACTCCTGTGCTAGACCTTGTGGAACAGTGAGATAATGCTCCAAACTCCTGTGCTAGACCTTTGTGGAACAGTGAGATAATCTCCAAACTCCTGTGCTAGACCTTGTGGAACATGTGAATAATGCTCCAACTCCTGTGCTAGACCTTGTGGAACAGTGAGATAGGCTCCAAATCCTGTCTAGACCTTGTGGAACATGAAATATGCTCAACTCCTGTGCTAGACCTTGTGAACAGTGAGATAATGCTCCAAACTCCTGTGCTAGACCTTGTGGAACAGTGGAGATAATGCTCCAAACTCCTGTGCTAGACTTGTGGAACAGTGAGATATGCCCTTGAAATTATTTAGTAACTTGAATTACTTTTACCTTGAAATCCCAAACTGTTGGGCAACATTGACTAAGATATTGTTCAATGACATAATGCCACAAACACAACAGGAGCATTTGCGCAAAGCGCTGAAAAATCACAATTAGCGTTCGCATGGGAAAAATTGTTACTGAGTCTCACAACACTTTGTTTTTAAATATTTAAAGGGCATGTGTTATAAAACAGTATATTTAAGTATAATTATTGCCCCATTCTGGCAGAGTAAGCTGTGCTCCCTCCCTTCATGCAGTCAATCAAGGCTGTGGCTGTTGACATCACAACCAAGTGATTGACTGCTGTTCTTCTTCTGCTGCCTCCTGTGCACATGCTCAACCTTATAAAAAGCTCGTTAGAGAGGGAAGAGGCAGATACCTTATGGTATCTTATGTTAATTATCTTGTTACAATCAAGGCTCCTCCCTTAATTATTGTCCCCATTCGGCAGAGTAAGCTGGCTCCTCCCTTCATCATTCAATCAAGGCTTGGCTGTTGACATCACAACCAATGATTGACCGCTGGTTCTTCTGCTTCCTCCTGTGCACATGCTCAACCTTATAAAAAGCTCATTGAGGAGAGGGAGGAGGCAGATACCTTATGGTATCTTATGTTATTATCTTGTTACAACAACTCCTCCTCTAATTATTGTCCCCATTCTGGCAGAGTAAGCTGGCTCCTCCCTTCATGCGTCAATCAAGGCTGTTGCTGTTGACAATCACAACCAATGATTGACTGCTGGTTCTTCTGCTGCCTCCTGTGCACTTGCTCAACCTTATAAAAGCTCATTGAGGAGAGGGAGGAGGCAGATACCTATGGTATCTTATGTTAATTTCTTGTTATAATAAAGGCTCCTCCCTTAATTAGGAGGAGAGAGAGAGGGAGAAGGGAAGGAGAGAGAAAGAGAGGGGGGAGAGAGAGAGAAAGAAGGGAGAGAGGGGGAGAGAGAGAGAAGGGTAAGAGAGAGAGGGAGAGAGAGGAGAAGGGAAGAGAGAGAAAGAAGAGGGGGAAGAGGAGAGAAGGGAAAGAGAGAAAAAGGAGGGGAGAGAGAGAGAAGGGAAAGAGAGAAAAGAGGGAGGGAGAGAGAGAAAGAGAGGGGGAGGAGGAGAGAAAGAGAGGGGAGAGAGAGAGAAGGGAAGAGAAAAGAGCGGGGAGGAGAGAGAGAAGGGTAAGAGAGAAAAAGAAAGGGGGAGGGGAGGAGAGAAAGAGAGGGGAGAGAGAGAGAAGGGAAAGAGGAGAAGAGGGGGAGAGAGATAAGGGAAAGAGAGGGAGAGAGAGAGAAAGGAAGAGAGAAGGAAATAGAGAAAGGGGGGAGAGAGAGAGAAGGGAAAGAGAGAGGAGAGAGAGAGAGAGAAGGGAAAGATTACGGAGAGAGATAGAACGGAAAGAGAGAAAGAAATGGGGGAGAGAGAGAATGGAAAGAGAGAGAAAGAGAGGGGAGAGCTCTTTAAATGCAGGGTTGAAAGGAATTTGTGATTCTTTAAAGAATTGGGGTATTGCTAGTTTCAGTATATTTCATTGTTTATAAACACATATGCGTTAGGCTTGTGTAAATCCTATCATACCCTTGAAAAATATTAATATATTTAATAAACCTGAATGATCTGAATGATTGAAAACCTTCATGTAGGAACCCTAACAATTATACAGCAGCACCAATGTCCGACTTGCCTTACTTTATTACCGATGCCTCGTTTTCAGTCCTCTCTCTGATTGGTAGGTTTTTAAAAGGGATAATATTTTGCTCTCGTTATAATTTTGTTTATTAACTTTTGGTAAACTGATCCAATATTCTCTTCATATTCAATCTTGCAGAGTACGGAGAATTTGGAATAATCACAAACCTTTTACACCTATACAGTATTGCCTGCAGCGATGAAATGCAATGACATATATATTCATGGAAAGATATGAAAGAACACTTAATATGATCAATTACTGTCTTCGTAAAGAAAAAAACTTCCACTCAGCTTGTACAAATGAGCTATTTTCCCTTTAATTAGCAATTCCTATAACAATCTGATGATTTACAAAGCAGGCACGCCATTTACTCGCCTTCAATGTTCCAATGAAAATGTCTAACACAGAATTAAATTACTTTTAATATTGATGAATGACAAATTATATCGAATGATCTCTGGAATGTGCTGGGAAAAGATTTGGTTATAAGTTTTGTAATGAAACATTTGATGGGTACTTCAGAGTAATGGCTGCTACACCGTTGAAAAATGCGTAAGTGGTCGTGAAACAAGATTTAAATTTGATGGAGTGGAAATACTGTAGTTCTTGTATAACAGCAAATATAAAAATTAGAACCTCACCAAGAAATGAGTCTAATAGCCTGAAATCTTCACTTGCACGCCAATAACACCTTCATGATAGAAATGGAATCCGGGTCCAAATCAGACCTGGTTCCAAATTGGTAATTCTGACTTTCTGATCGAATCCATTTGGAACCAATCGGAACTTTCAAAACAGAGCCACTTTCGAGGGTTACCAAAAGTAGCTTTGTGTATTCGGTTAACTCTAACTCTTGAAAGTATCCAAACATACTTTTGAGGTTTACCGAACACACAAGTCTAATTTTGGTAACCCTCAAAAATAGCCTGATAATTTCGGTAACCCTTCAAAGCATGATCCGAAACTTGAAAATAACTTCATTTTCTTATGTTTGGATAATTTGTAGGAGTGTCCCTGGCCATTTCCCAGGTGCCTGAGCCATATACTGTGAGTTACCATGCTTTTACTAGCCTTCTTTTGCTTTCTGATTTTTTTTTCAGAATTCCTGAAAATCTGAAAACAGAATGAAACTCAACAGTAATGTAAAAAGGTGGAACAAGATAGATGGAATAGGGATGTAGAATTACCAAGATTTCAACTATTAAAGCTTACTTTTGATTAGAAATTTCCAATAAACTATATGTAACATTTATACATACATATGGTTATCCTATGGAAATTCTGGTTGTTTTATCCTACAGAACTTTGTCCTTTTAGAAGATTTTTTTGTTTTTCTCATAAATAAAATAGTGCAGCAAGTCTTAACTTGGGTCATTTACTTAGAGGTTTATTCATAAGACATAAAAGCTAATTTAGAATCTTATAGAAATGCTTGTGAAGGTTCTCATTCATCCAGGTTATGGTTTGACTCCCACCACCCTGTTTGACTCCCACCACCCTTTAGATCACAAGCTGGGTGTCATCAGAACCCTGCAACACAGAGCAGAGAACATCCCCACTAGCACGAGGGCAAAGCGAAAGAAATTAAACATCCCTTAAAAACTTGTGGATATCCAGACTGGGCCTTTGTCAAAGAAAGTAGAAGGAAGAAAAGAACACGAAAACCAACAGTGAAGGAGAAAAGCAAGACAGGAGAAAGAACATGGTCATTCCATATGTAGCAGGGGCTCCGAGAAATTAGAAGAATTTAAAAAAAACACCGTATCCCGTTTGCATTAAACCGAACAACACACTGAGGAAGCAATTGGTACATCCGAAAGACCCAATACCGAAACACATCATATACCCAGTGCAGTGCAGTGAAGAGTGTTCTGTTGTATTTTTGTGGGGGAGACCAAACAACAACTGCATCAACGTATGGCCCAGCAAAGAGAGAGCCAATTCAGAGGTCAGGACTCAGCTGTGTCCTGCATTTTAAAGATAAGGACATACCTTTGAAGATTGTAATGTTAACTTCTTAGCAAAGGAACGTGACTGGTTCAAGAGAGGTGACAAGGAGGCCATTTATGTGAATATAAAGAAACCAAGCCTGAATAGAGGTGGGGGGGTTCGACACTAACTGTCTGCCATATACAGTACAAAGCTGTTTGCCAATAGATTCTTGTGCAAGTCATTCTGAATTGAGAAAGCCAGTCGGATGACTAGTGAAACGTTTTCAAGAACTAAACTTTAAGTCCAGTTGAACTAACTGAATACAACCGATATATCTTATAGAATTGTTTAATGATATAACACAATATTATGTTTTGGGATAACATGATGATATAATTCCAGAGGTCATGGACCCTAAAGTACAACTAAAGACTCAGAATTAGAAGGCAGAAATCTCCTTGATATAAATGCAGCAATCAGTGTCTCACCTCTCATTTTATATGGTTGTTAATGTAACTTTCTAACACGAAGTTTGTGTCTTATTTCCCAGTGTTCCAGTATCACACAGTGTGGTCACTGACCATTATGTTCTTTACACATGCTCGGTCCTAAGACACTGCAGGAATTTGTTACAGTTGGTCACACCCACTAGTAGCCTCTAACCAATAATTTTATAGGACAGAATAGGCAAGGGAGCATGTGACTGAGATCAGGGGTGTGGCCAGTCACTGTACATACACACAGTTATTTCATCCTGTTCTTCAAGTGGTAACATTTACTTTAATGTTATTTACTGTATTGCTATTTACGTTTTATGGTGTTTATAGAGGGGATATGTTCAGATTCTGGAGTGTAAAAATTTGGGTTTAGTTCTCCTTTAAACATCTTCTTTGGTGGTTCCATGTTATGGTTTTCTATACTGAAGAAACAGGAAAATATTTCCCTTATTTTCCTTCGATGAAGTATTTGCTCTGTGACGGTTGGTGCATCACAGAACCTGGAAGGAAAGGAAGTGCATGAACTACAATAGTTTTTATTGCATCAGGTGCCAGGTACTGTTAAGCACAGGCCCCAATACTTTACAGTGGGTAGGGTTTTACTCTTCTACCAATTATTGCAAACAGTGTAGTTGAACTCTGCACACCCTTAACAAGCAAGGTGCTGGGTGCTAAGTGGCTGCTCACATATATATCATAATCCAAAAAACATACACTGCAATCTAGTCTTTGAAAATTTGAGTGCAGTGGTAATGTGTGTTTTTTGGACTACCAATTATTGCATCTCCATCTTTTCATTTTATTGACTCCATATGCCACTTTTTTATTTTTTGTTTTTATACAGGCCGGGAACTCCAAGGTGAAGTAATATCCATTAGAGATGGACTAGAACTCGAACTCAAACCCGAGTTCGATCCAAACTATTCAAGTTCAAATGGACTCGGACTTCTCGAACTATCCCAGACCCGGATTTTCGATATTTTCCGGACTTTTGATAATTATCGAATGTTTAACCGTTCGAGGAAATCGAATATGCGAGTAAAAGGTCTATTATACCTAGACGCGAGCATCGAATCTGCGAGTAAAATGTCCATTATACCAAGACGCGAGCATCGAATCCGCGAGTAAAATGTCCATTATACCTAGCCGCGAGCATCGAATCCGCGAGTAAAATGTCCATTATACCAAAACGCGAGCATCGAATCCGCGAGTAAAATGTCCATTATACCTAGACGCGAGCATCGAATCCGCGAGTAAAATGTCCATTATACCTAGCCGCGAGCATCGAATCCGCAAATAAAATGTCCATTATACCTAGATGCGAGCTTCGAATCCACAGGTAAAATGTCTATTATACCTAGACGCGAGCATCGAACCCGCAAGTAAAATGTCTATTATACCTAGACGCGAGCATCGAATCCACGAGTAAAATGTCCATTATACAAAGACGCGAGCATCGAATCTGCAAATAAAATGTCCATTATACCTAGGCGCGAGCATCGAATCCGCAAATAAAATGTCCATTATACCTAGCCTTGAGCATCGAATCTGCAAATAAAATGTCCATTATACCTAGGCGCGAGCATCGAATCTGCAAATAAAATGTCCATTATACCTAGCCGCGAGCATCGAATCCGCAAATAAAATGTCCATTATACCTAGATGCAAGCATCGAATCCGCAGGTATAAATGTCTATTACACCTAGACACGAGGCATCGAACCCGCAAGTAAAATGTCTATTATACCCTAGACGCGAGCAGTGCTGGCTAACCCCTACTGGGTTTGTAGGAGAGGTCATGGAGTGGGCAAGGGAAAATAGTGGCCAATAGCCCGCAGGTAGGGGCGGGGGGAAATAAGGGGCAGCTTTGGGGCTAAAGGTTTCTTAAAGGGTAGCCCAGGTAGGAAAGTACAATAATTTACCTGTTTCAGATAATCATATCGCCATGCCAGGAGAAAGCAGCCGAAGAGAAGTGCAAGAAACAAGCAGATACAGGGAAGAGGCCATCTAGGTGAGCGAATCTGTTCCCCCTCCTGATATTTTGTCCCCACAGGTACTGATCTTCAAGCAAAGGTTCCTGATCCAGGCATGCAGGGAGAGACCGGCAACAGCAGAAGAAAGGAGGGAGCAGCAGATCCAGAAGCAGCCAGGAAGAAGAGAGAGACGCCGCCGGAGTGTAACAGCGGCACGAGGGAGTACACATAAAGAGTCTCGCGGAACGGGAGTCACGTGAGATCCAGTTTTCGGACATTGCGAGACTTGGAGGGGAGAGGAGGACCGGAACTACAGCGGCTGCAGGGAACCAAGCAGAATACGTGGCGGCTTACAGGAAGAAGAAGACCACAAGGATCATCATGGAGATCAGAGGAGAGGGACTGCTATTTTCAATGGACCCTACAGGTGGGATCTGGGAGTCATCGCGAGAGCGGCGCCATTTTGGATACAAAAACGGGGGGATGGGCACCCAGAGGATTTACTAACCTGGTTCTCCTGGATCTAGATTTGGATTATTTGGGCCAAATCTTTTCAGAGTACAGGATGACGGTAGGAATGATTACATAAAAACAAAGCTGGAGGTGGAAGGTGTATAGTAGAGAGGGTTCCCCTTGGGAGGTAGTTAGGGGCCCTAAATCATAGTTTTAACGGGAGAAGGGATTATTAGGTAAGTAATAGTAGATCCCCCAGTAGGCGCACATTTCGTCAACGGGTAGTAGATGCCACTGGATAGAATTTAAGAAGGGCGGGGGATTTGGGGAGGCAGATATCACCTAATGGTAGGGGGTCTTATGGCCTCCTAGGGTTTCTCTCCCGTGCAGGGTCAGTATTGCAACAAGCATTTGCCCAGAAAAGCGAATAAAAAAAGATATTGACGGGAAAAATACGTTGATATGTTTGAATTATTGAAAGAATAGAAAGGTTAAAGGGAAGGATGAAAACAGAAACAGGAAGGAGTCTATTTTGGAATGGGTGAGAGGTACATGGTGTTATCTAGCATGGTTACACAAAGAATTTCCAGAGCAGTGCGTTAACATGGCCAAATACTGTTTACTGTATGGATAGCATACGACCTATAGAGGGTCAGCTGGTTGAATTACGATAGGGAGTTTAGGATGAAAATGGTAGATAATCCCGCTTGTCTTTTGGTCAAAAGGATATGGAGGTTGGATGCAGTGGGTAGGACATGAGAGAGTGGTATAAGAGGCCAAGTTGCTAATAAGCAATAACCCAGGGCAAAAAGTCAGGAAGGAATGTTGGGCTTTTAATGAAAAGCATTGTAGCAGGGGGAAAATGTAGGTTTAAACATGATGTTCTTGCTGTGGGGTGGGGTAATGATGCAGCGTTGGATTGTTATAAAAGAAGGAGGTTAGCAGGCAATCATTCCTTTCGCCCTTAACAAGAGCAAAAAACGCCAATCAAAGTTGGAAGAGTTGGAGAGATGGCTCAGGTTTATCCTAATGTTAAAGGCACGCGGGAATTTTAAGATTGGGGTTTACTGAGGGTGTTGAATCCTTTAAGATACCAGTGGTAGGTAAAGTTAAGGGTGGGGGAAAGAAAAGAAAATTTAATGTCTGACATACCAGCATCCCCTAGTAAATAAAGAGAAATTGGAGAAGGAAGTGGAGGCAGGGCGGATGTCAGGCCCCTATAAATTCCTTGATTGATCCCCATTGGTGTGGTGGTCCCAAAAAAGAGGCAGGAAAATATCCCATGATACAGCACTCGTCACATCCCCAAGGGTCATCTGTTAATGATGGAATTGATAAAGAACTCTGTTCAGTTCAATACAGTCATTTGACAGCAGCACTCAATATGGTCAGAAGCCTTTGGTAGGGGAGCCTTAATGGCTAAAGTGGACATAGAATCAGCTTTTCGCTTTCTGCCCCTGCCACCCACAAAGTTTGAAGTATATGGGCTGTTTCTTCCAAGATTGTTATTATATTGACCTTTGCTTGCCCATGGATTGTTCAATATCATGTGTTATTTTGAGCAATTTAGTACATTCCTACATTGGTGTGTTCAGAAAAAACAGGGGCAGAGTCAATAGTACATAATTTAGATGATTTCTTGTTGGCAGGTCCAAAGGGGTCAGAGTATGTGCTTAAGTTGCTTAATAATATGGAATGTCTGTTCAGGGATTTTGGGGTCTCCCATTGCCACAGAAAAATCTCAGAGCCCTGTACAAAACTCTTTTTGGGCATTGAAATTGAGACAGTCAAAGGAGTTGCAGACTTCCAGCAGATAAAGTTAGCAAAGCTAAGGGCCTGGTTAAGCAAGTGAAAGATCCTAAAAGATAACAAGAATTACAGTTCTGTTAGGTTTGTTAAACTTCGCAGTGTGGTCATTCCAATGGGGAGGGCTTTCAGCAAAAGAATGGAGAAGGCGACTGGCAGGAGTTCATAACGTTTAGGATCTCTAGGGCGATCAGGCAAGATCTGGAGTATGGGAAGGTTTTTAGATGGATTCAATGGGATAAGATTATGGCTTTCCTCCTCAATCCAACCAACAAATAAAACTCTTTACGACGCAGCAGGGGGAATAGGGTTTGGAGCTTATTTTCAAGGTGCATAGGCTGCCGAGAGGTGGCCGAAGGAATGGGAAAAAAATGGGCCTTACCACAACCTCACATTTCTAGAATATCTCCAATTGTAGTTGCAGTGGTAATATGGGGCTGCTCGATGTAGTCTAGGGTAATTAACAATCTTTCCCCTTCATCTCCCCCAGTGATTAACTTGGTTCGACAATTGGTTCTCATATGCATGTCCAAAAACATAACTTTCAGGGCAGCCCCTATCCCAGGGACGAGTAATGTGTTGGCTGATGCTTTGTCCAGTATTCGAGTTAACTGTTTTTTCGCACTGGCCCCTAACGCACAGAAGCAGGGCGTTATTTTTCCACAGGAACTATGGCAGCTGGGGACACAGGAATATGGCAACGAATAAAGGGATCAGTGCCCAACCAAAAACCTGGTCGGTATACAGCAGCCCGATTTATAATGGACAATAAACAGAAAGGGTATCTAGACCAAATATGGTATCTTGGCTAGCCGGCATAACATTTTGGGCTAGGGAGAAACCAGCAACAACAGACAAAAGGAACCAATTACTGAGACAGGTAGTTTAAAGTGATGCAGGCCCTAAGTAAAATAGCAAAAGGAGTACGAAGTCAAAATGTTCAGAGCAGCTTTCCGCGATAGCCTTCTGGGGAGCAATGAGGATAAGTAGATTAGTGGAAAAATAAAAGAACGACAATAACACAGGGTGAAAGTAACGGATGTCAGGAAAACAAGAGACAGTAATGATACGATGTCGCAAGTCAAAAACAGATCCTTTAGGAAAGTGAAAATGGGTTATTCTCCAAGAGAGAGGAGGGTAATTTCCCTTAGAATCATTAAGGATTAATACAGTAAGGGGCACACATGAAGGGTCCTTTTTGGTACAAGAGATTAAAAACCCAGTGCACCAGCTACCAATTTTGTACAATAATGAAGAGGGTGAGCAAGAGATCAGGTCTTAACCCTAAAGTCATTGGAACCCATTCATTCAGGATTAGGGGGCAGCAACATCGGTGTCGAGAAGGGGCAAACAACGAACAAATAAAAGCAGTGGGGAGATGGAGTCTCATCTACAAGAGTACATTAGACCAGAGAAGGGAGGAAGAGACAGGAATAGGGTCTTTTTCTGTGAAAGCAAGCCAAAAGCATTAAATATTATTATTCCTCCCACTACGGTTAGTGTTGTCCCCGGAACCGGATAACCAGGGGGTTTTTTTGTGTGTTTATGTATCTGCAGGTTAAGTGCTAACATTTGGATTCTGGGGCACTCATTTGTGTATGGGAGTTACATGCTGGAGAGGGAAAGATCGTACGGGACACAACTAGGAGTACTCAGGAAGTAGCAAAGATCAGATGGCTGGGCAAGAGGGGACTTCGGTGGACAGGGATAAAGGGTTAGTTAATGAAGCAGCGGATAGGTGGGGGCGACCTCAGGTCATACACATAGGCCAGGAATGACGTGACCTACACCAGGCACTGACCCTAGTAACGAACTAAAAGCAGAAAGAATGGGCGGATGGAGGTGTTGTGGCCAAGTTAAAAATTCCTGTGGTCTGAAATCACCCCAGGAGAGAATGGAGAGGGTCGGTATCCAAAAGGCGGTCGACAATGTGCGCCAAGACGGTTAACAGAGCATGGCAAAGCATGCAAACAGCATCCGGAATTGAAATAATCAAACACCCCAGAAATCACTTTCGGCTGCGCCCAGGGCTTTATAGAAAAGATGGGGTTCATTTATAAGAGATAGGATAGATATATTCAAAGTGGACTTACAAAATGGATAGAGCAGGCTATAGAATAGTTAGTGGATGCAAGAGCGAGGAGCAGAGAAAAGGAATAGAGATATAGTCCCCTCTCTCTTTTTTTGTGGTGGGGGAATGCAACAGTAAAGTGAGCACCAAGGGAGTGGAGGGCGTGTGCCTGAGCTAGGGGGTCTACGATTTGTACGGTCGGCCCCCTGCGGAGGCGCCAGGGTTACTACCTCGCATGGGGCGTGGTTTAAGAAGGCGAAGCCCGGGAAGGGCAGGCTGGGATCCTGCTCTCTCCGACTGAATACATCCTGGACAGGCCATAGGAGGATGGCTTGTGGTCTAAAAACGTTGCATCCCCTTGTGACGGAGACTTTTTAGTTTCTAAGTTTAAAATAAATGCAAGACCTGGGTCTTGCCCTTTTCTCCAAAAATCGTTGTCAATATGGTCGTTTGTGTATAACGGGTCGGAATTTTTCTCTCACAGGTTGGAGGTAAAAAAAGTTAATTACGTACATAGGTAGGTTATTGGTAAGCAGTAGGTTCATTTAGGATCTTACTGTAATCTAACCCCCCCCTCCCTTTAATCATACCCCACCTCCCTGTATCCTACCCCCACCTTTCCTGTTCTACCCCCACCTCCTGTATCTACCCCCACCTCTCACTGTACTACCCCCACATTCCTGTATCGTCACCCCCACCTCCTGGATCTCACTCCCCCCCTTATCTTACCCCACCTCCCTGTGCCCCGCCTAATTTAATCACCCTCCCTGTATCTACCTCCCTGGTCCCCCCCTCCCTGTATCTACCACCCCTGTCCCTCCCTCTTTGTTTTGACCCCCCACCTCCCTGTATGTTAATTACCCCCCCCCCTCCCTCTATATCCCATTTACAATGAAGCTGGTTTTCTGAAACATAAAGTTTAACCATTGCCGTTTCTTATTTAAATTAAAGTACCTGACCAGGTACACTTTGTCCTCTCCCCCCTCACATTCGACCCATCCTGTCACAGTGAAACAGCTTCACTTGTAAATGGGATTAGAGGGAGAGGGAGAGGTGGGGCAGGGCAGTGGCGAGAATTCTTATTACATCACTCAGTGACGCACCCCCCCCTGAGTGACATCATAAAGGGATTCTCACCACTGCACCCCACATTCAAAGTATAGATCAGCCTTATGTATTATAATACAGCGCTGTACATTACAATACAGTATATACAACGGAGTGTAAGTACAAACGCATTATACAGAAGAGCATTTACTGTACATTGAAAGTTCAAGGTTTACGTCATAATATATCTAATATATATTATATATATATATAGACAAAATACGATGGCACTCGCAGTCCTTTATGATAAAATTAGCTTTATTAACCAACAAATAAAAAAACGCTACTGTCTAAGCGTTGATTGGCACCCAGGTTAACTACTATTTTGTGAGTGTGATTTGACTTTATTTTATATATATATATATTATATACTATATATATATATATATATAATATATTATTATATATATATATGGTGGGTTGTGCCTGGACATAATCAGGAAAGAGATCCCTACACCGAATAGCTACAATCTAAGTGGTAGGGGATACTGGCAAAAATGGCTGTTTTATTTAGCAACGTGTTAAAGTAGACTATACAATTCAGTGATTGTTTGCTGATGTTAATTAAGAGTTTTAGTCCCCCGTAAGCCCTTTTATTCTTCTCTCTCACCTATTGTATTTCCAATTCATCTTACAATATAAGAACTTCCAAACTGTCAGCACAAATCTGGTCAACACTGCCAGGGAACTGTAAAAACTTAATGTATACCCAGACAAACCGCTTTTTACCACAACCTATTATCATTATTTATTGCATCTTCCCGTCAGCTGATGTAAATGGTAAATGTTGGCACGTGTTTCATAATGTGTTGAACGTATTGCTTCAATTATATTCTGAAATAATAAACTAAAAAACATCAAATTAAATCTGCAAAACTCAAAAATAAACTAAAAATCTTCTGCGTGAAAGTGGAATGGTTGTTGTAAATAATACAACATGATCTATTTTTGCCCATGCTTCATTAATGCTAATTTGTTTAAAAAATTTTTTGACAAACCGAAGGTACAATTTCCAAACAGCTGGCATGTTATGTGAATATGGTTTTAAAGCAATTATTATAACACAATTCTTCAAATTCATCCAATCTGAAAAGCAGCTACTGTGCAGATGTATCTGTGCTGAGGACGGGATATAGAAGAAAACCAAGATTGCAACTGGGCAGACGGGTTACTTCTAGCTGGTGAGCTGGGAAAGTGCGGTTCATAAGGAGTAACTTACCATCAGGGGCAAAGCAAAAAAAGAGCAATAACCAAAAGGGGAAATTGTCACATTAGCGACGGTACCAGAGAACAATTATTCAAGAGAGAAAGTATTATTCTCCCTCTTTATACAAGGGACAACTGGTAAGGCCTCATTTGGAAATGCGGTGCAGTTTTGAATCCCAATACCAAAAGGGAAATCTTGGAGGAATGGAAGCAGTTCAGAGAAGGGCAACTAAATAATAAGGGAATGGAGGGCTTGAATATGCAGTGCAGAATTGGACAAGTTAGGGCTGTTTGACACTGGAGAAGCAACGTTTGCGTGGGGACATGCAAACCTTATCAAAATATTAATGGGCCAAACATGAACCTCTGGTGGCATTGTTTACTAATAGACTTGTTATATCAGAGAACCTCGTGGACATCCTTTAAGGTTGGAAGAAGAAGTTTCATCTTCAGGTTCGAAAGGTTTCTTTACAAGTGAGAATGGTCGAAACTGTGGAAACTGTTCTTCCATGAGTAATGGCACGTCATTAAATACTTTAAAAAAAGGCCGATAAGTTTCTAGACTAAAAATATTGAGAAGTTACTGGGATTAATACTATAGATCTGGTTGATCCAGTGTATTCTTTACGATTACTGTTTGAGTCGAAGAAACAGAAATTTTTTCCCCTTTTTTTGCCTTCTCTGGATCAACTGTTTAGGTCGGGTTAAAAATAAAAAAATACAAAAAACGAGGGTGAATACGGTAGGTGGGCTTGATGTCTTTATTCAACCTCAATGCGAGCATCGAATCTGCAAATAAAATGTCCATTATACCTAGCCGCGAGCATCGAATCCGCAAATAAAATGTCCATTATACCTAGATGCAAGCATCGAATCCGCAGGTAAAATGTCTATTACACCTAGACACGAGCATCGAACCCGCAAGTAAAATGTCTATTATACCTAGACGCGAGCAGTGCTGGCTAACTCCCTACTGGGTTTGTAGGAGAGGTCATGGAGTGGGCAAGGGAATAATAGTGGCCAATAGCCAGCAGGTAGGGGCGGGGAAATAAGGGGCAGGCTTTGGGGCTAAAGGTGTTCTTAAAGGGTAGCCCAGGTAGGAAATGTACAATAATTTTTACCTGTTTTCAGATAATCATATCGCCATGCCCAGGAGAAAGCAGCCGATGAGAAGTGCTAAGAAACAAGCAAGATACAGGGAAGAGGCCATCTAGGTGAGCGAATCTGTTCCCCCTCCTGATATTTTGTCCCCACAGGTAGCTGATCTTCAAGCAAAGGTTCCTGATCCAGGCATGCAGGAGAGACCGGCAACAGCAGAAGAAAGGAGGAGCAGCAGATCCAGAAGCAGCCGGGAAGAAGAGAGACGCCGCCGGAGTGTAACAGCCGGCACGAGGTACACATAAAGAGTCTCGCGGGAACGGGAGTCACGTGAGTATCCAGTTTTCGGACATTGCGAGACTTGGAGGGGAGAGGAGGACCGGAACTACAGCGGCTGCAGGGAACCAAGCAGAATACGTGGCGGCTTCAGGGAAGAAAGAAGACCACAAGGATCATCATGGAGATCAGAGGAGAGGGACTGCTATTTCAATGGACCCTACAGGTGGGAATCTGGGGAGTCATCGCGAGAGCGGCGCCATTTTGGATACAAACACGGGGGGGATGGGCACCCAGAGGATTTACTACCATGGTTCTCCTGGATCTAGATTTGGATATTTTGGCGCCAAATCTTTTCAAGAGTACAGGATGGACGGTAGGAATGATTACATTAAAAACAAAGCTGGAGGTGGAAGGTATAGTAGAGAGGGTTCCCCTTGGGAGGTAGTTAGGGGCCCTAATCATAGTTTTAACGGGAGAAGGGATTATATTAGGTTAAGTAATAGTAGATCCCCCAGTAGGCGCACATTTCGTCAACGGAGTAGATCGCCACTGGATAGAATTTATAGAAGGGCGGGGGATTTGGGGAGGCAGATATTACCTAATGGTAGGGCTCTACGGCCTCCTAGGTGTTTCTCTCCCGTGCAGGGTCAGTATTGCACAAGCATTTGCCCAGAAAGACGATAAAAAAAGATATTGACGGGAAAATACGTTGATATGTTTGAATTATTGAAAGAGAATATTAAGGTTAAAGGGAAGGATGAAAACAGAAACAGGAAGGAGTCTATTTTGGAATGGGTGAGAGGTTACATGGTTTATCTAGCATGGTACACTACAGAATTTCCAGAGCAGTGCGTTAACATGGCCAAATACTGTTTTACTGTATTGGATACGCATACGACCTATAGAGGGTCAGCTTGGTTGAATTACGATAGGGAGTTTAGGATGAAAATGGTAGATAATCCCGCTTTGTCTTTTGGTCAAAAGGATATGGAGGTTTGGATGCAGTGGGTAGGACATGAGAGAGTGGATAAGCAGGCCAAGTTTGCTAATAGCAATAACCCAGGGCAAAAAGTCAGGAAGGAATGTTGGGCTTTTAATGAAAAGCATTGTAGCAGGGGGAACAAATGTAGGTTTAAACATGAATGTTCTTGCTGTGGGGGTAATGATGCAGCGTTGGATTGTTATAAAAAGAAGGAGGCTTTAGCAGGGAATCATTCCTTTCTCCCCTTTAACAAGAGCAAAAACGCCAATCAAAGTGGAAGAGTTGGAGAGATGGCTTCAGGTTTATCCTAATGTAAAGGCAGCGGAATTTTTAAGATTGGGGTTTACTGAGGGTGTTGAATCCTTTAAGATACCAGTGGTAGGTAAAGTTAAGGGTGGGGAAAGAAAAAGAAATTTAATGTCTGCATACCAGCATCCCCTAGTAATAAAAGAGAAATTGGAGAAGGAAGTGGAGGCAGGGCGGATGTCAGGCCCCTATAAATCTCCTATTGATTGTATCCCCATTGGTGTGGTCCCCAAAAAAGAGGCAGGAAAATATCCCATGATACAGCACTCGTCACATCCCCAAGGGTCATCTGTTAATGATGGAATTGATAAAGAACTCTGTTCAGTTCAATATCAGTCATTTGACGCAGCACTCAATATGGTCAGAAGCCTTGGTAGGGGAGCCTTAATGGCTAAAGTGGACATAGAATCAGCTTTTCGCTTTCTGCCCCTGCACCCACAAAGTTTGAAGTATATGGGCTGTTTCTTCCAAGATTGTTATTATATTGACCTTTGCTTGCCCATGGATTGTTCAATATCATGTGCTTATTTTGAGCAATTTAGTACATTCCTACATTGGTGTGTTCAGATAAAACAGGGGCAGAGTCAATAGTACATAATTTAGATGATTTCTTGTTGGCAGGTCCAAAGGGGTCAGGAGTATGTGCTAAGTTGCTTAATAATATGGAATGTCTGTTCAGGGATTTTGGGGTCCCCATTGCCACAGAAAAATCTCAGAGCCCCTGTACAAAACTTTCCTTTTTGGGCATTGAAATTGAGACAGTCAAAGGATGTTGCAGACTTCCAGCAGATAAAGTTAGCAAAGCTAAGGGCCTGGTTAAGCAAGTGAAAGATTCCTAAAAGATAACAAGAATTACAGTCTCTGTTAGGTTTGTTAAACTTCGCATGTAGGGTCATTCCAATGGGGAGGGCTTTCAGCAAAAGAATGGAGAAGGCGACTGCAGGAGTTCATAACGTTAGGATCTCTAGGGCGATCAGGCAAGATCTGGAGATATGGGATAGGTTTTTAGATGAATTCAATGGGATAAGATTATGGCCTTCTCCTCCTCAATCCAACCAACAAATAAAACTCTTTACGGACGCAGCAGGTGGAATAGGTTTTGGAGCTTATTTTCAAGGTGCATAGGCTGCCGAGAGGTGGCCGAAGGAATGGGAAAAAATGGGCCTTACCACAACCTCACATTTCTAGAATTATCTCCAATTGTAGATGCAGTGGTAATATAAGTTAGCCAACAAGCATATTACTTTTTGGTCGGATAATATGAGCATGGTGAGGGTAATTAACAATCTTTCCCCTTCATCTCCCCCAGTGATTAACTTGGTTCGACAATTGGTTCTCATATGCATGTCCAAAAAACATAACTTTCAGGGAAGCCCCTATCCCAGGGACGAGTAATGTGTTGGCTGATGCTTTGTCCAGATTCGAGTTTAACTGTTTTTTCGCACTGGCCCCTAACGCACAGAAGCAGGGCGTTATTTTTCCACAGGAACTATGGCAGCTGGGGACACAGGAATATGGCAACGAATAAAGGGATCAGTGGCACCAAAAACCTGGTCGGTATACAGCAAGCCCGATTTATAATGGACAATAAACAGAAAGGGGTATCTAGACCAAATATGGTATCTTGGCTAGCCGGCATAACATTTTGGGCTAGGGAGAAACCAGCAACAACAGACAAAAGGAACCAATTACTGAGGACAGGTTAGTTAAACTGATGCAGGCCCTAAGTAAAATAGCAAAGGAGTACGAAGTCAAAATGTTCAGAGCAGCTTTCGCGATAGCCTTCTGGGGAGCAATGAGGATAAGTGAATTAGTGGAAAAATAAAAGAACGACAATAACACAGGGTTGAAAGTAACGGATGTCAGGGAAAACAAGGAGACAGTAATGATACTGATTCGCAAGTCAAAAACAGATCCTTTAGGGAAAGGAAAATGGGTTATTCTCAAAGAGAGAGGAGGGTTAATTTCCCCCTTAGAATCATTAAGGATTACATACATCTAAGGGGCACACATGAAGGGTCCTTTTTGGTACATAGAGATAAAACCCCATTGACCAGATACCAATTTTGTACAATAAGGAAGAGGGTGAGCAAAGAAGCAGGTCTTAACCCTAAAGTCATTGGAACCCATTCATTCAGGATAGGGGCAGCAACATCGGTGTCAGAAAGGGGCAAAACAACAGAACAAATAAAAGCAGTGGGGAGATGGAAGTCTCATATCTACAAGAGGTACATTAGACCAGAGAAAGGGGAGGAGAGACAGGAATAGGGTTTTTTTCTGTAGAAGCAAGCCAAAAGCATTAAATATTATTATTCCTCCCACTACGGTTAGTGTTGTCCCCGGAACCGGATACCAGGGGGTTTTTTTGTTTGTTTTATTGTATCTGCAGGTTAAAGTGCTAACATTTGGATTCTGGGGCACTCATTTGTGTACTGGGAGTACATGCTGGAGAGGGAAAGATCGTACGGGACACAACTAGGAGTACGTCAGGAAGTAGCAAAGATCAGATGGCTGGGCAAGAGGGGACTTCGGTGGACAGGGATAAAGGGTCTAGTTAATGAAGCAGCGGATAGGTGGGGGCGACCTCAGGTCATACACATAGGCAGGAATGACGTGACCTACACCAAGGCACTGACCCTAGTATACGAACTAAAAGCAGAAATGGCGAGATGGAAGGTGTTGTGGCCAGAGTTAAAAATCCTGTGGTCTGAAATCACCCCCAGGAGAGAATGGAGAGGGGCGGTATCCCAAAAGGCGGTCGACAATGTGCGCAAGACGGTTAACAGAGCCATGGCAAAGCATGCAACAGCATCCGGAATTGGAATAATCAAACACCCAGAAATCACTTTCGGCTGCCCAGGGCTTTATAGAAAAGATGGGGTTCATTTATCAGAGATAGGGATAGATATATTCAAAGTGGACTTACAAAATGGGATAGAGCAGGCTATAGAAGAGTTAGTGGATGCAAGAGAGAGGAGCAGAGAAAAGGAATAGGAGATTAGTCCCCTCTCTCTTTTTTTGTGGTGGGGGAATGCAACAGTAAAAGGGAGCACCAAGGGATGGAGGGCGTGCCCTGAGCTAGGGGGCTACGATTGTACGGTCGGCCCCTGCGGAGGCCCGGGTTACTACCCTCAGCATGGGGCGTGGTTAAGAAGAGAGAAGCCCGGGAAAGGGCAGGCTGGGATCCCTGCTCTCCTCCGCTGATACTCTTGGACAGCCATAGGAGGATGGCTGTGAGTCTAAACGTTGCATTCCCCTTGGTAGAGGAGACTTTTAGTTTCTAAGTTTAAATAAATGCAAGACCTGGTCTTGCCTTTTCTCCAAAATCGGTTGTCAATGTCGTTTGTTATAACGGGTCGGAATTTTTCTCTCAAAGGTTGGAGGTAAAAAAATTTAATTACGTATAGTAGGGTATGTAAGCAGTAGGTCATTTAGGATCTTACTGTATCTACCCCCCACCTCCCTGTATCTACCCCCACCTCCCTGTATCTACCCCCACCTTCCTGTATCTACCCCCACCTCCCTGTATCTACCCCCACCTCCCTTTAATCTACCCCCACATTCCTGTAATCTATCTCAATCTCCCCCCTTCACCCCCACCTCCCTGTATCTACCTCCCCCTTATCTACCCCCACCTCCCTGTGCCCCCTGTATTTATCCCCCCTCCCTGTATCTACCTCCCTGTCCCTCCCTCCCTGTATCTACCCCCTGTCCCTCCCTCTTTGTATTTACCCCCCCCCACCCTCCCTGTATTTAACCCCCCCCCCTCCCTCTATATCCCATTTACAAGTGAAGCTGTTTTCTGGAACATAAAGTGTTAACCATGCCGTTCTGTATTTAAATGTAAAAGTACTCGACCAGGTACACTTTGTCCTCTCCCCCCCCTCCATCATCCGGATCCTGTCACAGATGAACAGCTTCACTTGTAAATGGGATATAGAGGGAGGGAGAGGGTGGGAGGTGCGTGGCGAGAATTCTTATTACAGTCACTCAGTGACGCCCTGAGTGACTATCATAAGGGATTCTCACCACTGCACCTCCCCATTCAAAGTATAGACCTTATGTTTATAATACAGCGCTGTACATACATACAGAGTATACAAACGGAGATATTACAAACCTTATACAGATAATTGCATTTACATGAATAAGTTTCAAAGTTTTTAGCATATATATATATATATATATATATATATATATAGACAAATATACGATGGCACTCGCAGGTCTTTATGATAAAAATTAGCTTTTATTAACAACAAATAAAAACGCTATCTACGCGTGATTGGCACCCAGGCGTTTACTAATTTTGGAGTGCTGATTGACTTTATTTTATATATATATATATATATATATATATATATATATATATATATATATATATATATATAGTGGGGTGTGCCTGGACATATCAGGAAAGAGATCCCTACACCGAATAGCTTACAATCTAAGTGGGAGGGATACTGGCAAAATGCTGTTATTTAGCAACTGTGTTAAAGTAGAACTATTACAATTCAGTGATTGTGCTACTTTATTAAGAGTTTTTAGTCCCCCGTAAGCCCTTATTCTTCTCTCTCAACTATTGTATTTCCAATTCACTTACAATATAATGAACTTCCAAACTGTCAGCACAAATCCTGTCAACAACTGCCAGGGAACTGTAAACCTTAATGTACTACCCAGAACAACCGCTTTACACCTATTATCATTTTATTTATTAGCATCTCCCGTCAGCTGTAAATGGTAAATGTTGGCACGTGTTTGCATAATGTGTTGACGTATTGCATCAATTATATTCTGAAATATAAACTAAAAAACATCAAATTAATCTGCAAAACTCAAAAAAAAATCTTCTGCGTGATAAGTGGAATGGGTGTTGTGAAATAATACAACATGATCTATTTTTGCCACATGCTTCTTAATGGCTAATTTGTTTAAAATGACAACCGAGGTAAAATTCCAAACAGCTGTGCTATGTTTTATGAATATGGTTAAAGCAATTATTATAACACAATTCAGTTCAAAATTCATCAATATCTGAAAAGCAAGCTACTGTGCAAGGTATCTGTGCTGAGGACGGGGATAATAGAGAAAACCAGAGTGCAACTGGCAGACTGGGTACTTCTAGCTGGTGAGCTGGGAAAGTGCGGTTCAGAAGGAGTAAGCTTACCATCAGGGACAAAGCCAAAGGAACCAAAAGGGGAATTGGTCCAATTAGCGAGGTACCAGAGAAAGATATTATTCAAGAGAGAAAGATATTATTCTCCCTCTTTACAAGGCACTGGTAAGGCCTCATTTGGAATATGCGGTGCAGTTTTTGAATCCCATATACAAAGGGAAACTCTTGGAAATGGAAGCAGTTCAGAAAGGGCAACTAAATAAATAAGGGAATGGAGGGGCTTGAATAGCAGGCAGATTGACAAGTTAGGGCTTGTTACACTGGAGAAGCAACGTTTGCGTGGGGACATGATAACCTTATACAAATATTAATGGGCCATACAATGAACCTCTCTGGTGCATTGTTTACTAATAGGTTATATCAGAGGACTCGTGGACATCCTTTAGGTTGGAGAAAAGAAGTTTCATCTTCAGGTTAGGAAGGTTTCTTTACAGTGAGAATGGTGAAACTGTGGAACTGTCTTCCAGTGGTAATGGCAAGTTCATTAAATAGCTTTAAAAAAAGGCCTGGATAAGTTTCTAAGACTAAAAAATATTGAGAATTACTGGTATTAATACATATAGATCTGGTTGATCCAGGTATTCTTTACGATTACTGTTTGGGAGTCAGGAAGAAATTTTTTCCCCTTTTTTGCCTTCCTCTGGATCAACTGTTAGGTAGGGTTAAAAATAAAAAATAAAAAAAAGAGGGTGAATACCGGTAGGTTGGGCTTGATGTCTTTATTCAACCTCAATTACTATGTTACTATGTAAAGCATGGTCAGGTCCTGTTCAGAGTTCTGGGAAGGCGGCAAACAGTCGAAAAGCAGAGACGAAGCAAGGATCAGGAACCAGAAAATGAAAATCGCACCACGAGCTAGGAACATCACAAATGATAAAGGGCAAAGCATCAGAGAAAGACAGAAACTAAAATATGCAGACCAGACCAATCAAAAGGACAGAAGAAAACAAAGCAGGTTGAAGGTAAACTGGCAAACTGGAATTCGCTGCCAGAAAATAAATAGCCAATAAAAATATTGTTTCCAGACGCAACCTGAGGAGGAAGATAAAACTGTTTCAAGAGAGACTACCTAGTCCATATATTAATTTCTGCCGCAACTCAACTTTTTCCCAGGTTGTACCATTACGTTTGAATGTCCTTACTAGAGATGTACTGTGGGTTCTAATAGAACCCATTTTCAAATCGAATCCGAGGGTTTCGAAGTCCTGACGAAACTTTCGGGAAATTCCCGGAATTTACAAAACCCGAGTTTTCAAAATTTGATATTTATCAAAATCGAAAGTAGCTGATTATCGAATTCAAAAGTGGACGATTTTCTAAAATCAAAAGTAGCCGATTTTTGAAAATCGAACTTTCGAAATTTCCGAAATTCGAAAACGAAACGAAACTCAATAGTTTCGAACATCTCTAGTCCTTACCAGTGATTTCTACTGATTGGCTGTTGGGTGGATCAAACATGCTTAGATCACTACTGAGCAACCCGAAAAAACCCAATGACTGAGGTCAGACACTATTAGGGAGTCCTGCAAACAGTAAGTCAGTTCGTTGGGAGCATTTATTTTTACACAGAGAAATCGCTGGATGGGAAGATTGGCCTATTTTAAAACCAATGTATTACTGTTGTGTTTAAAAAAAACACTTGCTGTATGACTGAGTGAGTGTGTACTTTATTGTACATACCTATAAATAGATACATAATCATTTGTTTTTAAAGATGGGTAGAGAACCTCTGTCATATACATAACTTAACCCTTGAGTCCACTGTCCATTCATATATTATAATAACACATGTATTTGTTCTGGGATCCTATAAGAAATAGTTATGTATCATACTAATTGAGATACAATTATTAAAAAAAAAAACATTCCTCAAATGTTGTAATATTGAAGGGGCATAACAGATTCAAAATTCCCAATCATAAAGGGAAATAATAAGAGGTGGGGGCAAAATGGCCCGTCCAGGTTTTGCTGTTTGTTCTATAGTATAGTATTCATAAAAATAATTATACTGTAGAGTTAAAATTTTCACTTGCAGATTTTATAATTACTGAGCAAAAATGATCATTGTCAGAGGAATCCAGCTTGAGTAATTAAGGAAAAAACACACAAATAATGTTCTTTGGCTGTTTTTGTTTTTTCCTGGCAATAGTATAAATTTATGGAATTACTCTAAGACAATTCTCCTTTTACAAGTGAATTGATGACTATAAAGTATTTATAACCAAGGGACACTTGGGTGGTAGAAGAAAAATCACCTGGAAATGGATCTAAACAACATTTAGACTTAGATAAATTAGAAACATTGTAAGAAAGGTTTGTATTTCCAAAAGTATTGAGTATTGAGTATTTTGGCCTCTGCTTTTGAGCCTCCATTTTAACAATATAAATTATAATGTGCAACAACTTATTACAATCAAAAGTAGTGAGCTAAAACCTTTTTATTTCCATACATTATATTCCTGTACGTATATTGTTCTTATTTGCAGTACATTTACATGATTGGGCTTTGGATTTATCCAAAAGGCCCTTGCTGGATCCATAGCTATGAGCCTACATTACCTACACAAGACAATTTACTGACAATATAATTAATATATATGAAGTTAGTAAACCCCTGAGTCAAAATATTAGAAAATCCAAGAAATGTAGAGTTCGGTAACCCATAAAAGTAGTGTTATGTAACCCTCAAATGTAGCGTTCAGTAACCCTCGAATATAGCGTTCAGAATTTGGTAACCCCCGAATGTATTGTTTGATTTTCGGTAACCCTCGAATGTATCGTTCGGTAACCCTCGAATGTAGTGTTTGGTAACCCCCGAATGTATTGTTTGGTAAGCCTCGAATGTAGTGTTCTGTAACCCTCGATATATCGTTCAGTAACCCTCTAAGGTAGTGTTCGGTAACTCTCTAATGTAGTGTCCGGTAACCCCTGAATGTAGGGGACACTTGGGTGCTTGTTAGAGATGCAAGCAGCCATAAGGGACCAGGAGGGATGGAGGGAAGGAGGTGAAGAGCTCCCCTGCGCATGCCAGAAACCTCTCAGAGGACAAGCAGGGACCAGATGACTCACAGACAGCTCCTACTCTTCACCTTTTGCAACAGGCACTGCAGGAGAACCATATGGAGCAGAGGAGTAAGATAAGGATTTTTTAACACTACACAGTGGGGCCAGTAGTGGGTTAAATATTAGTTTTGAGGGTGGACATGCCCTTTAATTCCTGTTTGTGAAACTGAATAATACAGATATTATTAGGGAGGCAATATTATTCGTTTTTCTGTGGTTCCATACATTAGCCCTGATGGATTTTATACTGGAGCTTGAATTTACTGAATGCCTTTGCCCCATTTATGATAATTTATTTTTCTACTCTTGGATATAATGTTATATTAAACAGTTATACTTTGTACTCACTCTCTTTACGTTGAATATTATGATCTTGGCATTAGAGATGTAATGTAGAACCCAGTTTCAAATCGAATCTGAGAGTTTCGAAGTCCTGACGAAACTTTCGGAACTCCCGAATTTCACGGAACCCAAATTTTTCGATTTTTCATCGAAAATCGAAAGTAGATAATTATCAACAATCGAAAGTAGATGATTTTCGAAAATTGATACTCAAACTTTCGAAATTTACGAAAAATTAAACAGTTTCAAACATCTCTACTTGGCATCTTACAGCAATCCTTGTTTGAGTACATAGGCTGTATTTTCAATCTATGGACTGTACAACTGATTACACATCTAGAACAGTAATTCAGATTGTTAGCAATTTAGGTCAGAAATTCTGATTCTCTCTCTCTTTCTCTCTACCTCTCCCTCTCTTTCTCTCTCTCTCTCTCTCTCTCTCTCCCTCTCTTTCTCTCTCTCTCTCTTTCTCTCTCTCTCTCTCTATCTCTCTCTCGCTCTCTCTCTCTCTCTCTCTCTCTCTCTCTCTCTCCCTCTCTCTCTCTCTCTCTCTCTCTCTACCTCTATCTCTCTCTCTCTCTCTCTCTCTCTCTCCCTCTCTTTCTCTCTCTCTCTCTCTCTTTCTCTCTTTATAAGTTATACATACTGTACATACAATTAAAGTATTTCCAAAGCATCCAATAAACATATTGGGGGAGATTTACCCATAGCCGCTGCAGCGTGATTTTAAATTGTGAGGGCCGGATGCTGGGTGTCTTTTGCATAACCCGCGCATGCGGTACTAATATGGAGCTAAAGTCACACTAACCAATAGCACTTTACCCAGCGGCTTTGGGTAAATGAGCCGGATGAACTTTAAGCATGGATCGTATTGCCAGTCACCCCATACCCTGGAACCCATTTATTAAAAAGAAAGGGAGCAGATTCTATTGTATTACTAATATACAGCAATGAAAATTGCCTGTATACAAATGGAATAATTAACGGTTTATTTTCTTTGAAGCTTTGACCAATAATAATTTAGCTAGTTGCAGAGAAACAAAATTAGCCAATCATTCACCTGTTGTTTTAACAAAGCTTTGACATCACATGTCACTTTTCAATTGTGAATATTTCCAACAAAATAAAAATGTAGAGTAAGTGGAAATTTTATAGTATATATTTTATAGTATATATTTTATAGTATATATTTTACAGATAATTTACAGATATTATAGTTTTATTTATAGTAGATATTTTTATGGTATATATTGATAGTATATATTTTACAGTATTATTATATATTTTTATAGATATATTTAGTATATATTTTAAGTATAATTTTATCAGATTCTATTTTATAGTATATATTTTAGAGTATATATTTTACAGTATATATTTTATATATATATTTTTTAGTATATATATAGTATATATTTTACAGTTATATATTTATAGTATATATTTACAGTTTATGTTATAGTATATATTATAGTATATATTTTACAGTATATATTTATAGTAATATTTTAAGTATAATTTTATAGTATTATATTTTATAGTATATATTTTATGGTATATATTTTATAGTATATATTTTACAGTATATATTTTATAGTATATATTTTATAGTATATATTTTACAGTATATATTTTATAGTATATATTTTATAGTATATATTTTACAGTATATATTTTATAGTATATATTTTACAGTATATATTTTATAGTATATATTTTATAGTATATATTTTACAGTATATATTTTATAGTATATATTTTACAGTATATATTTTATAGTATATATTTTATAGTATATATTTTACAGTATATATTTTATAGTATATATTTTATAGTATATATTTTATAGTATATATTTTACGAATCATCACTTATAGGTTCAGGGTTTCGGACAAAACTCTAATATGATAAGAATGTCCCTTCATGTCCTTTTGTTCCCCTTATGTTGTCATTGTACTGAATTTAAATCATTAAATAGATGTAGAGATAGAGAAGTGGAGGAACAATGTACAAGAACTTAAAGCTTCAGATGTCTTTATTTTTGAAATATCATGTACATAGTAGGGCACACCTGATGTCATCACCTCTTCTGACACCTTCCGTCTATAACTCACTGACTATAATTGAAGTCTCTTTTTGTCACATTAGTTCAACTAATTTGTTAGCCGCTGGATTATCAAAACTCCCTCAACCTCCTCTTGATGGTTCTTCTATACGGAGGAAAGTTACTGTTTGATTTATTGTTCAGATATCACCAGAAATGCAATGATTGATGTAAAACACATTGTGGGTGGGGGGGGATAGAAATGTGCTATATTTATTATGAATTTTAGTCTCCAGTTAGGCCTGTCAGTTTTTGAGTGATGAATTTATTCTAAATGCTATTTTTCATTACCCTCATTTAAATAATAATATATTTGCATGAGTGTTTTCTGGATGATATTTCAAAATGTAGAGAAGGCATTTAAAACTGAGAGAGATAGAGAGGGAGAGAGAGGGAGAGAGAGAGAGGGAGGGAGAGAGAGGGAGAGAGAGAGAGAGAGGGAGGGAGAGAGAGAGAAAGAGAGGGAGAGAGAGAGGGAGGGAGAGAGGGAGGGAGTGTGTGTGTAATAGAGAGGAAATGTACGATTTACATCATTTAGAATAAAGGGAACCTAATGTAAGTTTGTGAAGGTTCTCATTCATCCAGGTCATGGTATATCTGTTGTATTGGGGAGACCAAACAGCAACTGCATCAACGTATGGCCCAGCACAGAAGAGCCAATTCCTCGGGTCAGGACTCAGCCGTGTACCTGCATTTTAAGGATAAAGGACATACCTTTGAAGATTGTAATGTTAACACATTGGCAAAGGAACGTGACTGGTTCAAGAGAGGTGTTAAGGGGGCCATTTATGTGAAAATAAAGAAACCAAGCCTAAATAGAGGTGGGGGGGTTCGACACCAACTGTCTGCCATGTACAATGCTGTTTTGACACCTTACTCTGGGCGTTCATATAACACCTCTTAGCCACTATCCAATCACGCCCTTAACACTTGGCTGTGATATGCTAATTGGGATTTTCCAGGGTACATAATTGCCACAGATTCTTGTACAAGTCATTCTGAATTGAGAAATCCAGTCGGATGACTAGCGAAACGTCTTCAAGAACTAAACTTCAAGTCCAGTTGATCTAATTGAATACAACAGATGAACCTAATGTAAGTTTCACCATTGTTTTTATTATAGAAGGAAAGAAAGATACTGCTATTAGACTGCTATTAGACAACTGAACTATGAACTTTCAATGTGAAAACCACGTAACCATCTATTAGTTGTTTTGACTGACAAAATTTCAAATACGAACCTGAGAGTTTTGGCCCTGAAACCAGGTTCAGGTCAGAACTCCAGCACTGTCCCTGCAAGTGTTAGCTCTCCATGGTACACTGACAGACCTACCAGACTGTAACCGCCTGGGCCAGCCTGACTCTCAGCAATTAGATGCATGCAGTGCACATGTGTAGAAATGGGACAAGATTGTTAGGTGGCCATTTGCAGGTGGCGAGCATTCCTTTACTAAAGGGAAGTTATTTATAAAACTGATTGGGAATTACTTTATTGCTAAAGATACCTTTCAAAGGAGAACAAAAAGTTAAATACAAACTGCTTAGAGCAGATTGCAGGTATAAACTTAGTCAAACATGCCCCTCTGAAATAGTTGTTGGCAGCGGGGAAGATAAAACCTACCACCTGCTGAAATTGGACTGCCAGCAGGGAGAGCTGGTATGCATCAGTCTCGGGTTGCCAAATTGCTTTCATATCATACTGCAATATTATTATTATTAAACCCCATGGTGGGTTTCCCAATACTAATAACTGTCCAGGGGGTGTTAGACTATTTATAGGACACTGGAAGGTGTCAGTACATTACTATTCCCCATGGTGGGTTTCCCAATACTAATAACTGTCCAGGGGGTGTTTAGACTATTTATAGGCACTGGAAGGTGTCCAGTACATTACTATTCCCATGGTGGTTTTCCCAATACTAATAACTGTCGCAGGGGGTTAGACTATTTATAGGACACTGGAAGGTGTCAGTACATTACTATTCCCCATGGTGGGTTTCCCAAATACTAATAACTGTCCAGGGGGTTGTTAGACTATTTATAGGACACTGAAGGTTCGTACATACTATTCCCCATGGTGGGTTTCCCAATACTAATAACGTCCAGGGGTGTTAGACTATTTATAGGACACTGGAAGGTGTCAGTACATTACTATTCCCATGGTGGTTCCCAATACTAATAACTGTCCAGGGGTGTTAGACTATTTATGGACACTGGAAGGTGTCAGTACATTACTATTCCCCATGGTGGGTTTCCAATACAAATAACTGTCCAGGGGGTGTTAGACTATTTATGGACACTGGAAGGTGTCAGTACATTACTATTCCCCATGGTGGGTTTCCCAATACAATAACTATCCAGGGGGTGTTAGACTTTTTATAGGACACTGGAAGGTGTCAGTACATTACTATTCCCCATGGTGGGTTTCCCAATACTAATAACTATCCAGGGGTGTTAGACTATTATAGGACACTGGAAGGTGTCAGTACATTACTATTCCCATGGTGGGTTTCCCAATAAATAACTGTCCAGGGGTGTTAGACTATTTATGGACACTGGAAGGTGTCAGTACATTACTATCTCCATGGTGGGTTTCCCAATACTAATAACGTCCAGGGGTGTTAGACTATTTATAGGACACTGGAAGTTGTCAGTACATTACTATTCCCCATGGTGGTTTCCCAATACTAATAACTATCCAGGGTGTTTAGACTATTTATAGGACACTGGAAGGTGTCAGACATTAATATTCCCATGGTGGGTTTCCCATACTATAACTGTCCAGGGGTGTTAGACTATTATAGGACACTGGAAGGTGTCAGTACATTACTATTCCCCATGGTGGGTTTCCCAATACTAATAACTGTCAGGGAGTTAAGACTATTTATAGGACACTGGAAGGTGTCGTACATACTATTCCCCATGGTGGGTTTCCCAATACTAATAACTGTCCAGGGGGTGTTAGACTATTTATAGACACTGGAAGGTGTCAGTACATTACTATTCCCATGGTGGTTTCCCAATATAATAACTGTCCAGGGGGTGTTAGACTTTTATAGGACACTGGAGGTGTCAGTACATTACTATTCCCATGGTGGGTTTCCCTACAATAACTGTCCAGGGGGTGTTCGACTATTTATAGGACACTGGAAGGTGTCAGTACATTACTATTCCCCATGGTGGGTTTCCCAATATAATAACTGTCCAGGGAGTATAGACTATTTATAGGACACTGGAAGGTGTCAGTAATTTACTATTCCCCATGGTGGGTTTCCCAATACAAATAACTGTCCAGGGGGTTTTAGACTATTTATAGGACACTGGAAGGGTGTCAGTAATTACTATTCCCCTGGTGGGTTTCCCAATACAAAAACTATCCAGGGGTGTTAGACTATTTATGGACACTGGAAGGTGTCAGTACATTACTATTCCCCATGGTGGGTTTCCCAATACTAATATCCAGGGGTGGTTAGACTATTTATAGGACACTGGAAGGTTGTCAGTACATTACTATTCCCATGGTGGGTTTCCCAATACAAATAACTGTCCAGGGGGTGTTAGACTATTTATAGGACACTGGAAGGTGTCAGTACATTACTATTCCCATGGTGGTTTCCCAATACTAATAACTGTCCAGGGGTGTTAGACTATTTATAGACACTGGAAGTTGTCAGTACATTACTATTCCCCATGGTGGGTTTCCAATATATAACTATCCGGGTGTGTTAGACTATTTATAGGACACTGGAAGGTGTCAATACATTAATCTTCCCCATGGTGGGTTTCCCAATACTAAATAACTGTCCAGGGGTGTTAGACTATTTATGACACTGGAAGGTGTCAGTACATTACTATTCCCCATGGTGGGTTTCCCATACTAATACTGTCCAGGGGTTAAGACTATTTATAGGACACTGGAAGGTGTCGTACATTACTATTCCCCTGGTGGGTTTCCCAATACTAATAACTGTCCAGGGGTGTTAGACTATTTATAGGAACACTGGAAGGTGTCAGTACATTACTATTCCCATGGTGGTTTCCCAATATAAATACTGTCCAGGGGGTGTTAGACTATTTATGACACTGGAGGTGTCAGTACATTACTATTCCCCATGGTGGGTTTCCCAATACAAATAACTGTCCAGGGGGTGTTGACTATTTTAGGACACTGGAAGTGTCAGTACATTACTATTCCCCATGGTGGGTTTCCCAATACTAAAACTGTCCAGGGAGTGTAGACTATTTATAGGACACTGGAAGGTGTCAGTACATTATATTCCCATGGTGGGTTTCCCAATACTAAACCTGTCCAGGGGTGTAAGCTATTTATAGACACTGGAAGGTGTCGTACATTACTATTCCCCATGGTGGGTTTCCCAATACTAATAACTGTCCAGGGGTGTTAGACTTTTATAGGACACTGGAAGGTGTCAGTACATTACTATTCCCCATGGTGGTTTCCCAATACTAATACTGTCCAGGGGGTGTTAGACTATTTATAGGACACTGGAAGGTGTCAGTACATTACTATTCCCCATGGTGGGTTTCCAATACTAATAACTGTCCAGGGGTGTTAGACTACTTATAGGACACGGGAAGGTGTCAGTCATTACTATTCCCCATGGGGGTTTCCCAATACAATAACTGTCCGGGGTGTTAGACTATTTGATAGACACTGGAATGTTCAGTACATTATATTCCCCATGGTGGTTTTCCCAATACTAATAACTGTCAGGGGGTGTTAGACTATTTATAGGACCTGGAAGGTGTCAGTACATTACATTCCCCATGGTGGGTTTTCCCAATACTAATAACTGTCCAGGGGTGTGTAGACTATTTATAGGACACTGGAAGGTGTCAGTAATTACTATTCCCCATGGTGGGTTTCCCAATACTAATAACTGTCCAGGGGGTGTTAGACTATTTATAGGACACTGGAAGGTGTCAGTACATAACTATTCCCCATGGTGGGTTTCCCAATACTAATAACTGTCCAGGGGGTGTTAGACTATTTATAGGACACTGGAAGGTGTCAGTACATTACTATTCCCCATGGTGGGTTTCCCAATACTAATAACTGTCCAGGGGGTGTTTAGACTATTTATAGGACACTGGAAGGTGTCAGTACATTACTATTCCCCATGGTGGGTTTCCCAATACTAATAACTGTCCAGGGGGTGTTAGACTATTTATAGGACACTGGAAGGTGTCAGTACATTACTATTCCCATGGTGGGTTTCCCAATACTAATAACTGTCCAGGGGTGTTAGACTATTTATAGGACACTGGAAGGTGTCATACATTACTATTCCCCATGGTGGTTTCCCAATACTAATAAATGTCCAGGGGGTGTTAGACTTTTATAGGACACTGGAAGGTGTCAGTACATTACAATTCCCCATGGTGGGTTTCCCAATACTAATAACTGTCCAGGGGGTGTTAGACTAATTATAGGACACTGGAAGGTGTCAGTACATTACTATTCCCCATGGTGGGTTTCCCAATACTAATAACTGTCCAGGGGGTGTAGACTATTTATAGGACACTGGGAGTGTCATACATTACTATTCCCCATGGTGGGTTTCCCAATACTAATAAACTTCCAGGGGGTGTAGACTATTTATAGGACACTGGAAGGTGTCAGTACATTACTATTCCCCATGGTGGTTTCCCAATACTAATAACTGTCCAGGGGGGTTAGACTATTTATAGGACACTGGAAGGTTCAGTACATTACTATTCCCCATGGTGGGTTTCCCAATACTAATAAATGTCCAGGGGGTGTTAGACTATTTATAGGACACTGGAAGGTGTCAGTACATTACTATTCCCCATGGTGGGTTTCCAATACTAATAACTGTCCAGGGGGTGTTAGACTATTATAGGACACTGGAATTGTCAGTACATTACTATTCCCCATGGTGGGTTTCCCAATATAATAACTGTCCAGGGGGTGTTAGACTATTTATGGACACGGAAGGTGGTACATTACTATCCCCATGGTGGGTTTCCAATACTAATAACTGTCCAGGGGGTGTTAGACTATTATAGGACACTGGAAGGTGTAGTACATTACTATTCCCATGGGTGGGTTCCCAATACTAATAACTGTCCAGGGGTGTTAGACTATTTATAGGAACTGGAAGGTTCAGTACATTACTATTCCCCATGGTGGGTTTCCCAATACTAATAACTGTCCGGGGTTGTTAGACTATTTATAGGACACTGGAAGGTGTCAGTACATTACTATTCCCATGGTGGGTTTCCCAATACTAATAACTGTCTATTTATTACTTATACAGACCCCTCCCCACCACACACATACACAGACACATTATTATTATTAGGAGAAATTTTAAATTTGTCTAATACACAATGGTCTTTGGCTATTTCATCTTCATGGAAAAAATCTTTGCAGCGACAATCAACGCTTTTATAATAAAACAAAACGCCATTGCAAAATCAGGCAATATAAGTGTCTTTTAGAAATATAAATATGCCCATATTGTACAGGGAATTGTCCGATATGAGATATCCCAGTGTTGTGTGATTGTCGGTTTGAGTATGCCCTGTATACGATCAGGATTGGTCCATGTTGGGCCCATAAGGCTTCGGTTTTCCTTAGTGTTCCCAACTTCCCTAATAAAAAAAAGGTTAAAAGAATGGAACGTTCAAAACTTGACATTGGTGTTCCTACGGTACCTTCTAACAAAATCAAACTCCTGTCCTCATGTAAAAAAAAGTAGCATTTCTGAAAACAGAAACATTAACTGCTGTCTGAGTGTTTTAAATCTTTAAAGGGAAGTTCAGTCCAAATACATAGGCTTTTTAGAAAAAAGAGCAGTATTTTTCATCCCAAATCTTAATCTGCCCAATTTAGCATTTTGTCTGGATATAAATAAATGCAACCGAAATACTGACTTCCTGTTTGCAGGAGCTTCTAATAGAGACCGTTATGGTCTGCCCTTGACCCAGCACTTGGGATGATTCAGTTGCTCAGTAGAGATTGAGAATGTTTGGACCCATCCAACAGCCAATCAGTAGAAATTACTGTTAGGAACAGAAGAAGGACCGTTAGAACCTGAAATGTCGCTCACTAATGTCAACAGCAGGGAATAGAGATGGCCGAACTTCCGAAAGTTCGGTCTGTTTTCAAACTTTCGAGTTATATATAAAGTTTGAAAGTTCGACGGTCCATTAAGCCAATGGAGTCAAGTAGTTCAAAAGTTCTAATGAAATATTGTTAAAATACAATGGTAACTTATGTAAATGTCTCTGGGACCTGGGAAATGGTTGGGTGAACACGTTTGAATATCCAGTACTTTCAAAAATCGATTTATCTCAGGCGCGGGTACTTTCGAGATCCCGCATTCGATTTTCATAATTATTCCATAACGACGTTCGAACATTCGATAATTATCCCATAAACGATTAGTAAGATTTTCGTATTCGATAATTAGCGAAAGTTCAAATGTCCGAGAAATACGGGTCCGGGATAGTTTGAGAAGCCCGAGTCCATTCGAACTCCATAATTTCGGCTCGATGTAGAATAACTAAGAAGGCATTACACAAACTTACAATTTAACCAAATATTGATCATTTCCACTGAGCTGTCCTTTAACTTGGAGGATAGCCAATTTCATCTGAAATCAAATTAAAGGAAGCAATATTCAAAACTCATTGACTTAACTGATGGAGCATGCAATGCAATTACGCTCTTCTTAAATTTAATATGCAGCTCCCAAAATGTTTATGTCAGATCGTAAAGATTTTTTAGGTGAAATCAATGGATCTGTAAAATGAGTTCTCGACACTTTAATTGTATGATTGCCTCTGGAAATGTATTTAGGGGCAACCTTTTATTATATTTAGTTCAATGCAAACAAAGGCAGAATTCATTTTATGGAGTATCTTAGTTATATGTATAGTTTTTCCTCAGTCTCTTCACAAAAGCAAGATGATAACTACTGTAGTGTACGGGAATTAGCAACTATCAATGCAATCAATCTTTCTCTTCATTATTCTGCACTAAAAATTACAAGAATATGTAACAGAAGGAATATATTGATTCAAAAACGCCTGTTTGTGTTTATTCTTAACATGCAAGGTCATTTTCATCATTACATTCATCAGTTTTAATTGTTAATCTTGCAGATGTAGTGGGATTTTGTTAAATATTGGCATGTTGGTATGCTTCAATATCATCAATGGGGAGCACGTTATTTCTTTTGAATCCAGAAGTAAGACCTTGTAATGTGTGTTTGGGATGCAAAAACTTTGTTTTGGCCAAAAACAAGCAATTATTGTTACAAGGCTAGACAGGCTATATTATTGCTCAAACCTACCCTTTATGTAAACCGAAAGGGCTTAAAGCCTTGTCTAGTATTAAAGTATTAATATAAAGAAATGCATCCAAATTTATACCCATTGAATAATTTCTGATAATGAAATAAAACAGATACCGCAGAGTAAATATAATGATGTACGCAGAGTGAATTTAGATACCGTATATATCACAACTCTTTATATTGAAAAGCATTCGATTTTTATGCGCATTAATGATAACCATAATATTATTTATAATAATAATAATTATAATATGTGTAATCAATTAATAATATCAACTTCCTGATGACGGCAAATGGTTGGGCCGAAATGCGTTGAATGGCGTGACTCTTCACTGAGTAATGAAATAAAAGGCCCAGAAGTACTCCTTGAATCTAACTTATCTATATTCCTCCTTATGCTTAACACCCAGGCAAACAGAAGACAAAGTGGCAAGCCACCTTTGGCACTACTCTTACATACTCTCTAAGATATAATTTTAATATATTTCAATTAAAGGACACCAATGTCCAGTTTGAAAAAATTGCTTATAGCATATTTCTATCTAGCACTAAGAACTGGGGAAAGAAATTAACTAAAAGAAAACTACTATCAACCAGATGCTATCCTAGGAATGAGTTTTAGGTGCCATATTGGAATGGTGTTTGGTTTTCGACATGATTTGGTGGAGATACGAACACTTTCATGATTCCTTGATAAGTTTGCAGAGATCAATTTTTCTCTCCGACGTTCTTCAAAGAATAAAAATGAAAGGCCTGGGTGCTCCTAAATGTTTTGATGAGGCTGGTAATAACTTTTCCTCGAAAAAACTGACCTCTCTGATTTTATAGCTGTATTTGGTTCTTTTATTCCAGTTGTACTTTTAGTTTTGAGGTTTATTTCCGACGTATCCTCTAGGGTTCGGTGATAAAAACAAGGTTTATTATCACAGCAATGAGAATTCTTGCTTACGTTGTTTTTTATATTAGTGACCCAATCTAATCAACATGATAAAAGTAACTACCTTAAGCCACAGCAGGCTTTCCATATTTAGAGATGGTCCCTTGGCAGCGAGTGATGTATAAGGCAATATCCTACGCAGGTGGAAAAATAGTATGTTGTAACTTCAGAAAACATTCCTTATTATATGAGCTATTCCCCAGATTGTAAATAGGTTTTATTAAAAAAAAAGCAAAAGCATTCCTATTTTTATTGCCCCCATAATAGCAAACCAGACGAATCAAAGTTATACATTACAATGGAGATTATAGATATAGCATGTAGTTCATTGAAAAACTCTTTTAACTTTATTGAGGGCTTTGGTTGGAATGCAAAAGGATATTAACAATATAATAGATGTTAGTAACTTCTCCTGCACAGTAATTCACTCTTTATACACAGTAGAATTCCTGCTCTGTGTTATATAGTCTGTGATTCTTCTGATCATGTTTCCATGGGCCATGTACCAAGAGTATCATTAAAAACGCATGCTAACGTGATCGCTGTACTTAACCCAAATATTGGACCTATGTTCTAGTCATTTTAAATATATATCAAACAATTGCAGGTTACATAATATTTATCTAAAGTCGGCCATACACTACAATTTCACCTTTTTAAACATTCTGACAACCTTCTGGCCGACCATTTTGTAATATCGATCAGAATTACGGAATTACAGAATATTACAAAATGAGCAAGGAAAATGTGGCAAAACTGCTGCTCTGCGGGCATTACTATTGGCCTGTTCTGTGCTTTAGGGAGGGGAAAGTTGAGATCCCTGTGATGCAGCAGAACAACAGAATCATTTCACAGGTATTGTTTAGAAATCCAGACAAGATTGATCATTAACTATATCATGGGGAAGTCTGGATAAATGGTAGATTGTCGGCAAAACGGATTGTGTCTCGTAATTACAGAAAACAATTATCTAATATGTATAGAAAAAAAATATTCGGTCAAGGACCCATAACCCAATGGGCCTGGCGGATCATCGATAAGCCCCAACCGAATGCCACTTCGGCCAACAAAGTGCCCAAATATGGCACAATTATCCACTAAAACGGGTGTACATACATTTGTGGGTTGCGGGCCGGCCCCCCGTGTGTATGCACCTTAATAGAAGATTTTTATCTTAATCAAGGCATCAATCAAACAGGGAATCCCAATAATAACTGCAATTTATATGCGGATATAAATTTTATATCAGGCCCAAATAATCGCAATTTAAACTAATGTTTTCATTAGTGAGTTTAAAAGATGACCCAAGAGAGATGTGCACATAGTTAGAATTACAGGTAATTTCATTTTTGCATTCTGTTTGGAAAACTAAGAATGATGTCACAACACAAGGGTGACACAACCTTAGACAAATCTTCTCGACCAACTAGATCAGAAATTTTAACATCAATGATATCTCTTGAACAGTGAATAGCACCTGAAATGTCTATATCCCTTGCTGATTGCGGTCTTGGTTTCAGTGGTCTTCAAGAAGTTTAAGAGATGCTCAGATGAGAAAAAGGCATTTAAAACCTTTAAAGCTGAGGGACGGAAAGGGCCTTTAGGAATTATAAAACTGTAACAAGGAGTGTAAGAACAATCAAACTAGCTAAAATTAATAATGAAGTTAGGATAGCTGAACAAAGCATCACTAAGCTAAAATTTTTTTTAAGTATATAATAGTAAGAAGATGAGGACTGAGAATGTGGCACCATTAATTAATGGGGATAAGTTAGTTACGGAGGATGACGATAAGCTTGTTTTTTTTCCTCTATATACACTATAGAAGATCCTAGTACAGATATCATAGAGTATAGTAGCAATAACGGTATAAAAGATTCAAGTGCACTTGTTAACCGAGGATATGGTACAGAAAGAACTAAATAAGGTTAATATTAATAATCTCCTGGACTGGATAAAATAAATCCTTGGGTACTTAGGGAGCTAGGTTCAGTTTTATCTAGGCCATTGTTTCTTATTTTTGCAGATTCCCCATGTCCGGGTGGTGCCTTTGGTTGGAAAAAGGCTATTGTTATTCCGTATTCAAAAAGGGTAGTCATTCACACCGGGTAATTACAGGCCTGTAAGTTTAATTCAGTGGTGGGGAAGATCCTGAAAGTTTTATAGGGAACATGTTCTAGAGTATCTTTCAAGGACTGACATTATAAGTAGTATCCAGCATGGATTTAGGAGAATAGATCTTGTCAAACTAACTTGCTTGGCTTTTATGAGAAAGTAAGTAGAATTTAGACTCTGGCATAGCAGTAGATGTAGTTTACTTGAATTTTGCAAAGGCTTTTGATACAGTCCCCCATAGGCGACTAATGTATAAGCTAAGGTCTGTTGGTCTGGGGAGTCACATTTGTACACGGATAGAAAATTGGTTAATGAATAGGATCCAGAGAGTAGTTGATAAATGGGGCTTCATCATTATGGACTAAAGTGCTAAGTGGGGTCCCACAGGGTTCTGTGTTGGGGCCGCTTCTATTTAATCTATTTATTAATGATTTGGGAAGTGGTATTGTCAGCAAGGTTTCTGGTGTTTGCTGACGACACAAAATTTGTTGAACATTAAAACTTCAGAGGATGTGCAATCGTTGCAGGGGGATCTAGATAGATTGTCACATTGGGCTGCAAGTGGCAGATGGTATTCAATGTTGATAAATGTAAGGTGATGCATTTTGACTTAAAATCCTCTGCTACTTATACTTTAATGGCTCTGTGGTAAGTGAATCCCTGTTGGAAAGGGATCCTTGTAGTTTTTGGTGTAACATACTAAGGTAGCAAGCAGCGCCAAGTGGCAACAGCCAGAGCCAGCATGGTATTTTCTTGTATAAGAGAAGTATGGATTCAAGGGAGGAAAATGTAATTCTCCCTCTTTACAAAGCATTGGTAAGGCTCGTTTGGAATATGCAGTGCAATTTTGGAATCCTGTGTACAAAAAGGACATCTTGAAATGGAAAGGGTTCAGAGAAGGGCAACTTGAATATGAGGGCAGCTTGAATATGAAGAGAGACTGGAAAAGTTACAATTATGTATGCCTGAGAAAAGGCGCTTGCATGGAGATATGATTACTGTGTATAAATACATTAACGGGCCATACAATAAACTATCTGGGGTATTGTTTACCATAGAACATGTCAGAGGACACAAGGACATCCCTTAAGACTTGAAGAAAAAAGGTTTAGGCTTCAAGCTCGGAAAGGGTTTTTCACTGTGAGAACGGTACAGCTATGGAACTGTCTTCCAGTGGACATTGTTATGGCAGGTTCATTGGTCATTTTCAAAAAAAGCTGGACTGAGTTTCTGCAAACAAGAATGTTGCAGTTACTGTTATGGATACATAAAGAGAATTGATCCAGGGAAATTCGATTGCCACTTGGAGTAGGAAGGAATTTTTTCCCCCTTCATAAAGGTTTTTTTGCCTTCCTCTGGATCAACAGTTAGGGCAAAATGAGGATATTGCTAGATAGGTGGACTGGATGGACGTATGTCTTTATTCAACCTCAAATACTATACTATACTATACTATACTATACTATCTGCCCATTTACTTTAATACATTTAGAGGCACTGTGTCCCCTTAATTGTCTATTTTGAACTAATTATTGTATATTTTAAACTAATTAGTCCCCATTAAAGGGAAATGTGGTCTCAGAACAAGGGTAAATTAAAGCCTGTAGTCTTTTCCTTTAAAATGAGCCTGGTTCTCATCTCTGGAAGAAGTTATTTGCGGATAATGTTCAAACTTACTGCTTTCATTAGCTTGAATGATATCATTTGACCCTCTTGCTTCTCCATTGTCTCTGGTGTGTAAGCCTGCTTACTTAAGGCTTAATGTGCAGAAGTGCCTACACTGACTTTTTAAAAAAGTTAAGAGAGGGCCTATAATGCAACCAGATACTGGTCACATGGGTACAAGCTGCTGAAACCAGAAAGTGCTAAACATTTCCAGCAATATAGCTTCTCAAATGTTTTACCCAGAGATGTGATCAAAGGTTAATTTAAATGGACTGGAAATGCGTCGGAGACTTTCAGTAGCATCAGAATCTGTCAGCGAACCTGGACCGTTTGCAGTAAGTTCTTCCTTCTCTCCTGCAAGTTTTACTGAAGAATGGGAGGTAAGACATAGCTCCTTAAAGCTAGGTAACCACAGAAGATTTTTGAAAAATACCTTGCAGATCCTGCCTGTCTTTTTCAAAGACCATAATAAATATACAATAGGGAGAATGCTTGACACTATGGGCTTCCTTGACCGCGGCCCTACTATAGGGTAGTAGGGTAGTATACCCTAGAGTATAGTAGTAGGTCTTTCCTGAATGACCGCTTGCCAAGCAAAACATTCAGCAGACACGCTCTCATGCAGAAGCTGCCACACCCACTGCTAATAAATCCCTATACTGTCGGATCTCGGTATCGGGGCTTATCGGTACTGTGTGTACCTAGCTTTCCCTTAAGCAACAACCAATATGAAAACAGTACTAGAGAGTACTGTAAAAGTACAATTGTTTTTTTTTTAACCTGTCATGCAGTAGTAAAGTAAAGTTCAGCATATTGAACAGAAGCTTGAGATTGCCTATGTGATAGATCTCAGCTTCCTATTGTCTGCATCTGTTAGAGTTACTCCCTGGGATTGGATATCTGACCTAGTGGTTAGGTATATCTATAATTTGTATTTCTTATAGAAGATTCTGCAATCTTATGACAGTTTGAGTATCTTAGGAGTACACATTGAAGGAGACTGAATTAACTCTGACATTTGAAATATGTTCCTTGTGTACAGTAACGCATTACTTTATCAAAAAAACTTCTAGGTTGCATCTATTTTATTCCTTGAATAACCCTTCCTTTTGAATTCTTTTTTAAATCTGCCATTAACAGAGATTGTTTTTCTTTTAAATTATGTGTTAAATCTTAAATTCCATGATTCATAATTTCTCGCCCATAGCATTCCTGATGATCAAAAGCCAATTTTCCGGTACTTGTTATTTCTCATTATCTTCTACCTGGTGCCGTATTTTTCTAAGATTATCCTTCTATTTTCAGTGGGGATCTCTTTCATTTTCTCATATTATCATAGATATTAATCTCATTCTGAATTACAACTCTTGAAAAGGAAGAGTCAAAGGAAGAGTCAAATGCAAAACAAAGGTTAACAATCGCTTCATCAATGCATTGGCATCCACCGAAGAAAAACAAGGATCATCTGAAGGTCTCCCGGTATGTAATTATTGACTTATTTGGTTCTATTTTATTAGACACTTGGACTGAGGACACACTGTAGCGCGTTTGTGCACGCACGGATGCTTGTTCCTGGCGCGAGTACCGTTGACGTTCACTCACGATTGTGATCGTCCAGTTTATTCCCAATCGGAGCGCATGCGATTGCGCAAAAACTGCAGATCGCATGCGCTCCGATTACAAATCGCAAGGCAGCCCTTCTTAGTGCACTAGTGTGACCACTCAACTGGGCCACACTAGAGTGCGCTTAAAAAGCCGATCAGATCACGCTTAAAAGCATTTCAGTGTGGCCTAGCCCTACAGGGAGATGCAATACTGCCACACTCTCTTCCGCAGGGTTCTTGTGAAGCACTACTCACTTAGCATGAGTTACTGCATCACTGGAAGGTAGGAGCGTGTCTGTAATGCCTGCCTTGAAACCATGTTTGTTTTCATGCTTACTAAGTAGCACAAAAATAATAATAAGTTTTCCATTTTACATCAGGTGCCATTAAGAGGGCCTCGGAATAATATTACATCAGGAAGCATGGGATTAACTCCATTTATCCATGAATCGGTGTGCAAGGTCCCCTTTAAGACTGTATAAGCAATTAAAGAGAGGGGAGGACTTCATAAAAGGGATCGGAAAAGAAGCCTAATAAACTGGTACCTGTAAAGACATGTACAACCTTTTTTAAATCAATGAGCCTGCATCAACAGTATCCTAGATACTAATTTCAATCTGCCAGAAAAAGTACTCTGCCACTATCTCTACATACCCTTTAATATTACCCTTAATAGTTCAGAGCTGTCAGAGAGGATGTGAAGTGAACCTGATCTTAGACAGCTCTGTGCAATGCATTCCTCAATGGTTCCCTAATGAACCTTCACTATCTGAAAGTGAATGGAAACCTTGAGCAGCTCAATCTGGCTCAACATTTTTGTAATTACCCAATTAGCTGTTTTTACGTATCGGGTTTTGATGGGCATAAAATAATTAAAAATTCGATTGGGAGAACAATTCAAAATTCCCCAACATCACCAGCGATCTTCTGTAGATTTCAGCTTGAAAAACACAGACGGTCTAAGTGTGGGTAGATGGGGTCGATGGCAAATATTCCATCTTGCCCATTAGGTTTTTTTTTAAAAAATAAATAAGTTCTGATAATCCAATCAATTGTTACAATCTTTGAATTGAACGGAATATCGATGTCTTTAGCTAGAATGAAATCTAGAGGGAGATCTCATGACCCCTTATATGATAAATCCAGTGGGAGGTGATTCTCGCTATAGGATGAAATCCGTAGGAAGTGACCTCTCTATAGGATGAAATCCAGTGAGAGGAGACTTCTCTCTATAGGATAAAATCCAGTGGGAGGAGACTTCTCTCTATAGGATAAAATCCAGTGGGAGGAGACTCCTTACTATATGATGAAATTCAGTGGGAGGAGGACTCCCTCTATAGTGTAAAATCAAGTAGAAGGGAGACCTCTCTATATATAAAATCCAGTGGAGGAGACTCCTTACTATATGATGAAATCCAATGGGAGGAGACATCCCTCTGTAGGATAAAATCAGTGGGAGGAGACCTCTTATAGGATATAAATCAGTGGGAGGAGGACTCCTTACTATATGATGAAATCCAATGGGAGGAGACTCCTTACTACAGGGGAGGACTGGGATCTTTGGCCTGGGCGTCAAATACAACCAAGTGGCCCTTTCACAGTAGATTCCAAACTGTTCTGACCACGCAGACATTGCTAAGAGTCACACACACTTTAAGTTACATTTTTAAAACTACTATTCTCATTTTCGTGTTTGCCGCAACATGTTCAAGTGCATGAAGTGGTTAGATACTAACAGACTAATAACTGAAGGCTCACTTATTGTAGTTCTAATAATCTGGAGAGCTGATAAACACTGGCTAATGATCTGGAGGGCTGACAATACGGGTAATGTATCTAGAGGGCTGAAACTCTGGGTAAATTTAGGAGGGCTGACTACACTGGCTTAATATTAGGAGGGCTAGATAACAATGGATAATGATCAGGTGGGCTATAACCACTGGGTAATGGTCTGCAGAGTCTGATGACATTTGCTAATGATCTGGAGGATGATTGTAAAAACTGGCTAAAAACTGGAGGACTGACTAACACTGGAAGGGGTCCGTCCCCGAAACGTTGTGCATTTGTGTGATTTTGAATAAAATGGTCGGATTTCCAGTGTGCGTTGCTCCCGTCTTCTACTTTCTGCTATATATACCCTGAGACCCCCATATGTTGCTCTGCTCTTACCTTCCTTCAATGTGCTGCCCAGACTATCTAATCTGCTAAACTTTAACACTGCTGTGCTGCCTCTATTAATCTGACAGTCTGGCAGGAGTTTGAAGGGAGCCCAGAGAAGAAACATGATTGCAATCTCATAGATAAGCACATGAAACCCCCCATGATCTTTAGCATGTCAGCCAAGGCAGCACGTAGTAAGTTTTAAACTGAGGACAGTGTCTCCAGATATTCATTACTGACCTCCAATTCTGTTAAATCATTTTAGTTTAGGCGTTGGGTGCATGTCCGCTCCCAGTGTCGTTACAGAGACAGAAGTTCATCTGCAGAGGAGGAGGCTTCTATTCCTTGGCCCATGTTAGAGCTAGAGGTGCAAGCCCATTTAAAAGCGTTACTTACTAATATCGTCTGTGGCAGCCCAAATTTTTTAATTCGATACCAGCCCGGGGGCATTTGCCTGCTGGGCCAGTCCTCCCCTGCTTACTATATGATGAAATCCAGTGGGAGGAGACTTCTCTCTATAGGATAAAACCGTGGGAGGAGACTTCCCTCTATAGGATAAAATCCAGTGGGAGGAGATCCTTACTATATGATGAAATCCAGTGGGAGGATACTTCCCTCTATAGGATGAAATCCAGTGGGAGGAGACTTCCCTCTATAGGATGAAATCCAGTGGGAGGAGACTTCTTATTATATGAGTAAATCCAGTGGGAGGAGACTTCCCTCTATAGGATGAAATCCATGGGAGGAAAAAGATTGGAAAAAGTGATATAATTTACTAATTACAAATGACAGGAGAAAACGAACAATGGGAAAGAAAACTTTGAACGTAAGAAAAGAAATAAGTGAAAAAAAGGTTGCACATACACAAGGAAGACTCTAGGCAGATATAAGATGGCTCCCCACACTTGGTACTCAGGGAATTGTTGGGACTTAACAGTAAGGGTGGAGGCCACATGGCAACACACCAGAATCACGCACATAGCGTGTGCTTTACACATGGTTGCGTGTGCGATTCCTATTAATTTTTGCATGTTCTCAGCATGCGATTTAGCTATTTCCATTATGGAAACCCTGCGCTTGTGCAAAAAAAGAATTTTAACGATTTCCGTGTTATTTGAAATCACATGTGCGAAATTGTTCGTAAACACGTTAAAAAACGCGCTAGAGTGGCATAGCCTAAGAGAGGTAGAAATACATTTACCAGATGATTCCGTTTCAGATATGTTCGCCTATATACTACAGGCTACATTTGGAACCAAAGACGCCTAATAAGATGGTTAATATTTGTTTTAATAATGGAATTTTAAGTGTTCATGAAAACACATTACAATGACTTCCACATTTATAACAGATTAACGTTTATCTAATGGACCTAATTAGGAGGGAGAGAATGTAGTGTCAGATTCCTAATGATAGCTTTAAAGGCAACGAAGAACGTTTAATGAGGACAAATATTGACTTAGATTTAAAGGCATTTGAGCTTTGCTGCATAAAGATAAACTGAAATTATCCAGTGTCTGCATCTTGGCAAAAACAGTTTTCTAGTAATGAGCAATGGAGCTGGCACACACAATTCATGTACATTGGGAGGAATTGGTCTATCCATATTTATGTGGTCCATCATGAATGTACCATTTTATTACAGCTCCACTTTTGCAAACTAATTAATCAGGATTTGTTATTCTTGTGTCGTCACGTCAATATGATTTACTCCATCTGCATGTGAGACTCCACCTTAAATTACTCAATCAGATTTCAATGTTTTGGTTAAATGCTTGCACTAGGGTGTTAAATGAGCGGACACATGGGAAGCTCTTGTGGAGATCAGAGGGGAAAACTGTAGGTTGATGTGCGAGAGCGAGTCCGTAACGTTTAGGCCAGGGTGTTTTGTGACCTGATGACATTCAAGATGCAATGATTGAAGAGACCCAGTGGGGATTTATGGAACAAAGCTGACTGGTTAGAAAACTGGGTGAAGAGTGTGGTTGAAGACTTTAAAAGGATAGAGTATGATGAACCAGTAGAGCCGACTTGCTTCTCAGAAAAATCCTGGATTCATGACACCACTGAGTTTCCCTGGATTAGTTTAGCACAGGTCATTTGTCCGTTTCTATATAAAGAGGTCTTACGCCAATTTATTTGCTCTCTTTTGGCAGTTTTGGGGGCATGCCGGATCGTTAATGATAGTGGATCAGTTTATAGCACTTACACATGATAACAGTTTGAGTTGTGAATTACCAATAACGTATTTTTGTACCTTTAAGATAATAGTTGCTAGTGCTGTGGTTAAGGGGGCTTTCAGTTTTTTTACTTTTCTGAAACTTTTGGTACTATAAGATTTCTCCCATAGCACCCCTGTCCTGGTCATGCCTATATGTGTCTTTCTGTACTACATTAAGTTATTTGATGTGCATGAGTATAAGCTTGCACGAGACAGCAATATTATGGAGATCAAGTCATAGAGCTTCAGATTTCTTATAGTTTTTGGGGCCGTCATAGGCAGTTGGGGGTCGGTGGAGAACCAGAAACAGTTGGCATGATTCTTTATTTGTAATACTGAATCAATATAGTGGAGGCGCAAGTAATTTGCAAACTACTGTATAAATTACTATTATTGTACATTTTTTAAAGCTTACTATTAAAGTCAATGGGAAAAATGTTTGAAAGTTTCTGGTATAAATACGATAAAATATCAATGTAACTTACTGTAAAAGGGCTCTGGGTCCTGGGAAATGATCCACCGGGAATATGGTCTATGGAAAACCACGTACAGTATCCACCAAAACTTGTTAATACATAACCTTCCCCACGATCGGACCTTGTCAGCTTTCAGCATTAATTTTCGAGGTTACTGAAATCGAGCGCAACAATTCAAAGGGTTATCGCCGAATTTCAAGGGTTATCAAATGCTACAATCGAGGGTGTCAGCTATATCGCAGGGTTACCGGGAGCCACATTTGAGGGTTACAAAGCTAATTCAGGGTTTCATGTTCACTGTAACCTCAATTGGACAATAACCTGTACGAAACGTCGCATTTGAGCGCTAAGTAGAGGGTTTATAGATCCTCAAATTTATTGATAATTATGAAAAATATTTGTCATGAGAAAAGCCAAACCCGAAAAAAAGTCAGAGTACGTTACGAAATCCATCTGGAATTGGGTTTGAAGTTCAGTTCTGCGTCCATCCCTTATGCGTACAATTGCTATTGATACCCATTGTTTTTCATTAGAAAACCTCAATTACAGTAAATAGATTTTCAGAAATCCCCATTGCAGATAGAGGTTTAATCTTTCAGGTTTTGCTCTCGATTGGACGTCTCTCTGAGAATGACAAGGGATGGAAGTTCCTTACTATTGAACTTGGTTCAAGGTCAAGGGTTATATAATTAGGCAAACAGATAATTTATAACTACTGTAAACATACAAAGACTCAGACGGGGGCACAAAAGTACCCAAATAATATTTTGAAACACCTCCTACCTCCCCCAGTGCAATTTCCCATTCTTTATCCACCACACATTGTCCCATCTCTGACCCCGAAAGTGCAGGGTCCTTACTTTTATTTGAAGCAGTTAGGCCCACTTTAATGCCTCTTCAAGCATCTGACACAAGAATGGTAACATAAGGACCACCTGTGATCGCCTGAACATGCTGAAATTCCACCCATCTACAGACAGAAACCCACCCTTTAGGGCAAAAAGTCTGTGGGACTAATAACAAGAATTACTAAAAAAAATTAGGCGAATAAGTACAAATGGATTTGCTCAAACTGTAAAACGAATGAAAAAAAGGATCCAAACCATTTCTTATTATATACTGGCATTGTACCGGTGTTGCCCTGTGGTATAGTTTCTTTACGGCGGTGTGCGTTTGGCTGGAAGAGTATGGGGGGAAAAGAGTGCACAGTGTAATGTACGTCATGTATTAATAGGTTATGAAGTTTATAGTTAAGAGGAGAGGTAACCTTGCTTAAAGGGAAGTCTACGCACATATGTTTTAGCAAAAACTTTATATTACAACTTTACAGTTTTTCCACTTGAGCTAAATATACAAATGTTTTCTGGTGGAAACATGCTACATGGACATTTGTGTGGGGAAACATGTTGATGGCAACTGGATATCACAAGCCACTTGAGTGACGGACAGGCAATTGCAGTGTCTCTATCAGTGTGGTGGGGGGGTGTGCCTTTGTTGTCTGTGTTGTTAAGTCGGGCTTCAGTTCTGTGGCAAGTCTGATCTGAGCTCGTGTGTTTTTTATTAGCGTGCGCTGTTTGTTTGCACTTTGTTAGCAGTATGTCCCCTGTTTGCACTGTATCCTTGCCTCAAGGACCAATTTATATTTGACTATTAGATCCCAATCATAAAGTTACTTTCTGGTCCCGAATTGAAAGTGCCAATGATGTCTTTGTTCTTTTAGTTCACACTGTCGTGGAAGTGTGTGTCCATGTGGGGCAGTGTGGTCTGTTTTGGCTAGGTATTACAGGTAATTCCCCACGTAGTAGTACAAAAAAAAAAATACCCGCCAACCCGTCTTGGTAGAGAGAAGTGGATGGGACTGTTGTGATGTTCGTTGGGCAGCGCAGGCATTCTAGGGTGTGGAACGGCCTGGGTTGTGTCTGTGATGTTGTGGGTGGATGGGGGACGGCATTCTAGGGGTGTGGGACCGTCGTGGTTGTGGTCTGTGATTTGTGGTGTCCAGAGGCTTGGACGCTGACACCTGGTGTTGAAAAATATTTGGGGGCAATGGCCATGCTTTTTCAAATTGTTGGGTGTGGCCATACCATTTAGTGGGTAGGGGTGTCAAGCTTGGTGTGTGTCTGTGATGTTTGGGGAGGGCATGGAGATGTTGTGATGTGGGTTTAATTCTGGGAGTACATGGGATGGTTTGGGGAATTGCCGGATGAGGACAAGCAGGGACCAGATGACCAATGCCACAGCTCCTACTGTCACTTTTGCAACAGGCACTTCGCAGTTGAGAAACCATATGGGGCAGAGAAGTCAAGATAAGGATTTTTAACATACACCGTGGGTGCCAGTAGGGGGTTAATATTAGTTTTGAGGAGTGGACATGACCTTTAATTCCTGTTTGTGAAACGAAATAAACAGATTTATTAGGGAGGCAATATTATTGTTTTTCTGTCTTTGGTCATACATTGCCCCTGCTGGATTTATATGGAGCTGAATTTAACTGAATGCCTTTGCCCCATTTATGATAATTAGTTTTATTCTACTACTCTGATATATTTATATAACAGTTAGTACCTTTGTACTCACTATCTGAAGTCTTGGATCTCATGAACTTGGCATTAGACGTGTAATGTAGAACCAGTTCAAATCGAATCTGCGAGTTTCGAAGTCCTGACGAAAACTTTCGGAATCCCTAATGTTCACGGAACCCAAATTTTTTTTCGATTTTTCATCGAAATCTGAAGTAGAAATTATTATCAAATCAAAAGTAGATGATTTTCGAAATGTACTCAAACTTTCGAAATTTACGAAAAATGTAAACAGTTTCAAACATACTCTTAACTGGCACTTACAGCAATCCTTGTTGAGAAGTACTAGGCTGTATTTCAATTATTGGACCTGTCCAACTATTACCAACATCTGAACAGTAATTCAGATGTAGAGCAATTTAGGTCAGAAAATCCTGATCTGCGAGTGAAAACAAAGTATGAAGAAGAGGAAAATGAACGTATGAAATCAAATCGCTTTTCTACCTCTCTTTCCTCCTGTTCATCTCTTACCTCTCCCCCCCTTCCCCTCTTCGTCCCTTCTTCTCTCTCTTTCTCTCTCTCTCTCTATCCCCTCTCTCCCCTCTCTCTCTCCTCTCTCTCTCTCATCTCTCTCTCCTCTCTCTCCGTCCTCCTTTTCTCGTCCTTCCTCCCTCTCCCTCTCTCTCCTCCTTACCTACCTCTTCTCTCTCCTCTCCTCCCTCTCTCTTCCTCTCCCCCCTAAATCTCATCTCTCTCTCCTCTCCTTCTCTCTACCCCGCTCTACCTCTAAACCCTCGCTTCCTCTCTCTCTATCTCCTCCTCTCTCTCCTCTCTCTCTCACCTCTACTCTCTCTTCCTCATTTCTCTCTCTCTCTCTGATCTCTTCTCTTATAAAGTTATTACATACTGTACATACAATTAAAAGTATTTCAAAGCATACCAATAAACATATGGGGGAGAGTTACCCATAGCCGCTGCCAGCGTGATTTGATTTATTGTGAGGGCGGAGCGGGTTGTCTTTTGCATAACCCGCGCATGCGGTACTAATATGGAGCTAAAGTTCACACTAAACACATAGCACTTTACCCAGCGCTTTGGTAAATGAGCCGGATGAACTTTAAAGCATGGATCGTATCTGCCAGTTACCCCATACCCTGGAACCCATTTTATTAAAAAGAAAGGGAGCAAGATTCTATTTATTACTAATATACCAGCATGAAAAGTGCCTGATACAATGTGAATCATTAACGGTTTATTTTCTTTGAGCTTGACCAATAATATTTAGCTAAGTTGCAGAGAAACAAACTTAGCCAATCATTCCCTGTTGTTTGTAACAAAGCTGACATCATGTCACTTTTCACATTGAATATTTCCAACAAAAATAAAAATTATCTGAGTAAGTGAAAATTTTATAGTTAATTTTATTAGTAATTAAGACTTTTTTGGAGTATATATTATGGTATATATATTATTTAAGTATATATTTTAAGTTATATTTTACAGTATATATTTTACAGGTATATATTTTACGTATATATTTTAGTATAATTTTACGTATATATTTTACGGTCATATTTATGATATATTTGTAGTATATATTTACAGTATATATTTACAGTATAATTTACAGTATATATTTTAGTATATATTTACAGTATATATTTTACAGTATATATTTACAGTATATATTAAGTATATATTTTATAGTATATATGTTACGTATATATTTTATATAATTTATTAGATTACAGTATATATTCACGTATATATTTTATATATTGTATAGTATATTTATAGTATATATTTGTAGTATAATATTTTACACCATAATTTATAGTTATATTTTATAGTATATTTTATAGTATATTTTTACGAATCATAACTTATAGGTTCAGGGTTTCGGACAAAACTCTAATATGATAGAATGTCCCTTATGTCCTTTTGTTCCCCTTATGTGTCATTGTACTGAATTTAAATCATTAAATGATGTAGAGATAGAGAAGGAGGAACAATGTACAAGAATTAAAGCTTCAATGTCTATTTTTGAAATATCATGTACATAGTAGGGCCACACCTGATGTCATCACTCTTCTGACACCTTCCGTCTATAACTCACTGACTATAATTGAAGTCTCTTTTTGTCACATAGTTCAACTAATTTGTTAGCCGCTGGTATTATCAAAACTCCCTCAACCTCCTCTTGATGGTTCTTCTATAGGAGAAAGTTACTGTTTGATTTATTGTTCAGATATTCACCCGAATGCAATGATGATGTACAACACATTGTGGGTGGGGGGGGATAGAAATGTGCTATATTTATTATGAATTTAGTCTCCAGTTAGGCCTGTCAGTTTTTGAGTGATGAATTTATTCTAAATGCTATTTTTCATTACCCTCTTTAAAATTAATATATTTGCATGAGTGGTTTTCTGGATGTGATATTCAAAATGTGAGAAGGCTTTTAAAACTGAGGAGGATAGAGAGGGAGAGAGAGGGAGGAGAGAGAGAGAGGGGAGAGGAGAGAGAGGAGAGAGAGGAGAGAGAGGGAGGGAGAGAGAGAGAAAGAGGAGGGGAGAGAGAGGGGAGGGAGAGAGGAGGGAGGTGTGTGTAATACCGAGGAAATGTTACGATTTACATCATTTAGAATAAGGGAACCTAATGTAAGTTTGTGAAGTTCTCCATTCATCCAGGGTCATGGTATATCTGTTGTATTGGAGACCAACAGCAATGCATCAACGTATGGCCCGCAAGAAGAGCCAATTCCTCGGTCAGGACTCAGCTGTACCTGCTTTAAGATAAAGGACATACTTTGAAGATGTACATTGTTAAACATTGGAAAGGACGTGACTGGTTCAAGAGAGGTTGTAAGGGGGCCCTTATGTGAAATAAAGAAACCAAGCCTAAAGTAGAGGTGGGGGGGTTCGACCAACTGTCTCGCCATGTACAATGCTGTTTTGACACCCTTTACTCTGGGGTTCATATAAACACATCTGCCATATCCAATCACGCCCTTAACACTTGGCTGTGATATGCTATTGGGATTTTCCAGGGTACATAATGCCACAGATCTTGTACAAGTCATTCTGAATTGAGAAATCCAGTCGGATGACTAGCGAACGTCTCAAGAACTAAAACTTCAGTCCGTTGATCTAATTTATACAACAGATGAACCTAATGTAAGTTTCACCATTGTTTTATTATAGAAGGAAGAAGATATGCTATTAGATGCTATTAGACACACGAACTATGACTTTCAATGTGAAACCAGTAACCATCTATTAGTGATTTTGACTGACAAATTTCAAATACGAACCTGAGAGTTTGGCCACTGAAACCAGGTTCAGGTCAGAACTCCAGCACGTGTCCCTGCAGTGTTAGCTCTCCATGGACAACTGACAGACCTACCAGACTGTAACCGCCTGGGCCGCCTGACTCTCAGCAATTAGAGCAGCAGTGCCATGTGTAGAAGGGACAAGATGTTAGGGGCCATTTGCAGGATGGCGAGCATTCCTTACTAAGGGCAAGTTTTAAAAACTGATTGGGAATACTTTATTGCTAAAGATACCTCTCAAAGGGATAACAAAAGTTAAATACCAAACTGCTTAGAGCAGGATTGCAGTATAAACTTAGTCCACATGCCCCTCTGAAATAGTTGTTGGCAGCGGGGAAGATAACCTCACACCTGCTGAAATTGGACTGCCACAGGGAGAGTGGTAGCATCAGCTCGGGTTGGCCAATTGCTTTCATATTCATACTGCAATATTATTATTATTAAACCCCATGGTGGGTTTCCCAATACTAATAAACTGTCCAGGGGGTGTTAGACTATTTATAGGACACTGGAAGGGTCAGGTACATTACTATTCCCCATGGTGGGTTTCCCAATACTAATAACTGTCCAGGGGGTGTTAGACTATTTATAGGACACTGGAAGGTGTCAGTACATTACTCCCATGGTGGGTTTCCCAATACTAATAAACTGTCCAGGGGTGTAGACTATTATAGGACACTGGAAGGTGTCAGTACATTACTATTCCCCATGGTGGGTTCCCAATACTAATAAACTGTCCAGGGGGTGTTAGACTATTTATAGGACACTGGAAGGTTCAGTACATACTATTCCCCATGGTGGGTTTCCCAATACTAATAACTGTCCAGGGGGTGTTAGACTATTTATAGGACACTGGAAGGTGTCAGTACATTACTATTCCCATGGTGGGTTTCCCAATACTAATAACTGTCCAGGGGGTGTTGACTATTATATGGACACTGGAAGGTGTCAGTACATTACTATTCCCATGGTGGGTTTCCCAATACAAATAACGTCCAGGGGGTGTTAGACTATTATAGGACACTGGAAGGGGTCAGTAATTACTATTCCCCATGGGGGTTTCCCAATACAATAACTATCCAGGGGGGTGTTAGACTATTTATAGGACACTGGAAGGTGTCAGTACATTACTATTCCCCATGTGGGTTTCCCAATACTAATAACTATCCAGGGTGTTTAGACTATTATAGGACACTGGAAGTGTCAGTACATTACTATTCCCCATGGTGGGTTTCCCAAACAAATAACTGTCCAGGGGGTGTTAGACTATTATGGACACTGGAAGGTGTCAGTACATTACTATTCCCATGGTGGGTTTCCCAATACTAATAAACTGTCCAGGGGGTGTTAGACTATTTATAGGACACTGGAAGTGTAGTACATTACTATCCCCATGTGGGTTTCCCAATACTAAAAACTTCCAGGGGGTGTTAGACTATTTATAGGACACTGGAAGGTGTCAATACATTAATATTCCCCATGGTGGGTTTCCCAATACTAATAACGTCCAGGGGTGTTAGACTATTTATAGGACACGGAAGGTGTCGTACATTACTATTCCCCATGGTGGGTTTCCAATACTAAAAACTGTCCAGGGGTGTTAGACTATTTATAGGACACTGGAAGGTGTCAGTACAATACTCACCCATGGTGGGTTTCCCAATACTAATAACTGTCCAGGGGTGTTAGACTATTATAGACACTGGAAGGTGTCAGTACATTACTATTCCCATGGTGGTTTCCCAATTAAATAACTGTCCAGGGGGTGTTAGAGATATTATAGGACACGGAGGTGTCAGTACATTACTATTCCCATGGTGGGTTTCCCAATACAATAACTGTCCAGGGGGTGTTGACTATTTATAGGAAGGAAGGTGTCAGTACATTACTATTCCCCATGGTGGGTCTTCCAATATAATAACTGTCCAGGGGTTAGACTATTTATAGGACACTGGAAGGTGTCAGTACAATTACTATTCCCCATGGTGGGTTCCCAAACAAAAAACTGTCCAGGGGGTGTTAGACTATTTATAGGACACTGGAAGGTGGTCAGTACATTACTATTCCCCATGGTGGGTTTCCCAATACAAATAACTCCAGGGGGTGTTAGACTATTTATAGGACACTGGAAGGTGTCAGTACATTACTATTCCCCAGGTGGGTTCCCTACTAATAACTTCCAGGGGGTGTTAGACTATTTAAGGACACTGGAAGGTGTCAGTACATTACTATTCCCATGGTGGGTTTCCCAATACAAATAACTGTCCAGGGGGTGTTAGACTATTTATAGGACACTGGAAGGTGTCAGTACATTACTATTCCCATGGTGGGTTTCCCAATACTAATAACTGTCCAGGGGGTGTTAGACTATTATAGGACACTGGAAGTGTCAGTACATTACTATTCCCCATGGTGGGTTTCCCAATACTAATAACTTCCAGGGGGTGTTAGACTATTTATAGGACACTGGAAGGTGTCAATACATTAATATCCCCATGGTGGGTTTCCCAATACTAAAACTGTCCAGGGGGTGTTAGACTATTTATAGGACACTGGAAGGTGTCAGTACATTACTATTCCCCATGGTGGGTTTCCCAATACTAATAACTGTCCAGGGGGTTAGACATTTATAGGACACTGGAAGGTGTCAGTACATTACTATTCCCATGGTGGGTTTCCCAATACTAATAACTGTCCAGGGGGTGTTAGACTATTTATAGGACACTGGAAGGTGTCAGTACATTACTATTCCCCATGGTGGGTTTCCCAATATAAATAACTGTCCAGGGGTGTTAGACTATTTATAGGACACTGGAAGGTGTCAGTACATTACTATCCCCATGGTGGGTTTCCCAATACAAATAACTGTCCAGGGGGTGTTGACTATATAGGACACTGGAAGGTGTCAGTACATTACTATTCCCCATGGTGGGTTTCCAATACTAATAACGTTCAGGGGTGTAGACTATTTATAGGACACTGGAAGGTGTCAGTACATTCATTCCCATGGTGGGTTTCCCAATACTAATAACTGTCAGGGGGTGTTAGACTATTATAGAGACACTGGAAGGTGTCAGTACATTACTATCCCCATGGTGGGTTTCCCAATACTAATAAACTGTCCAGGGGGTGTTAGACTATTATAGGACACTGGAAGGTGTCAGGACATTACTATTCCCCATGGTGGGTTTCCAATATAATAACTGTCCAGGGGGGGTTGACTATTTATAGGACACTGGAAGGTGTCAGTACATTACTATTCCCCATGGTGGGTTCCCAATACTAATAACGTCCAGGGGTGTTAGACTATTATAGGACACTGGAGGTGTCACGTACATTACTATTCCCCATGGGGTTTCCCAATATAATAAACGGCCAGGGGTGTTAGACTATTTATAGGACAATGGAAGTGTGTCAGCATTAATATCTCCCATGGTGGTTTTCCAATACTAATAACTGTCCAGGGGGGTGTTAGACTATTATAGGACACTGGAAGGTGTCAGTACATTAATTCCCCATGGTGGGTTTCCCAATACTAATAACTGTCCAGGGGGTTTAGACTATTTTAGGACACTGGAAGGTGTCAGTACATTACTATTCCCCATGGGTGGTTTCCCAATACTAATACTGTCCAGGGGTGTTAGACTATTTATGGACACTGGAAGGTGTCAGTACATTACTATTCCCCATGGTGGGTTTCCCAATACTAATAACTGTCCAGGGGGTGTTAGACTATTTATAGGACACTGGAAGGTTGTCAGTACATTACTATTCCCCATGGTGGGTTTCCCAATACTAATAACTGTCCAGGGGGGGTTGTAGACTATTATAGGACACTGGAAGGTGTCAGTACATTACTATTCCCCATGGTGGGTTTCCCAATACAATAACTGTCCAGGGGGTGTAGACTATTTATAGGACACTGGAAGGGTAGTACATTACTATTCCCCGGTGGGTTTCCAATACTAATAACTGTCCAGGGTGTGTAGACTATTTATAGGACACTGGAAGGTGTCAGTACATTACTATTCCCCATGGTGGGTTTCCCAATACTAATAACTGTCCAGGGGGTGTTAGACTATTTATAGGACACTGGAAGGTGTCAGTACATTACTATTCCCCATGGTGGGTTTCCCAATACTAATAACTGTCCAGGGGGTGTTAGACTATTTATAGGACACTGGAAGGTATCAGTACATAACTATTCCCCATGGTGGGTTTCCCAATACTAATAACTGTCCAGGGGTGTTAGACTATTTATAGGACACTGGAAGGTGTCAGTACATAACTATTCTCCATGGTGGTTCCCCAATACTAATAACTGTCCAGGGGGTGTTCGACTATTTATTGGACACTGGAAGGTGTCAGTACATTACTGTTCCCCATGGTGGGTTCCCAATACAAATAACTATCCAGGGGGTGTTAGACTATTTATAGGACACTGGAAGTTGTCAGTACATTACTATTCCCCATGGTGGGTTTCCCAATACAAATAACTGTCCAGGGGGTGTTAGACTATTTATAGGACACTGGAAGGTGTCAGTACATTACTATTCCCCATGGTGGGTTTCCCAATACAAATAACTATCCAGGGGTGTTAGACTATTTATAGGACACTGTAAGGTGTCAGTACATTACTATTCCCCATGCTGGGTTTCCCAATACTAATAACTATCCAGGGGTGTTAGACTATTTATAGGACACTGGAAGTTGTCAGTACATAACTATTCCCCATGGTGGGTTCCCAATACAAATAACTATCCAGGGGGTGTTAGACTATTTATAGGACACTGGAAGTTGTCAGTACATTACTATTCCCCATGGTGGGTTTCCCAATAGTAACATAGTAAACATAGTTACCAAACATACGAACCAGACATTAGTAACATGAGTAAAATAGTAATCAGGTTGAATAAAAGACATTCGTCCATCAAGTCCAACCTATTCCCTTTTTTTTTTTTTTTTTTTTTTACCCTACCTAACAGTTGATCCAGAGGAAGGCAAAAAACCCCAGCTAAAAAAGGGGGGAAAATTCCTTCCTGACTCCAAACGGCAATCGGAAAGTATCCCTGATCAACCAATCTATATGCATTAATACCATACCAGTAATTCTCAAGTATTTTTTAGTTTTAGGAAACTTATCCAGGCCTTTTTAAAGTATTCAATGAACTTGCCATTACCACCTCTGCTGGAAGACAGTTCCATAGTTTCACCGTTCTACTGTAAAGAAACCTCTCTCCTAACCGAAGATGAGAACTTCTTTTCTTCAAACCTTAAAGGATGGCCACGAGTCCTCTGATAGACCTATTAGTGAACTGCACCAGAGAGTTCACTGTATGGGCCATTAATATATTTGTATAAGGTTATCATGTCCCCACGCAACCGCCGCTCTCAATGTAAAACAGCCCTAACTTGTCTAATCTGCCTGCATATTCAAGCCCCCCCCCCATTCCTATATTAGTTGCCCTTCTCTGAACTGCCTCAATTTCCAGATGTCCCTTTTGTATAGGGATTCCAAACTGCCCACCAATATCCAAATGTGGCCTTACCAGTTGCCTTGTAAAGAGGAGAATATATTTTCTCTCTTGATTCCATTCCCTCTTATACAAGACAATATCTTGCTAGCTCTAGCTGTTGCTACTGGCATTGTTTGCTACAGCTAAGTCTGTTATCTACCAGAACCCCAAATCTTTTTCCATTTCAGATCACTTAACACAGAGTTATTTATGGTGTAGGTGGCACAGGGATTATTAATCCCAAATGCATCACCTTACAATTTATCAACATTGAATCCATCTGCCATTCTGCTGCCCATTTTGATAATCTATCAGGTCTGCTTGCAGCACTTGCACATCATTGGAAGTTTCCAAAGCTCTGCATAGTTTAGTGTCATCAGCAAACACAGAGACCTTGCTCTCATATGCCCCCTTCTAAGTCATTTATAAACAGATTAAACAGAAACGGCCCCAGTACAGAACCCTGAGAACTCCGCTTAGAACTTTAGCCCACATAGATGTAGCTCCATTAACCACCACTCTCTGTTTGCGGTCCATAACCAGTTCTCTATCCTGAACAAATGTTTTCTTCAAGGCCAACAGTCCTAGTTTATACATAGTCGCCTATGTGGCACGTATCAAAGCTTTGCAAATCCAAATATACCACATCCACGCTGTGCCGAATCTAACTTCTTACTCACTCTTCATAAAAAACCAATTAAATTTGTCTGGCATGATCTATTTCTCATAAATCCATGCTGACTACTCTAACTAGATGATCTCTGGAGCAAAGTCAAGGATATGATCCCTTAACAAAGTTTCCAGCACCTTCCCTACCACTGATGTTAGGCTACAGTCTATAGTTACCAGGCTGTGAACGACTACCTTTTTTGATATTGGTATACATTGGCTTTTTTCCAATCCAGCGGCAATCCCCAGACAAAAGCGAATCTGAAAATGAGACACAGTGGTCTGCTAGAACTGAACTAAGCTCTTTTAAATCCTAGGAATGCAATCCATCTGGTCGCAGCGCTTTATTGATATTAACTTGTCTAATTGATTCCGTACATATCCTCTGTTATCCAATGTGAAAACTCTTCATTTCCTCCCTGCACATTGTTACAATCCCTACTGTAAGATTCTCAACAGTAAAAACGATGTAAAAAAAAAAACGGTTTAGCAGATTAGCCTTTCGGCATCCTCTCAACCACCTCAGTCTCATTAATTTAATTGGTCCCACATTCTCAGTCCATTTTTTTACCATATATACTTAAAAACATCTTGGGTTGGACTTGCTTTGTTCGGCATCCGATTTCATTTTCTATTTTAGCTAGTTTATTGCTTTCTTGCACTCTTTATTACAACTTTTGAAGTCCCTGTAAGCTGTTCTGTCCTTCTGCTTTCAAAATTTAAAAGCCCTTTTCTTTTTTTCCATTTCCCTTTTTACCTGAGCATTAAGCATGCAGAGTGGACCTATTTTTTTACACTTGTTTCCTAAAGGTACCGATTTGGACATGTTATAGTTTAATATCCCTTTAAAAGTGGTCCACACTGCCTCAGTATCTTTACCTAGAAACAGTTCCCCCCAGTCTATGAGCAGGAGCGATTCCTTTAAAAGCATAAAATTAGCTTTCCTAAGCCTAAAAAGGCTAAAGAAATGAAACATCTCAGAGGAGCCCTTAAAACTTGTGGATATCCAGACTGGGCCTTTGTCAAAAGAAGTAGAAGGAGAGAAAAGAACACGAATACCAACAGTGAAGGGGAAAAGCAAGACAGGAGGAAGAACATGGTCATCCCATATGTAGCAGGGGTCTCCGAGAAATTAAGAAGAATTTTCAAAAAACATCGTATCCCTGTTGCTTTAAACCGAACAACACACTGAGGCAAGCACTTGGTACATCGAAAAGACCCAATACCAAAACACAAGAAAAGCGACATCATATATGCAGTGCATGCAGTGAAGAATGCTCTGATTTGTATGTGGGGGAGACCAAACAGCAACTGCATCATGTAGGCCCAGCACAGAAGAGCCAATTCTGGGTCAGGACTCAGCCGTGATATTGCATCTAAGGATAAAGGACATACCTTTGAAGATTTGTAATGTTAACATACTGGCGAAGGACACGTGACTGGTTCAAGAGAGGTGTTAAGGAGGCCATTATGTGAAAATAAAGAAACCAAGCCTAAATAGAGGTGGGGGGGTTCGACCACCAACTGTCTGCATGTACAAGCTGTTTAACAACCTTTACTCTGGGCGTTCCTATAACACCTCTTAGCCACTATCTATCACACCCGTAACACCTGGCTGTGATATGCTAATTGGGATTTTCCAGGGTACAATAATTGCCACAGATCTTGTACAAGTCATTCTGAATTGAGAAAGCCAGTCGGATGACTAGCGAAACGTCTTCAAGAACGTACATTTCAAGTCCAGTTGATCTAATTGAATACAACAGATATAGCTTTCCTAAATTAAAGGTTTTTGTTAAGCCAGTGCACTTTAGTTTTCTGCAACCTATATTAAATGACACTATATCATGGTCACTTTCCCTAAGCTTCCCATTACCTTCATCTCCAAAATGAGCTCTGGGTTATTAGATATCACAGATCCAACAACGCATTCTTCTAGTAGGAACTTCTACCATCTGTGAAAGAAAATGCTCATATAGGAAATTTAAGAACCTTTAACCTTTTGAGGTGCTGGCAGTTCCCTTACTCCAATCTATTTCAGGGTAGTTAAAATCCCCCATAACCAGAACATGCCCATTACCAGCAGCCTTCGCCAACTGCATATGGAGATTCATTTCCACCTCTTCCCGGCATTTGGCGGCTTATAACACACTCCAACAATTAATTTACCACCTTCTTGCTTCCTGACACAGTTCCACCCATAATGTTTCTGCCGCAATCGTTTGCTCCCCCATCTATTCCATCTTTAAATTCGGCTTCAATCCTGTTTACATACATACATAACTCCTCCTCCTTTCTTATTAAACTCGGTCATGTCTAATAAGGAGTCCCTTCAATATTTACTGTCAGTCGTGTGAATCATTAAGCCTGATTCTGCTATACCAATTACATCATACTTTCCTTTAACGCTATTATTTCAAGTTCGCCGGTTTTCCAGCCAGACTCCTTGCATTTGTAAACATACATTTTAGATTATCAATTGATTTACTTCACATGGTCGACATGCCTCCTTATCCTCTATGCTCCCCCTCTCTCTCCTTCTCCTCCTCGTTGTGTTACTAGCCCCAGATCTAACTTCTCTATCTACCCCTGTGTAGTCAAACTTCCCTCCCCCCCATACCTATTAAAATCTCCTCCAACCCCCTAGCCATCTTCTCCCCAAAAACAGTTGCACCATCACCAGAGTGTGCAATCCGTCACTACTAAAGAGCTGTAGCCAACAGAAAAGTCAGCCCAGTTCTCTAAAAACCCAAACCCCATCTCCTTACACCACTCTCTTAGCCACGCATTTATACTCCTGAGCTCCCGTTGCCTCCCTAGCGTAGCACGTGGCTGCGGTAGTATTTCTGAAATTACTACCTGGAGGTCCTTGCTTTTAAACTTGCCCCTAATTCTCGGAAATCATTTTTAAGGACCTCACCTCCACCTCTAACTTTGTCATTGGCACCAATGTGAACCAAGACCCGCCGTCACTCCCAGCCCCACCCAATAATCTGTCTACCACGATCCACCACATGTCGAACCTAGCACCAGCAGGACAACACACTGTTCGGCATGCAGGGTCCTGGCGACAGATACCCTATCTACCCTTCTAATAATAGAATCCCACCACTACCACCTGTCTATCCTTCCTAGCCCCCAGTTCTCCCTCCCTTGTATTGAGATGGCCGTCCCCGTGGGTGCTCAAGGAAAGGCCCGCTCCATACATGCTGCTTTCCGAGCCATCGTCTCCACATCTTCACCTAAAATGGCAAATCTGTGGGATCGACCAGCTGGGAAGAAGCCCCCCTATCCTTCCATCCCCTACTTCCCCTGTGACCCTTACAAATCTATCTTCCTTCTCCACCTATCTGCCCGCCCATCTCCACCCACCAGTTTACTGCCCTGCCAGTACCTGCATTTCCCCAGGTTTGCCAAGTCCTGCAATGCTGCAAGTTTACCCCTTAGATTCTGTACCTCAGATTCCAGATGGGCAACCCACTCACATCTGACACATACATAGGTCCCCTGGGGTGGCTGCTCCAAGATCCCATACATGCGGCAGGATGCACATTGCGTGGCCCCAACAAAACTGTCCATACTAAGCAGCAATACACAGCAGAGACACAGCAGAGAAATAGTGTTGTTCTTAAACGCTTTCTTGATACTAATAACTGTCCAGGGGGTGTTAGACTATTTATAGGACACTGGAAGGTGTCAATACATTATATTCCCCATGGTGGGTTTCCCAATACTAATAACTGTCCAGGGGTGTTGACTATTTATAGGACACTGGGAGGTGTCATACATTACTATTCCCCATGGTGGGTTTCCCAATACTAATAACTGTCCAGGGGTGTTACTATTTATAGGACACTGGAAGGTGTCAGTACATTACTATTCCCCATGGTGGGTTTCCCAATACAAATAACTGTCCAGGGGGTGTTAGACTATTTATAGGACACTGGAAGGTGTCAGTACATTACTATTCCCCATGGTGGGTTTCCCAATACTAATAACTGTCCAGGGGGTGTTAGACTATTTATAGGACACTGGAAGGTGTCAGTACATTACTATTCCCCATGGTGGGTTTCCCAATACTAAATAACTGTCCAGGGGGTTAGACTATTATAGGACACTGGAAGGTGTCAGTACATTACTATTCCCCATGGTGGTTTCCCAATACTAATAACTGTCCAGGGGGTTGTTAGACTATTTATAGGACACTGGAAGGTGTCATACATTACTATTCCCATGGTGGGTTTCCCAATACTAATAACTGTCCAGGGGGTGTAGACTATTTATAGGACACTGGAGGTGTCAACATTACTATTCCCATGGTGGGTTTCCAATACTAATAAATGTCCAGGGGGTTAGACTATTTATAGGACACTGGAAGGTGTCAGTACATTACTATTCCCCATGGTGGGTTCCCAATACTAATAACTGTCCGGGGTTTTAGACTATTTATAGAAACACTGGAAGGTGTGTCAGTACATTACTTTCCCCATGGGGTTTCCAATACTAATAACTGTCCAGGGGTTGTTAGACTATTTATAGGACACTGGAAGGTGTCAGTACATTACTATTCCCCATGGTGGGTTTCCCAATACTAATAACTGTCTATTTATTAACTTATACAGACCCCTCCCCACACACACACATACACAGACACATTATTATTATTAGGAGAAATTTTAACATTTGTCTAATAACACAATGGTCTTTGGCTATTTCATCTTCATGGAAAAAATCTTTGCAGCGACAATCAACGCTTTTATAATAACACAAAACGCCATTGCAAAATCAGGCAATATAAGTGCTCTTTTAGAAATATAAATATGCCCCATATTGTACAGGGAATTGTCCGATATTGAGATATCCCAGTGTTGTGTGATTGTCGGTTTGAGTATGCCCTGTATACGATCAGGATTGGTCCATGTATGGGCCCCATAAGGCTTCGGTTTCCTTTAGTGTTCCCAACTTCCCTAATAAAAAAAAGGTTAAAAGAATGGAACGTTCAAAACATTGACATTGGTGTTCCTACGGTACCTTCTAACAAAATCAAACTCCTGTCCTCATGTAAAAAAAAGTAGCATTTCTGAAAACAGAAACATTAACTGCTGTCTGAGTGTTTTAAATCTTTAAAGGGGAAGTTCAGTCCAAATACATAGGCTTTTTAGAAAAAAGAGCAGTATTTTTTCATCCCAATAATCTTAATCTGCCAATTTAGCATTTTGTCTGGATATAAATAAATGCAACCGAAATACTGACTTCCTGTTTGCAGGAGCTTCTAATAGAGACCGTTATGGTCTTGCCCTTGACCCAGCACTTGGGATGATTCAGTTGCTCAGTAGAGATCTGAGAATGTTTGACCCATCCAACAGCCAATCAGTAGAAATTACTGTTAGGAACAGAAGAAGGACCGTTAGAACCTGAAATGTCAGCTCACTAATGTCAACAGCAGGGAATAGAGATGGCCGAACTTCCGAAAGTTCGGTCTGTTTTCAAACTTTCGAGTTATATATAAAGTTTGAAAGTTCGACGGATCCATTAAAGCCAATGGGAGTCAAGTAGTTCAAAAAGTTCTAATGAAATATTGTTAAAATATCAATGGTAACTTATGTAAATGTCTCTGGGACCTGGGAAATGGTTGGGTGAACACGTTTGAATATCCAGTACTTTCAAAAAATCGATTTTAATCTCAGGCGCGGTACTTTCGAGATCCCGCATTCGATTTTCAATAATTATTCCATAAACGATTCGAACATTCGATAATTATCCCATAAACGATTAGAAGATTTTCGTATTCGATAATTAGCGAAAGTTCAAATGTCCGAGAAATACGGGTCCGGGATAGTTTGAGAAGCCCGAGTCCATTCGAACTCCATAATTTCGGCTCGATGTAGAATAACTAAGAAGGCATTACACAAACTAACAATTTAACAAATATTGATCATTTCCACTGAGCTGTCCCTTTAACTTTTGGAGGGTAGCCAATTTCATCTGAAATCAAATTAAAGGAAGCAATATTCAAAACTCATTGACTTAACTGATGGAGCATGCAATGCAATTACAGCTCTTCTTAAATTTAATATGCAGCTCCCAAAATGTTTATGTCAGATCGTAAAGATTTTTTTAGGTGAAATCAATGGATCTGTAAAATGAGTTCTCGACACTTTAATTGTATGATTGCCTCTGGAAATGTATTTAGGGGCAACCTTTTATTATATTTAGTTCAATGCAAACAAATGGCAGAATTCATTTTATGGAGTATCTTAGTTATATGTAGTAGTTTTTCCTCAGTCTCTTCACAAAAGCAAGATTGATAACTACTGTAGTGTACGGGAATTATGCAACTATCAATGCAATCAATCTTTCTCTTCATTATTCTGCACTAAAAATTAGCAAGAATATGTGAACAGAAGGAATATATTGATTCAAAAAACGCCTGTTTGTGTTTATTCTTAACATGCAAGGTCATTTTCATCATTACATTCATCAGTTTTAATTGTTAATCTTTGCAGATGTAGTGGGAGTTTGTTTAAATATTGGCATGTTGGTATGCTTCAATATCTATCAATGGGGAGCACGTTAATTTCTTTTGAATCCAGAAGTAAGACGCTTGTAATGTTTGTTTTGGGATGCAAAAACTTTGTTTTGGCCAAAAACAAGCAATTATTGTTACAATGGCTAGACAGGCTATATTATTGCTCAAACCTACCCTTTATGTAAACCGAAAGGGCTTAAAGCCTTGTCTAGTATTAAAGTATTAATATAAAGAAATGCATCCAAATTTTATACCCATTGAATAATTCTGATAATGAAATAAACAGATACCGCAGAGTAAATATAATGATGTACGCAGAGTGAATTTAGATACCGTATATATCACAACTCTTTATATTGAAAAGCATTCGATTTTGTATGCGCATTAATGATAACAATAATATTATTTATAATATTAATAATTAATAATATGGTAATCAATTAATAATAATCAACTTCCTGATGACGGCAAATGGTTGGGCCGAAACGCGTTGAATGGCGTGACTCTTCACTGAAATAAATGAAATAAAAGGCCCAGGAGTACTCCATTGAATCTAACTTATCTATATTCCTCCTTATGCTTAACACCCAGGCAAGACAAAGTGGCAAGCAACCTTTGGCACATACTCTTACATACTCTCTAAGATATAATTTTAATATATTTCAATTTAAAGGACAACCGAAGTCCAGTTTGAAAAAATTGCTTATAACATATTTCTATCTAGCACTAAGAACTGGGGAAAGAAATTAACTAAAAGAAAACTACTATCAACCAGATGCTATCCTAGGAATGAGTTTTAGGTGCCATATTGGAATGGTGTTTGGTTTTCGACATGGATTTGTGGAGATACGAACACTTTCATGATTCCTTGATTCCTTGCAGAGATCAATTTTTCTCTCCGACGTTCTTCAAAGAATAAAAATGAAAGGCCTGTGGGCTCCCTAAATGTTTTGATGAGGCTGGTAATAACTTTTCCTCGAAAAAAACTGACCTCTCTGATTTTATAGCTGTATTTGTTCTTTTATTCCAGTTGTACTTTTAGTTTTTGAGGTTTATTTCCGACGTATCCTCTAGGGTTCGGTGATAAAACAAGGTTTATATCACAGCAATGAGAATTCTTGCTTACGTTGTTTTTATATTATGTAGCCCAATCTAATCAACTGATAAAAAGTAACTACCTGTAAGCCACAGCAGGCTTTCCAATATTTAGAGATGGTCCCTTGGCAGCGAGTGATGTATAAGGCAATATTCCTACGCAGGTGGAAAAATAGTAATGTTGTAACTTCAGAAAACATTCCTTATTATATGAGCTATTCCCCAGAATTGTAAATAGGTTTTATTAAAAAAAAAAAAGCAAAAGCATTCCTATTATTTATTGCCACCATAATAGCAAACAAGACGAATCAAAGTTATACATTACAATGGAGATTATAGATATAGCATTGTAGTTTCATTGAAAAACACTCTTTTAACTTTATTGAAGGGCTTTGGTTGGAATGCAAAAGGATAATTAACAATGTAATAGATGTTAGTAACTTCTCCTGCACAGTAATTCACTCTTTATACACAGTAGAATTCCTGCTCTGTGTTATATAGTCTGTGATTCTTCTGATCATGTTTCCATGGGCCATGTACCAAGAGTATCATTAAAAACGCATGCTAACGTGATCGCTGTACTTAACCCAAATATTGGACCTATGTTCTAGTCATTTAAATATATATCAAAACAATTGCAGGTTTACATAATATTTATCTAAAGTCGGCCATACACTACAATTTCACCTTTTTAAACATTCTGACAACCTTCTGGCCCGACCATTTTTGTAATATCGATCAGAATTACGGAATTACAGAATATTACAAAATGAGCAAGGGAAATGTGGCAAAACTGCTGCTCTGCTGGGCATTACTATTGGCCTGTTCTGTGCTTTAGGGAGGGGAAAGTTGAGATCCCCTGTGATGCAGCAGAACAACAGAATCATTTCACAGGTATTGTTTAGAAATCCAGACAAGATTGATCATTAAACTATATCATGGGGAAGTCTGGATAAATGGTAGATTGTCGGCAAAACGGATTGTGTCTCGTAATTACAGAAAACAATTATCTAATATGTATAGAAAAAAATATTCGGTCAAGGACCCATAACCCAATGGGCCTGGCGGATCATCGATAAGCCCCAACCGAATGGCCACTTCGGCCAACAAAGTGCCCAAATATGGCACGATTATCCACTAAAACGGGTGTACATACATATTGTGGGTTGCGGGCCGGCCCCCCGTGTGTATGCACCTTAATAGAAGATTTTTATCTTAATCAAGGCATCAATCAAACAGGGAATCCCAAATAATAACTGCAATTTTATATGCGGATATAAATTTTATATCAGGCCCAAATGAGTTCTGCAATTTAAACTAATGTTTTCATTTAGTGAGTTTAAAAGATGACCCAAGAGAGATGTGCACATAGTTAGAATTACAGGTAATTTCATTTTTGCATTCTGTTTGGAAAACTACAGAATGATGTCAGCAACACAAGGGTGACACAACCTTAGACAAATCTTCTCGACCAACTAGATCAGAAATTTTAACATCAATGATATCTCTTGAACAGTGAATTAGCACCTGAAATGTCTATATCCCTTGCTGATTGCGGTCTTGGTTTCAGTGGTCTTCAAGAAGTTTAAGAGATGCTCAGATGAGAAAAAAGGCATTTAAAACCTTTAAAGCTGAGGGAACGGAAAGGGCCTTTAGGAATTATAAAAACTGTAACAAGGAGTGTAAGAAAACAATCAAACTAGCTAAAATTAATAATGAAGTTAGGATAGCTGAACAAAGCATCACTAAGCCTAAAATTTTTTTTAAGTATATTAATAGTAAGAAGATGAGGACTGAGAATGTGGCACCATTAATTAATGGGGATAAGTTAGTTACGGAGGATGACGATAAAGCTTGTTTTTTTTTCCTCTATATACACTATAGAAGATCCTAGTACAGATATCATAGAGTATAGTAGCAATAACGGTATAAAAGATTCAAGTGCACTTTGGTTAACCGAGGATATGGTACAGAAAGAACTAAATAAGGTTAATATTAATAAATCTCCTGGACTGGATAAAATAAATCCTTGGGTACTTAGGGAGCTAGGTTCAGTTTTATCTAGGCCATTGTTTCTTATTTTTGCAGATTCCCTCATGTCTGGGGTGTGTGCCTTTGGATTGGAAAAAGGCTATTGTTATTCCAGTATTCAAAAAGGGTAGTCATTCACAGCCGGGTAATTACAGGCCTGTAAGTTTAATTTCAGTGGTGGGGAAGATCCTGAAAAGTTTATTAAGGGAACATGTTCTAGAGTATCTTTCAAGGACTGACATTATAAGTAGTAACCAGCATGGATTTAGGAGGAATAGATCTTGTCAAACTAACTTGCTTGGCTTTTATGAGAAAGTAAGTAGAAATTTAGACTCTGGCATAGCAGTAGATGTAGTTTACTTGAATTTTGCAAAGGCTTTTGATACAGTCCCCCATAGGCGACTAATGTATAAGCTAAGGTCTGTTGGTCTGGGGAGTCACATTTGTACACGGATAGAAAATTGGTTAATGAATAGGATCCAGAGAGTAGTGATAAATGGGGCTTCATCATTATGGACTAAAGTGCTAAGTGGGGTCCCACAGGGTTCTGTGTTGGGGCCGCTTCTATTTAATCTATTTATTAATGATTTGGAAGTGGGTATTGTCAGCAAGGTTTCTGGGTTTGCTGATGACACAAAATTTGTTGAACATTAAAAACTTCAGAGGATGTGCAATCGTTGCAGGGGGATCTAGATAGATTGTCACATTGGGCTGCTAAGTGGCAGATGGTATTCAATGTTGATAAATGTAAGGTGATGCATTTTGGACTTAAAAATCCTTCTGCTACTTATACTTTAAATGGCTCTGTGGTAAGTGAATCCCTGTTGGAAAGGGATCCTTGAGTTTTGGTGGTTAACATACTTAAAGGTAGCAAGCAGCGCCAAGTGGCAACAGCCAGAGCCAGCATGGTATTTTCTTGTATAAAAAGAGGTATGGATTCAAGGGAGGAAAATGTAATTCTCCCTCTTTACAAAGCATTGGTAAGGCCTCGTTTGGAATATGCAGTGCAATTTCCTGTGTACAAAAAGGACATCTTTGAAATGGAAAGGGTTCAGAGAAGGGCAACTTGAATATGAGGGCAGCTTGAATATGAAGAGAGACTGGAAAAGTTACAATTATGTATGCCTGAGAAAAGGCGCTTGCATGGAGATATGATTACTGTGTATAAATACATTAACGGGCCATACAATAAACTATCTGGGGTATTGTTTACCAATAGAACATGTCAGAGGACACAAGGACATCCCTTAAGACTTGAAGAAAAAAGGTTTAGGCTTCAAGCTCGGAAAGGGTTTTTCACTGTGAGAACGGTACAGCTATGGAACTGTCTTCCAGTGGACATTGTTATGGCAGGTTCATTGGTCATTTTCAAAAAAAGCTGGATGAGTTTCTGCAAACAAGGAATGTTGCAAGTTACTGGTATTGATACATAAAGTAGAATTGATCCAGGGAAATTTACGATTGCCACTTGGAGTTAGGAAGGAATTTTTTCCCCCTTCATAAAGGTTTTTTTTGCCTTCCTCTGGATCAACAGTTAGGCAAGAAATGAGGATATTGCTAGATAGGTTGGACTGGATGGACGTATGTCTTTATTCAACCTCAAATACTATACTATACTATACTATCTGCCCATTTACTTTAATACATTTAGAGGCACTGTGTCCCCTTAATTGTCTATTTTGAACTAATTATTGTATATTTTAAACTAATTAGTCCAGCCATTAAAGGGAAATGTGGTCTCAGAACAAGGGTAAATTAAAAGCCTGTAGTCTTTCCTTTAAAATGAGCCTTGGTTCTCATCTCTGGAAGAAGTTATATTGCGGATAATGTTCAAACTTACTGCTTTCATTAGCTTGAATGATATCATTTGACCCTCTGCTTCTCCATTGTCTCTGGTGTGTAAGCCTGCTTACTTAAGGCTTAATGTGCAGGAAGTGCCTACACTGACTTTTTAAAAAAGTTCAGAGAGGGCCTATTAATGCAACCAGATACTGGTCACATGGGTACAAGCTGCTGAAACCAGAAAGTGCTAAACATTTCCAGCAATATAGCTTCTCAAATGTTTTACCCAGAGATGTGATCAAAGGTTAATTTTAAATGGACTGGAAATGCGTCGGAGACTTTCAGTAGCATCAGAATCTGTCAGCAAACCTGGACCGTTTGCAGTAAGTTCTTCCTTCTCTCCTGCAAGTTTTACTGAAGAATGGGAGGTAAGACATAGCTCCTTAAAGCTAGGTACACACAGAAAGATTTTTGAAAAATGACCTTGCAGATCCTGTCTGTCATTTTTCAAAGACCATAATAAATATAGCATAGGGAGAATGCTTGAGACTATGGGCTTCCCTTGACCGCGGCCCTACTATAGGGTAGTAGGGTAGTATACCCTAGAGTATAGTATAGTAGGTCTTTCCTGAATGACCGCTTGGCCAAGCAAAACATTCAGCAGACACACGCTCATTCAGGAAAGCTGCCACACACACTGCTAATAAATCCCTGATACTGTCGGATCTGACGGTATCGGGGCTTTATCGGTACTGTGTGTACCTAGCTTTACCCCTTAAGCAACAACCAATATGAAAACAGTATCTAGAGAGTACTGTAAAAGTACAATTGTTTTTTTTTTTTTAATCCTGTCATGCAGTAGTAAAGTAAAGTTCAGCATATTGAACAGAAGCTTGAGATTGCCTATGTGATAGATCTCAGCTTCCTATTGTCTGCATCTGTTAGAGTTACTCCCCTGGGATTGGATATCTGACCTAGTGGTTTAGGTATATCTATAAATTTGTATTTCTTATAGAAGATTCTGCAATCTTATGACAGTTTGAGTATCTTAGGAGTACACATTGAAGGAGACTGAATTAACTCTGACATTTGAAATATGTTCCTTGTGTACAGTAACGCATTACTTTATCAAAAAAACTTCTAGGTTGCATCTGTTTTATTCCTTGAATAACCCGTCCTTTTGAATTCTTTTTTTAAATCTGCCATTATACAGAGATTGTTTTTCTTTTAAATTATGTGTTAAATCTTAAATTCCATGATTCATAATTTCTCGCCCATAGCATTCCTGATGATCAAAAGCCAATTTTCCGGTACTGTTATTTCTCATTATCTTCTACCTGGTGCCGTATTTTCTAAGATTATCCTTCTATTTTCAGTGGGGATCTCTTTCATTTTCTCATATTATCATAGATATTAATCTCATTCTGAATTACAACTCTTGAAAAGGAAGAGTCAAAGGAAGAGTCAAAATGCAAACAAAGGTTATACAATCGCTCATCAATGCATTTGGCATCCACCGAAGAAAACAGAGATCATGCTGAAGGTCTCCCGGTATGTAATTATTGACTTATTTGGTTCTATTTTATTAGACACTTGGACTGAGGACACACTGTAGCGCGTTTGTGCACGCACGGATGCTTGTTCCTGGCGCGAGTACACGTTGACGTTCACTCACGATTGTGATCGTCCAGTGATTCCCAATCGGAGCGCATGCGATTGCGCAAAAACTGCAGATCGCATGCGCTCCGATTTACAAATCGCAAGGCAGCACTTCCTAGTGCACTAGTGTGACCACATCAACTGGGCCACACTAGGGTGCGCTTTAAAAAGCACGATCAGATCACGCTTAAAAGCATTTCAGTGTGGCCTAGCCCTAACAGGGAGATGCAATACTGCCACACTCCTCTTCCTGCCAGGGTTCTCGTGAAGCACTACTCACTTAGCATGAGTTACTGCATCACTGGAAGGTAAGGAGCGTGTCTGTAATGCCTGCCTTGAAACCATGCTTGTTTTCATGCTACTAAGTAGCACAAAAATAATAATAAGTTTTCCATTTTACATCAGGTGCCATTAAGAGACAACAGCGCAGGCCTCGGAATAATATTACATCAGGAAGCATGGGATTAACTCCATTTTATCCATGAATCGGTGCAAAGGTCCCTTTAAGACATGTATAAGCAATTAAAGAGAGGGAGGAGCTTCATAAAAGGGATCGGAAAAGAAGCCTAATAAACTGGTACCTTAAAGGACATGTACAACCTTTTTTTAAATCAATGCAGCCTGCATCAACAGTATCCTAGATACTAATTTCAATCTGCCAGAAAAAGTACTTCTGCCACAATCGCTACATACCCTTTAATATTATCCCTTAATAGTTACAGAGCTGCAGAGGGAGGATAGTGAAGTGAACCTGATCTTAGCACAGCTCTGTGCAATGCATTCCTCAATGGTGTCCCTAAATGTAACCTTCACTATCTGAAAGTGAATGGAACCTTGAGCAGCTCAATCTGGCTCCACATTTTTGTTAATTACCCAATTTAGCCTGTTTTTACGATCGGGTTTTTGATGGGCATAAATAATTAAAAATTCGATTGGAAGAACATATCAAAAATCCCCAACATACACCAGCGATCTTCTGTAGATTTCAGCTTGAAAAGTACAGACGGTCTAAGTTGTGGTAGATGGGGTCGATGGCAAATATTCCATCTTGCCCAATTAGGTTTTTTTTTAAAAAAAAATTAAATAATGTTCTTGATAATCCAATCAATTTGTTACAATTCTTTGAATTGAACGGAATATCGATGTCTTTAGCTAGAATGAAATCTAGAGGGAGATCTCACTGACTCCTTACTATATGATAAAATCCAGTGGGAGGTGACTTCTCGCTATAGGATGAAATCCAGTAGGAAGTGACCTCTCTATAGGATGAAATCCAGTGAGAGGAGACTTCTCTCTATAGGATAAAATCCAGTGGGAGGAGACTTCTCTCTATAGGATAAAATCCAGTGGGAGGAGACTCCTTACTATATGATGAAATTCAGTGGGAGGAGACTTCCCTCTATAGGATAAAATCAAGTAGAAGGAGACCTCTCTATAGGATAAAATCCAGTGGGAGGAGACTCCTTACTATATGATGAAATCCAATGGGAGGAGACATCCCTCTGTAGGATAAAATCCAGTGGGAGGAGACCTCTCTATAGGATAAAATCCAGTGGGAGGAGACTCCTTACTATATGATGAAATCCAATGGGAGGAGACTCCTTACTATCAGGGGAGGACTGGGATCTTTTGGCCTGGGCGTCAAATACAACCAAGTGGCCCTTTCACAGTAGATTCCAAACTGTTTGACCACGCAGACATTGCTAAGATCACACACACTTTAAGTTACATTTTTAAAACTACTATTCTCATTTTACGTGTTTGCACATGTTCAAGTGCATGAAGTGGTTAAGATAACTAACAGACTAATAAACTGGAAGGCTACTTATTGTAGTTCTAATAATCTGGAGAGCTGATAACACTGGCTAATGATCTGGAGGGCTGACAATACTGGGTAATGATCTAGAGGGCTGAAAACTCTGGGTAATATTTAGGAGGGCTGACAACACTGGCTAATAATTAGGAGGGCTGATAACAATGGATAATGATCAGGTGGGCTAATAACACTGGGTAATGGTCTGCAGAGCTGATGACATTTGCTAATGATCTGGAGGACTGATGTAAAACTGGCTAAAAACTGGAGGACTGACTAACACTGGAAGGGGTCCGTCCCCGAAACGTTGTGCATTTGTGTGATGTTTGAATAAAATGGTCGGATTTCCAGTGTGCGTTGCTCCCGCTTCTACTTTCTGCTATATATACCTGAGACCCCCATATGTTGCTCTGCTCTTACCTTCCTTCAATGTGCTGCCCAGACTATCATAATCTGCTAAACTTTAGACACTGCTGTGCTGCCTCTATTAATCTGACAGTCTGGGCAGGAGTTTGAAGGGAGCCAAGAGAAGAACAATGATTGCAATCTCATAGATAAGCACATGAAACCCCCCAATGATCTTTTAGCATGTCAGCCAAGGCAGCACATAGTTAAGTTTTAAACTGAGACAGTGTCTCCAAGACTTCATTACTGACCTCCAATTCTGTTAAATCATTTTAGTTTAGGCGTTGGTGCATGTCCGCTCCCAGTGTCAGTACAGGAAAGAAGTTCATCTGCAGAGGAGGAGGCTTCTATTCCTTGCCCATGTTAGAGCTAGAGGAGCAAGCCCATTTAAAAGCGTAACTTACTAATATCGTCTGTGGCAGCCCAAATTTTTAATTCGATACCAGCCCGGGGGGCATTTGCCTGCTGGGCCAGTCCTCCCCTGCTTACTATATGATGAAATCCAGTGGGAGGAGACTTCTCTCTATAGGATAAAATCCAGTGGGAGGAGACTTCCCTCTATAGGATAAAATCCAGTGGGAGGAGACTCCTTACTATATGATGAAATCCAGTGGGAGGATACTTCCCTCTGTAGGATGAAATCCAGTGGGAGAAGACTTCCCTCTATAGGATGAAATCCAGTGGGAGGAGACTTCTTATTATATGATGAAATCCAGTGGGAGGAGACTTCCCTCTATAGGATGAAATCCAGTGGGAGGAAAAAGATTGGAAAAAGTGATATAATTTACTAATTACAAATGACAGGAGAAAACGAACAATGGGAAAGAAAACTTTGAAGTAAGTAGAAAGAAAAAGTGAAAAAAAGGTGCACAACACGAGGAAGGACTCTAGGCAGATTAAAGATGGCTCCCCACACTTGGTACTCAGGGAATTGTTGGGACTTAATCAGTAAGGGTGAGGCCACATGGCAACACACCAGAATCACGCACATAGCGTGTGCTTTACACATGGTTGCGTGTGCGATTCCTATTAATTTTTGCATGTTCTCGCATGCAATTTAGCTATTTCCATTATGGAAACCCATGCGCTTGTGCAAAAAAAGAATTTTAACGATTTCCGTGTTATTTGAAATCACATGTGCGAAATTGTTTGTAAACACGTTAAAAAACGCGCTAGAGTGGCCTAGCCCTAAGAGAGGTAGAAATACATTTACCAGATGATTCCGTTTCAGATATGTTCGCCTATATACTACAGGCTACATTTGGAACCAAAGACGCCTAATAAGATGGTTAATATTTGTTTTAATAATTAATTTTATGTGTTCATGAAAAACACATTACAATGACTTCCACATTTATTAACAGATTAACGTTTATCTGAATGGACCTAATTAGGAGGGAGAGATGTAGGTCAGATCCTAATGATAGCTTAATAAGGCAACGAAGAACGTTTAATGAGGACAAATATGGAATTATATTTAAAGGGCATTTGAGCATTTGCTGCATAAAGAAAAAACTGAAATTATCCAGTGTCTGCATCTTGGCAAAAATCAGCTTTTCTAGTAATAGCAATGGAGCTGGCACACACAATTCATGTACAATTGGAGAGTTGGTCTATCCATATTTATGTGGTCCATATGATGTACCATTTTATATACAGCTCCACTTTGCAAACTAATTAATCAGATTTTTATGCTTGTGTCGTACAGTTCAATATGATTTACTCCATCTGCATGTGAGCTCCACCTTAACATCTACTCAATCAGATTTCAATGTTTTGAGTTAAATGCTTGCACTAGGGTTGTTAAATGAGCGAGACACATGGGAAGCTCTTGTGGAAGATGCAGAGGGGGAAACGTGTAGGTTGATGTGCAGAGAGAGTCCGTAACAGTTTGGCCATGGGTGTTTGTTGACCTGATGCATTCAAGCAGGAAACTGATTGGAAGAGACCCAGTGCTGGATTTATGGAACTAAAGCTGACTGTAGAACTGGGTGAAGAGTGTGGTTGAAGAGTTAAAAGGATAGATGTATTATGACCAGTGAGCAGACTTGGCTTCTCAGATAAAATCCTGGATTCATGACACCACTGAGTTTCCCTGGATAGTTAGCACAGGTCCATTTGTCCGTTTCTAATATATAAGAGGTCTTACTGCCCGGAACTCTGTATGATAGTGGATCATTTATAGCACTATACACAGGATAAAGTTTGATTGTGAATTACCAATAAACGTATTTTTGTACTTTAAGATACTATGTGCTAGTGCTGTGGTTAAGGGGGCTTTCAGTTTTTTTTACTTTCTTTCACTTTTTGGTATATAAGAATTCTCCCTATAGCACCCCTGTCCTGGTCATGCCTATATGTGTGCTTTCCTGTACTACATTAGGTTTATTTGATGTGCATGAGTAAAGCTTGAGCCGGAGACAGCAATATTAGGGAGATCAAGCATAGAGCTTCAGCTTTCTTATAGTTTTTTGGGGGCCGTCAGTAGAGCAGTTGGGGTTCGTGGAGAACCAGAAACAGTTGGACAGATTCTTTACTTTGTAATACTGAATCAATATATTGGAGGCGCAATGTAATTGCAAACTACTGTATAAATTACTATTCTATTTGTAACATTTTTTAAATGCTTACCTATTAAAGTCAATGGGAAAAAATAGTTTGAAAAGTTCTGATAAAATACAGATAAAATATCAATGGTAACTTACTGTAAAAGGCTCTGGGACCTGGGAAATGATCACCTGGGAAATGGTCTAGGGAACACGTACATATCCCCAAAACTTGTTTAAATACTACCTTCCCCACGATCGGACAATTGTCAGGCTTCAGCATTGGATTTTCGGAGGTTACTGAAATCGATCGCAACATTCAAGGGTTATCGCCGAATTTCAAGGGTTATCAAATGCTACAATCGAGGGTTGTCGCTATATTCGAGGGTTACCGGGAGCCACATTTGAGGGTTAGCAAACGCTACATTCAAGGGTTATCACTGTTCACTAACCCTTGAATTAGGCCATAACCCTCGAATGCGGTGTTCGATAACCCTCGAATATGGCAATAACCCTGTACGAAACGTCGCATTTGGAGCGCTTAAGTCGAGGGTTATAGATCCTCAAATTTATGATAATTATTGAAAATATGTCAGTGAGAAAAAGCCAAACCCGAAAAAAGTCCGAGTACGTACGAATCCATCTGGAATTGGGTTTGAAGTTCAAGTTCTGGTCCATCCCTTATGCTTACAATGCTATTGATACCCCATTTGTGTTTCATTAGAAAACCTAAATTATAGTAAATAGATTTCAGAAATTCCCCATTGCAGGAATAGAAGGTTTAATCCTTTCAGTTTTGCTCTCGTATTGGAACGTCTTCTGAGAAAGGACTGGAAGTTCCTTACTATGAACTTTGTTCAAGGTCAAGGTTTATAATATATGCAAACAGATAATTTATAACTACTGTATAACATACAAAGACTCAGAAGGGCACAAAAGTACCCAAATAATTATTTTGAAAACACCTCCTACCTCCCCCAGTGCCAATTTCCATTCTTTATCCAACACACATTGCTCCCATCTCTGACCCCGAAATGCAGGTGCCTTACTTTATTTGAATCACGTTAGGCCATTTAATGCCTCTTCAAGCATCTGACATAAGAAGGTAACATAAGGACACCTATGGATCGCCTGAACATGCTGAAATTCCACCCATTTACAGACAGAAACCCAACAACTTTAGGGCAAAAAGTCTTGTGACAAATGAACAAGAATTATAAAAAAAATTTAGGCTGAATAAGTAAAAATGGATTTGCTACAAACTGTAAAACGAATGAAAAAAAGGATTCCAAACCCATTTCTTATTCTATACTGGCAGTTACGTGGGTATAGTTTCTTTACGTGCAGGTGTGCGTTTGGCTGGAAGAGATGGGGGGAAAAGAAGTGCACAGTTGGTAATGTACGTCATGTATTTAATAGTTATGAGTTATAGTTAAGAGGAGGTGACATTGCTTAAAGGGAAGTATAGCACATATGTTTATAGCAAAACTTTATATACAACGTTATCAGTTTTTCCACTTGGAGCATAAATATACAAATGTTCTGGTGAACATGCTACATGGAATTTGCTGTGGGGAAAACATGTTGACTGCAACTGGATATCACAGCACTTGAGTGACTGACAGGCATCAGTGTCTCTGATCATGTGGTGTGTGGCTCTTTGTCTGCGTTGTTAAAGTCGGGTTTCATTCTGTTGCACTGTCTGAGCTCTGTGTGTTTTTATTAAGCGTGCTCTGTTTGTTGCACATTTGTTAGCAGTATGTCACCTTGTTTGCACTTTATCCTTGCTCAAGGACCACTTTATATTGACTATTAGATCCCAATCAATAAAGTTACTTTCTGGTCCGAATTGAAAGTGCCATGATGTCTTTGTTCTTTTAGTTCTAACTGTCTGTGAAGTGTGTGACATGTGGGCAGTGTGTGTCTGTTTGGCTAGGTAATACAGGTAATTCCCACGTAGTACATACCCCCCAACCGTCTTGGTATGAGTAGGTGGATGGGGCATGTGTGATGTTTCGTTGGGCAGCGCCATGGCATTCTAGGGTGTGGACGGTCTGGGTTGTGTCTGTGATGTTGTGGTGTCCAGGAGGCTTGGACGTGACATTTGGTGGTTGCAATATTTGGGGGCATGGCCATGCTTTTTCAAATTGTGGGTGTGGCCATACCATTTAGGGGTATGGGTGTCAAGCTTGGGTGTGTGTCTGTGATGTTTGAGGGCATGGGAGGATGTTTGTGAATGTGGGTGTAATTCTGGGATGGTTTTTTTTGGGTGGGGGTGTGACCACAATATCTGGTGGCATGCTCACAACATTTAGGGGCATGGTTGAGATGTTTGGGGCCATGGCCTTGATGGTTGGGGTATGAGCTTGGCCATGATGTTTGGGGGTGTGGCCGTGACAGCAATATCTGGGGGCGTGGTCACATTCCAGGAGGCTCTGGTTTAAATTTCTTAGCATGACAATAACCACAAATGTGATTTATATCACCAATAGTAACATAGTCTTTCCAGGGTTTATATTTGTAAATAAATGTCATTCATATCACCAATAGTAACCTAGTCTTTCCAGGGTTTACATTTGTATATAAATGTCATTCATATCACCAATAGTAACATAGTCTTTCCAGGGTTTATATTTGTATATAAATGTCATTTATATCACCAATAGTAACCTAGTCTTTTCAGGGTTTATATTTGTATATAAATGTCATTCATATCACCAATAGTAACACAGTCTTTCCAGGGTTTAAATTTGTATATAAATGTCATTCATATCACCAATAGTAACATAGTCTTTCCAGGGTTTATATTTGTATATAAAGGTGGTTCATATCACCAATAGTAACATAGTCTTTCCAGGGTTTATATTTGTATATAAATGTCATTCATATCACCAATTGTAACAGTCTTTCCAGGGTTTATATTTGAAACCTTCCAGAATCAAATTGTAATGTGTTGCAGACCCTAAGGGAAATATCTCGTTCCCTCTGTTATAGAAGCTGTTGTTCTGTGTGTGCCACTCTCTGAGTTGTGTAGCCGTACATTATGTTGTTGTTGTGTCACTGAAGTGGACTCTGTGTCTGTGTTGTTGAAGTTGGGCAGCACACAGAGCCCAGGCCCATCTGAGTTTCTGAATTGGGAAATCACACTCTGCAAGTGACGCTTTTGAAGGCTTTTATTTGGTCAAACTGGACTTCACAAACGTCAGCCCTTTCAGAGGGCGTCGCTGTTATGTGGATGTATTCAGGGGTGTGGCTGTGAGGTAAGCACATACATACATACATACATGTACATACATACATACATACATACATACATACATACAAGATTTCTACTTTATATAGTAAAAAGAGAATAGGGCCATTAAACAAACTGTATCTAACATATTGCCGCTGTAATGTAGAGTTCTATTGCCTATCTTCACTTTAAAGTATTGTTCACAGCCTAGAAAGAGGCACATTGTTATCCTTAACTAATCTCACATTACCCTACAGTAAGTGTTACAACGACGCTGAAAATAATGTTAAAAAATCGTTCTCATGACGCCTCTCCCTTTCTTGTCTCACAACAATTTAAATTTAGTACCTGCAAACATCTGTTGCACACAGTAAAATCAGCTTGGCTTACATTCATATTTTAATGCAGAGTCGCCTTAAAACAAAGCAATTTAAAGTCAATTTGCATATTTGTTTTGATAAATGTGTTTGTTTTCTTCAGTAAGCAAAATATTTTCATACACCTGCGCCGCTCGTCACTTCGACTAAACGATGAAATTTACTCAGCAATAAAATTCATTAGGACAGAGGTCTACATGATTACGGCTGCTGAATAAAACCAACTGCTGGTATCTGGTGGAAGTGACAATGGGGAGAAGATAAGTAGATCTATAAATATCTGACAAGTTATTGATATTACCTTGCATGCTAATTATTATTTCTTTATATGTGGGTTTTCTTTTCTAACATGTCTCATCGTTTTATGAATTACTATATAAAATGCCATTGAGGACAACATGACAACCTTTAAGCTGACAGGAAGTGTGCATGCAGTTGTCCATTTTGCTTTTTCGAGTGTCACAGCACTGATATTTTCTTCCTGGTAGTTAAAAACACTTTTTTGTTTCTACCCCTCTTTGAAGCCAAGCTTCTTACTGCTGAATGAAGCATTTAAGCCATGCCTCCCTTAAGAGTCCTGGACTCTCATTTGCAAGTTCCTTGCTATTTTCTCATTGCTTAGAGACACTTTGCACATGCTAATGATTGTTTAAATGACAGACAATAATGGCTCCACACACAGACCATTGTTTAACTGGCTGTATCTTACAAGATATATTGATATGAATTGTTAAAAAGGTTCAAGGTGGTTTGAGGGACATAGACTATTAGATTATGGAAGTAGGAGGAAAATCCTGAGAAATATTTTGCTAATGGTTTGTCCACTGTGTAGTTTGATGAGGACGAAAAATTCTTGCTTGCTGAATGTTTCCTATAAGGTTCATACACACATGCGACCGCGGGTCGGCAATAATTGTGACGTTAATGGGAACTTTATCGGGCAAAACAGCCGCTCATTCAGAGATCTGTACGGCCAGTTTGGCATTGATCCCCAACCAAACGGCCATTTCGGCCGATAGCGTGCCCATACACGGCGTGATTATCGGCTGAAATGCCTGTTCATACACATCGTGCGTCGCTCCCTCGATCGCATGTGTGTACGAACCTTTACAGCGCCTATACTGTTTATAGCTAGAGGGATTTGGTAATTTACTTCATAGGGAGGATATGGTAATTCACAGCAGTAGGAGGGCGTGACTATACATGCCATTCACTTTGATTGACAGTTTCTCCCTCTGAATCTTTAAAACATATAAATCTAATATCTACAAAACTGGTGTAAGGATTGGAAAGAGAAACATATGTTAGGAGGTGGGATGAATTATAGTTTAATAGTATGAGGTTTTTTAAAAGTTTGAATTTGGACACTGTAGTTGCCCTTTAAAGTTTACAGAGCATAAATGAATCAGATAATGTTGCTGCTAAAAACTAAACCTATATATTTAAAAAGCTTCTTATGCTGCATGTTTCATGTTCCCTTACAATTTCCATTTCACGTTCCACTAGTGTATCCTTAGAATTTGGCACAGAACCAGCATGTTCAGGTATTGAGTATGGATCCTTGTAAATTGGCACAGAAACACTAAATACTAAATTATCTCTCTTCAGGCTAATTACATTACAGCAAAACATTGGCTGTAATTGTTGATTATGATGATATAATCGTCTTCTGTTTCCTCCAGGGCCACACTTCAACAATTAGCAAATATTAGCCACAATTCCAGCTGTAACTATCTACTAACTAAGCACTGTTCTACCACTGTTCTGTCCTGCCTACACCAAAGTCATGATAATAACCATACAATACAGCAGTTAACCTTTTAACAGTTTTTATGTACTTAACCTCACTTACGTTCTGTACATATTCCATCTTCTTCACCCCTTGGATTTTTTTTATTCTTTTTAATTAAAGATATTTAATTTTTTTTGATTATAATGATGGCTGAGGCACATGTAGTAATCAGGAATCTAAAATACAGTAAGTAGGCTATTACTGTATTTCTGGGCACGAGTACACTTTATTTACCTGCCCAACAGTGGCATAACTACAGCCCCCAAGGGGCCCCACCAATCCCGAAAACTGTACCGCGATTAGCAGTACAATAGTACAAACAGGGAATAACTTTAAGTTTACTTTCACTTTGCTGCTTTAACCAACCCCAAAACTGGTAATCAACAAGTTGTGGTGACTGTCAACCAGTGACCAAAAAGAATCAAGACTTACATAATAGGTTACTTAAAGAGGAACTGTGGTCTCCATACAACTGGCCTTTAAAATGATTCCAGGATAATGTTTCTAGCTGCAATCTATCCAAAGTTATAGCAGAATAAAGGGTGTTTTTTTCTGCTAGTACTGTGATCTGTGACATCACCAGCACCAATGCTCTTGTCCCAAGTCACTGTCTTGAGCATACTTACTGATCGGACAGAGCATCATTAGCTGCATCAGAAGCCCCTCTCCCAAACGTCTAAATAATTTTTAAAACCAGCCACAAGCCTGCAAATATTTTACAGGGAGAAAAATGAGCAGAGAATGGTTGCAGGTCTGTAACTAGCTTCAGAAAAGATCTATGTTTGGGGTGGGGCTTCTTATACAGCACATCATGTGACTGTCAGACTCAGACAGTCAAGACACACAAAGAAGTATAACTTTACAAGCCTATAACTTAAGATCCAGCAGAGCTAGATACATCATTCTAGGCTTGCTTGAAAGGTATGATACTTGTATGGAGACCACAGGTACCCTTTAATAAGGTTTAGGCTAGGCATACACAGGTTGATTGTCAGACCAACTGACCGCTGTGGTTAATATTTTGATCACTCCTAAAAGAGGCAGACAGACTGTGGGGTCAGACATTTTGGAAATTCACATCAACAGGACATTGGTTGGGCGATACCGCTTTAATCACTTATTGTTAATCGGTTTATTGAATAGTAATTTGTTGATCAGGAAAAACAGTCTAATTATTCCTAGCTTTAGACTTTACCAGGGGACAAATACAAATCCACCAATATTTAGAACAGAATATTTCCACCAAACAAGACATTTCAAGTGCCAATATGACATGATTTCCAAAGCATCCGTGAGAATGTTCCATATATTTTATATAAAGGTATTGCATTTTATAACTTAAAGATCTGATGGCTTAGACATCATTGAGGTCACAATTATGCAGAAATCTTCAGTTAGAAGTCATTCAACTCCCTTTTTACCTGTAGTAGCTTTTAGTTGTAGATCTTACCTTTTCACCAGAATACAAATTAGATTTTAAACAAAGCTATTTCACTGATAGTTTTTCCGAAAACCACTCAGATCCATTAAGAACATCCACTTGCACATCCAGGTAATTAGGTTAAAATTGCTGCTCAGGTTATGTTGGCATTTTACAAAGCAATTAAACTTTGATAGAATTATGGTGACAATGTGGCAGCAAGTTCTCAAAACTCCTTTCGTGATTTTGATGACAAAATCTTTCTTGAGCTGAAAGGTCATGTTTAAAATTCCATTTTTCTTCTTCTAACAAAGTGATGCTTTCCACTTCAAGCATAATTTTCCCTGAATGAGTGTCTAACAAGGACTCACGGTTTGAATTTGTTTCTTTGATATCAGGACTTTGATTGTCAGGAGTGCAAGTCAATATTATTACTATTATCACTTTTATAAGTTATTATTATCCTTTCACGTATTGAAAGAGCACAGTGTCACAGAAATGTGAGGAGACAAAGAAAAGATCGAACAACTGATGGTGTATATACAAATATTGTTTCCTGCTTTCTGTAACTTTAAAGGATAGATACATGTTATTTTAAATTGATAGATACAGGATAGATACATGTTATTTTAAATTGACCATTACTGGAAACTATAATTCTTCCCAACTACCCAAGTCCTGAGTTCAAATCCACCCTTGGACACATCTGCAAGGAGTTTTTATGTTCTCCCCCGTGCTTGCGCTATATTAATTCACAATAATAAGATTCTGTCTGAAACATCTTACATTTCTGCTGTCAATCATAAACTCTTCTGTTGTGTACAGTTTTGCTGTAGCTGGAATGGTGACAGTTGGTACATAAACTGCATGGTGGGAAATTCCCTCTCGCAATGCTGCCTTATAGAGATAACTGAGCATGCTTGCCCTCACAGAGCGTCTGGCAGAGGACTGGGGCCTGAGGGACTGAGCTTAAGCAAAACAAGTACTGGATTGAAGTCATGCAGAAACACAAACCGATCAGAGTTTGTGATATATTCAGCCTAGTTTTCTTTATTTTGACACACAGTAAATGGCCTCCCTGACATCTCTTTTGAACCAAAGTTCTTTGGCTAAGATGTTGAAAAAACAATACATGTGCTGAGTCCCATTGTACCATCTTTTACACTAATAAAAAACCTCAAAGTCATATTCACCCACAAGACAATTTTAACAATGGGCAACTAAAATTTGCACCACTACTGGCCCCACTGTGTTGGGTTAAAAAAATCCTTACCTTACTGTTCTGCTCCTTGTGGTTGTCCTGCGGGGCCTGATGAAAGTCCAGGAGATGGAAGAGTAGGGGCCTCTTTGTGTGTAATTTGTATCTGCCTCTTCCTGCTCCTCTGAGAGGCATGCGGCATGCACAGTGGAGCTCTTTCCTCTTCCTCTGGATCCCTTTGCGTCTTTATCGATCTTTGGGGGGGGATTAGGGTAAGGTAGGGCAACTCCCCCAACACTAAACACTATCTTTAAAATATCTTCATCAGCCCCTAAATGAACCTTGGCTCCCTCCGCTGAACGGCAGCCGCATTAGTGATTGGCTGAAACACACCTAATCACAGATGCGGCTGCCGGTCCGGGGGGGGGGTTGTGGTGGTGGTAACCTTTAGGTCTAGGGTTTAAAAAAATTGCGAGGTGAACATGCTGCTTAACAAACATTGGAAAGTTTCCCTGACATACTCCGATAGATTTTGTTCCTAATGATATATTAGAAAAAGGCTGATATTGCAGTGTATATGCAGTGGCTAGAATCTTGATTTCCCAGAGACTGTGAGATCTCACAGACAATTCCACAGGTGCCATAATAAAAGGGGTCAGGGGTGGTGGAATTCCTTTGTGTCACTCTAATGCAATGGTCTACAGATGATTATCTTTAAACGTTTGTCCAGCTATGGTAAAATCTTGATATTTGATGTTAGAGATTGGTTGTAGATGACACTATATTGCCATTGTCATCAATGATATAAAAATTGGTGAAGAAGATTAAGAGACATAAACAAATTTGTTTCTACGACATAAAAGTCTATCTCTGATTGGTCAATTCATTTTGAATGGTTCTATCCTGAAGACAATCCATATTATTCCACCTTTCTGTAAATCAGTAATGTCCTAACCAACAAGTTTGGAATTTTATGTCACTGCCATAAATTATCCACTGTATAAGGTGTTACTTTACACACACACACCCTTGTATAAGTATTTGTGGCGTTGCTGTTATTTTACAATGCAGAATGTTTGTAAAATTCTGTTTTCACCCCGTATTTTACCACCAAAGGAAATGAACAAAATTTACCAAAAAATATTGTTTTTCTGAGCTCTACTTTTCTCTTGCCCTGCTCTCTACTTAATTCTATATGCAGTATCTCCTCTGCTATGTTCATTGTTGTACATTATACGGTACTGCTGTTCACATTCTATATAATTTAGAATCACATAATAATGATTCAGCAGTCCTTTTCCCATTTCCGAAGAAAATTACTTGCTGTTATTACTGTATTTAAGCAAGATAATGAAGTTAATGTTCAGGGATTTTGCTGTATTGCATTTTGTAGACCTTTTTGTGTAGGTAGAAACATTCCGAGACCTGACTTTTTATTTTTTTTTATTTTACATATTTCTGCCCAACTCCTTTAGAATATTGTTCGGTATGTGCAGTCTAGGAGTGGGTTTAACTAAATAAATGAAAGTAAAAAGCTTAGATGTTTATTAAAGGTCAGAACCGAGTAGGAGGTAGAACTTTAGTAAAGCGAGTTCAATTTAGTCATGCTGACAGAACTAATGGTCCCTGAAAAATAAAATAAAAAAGAACAAACTCTATTTTAAAAATATCTCATTTATCCTCCCACACCTTCTATTGGCAGTTAAACTTTGCAAATGAGAATTTAAAAACTTTGTTCTCAAATCACTTTACTACAGCATTTAGATGGTACTTAAAACCGTTTACAATGGTTGGTTGAGAATGCGAGCCAATCAAAAACTCATGCTTTGTTGGTTTTGAACATAAAATCCAGAGTAGAATATGGAGCCAGTGCACTACTTCTTGCAGTGTGATTTCTTGGAAGCACCAAAGGCTATAAAGGCCCCTAGTATAATCGAAAATACAGACTGATGTTCGCTTGTGACAAAAAAGGAATAGACCAGTGTATGCTTGGCTTGACTAGGTGGAGGAGCTGTGAAGGATTTGAAGCAGAGGTAAGCACTTATTGTGTGTGGTGTTATCATTCTGGTTATTTGATTATGTTGAACTATATTATTTCTACATAGAAATAATCCTGTGAAAGAGGTGTTACCTGAAGGGCTTAAGTCTTCCCTTTAAACATAGGACTGGTAGACAGATCCCAGGCCAGACATGGATAGTCAGCCTTGGTTAGCTAATGTAGTGCTATTAAAGTGCAAAAACTAACAAACTAACCACTTACAAACGGAACTGCACAAGCCGAGCTAGAGACAGTTACTCTCACCTACTTTATCACTGCCGTTATGTTTGGGTCTATGATGCCCTCCATCTAGATCTCATGACATGAGTTATAGTTAGTGTTTTATCAGATAGATCCACGTCTTAGTTTTCTACATATTTATATGTATATGTATTTCTGTGTTTAATCCTTTCTAAGGCACTGTGCTTACTGTATATCATTGTTTAATACAGTATGTGTCTGTCAATAAAAAGCTATGTTATCACCATGAACCTTTCTCAAAGACTGTGTGCTGGGCTTTCTTCTTAATTCTTGCTAGCACTAGTACTGCCTCCAGTAACCAATCATTTATTGGTTATCTTTCCTTTAGAGATATAAATACATCCACTATTACAGCTGCAACCTGGAACCTTCCTGAAATTTGACAAACACATCCAACTTACATTTCCATATGCTATATAAGGGTACAGTCTTTTGCCCCTACACTAATACTGTATGATCACTATCCACCTCCTTTAAATCACATATGAGTATGTCCCATCAATAGACAAAATTTCACAAACACAAAAGTGACAAAATGGAGGTTTCACCGTGCAATTTCTATTTTTTTTGTCATTGAAATTTTGCACCACAAAAATTACTATAAAGATTTTGTCAGTAAATTTTCACGTATTTCACAAACCTTTACATGTATTTCACAAACCCTCTGGCAGAGGTTTTTTCATTCATCTCTACCCATCAGTCATGGGCTTTGCCATTTTTGTACCAAACATGACCAAACATGCCAGTTTTGTGCCTGCAACAAAGTCCTTGTTTGTAATAATGCGGTAGAGAGTTCAGTTAGATTTTTTGGCCCTTAAAAGTTATTTTTAAGGATGCAGAAATAAGTAGAAGATTGTCAGAATAATAAGAGCTTTGATATATAAAGGTTCTGAAGGAAAAGTGGTTTCACTGTAGTGAAGAATCTACACAAAAGGAGCAAAATCTTTAAAAGTAATGAATGGCAAGGTCTTAAAATGGTTTTAAAGAAAAGATTAAAAGAAAATAGTCGTGGGATTCGCGAATAGCAAAGAAATTGACAAAATGTTTAAAAATAATTTCATTAAATTTTGTGCAGATCTTCTGTTAAAAGACTTAATCCTAAAATGTCACTTTACCTGCAAGTCGCTCATAAATGTGATAAATATTCTATTCTAGAACATAGAAAAGTATTTCCATTTACTCTCCTAGAATTATTATTAGATTGTTAAGCTACCTACACGGACCAACATGCATTTCATTTTCTATCAACTTGTTAGCTTAAATAATCTGTTATCAATCAGAAACTGTTATCAAAAATGAACTTTTTTTTTGTATAATGTTTGGACAATCAAATGCAAAGAAAGTTTTTAAAGGGTATCTTCACCCATAAATTAAACTTTTTAGCATGTGTAGTCTTTGTTCCCAGCTCTCTGCAAGCCGGAAACAGCAGAGAGAGGCAGGACCGGCAGCCGCATCTATGATTGGCTAGCCAGCAGCCAATCACAGACGGGGCTGCCGGCTATTCATAGCACCAAGGGAATGAAGGTTTTTAAGTATGTTTCTGTAGCCTTTCTTGCATAACTAACTAGGTGTTTGTGGGAGGAATGGGGAGGACTACACCTAGTAACAGGGAATTTAACGGTAGGGGATGCAAGCAGAGAGATGGAATCTGGAGGTGGGGGGCTCCCCTGCACATGTCTCAGTCCTTACTTAGGGTAAAGGAAGAAGCATGGACCGGATTACTCATTGACAGCTCCTTCTTTTAACTTTTTCCAACTTTGAACAGACACTGCAGGAGAACCATAAGGAGCAGAGATGTAAGGTAAGGATTTTTGGACACTACACAGTGGGGCCAGTATGGGGTTACATTTTAGTTTTGGGTATGGACATGCCCTTTAAAATAATTTTGAATGAAAGAACTGCATTTGCTGATCAATCAAACAGAAACTTCAACCCATGTTTGACTATTAGTCTATATTCATGGGGGAATCACAACTGGAAGAAATGAACAACTGGCAAGTTTTGTTCTATTGAATCTATTGAATTTTTATTTTGTGTACAGTAACAGGGTTATTCAATAATCATTCTTATTGTTTAAAATGGTGCTAATTTTGCCCCAACCAATCAGATTTTATTTAACATTTGAAAGCTAACATCTGATTGGTTGGGGCAAAGTTAGCACCATTTTTAAACAATAAGAACTTTTATTGAATAACCCTGTAAGTTCGTAAATATCTTTAATTGCTCATATCAAAATGTTATACCTTTTTCAGACGATTCCAAGATCTGTTTTAAATCCAATCGAATCTGAATTTTTTGAATTTTCAATTGAAATTTTTGAATATTCAATCACAGTTTTCAAATTTATGATTGGAATTTTCAATTGTCTTACAAATTTTGGGGTTTTCAATCCAATTTCAGAATTTTCAAATTTTGTAACCGATGGTTCGAAACCAGGACTCCTTGCTAATTACCAATAACAATTCTTTATAAATACAGACCCATTATCAATTAAGGTATAACATTTTGATATGTGTAATTAAAGAGATTTACAAGTTTACTTTACGCAAAATAAAAGTGGTTTTAGATAACCAGTCTGAATGGAAATGCTAAAAGGTACGGTCACCCCTCAAATAAACAAACAAAATGTAACATTTGCTGTTTTTAGAGGGACTTCGGAGCGCATTTTCGATTATTATTGATTGTTCTAGGCTATTTTGCGATAATTTTCAAAATAGCCTCGAACTTTCGATAATCCTCGAAAATACTACCGGAAGTATTCTCCGATCGTATTTTCGAGGGTTATTGAACTTTCAAGGCTATTTTTGAAATTTATCAAAAACAGCCTTGAACTTTCGATAATAATCGAAAATTTGCTCCTTTTTCGGATTTTCAGATCTTCGGGATTTTTCCGATATCCGGGAATCTAAAAACGGAACGAAACTGGTGAGTTTCGGCCATCTCTAGCTGCTAGCTGCTAAACCCATGCTTCTTGGTGTAGTAAACAGGTTAGCGTAGGTTGCACTACAGTTTTTCTGGGCTTGCAACATTTTTTAGTAAGGGCACAGGCACCTGATGCAATATTTTAGCTTTCGCACTACGATGTAGCACCAAAAAGAAAACACTTTGTAATTGGCTATTTGACTGACAGCTGCTAACTGGTTAAACCAGTAAGCATAAAAAAGAGTAACAGGACATTGGGGAGCATTTCAGTTCAGTCTTACATCTCTCAGATTTCTAAATAAATATTGCCGTTTTGGAGTTTTGGGTGTGTGATTTATCTATATGCAAATTTTCATTTGAGGGGAGAACTTGCCCTTTAATAAACTTGATGTCTAGTACTTAAAAAGAATACATCTCTTCAGTGTGTGCTGTATAACATTAATACCTGGGACCCAGATACAGTATCTATAAATGTTTATAGAATAATATTACAGTCTAACGGCACCTGTGAAATGATTGTGTTTTTGAAAAAAGACTATTTTAAATATAATTTTCTTTCCACTTCTTTTCACACAATGATTACACCAAAAAACAGAAATGTATCAGGACATTGGAGAGTTTTAGTTCATCTTGTCAAATTTACAGCATTACATGCTAAGGAACAATTTGCTCTTCTGCAAAAGAACATTTTGATATATCTACAAGAATATCTGTAGTTCAGTAATGTTCAAGGTACTTGCTACTCTAAGTGCAGGTTTTTCACAATGTGTTAAAAACAATGTCCTTCTATCTAAATTATAAACTCCATAGACTGACACCGTGTCGGACAATGAAAAAAGCTAAGAAGTCAAAAAGATCCTTCCTTTAGAGCCACTTTGTGCAATTTCCAACATAGTTATACATATTTCTCATTTCTATTTTGTAAGATTTAATGTCCCTGCTGCTCCATTTTCATTTTTTAAGATTCAGTCTACTAGAAAGAAGCTGAATAATTCACATAGAAAGTTAAAAGCACCTGTGTCATCCTGACATTGTAAATAATGTTTAACACACAACCGAGTGGAAGGATACAAATTGAGGTCGATTGAGAATACATTCAAGAGATTATAGCCCCCTAGTTGAGTTCGGAGTGTTATTAAATACCATAGGATAGAGTTTTATGCTTGAAAAAAGAAGTCTGAAATGATCACTGGAATGGCTTTATGAAAGAAGAGCAGATGAGATGTTTTCTAGTTAAAAATGTACTAACACAAGCCTTTGATTTGGCATTTAGAGTGCCACAAGGTACTCTAAACCGCTGTCTGGTTTGGGGGTTTCGGGTAACTAATGGACAGTAGAGATGGATTTCGGATTTTCGGACTTTTGAAAAACTTTGAAAATTCTAAAATCTGAAATCAGACTCATTAAATTCAACGGGGATTGAAATTTATTTTATTTTATAAAATAAGGTTTAAATCGCAATGGTAACTTACTGTACATGGCTCTGGGACCTGGGAAATGGTTTGGATAACATGTACAAATATCCAGAACAGAAATAAAGTCACTTTCATGCTACTTTCGAGTTTCCGCATTCAATAATTTTCCCATATTCAAAATCGAGGGTTTACAAATTTGGTAATCCTCCTATATTAAGAAGAAGGATGATAAATTTTGTATTTCTCCCCTTTATAGAAATTGAGGGTTAATGAATTCTGTATTTCTCCCCTATATAGGAATCAAGGATTAATGAAATATATATTTCTTTCATATCACCAATAGTAACATAGTCTTTCCAGGGTTTATATTTGTATATAAATGTCATTCATATCACCAATTGTAACAGTCTTTCCAGGGTTTATATTTGAAACCTTCCAGAATCAAATTGTAATGTGTTGCAGACCCTAAGGGAAATATCTCGTTCCCTCTGTTATAGAAGCTGTTGTTCTGTGTGTGCCACTCTCTGAGTTGTGTAGCCGTACATTATGTTGTTGTTGTGTCACTGAAGTGGACTCTGTGTCTGTGTTGTTGAAGTTGGGCAGCACACAGAGCCCAGGCCCATCTGAGTTTCTGAATTGGGAAATCACACTCTGCAAGTGACGCTTTTGAAGGCTTTTATTTGGTCAAACTGGACTTCACAAACGTCAGCCCTTTCAGAGGGCGTCGCTGTTATGTGGATGTATTCAGGGGTGTGGCTGTGAGGTAAGCACATACATACATACATACATGTACATACATACATACATACATACATACATACATACAAGATTTCTACTTTATATAGTAAAAAGAGAATAGGGCCATTAAACAAACTGTATCTAACATATTGCCGCTGTAATGTAGAGTTCTATTGCCTATCTTCACTTTAAAGTATTGTTCACAGCCTAGAAAGAGGCACATTGTTATCCTTAACTAATCTCACATTACCCTACAGTAAGTGTTACAACGACGCTGAAAATAATGTTAAAAAATCGTTCTCATGACGCCTCTCCCTTTCTTGTCTCACAACAATTTAAATTTAGTACCTGCAAACATCTGTTGCACACAGTAAAATCAGCTTGGCTTACATTCATATTTTAATGCAGAGTCGCCTTAAAACAAAGCAATTTAAAGTCAATTTGCATATTTGTTTTGATAAATGTGTTTGTTTTCTTCAGTAAGCAAAATATTTTCATACACCTGCGCCGCTCGTCACTTCGACTAAACGATGAAATTTACTCAGCAATAAAATTCATTAGGACAGAGGTCTACATGATTACGGCTGCTGAATAAAACCAACTGCTGGTATCTGGTGGAAGTGACAATGGGGAGAAGATAAGTAGATCTATAAATATCTGACAAGTTATTGATATTACCTTGCATGCTAATTATTATTTCTTTATATGTGGGTTTTCTTTTCTAACATGTCTCATCGTTTTATGAATTACTATATAAAATGCCATTGAGGACAACATGACAACCTTTAAGCTGACAGGAAGTGTGCATGCAGTTGTCCATTTTGCTTTTTCGAGTGTCACAGCACTGATATTTTCTTCCTGGTAGTTAAAAACACTTTTTTGTTTCTACCCCTCTTTGAAGCCAAGCTTCTTACTGCTGAATGAAGCATTTAAGCCATGCCTCCCTTAAGAGTCCTGGACTCTCATTTGCAAGTTCCTTGCTATTTTCTCATTGCTTAGAGACACTTTGCACATGCTAATGATTGTTTAAATGACAGACAATAATGGCTCCACACACAGACCATTGTTTAACTGGCTGTATCTTACAAGATATATTGATATGAATTGTTAAAAAGGTTCAAGGTGGTTTGAGGGACATAGACTATTAGATTATGGAAGTAGGAGGAAAATCCTGAGAAATATTTTGCTAATGGTTTGTCCACTGTGTAGTTTGATGAGGACGAAAAATTCTTGCTTGGTGAATGTTTCCTATAAGGTTCATACACACATGCGACCGCGGGTCGGCAATAATTGTGACGTTAATGGGAACTTTATCGGGCAAAACAGCCGCTCATTCAGAGATCTGTACGGCCAGTTTGGCATTGATCCCCAACCAAACGGCCATTTCGGCCGATAGCGTGCCCATACACGGCGTGATTATCGGCTGAAATGCCTGTTCATACACATCGTGCGTCGCTCCCTCGATCGCATGTGTGTACGAACCTTTACAGCGCCTATACTGTTTATAGCTAGAGGGATTTGGTAATTTACTTCATAGGGAGGATATGGTAATTCACAGCAGTAGGAGGGCGTGACTATACATGCCATTCACTTTGATTGACAGTTTCTCCCTCTGAATCTTTAAAACATATAAATCTAATATCTACAAAACTGGTGTAAGGATTGGAAAGAGAAACATATGTTAGGAGGTGGGATGAATTATAGTTTAATAGTATGAGGTTTTTTAAAAGTTTGAATTTGGACACTGTAGTTGCCCTTTAAAGTTTACAGAGCATAAATGAATCAGATAATGTTGCTGCTAAAAACTAAACCTATATATTTAAAAAGCTTCTTATGCTGCATGTTTCATGTTCCCTTACAATTTCCATTTCACGTTCCACTAGTGTATCCTTAGAATTTGGCACAGAACCAGCATGTTCAGGTATTGAGTATGGATCCTTGTAAATTGGCACAGAAACACTAAATACTAAATTATCTCTCTTCAGGCTAATTACATTACAGCAAAACATTGGCTGTAATTGTTGATTATGATGATATAATCGTCTTCTGTTTCCTCCAGGGCCACACTTCAACAATTAGAAAATATTAGCCACAATTCCAGCTGTAACTATCTACTAACTAAGCACTGTTCTACCACTGTTCTGTCCTGCCTACACCAAAGTCATGATAATAACCATACAATACAGCAGTGAACCTTTTAACAGTTTTTATGTACTTAACCTCACTTACGTTCTGTACATATTCCATCTTCTTCACCCCTTGGATTTTTTTTATTCTTTTTAATTAAAGATATTTAATTTTTTTTTATTATAATGATGGCTGAGGCACATGTAGTAATCAGGAATCTAAAATACAGTAAGTAGGCTATTACTGTGTTTCTGGGCACGAGTACACTTTATTTACCTGCCCAACAGTGGCATAACTACAGCCCCCAAGGGGCCCCACCAATCCCGAAAACTGTACCGCGATTAGCAGTACAATAGTACAAACAGGGAATAACTTTAAGTTTACTTTCACTTTGCTGCTTTAACCAACCCCAAAACTGGTAATCAACAAGTTGTGGTGACTGTCAACCAGTGACCAAAAAGAATCAAGACTTACATAATAGGTTACTTAAAGAGGAACTGTGGTCTCCATACAACTGGCCTTTAAAATGATTCCAGGATAATGTTTCTAGCTGCAATCTATCCAAAGTTATAGCAGAATAAAGGGTGTTTTTTTCTGCTAGTACTGTGATCTGTGACATCACCAGCACCAATGCTCTTGTCCCAAGTCACTGTCTTGAGCATACTTACTGATGGGACAGAGCATCATTAGCTGCATCAGAAGCCCCTCTCCCAAACGTCTAAATAATTTTTAAAACCAGCCACAAGCCTGCAAATATTTTACAGGGAGAAAAATGAGCAGAGAATGGTTGCAGGTCTGTAACTAGCTTCAGAAAAGATCTATGTTTGGGGTGGGGCTTCTTATACAGCACATCATGTGACTGTCAGACTCAGACAGTCAAGACACACAAAGAAGTATAACTTTACAAGCCTATAACTTAAGATCCAGCAGAGCTAGATACATTATTCTAGGCTTGCTTGAAAGGTATGATACTTGTATGGAGACCACAGGTACCCTTTAATAAGGTTTAGGCTAGGCATACACAGGTTGATTGTCAGACCAACTGACCGCTGTGGTTAATATTTTGATCACTCCTAAAAGAGGCAGACAGACTGTGGGGTCAGACATTTTGGAAATTCACATCAACAGGACATTGGTTGGGCGATACCGCTTTAATCACTTATTGTTAATCGGTTTATTGAATAGTAATTTGTTGATCAGGAAAAACAGTCTAATTATTCCTAGCTTTAGACTTTACCAGGGGACAAAGACAAATACACCAATATTTAGAACAGAATATTTCCACCAAACAAGACATTTCAAGTGCCAATATGACATGATTTCCGAGGCATCCGTGAGAATGTTCCATATATTTTATATAAAGGTATTGCATTTTATAACTTAAAGATCTGATGGCTTAGACATCATTGAGGTCACAATTATGCAGAAATCTTCAGTTAGAAGTCATTCAACTCCCTTTTTACCTGTAGTAGCTTTTAGTTGTAGATCTTACCTTTTCACCAGAATACAAATTAGATTTTAAACAAAGCTATTTCACTGATAGTTTTTCCGAAAACCACTCAGATCCATTAAGAACATCCACTTGCACATCCAGGTAATTAGGTTAAAATTGCTGCTCAGGTTATGTTGGCATTTTACAAAGCAATTAAACTTTGATAGAATTATGGTGACAATGTGGCAGCAAGTTCTCAAAACTCCTTTCGTGATTTTGATGACAAAATCTTTCTTGAGCTGAAAGGTCATGTTTAAAATTCCATTTTTCTTCTTCTAACAAAGTGATGCTTTCCACTTCAAGCATAATTTTCCCTGAATGAGTGTCTAACAAGGACTCACGGTTTGAATTTGTTTCTTTGATATCAGGACTTTGATTGTCAGGAGTGCAAGTCAATATTATTACTATTATCACTTTTATAAGTTATTATTATCCTTTCACGTATTGAAAGAGCACAGTGTCACAGAAATGTGAGGAGACAAAGAAAAGATCGAACAACTGATGGTGTATATACAAATATTGTTTCCTGCTTTCTGTAACTTTAAAGGATAGATACATGTTATTTTAAATTGATAGATACAGGATAGATACATGTTATTTTAAATTGACCATTACTGGAAACTATAATTCTTCCCAACTACCCAAGTCCTGAGTTCAAATCCACCCTTGGACACATCTGCAAGGAGTTTTTATGTTCTCCCCCGTGCTTGCGCTATATTAATTCACAATAATAAGATTCTGTCTGAAACATCTTACATTTCTGCTGTCAATCATAAACTCTTCTGTTGTGTACAGTTTTGCTGTAGCTGGAATGGTGACAGTTGGTACATAAACTGCATGGTGGGAAATTCCCTCTCGCAATGCTGCCTTATAGAGATAACTGAGCATGCTTGCCCTCACAGAGCGTCTGGCAGAGGACTGGGGCCTGAGGGACTGAGCTTAAGCAAAACAAGTACTGGATTGAAGTCATGCAGAAACACAAACCGATCAGAGTTTGTGATATATTCAGCCTAGTTTTCTTTATTTTGACACACAGTAAATGGACTCCCTGACATCTCTTTTGAACCAAAGTTCTTTGGCTAAGATGTTGAAAAAACAATACATGTGCTGAGTCCCATTGTACCATCTTTTACACTAAGAAAAAACCTCAAAGTCATATTCACCCACAACACAATTTTAACAATGGGCAACTAAAATTTGCCCCACTACTGGCCCCACTGTGTTGGGTTAAAAAAATCCTTACCTTACTGTTCTGCTCCTTGTGGTTGTCCTGCAGGGCCTGATGAAAGTCCAGGAGATGGAAGAGTAGGGGCCTCTTTGTGTGTAATTTGTATCTGCCTCTTCCTGCTCCTCTGAGAGGCATCCGGCATGCACAGTGGAGCTCTTTCCTCTTCCTCTGGATCCCTCTGCGTCTTTATCGATCTTTGGGGGGGGATTAGTGTAAGGTAGGGCAACTCCCCCAACCCTAAACACTATCTTTAAAATATCTTCATCAGCCCCTAAATGAACCTTGGCTCCCTCCGCTGAATGGCAGCCGCATTAGTGATTGGCTGAAACACACCTAATCACAGATGCGGCTGCCGGTCCGGGGGGGGGGTTGTGGTGGTGGTAACCTTTAGGTCTAGGGTTTAAAAAAATTGCGAGGTGAACATGCTGCTTAACAAACATTGGAAAGTTTCCCTGACATACTCCGATAGATTTTGTTCCTAATGATATATTAGAAAAAGGCCGATATTGCAGTGTATATGCAGTGGCTAGAATCTTGATTTCCCAGAGACTGTGAGATCTCACAGACAATTCCACAGGTGCCATAATAAAAGGGGTCAGGGGTGGTGGAATTCCTTTGTGTCACTCTAATGCAATGGTCTACAGATGATTATCTTTAAACGTTTGACCAGCTATGGTAAAATCTTGATATTTGATGTTAGAGATTGGTTGTAGATGACACTATATTGCCATTGTCATCAATGATATAAAAATTGGTGAAGAAGATTAAGAGACATAAACAAATTTGTTTCTACGACATAAAAGTCTATCTCTGATTGGTCAATTCATTTTGAATGGTTCTATCCTGAAGACAATCCATATTATTCCACCTTTCTGTAAATCAGTAATGTCCTAACCAACAAGTTTGGAATTTTATGTCACTGCCATAAATTATCCACTGTATAAGGTGTTACTTTACACACACACACCCTTGTATAAGTATTTGTGGCGTTGCTGTTATTTTACAATGCAGAATGTTTGTAAAATTCTGTTTTCACCCCGTATTTTACCACCAAAGGGAATGAACAAAATTTACCAAAAAATATTGTTTTTCTGAGCTCTACTTTTCTCTTGCCCTGCTCTCTACTTAATTCTATATGCAGTATCTCCTCTGCTATGTTCATTGTTGTACATTATACGGTACTGCTGTTCACATTCTATATAATTTAGAATCACATAATAATGATTCAGCAGTCCTTTTCCCATTTCCGAAGAAAATTACTTGCTGTTATTACTGTATTTAAGCAAGATAATGAAGTTAATGTTCAGGGATTTTGCTGTATTGCATTTTGTAGACCTTTTTGTGTAGGTAGAAACATTCCGAGACCTGACTTTTTATTTTTTTTTATTTTACATATTTCTGCCCAACTCCTTTAGAATATTGTTCGGTATGTGCAGTCTAGGAGTGGGTTTAACTAAATAAATGAAAGTAAAAAGCTTAGATGTTTATTAAAGGTCAGAACCGAGTAGGAGGTAGAACTTTAGTAAAGCGAGTTCAATTTAGTCATGCTGACAGAACTAATGGTCCCTGAAAAATAAAATAAAAAAGAACAAACTCTATTTTAAAAATATCTCATTTATCCTCCCACACCTTCTATTGGCAGTTAAACTTTGCAAATGAGAATTTAAAAACTTTGTTCTCAAATCACTTTACTACAGCATTTAGATGGTACTTAAAACCGTTTACAATGGTTGGTTGAGAATGCGAGCCAATCAAAAACTCATGCTTTGTTGGTTTTGAACATAAAATCCAGAGTAGAATATGGAGCCAGTGCACTACTTCTTGCAGTGTGATTTCTTGGAAGCACCAAAGGCTATAAAGGCCCCTAGTATAATCGAAAATACAGACTGATGTTCGCTTGTGACAAAAAAGGAATAGACCAGTGTATGCTTGGCTTGACTAGGTGGAGGAGCTGTGAAGGATTTGAAGCAGAGGTAAGCACTTATTGTGTGTGGTGTTATCATTCTGGTTATTTGATTATGTTGAACTATATTATTTCTACATAGAAATAATCCTGTGAAAGAGGTGTTACCTGAAGGGCTTAAGTCTTCCCTTTAAACATAGGACTGGTAGACAGATCCCAGGCCAGACATGGATAGTCAGCCTTGGTTAGCTAATGTAGTGCTATTAAAGTGCAAAAACTAACAAACTAACCACTTACAAACGGAACTGCACAAGCCGAGCTAGAGACAGTTACTCTCACCTACTTTATCACTGCCGTTATGTTTGGGTCTATGATGCCCTCCATCTAGATCTCATGACATGAGTTATAGTTAGTGTTTTATCAGATAGATCCACGTCTTAGTTTTCTACATATTTATATGTATATGTATTTCTGTGTTTAATCCTTTCTAAGGCACTGTGCTTACTGTATATCATTGTTTAATACAGTATGTGTCTGTCAATAAAAAGCTATGTTATCACCATGAACCTTTCTCAAAGACTGTGTGCTGGGCTTTCTTCTTAATTCTTGCTAGCACTAGTACTGCCTCCAGTAACCAATCATTTATTGGTTATCTTTCCTTTAGAGATATAAATACATCCACTATTACAGCTGCAACCTGGAACCTTCCTGAAATTTGACAAACACATCCAACTTACATTTCCATATGCTATATAAGGGTACAGTCTTTTGCCCCTACACTAATACTGTATGATCACTATCCACCTCCTTTAAATCACATATGAGTATGTCCCATCAATAGACAAAATTTCACAAACACAAAAGTGACAAAATGGAGGTTTCACCGTGCAATTTCTATTTTTTTTGTCATTGAAATTTTGCACCACAAAAATTACTATAAAGATTTTGTCAGTAAATTTTCACGTATTTCACAAACCTTTACATGTATTTCACAAACCCTCTGGCAGAGGTTTTTTCATTCATCTCTACCCATCAGTCATGGGCTTTGCCATTTTTGTACCAAACATGACCAAACATGCCAGTTTTGTGCCTGCAACAAAGTCCTTGTTTGTAATAATGCGGTAGAGAGTTCAGTTAGATTTTTTGGCCCTTAAAAGTTATTTTTAAGGATGCAGAAATAAGTAGAAGATTGTCAGAATAATAAGAGCTTTGATATATAAAGGTTCTGAAGGAAAAGTGGTTTCACTGTAGTGAAGAATCTACACAAAAGGAGCAAAATCTTTAAAAGTAATGAATGGCAAGGTCTTAAAATGGTTTTAAAGAAAAGATTAAAAGAAAATAGTCGTGGGATTCGCGAATAGCAAAAAAATTGACAAAATGTTTAAAAATAATTTCATTAAATTTTGTGCAGATCTTCTGTTAAAAGACTTAATCCTAAAATGTCACTTTACCTGCAAGTCGCTCATAAATGTGATAAATATTCTATTCTAGAACATAGAAAAGTATTTCCATTTACTCTCCTAGAATTATTATTAGATTGTTAAGCTACCTACACGGACCAACATGCATTTCATTTTCTATCAACTTGTTAGCTTAAATAATCTGTTATCAATCAGAAACTGTTATCAAAAATGAACTTTTTTTTTGTATAATGTTTGGACAATCAAATGCAAAGAAAGTTTTTAAAGGGTATCTTCACCCATAAATTAAACTTTTTAGCATGTGTAGTCTTTGTTCCCAGCTCTCTGCAAGCCGGAAACAGCAGAGAGAGGCAGGACCGGCAGCCGCATCTATGATTGGCTAGCCAGCAGCCAATCACAGACGGGGCTGCCGGCTATTCATAGCACCAAGGGAATGAAGGTTTTTAAGTATGTTTCTGTAGCCTTTCTTGCATAACTAACTAGGTGTTTGTGGGAGGAATGGGGAGGACTACACCTAGTAACAGGGAATTTAACGGTAGGGGATGCAAGCAGAGAGATGGAATCTGGAGGTGGGGGGCTCCCCTGCACATGTCTCAGTCCTTACTTAGGGTAAAGGAAGAAGCATGGACCGGATTACTCATTGACAGCTCCTTCTTTTAACTTTTTCCAACTTTGAACAGACACTGCAGGAGAACCATAAGGAGCAGAGATGTAAGGTAAGGATTTTTGGACACTACACAGTGGGGCCAGTATGGGGTTACATTTTAGTTTTGGGTATGGACATGCCCTTTAAAATAATTTTGAATGAAAGAACTGCATTTGCTGATCAATCAAACAGAAACTTCAACCCATGTTTGACTATTAGTCTATATTCATGGGGGAATCACAACTGGAAGAAATGAACAACTGGCAAGTTTTGTTCTATTGAATCTATTGAATTTTTATTTTGTGTACAGTAACAGGGTTATTCAATAATCATTCTTATTGTTTAAAATGGTGCTAATTTTGCCCCAACCAATCAGATTTTATTTAACATTTGAAAGCTAACATCTGATTGGTTGGGGCAAAGTTAGCACCATTTTTAAACAATAAGAACTTTTATTGAATAACCCTGTAAGTTCGTAAATATCTTTAATTGCTCATATCAAAATGTTATACCTTTTTCAGACGATTCCAAGATCTGTTTTAAATCCAATCGAATCTGAATTTTTTGAATTTTCAATTGAAATTTTTGAATATTCAATCACAGTTTTCAAATTTATGATTGGAATTTTCAATTGTCTTACAAATTTTGGGGTTTTCAATCCAATTTCAGAATTTTCAAATTTTGTAACCGATGGTTCGAAACCAGGACTCCTTGCTAATTACCAATAACAATTCTTTATAAATACAGACCCATTATCAATTAAGGTATAACATTTTGATATGTGCAATTAAAGAGATTTACAAGTTTACTTTACGCAAAATAAAAGTGGTTTTAGATAACCAGTCTGAATGGAAATGCTAAAAGGTACGGTCACCCCTCAAATAAACAAACAAAATGTAACATTTGCTGTTTTTAGAGGGACTTCGGAGCGCATTTTCGATTATTATTGATTGTTCTAGGCTATTTTGCGATAATTTTCAAAATAGCCTCGAACTTTCGATAATCCTCGAAAATACTACCGGAAGTATTCTCCGATCGTATTTTCGAGGGTTATTGAACTTTCAAGGCTATTTTTGAAATTTATCAAAAACAGCCTTGAACTTTCGATAATAATCGAAAATTTGCTCCTTTTTCGGATTTTCAGATCTTCGGGATTTTTCCGATATCCGGGAATCTAAAAACGGAACGAAACTGGTGAGTTTCGGCCATCTCTAGCTGCTAGCTGCTAAACCCATGCTTCTTGGTGTAGTAAACAGGTTAGCGTAGGTTGCACTACAGTTTTTCTGGGCTTGCAACATTTTTTAGTAAGGGCACAGGCACCTGATGCAATATTTTAGCTTTCGCACTACGATGTAGCACCAAAAAGAAAACACTTTGTAATTGGCTATTTGACTGACAGCTGCTAACTGGTTAAACCAGTAAGCATAAAAAAGAGTAACAGGACATTGGGGAGCATTTCAGTTCAGTCTTACATCTCTCAGATTTCTAAATAAATATTGCCGTTTTGGAGTTTTGGGTGTGTGATTTATCTATATGCAAATTTTCATTTGAGGGGAGAACTTGCCCTTTAATAAACTTGATGTCTAGTACTTAAAAAGAATACATCTCTTCAGTGTGTGCTGTATAACATTAATACCTGGGACCCAGATACAGTATCTATAAATGTTTATAGAATAATATTACAGTCTAACGGCACCTGTGAAATGATTGTGTTTTTGAAAAAAGACTATTTTAAATATAATTTTCTTTCCACTTCTTTTCACACAATGATTACACCAAAAAACAGAAATGTATCAGGACATTGGAGAGTTTTAGTTCATCTTGTCAAATTTACAGCATTACATGCTAAGGAACAATTTGCTCTTCTGCAAAAGAACATTTTGATATATCTACAAGAATATCTGTAGTTCAGTAATGTTCAAGGTACTTGCTACTCTAAGTGCAGGTTTTTCACAATGTGTTAAAAACAATGTCCTTCTATCTAAATTATAAACTCCATAGACTGACACCGTGTCGGACAATGAAAAAAGCTAAGAAGTCAAAAAGATCCTTCCTTTAGAGCCACTTTGTGCAATTTCCAACATAGTTATACATATTTCTCATTTCTATTTTGTAAGATTTAATGTCCCTGCTGCTCCATTTTCATTTTTTAAGATTCAGTCTACTAGAAAGAAGCTGAATAATTCACATAGAAAGTTAAAAGCACCTGTGTCATCCTGACATTGTAAATAATGTTTAACACCGAGTGGAAGGATACAAATTGAGGTCGATTGAGAATACATTCAAGAGATTATAGCCCCCTAGTTGAGTTCGGAGTGTTATTAAATACCATAGGATAGAGTTTTATGCTTGAAAAAAGAAGTCTGAAATGATCACTGGAATGGCTTTATGAAAGAAGAGCAGATGAGATGTTTTCTAGTTAAAAATGTACTAACACAAGCCTTTGATTTGGCATTTAGAGTGCCACAAGGTACTCTAAACCGCTGTCTGGTTTGGGGGTTTCGGGTAACTAATGGACAGTAGAGATGGATTTCGGATTTTCGGACTTTTGAAAAACTTTGAAAATTCTAAAATCTGAAATCAGACTCATTAAATTCAACGGGGATTGAAATTTATTTTATTTTATAAAATAAGGTTTAAATCGCAATGGTAACTTACTGTACATGGCTCTGGGACCTGGGAAATGGTTTGGATAACATGTACAAATATCCAGAACAGAAATAAAGTCACTTTCATGCTACTTTCGAGTTTCCGCATTCAATAATTTTCCCATATTCAAAATCGAGGGTTTACAAATTTGGTAATCCTCCTATATTAAGAAGAAGGATGATAAATTTTGTATTTCTCCCCTTTATAGAAATTGAGGGTTAATGAATTCTGTATTTCTCCCCTATATAGGAATCAAGGATTAATGAAATATATATTTCTCTCCTATACGGAATCGAGGGTTAATGAATTCTGTATTTCTCCCCTATACGGAATCCCCGCAACCCCCCAAGACCCCGCCCCCCCCCGCACGCCCCCGGGGAGGGGAAGGGAGGAGCCTGCTGGTGGGGTGGAGGCTCCCTCCATCATGCCCTGAGAAGGGCCTTTTAGTCTTCAGGGGGTCCCGAGCTCGAACCGGGAACCCCCTCCCGGCCCTTATAAGGGCCCCTTTGCGGCACTGACAATGTGCCTTTGGCGGGGGTCACGCAGCTCAAACCGGACCCCCAGTGCGGCTCTTAAAAGAGCCCTTGGCGGGGCGGTCTTCTTTCCTTCCAGTCCCGGCGCCAACCCTCCGCCGAGGGCTCGCCGACCCCCAAGGTACCCACCTGCAGCGCCAGGGGTATACCCCGCGGCGCCGCGACCATCAACGAGGCCGATGTTGCCGGCGTCTTGACCGACGAACGTCAGCTCTTCGGGTGGCGACTTCCAACCCCACTCCAGTCGCCCGACATCAGGCAGGACTCACTCGGCCGCCACGTGAGTCCCGGCTGGGCACCCACCAGCCGGCCTCAGCGGAGACCGATTTGCATCCGCTTCTTTTCTCCTTTCTCTCACCATCGACTGCGAATGTGATCTGATTCCGCGGCTGGAAAAGCTCCTCTTTAATAGGTTTGGCAGAAATCCATATCCTTTCTGATTGTCAATTTTTTAATACTTGCTTTACATAACCAATCATGATTTCTGGAACAGTTCTGAAATCCTGATTGTTATGTAACAGCAGTCATTAAAAATTGACCAATCATAAACGGATTATGGTGATTTCTTGCACAACCATATAAAGGAGCTTTCCGCCGCGGAACTCAAATGCCATCGCATAGATGGCCTGCAGAAAGAAGAAAGAAGCGCTGTCAACATCGGCTTCGCTGAGGCCGCGGTGCCCAGCGGCTCACTCGGGTTCGGGCCGCAGTGATCGGCCTGGCATCAAAAGGCGCCTGAGTGGGTTGTGTCAACACCTAAGGACGTCGCCCAAGGGCTCTTTTAAGAGCTGCACCACTGGGGCCGGTTCGAGCTGCGGAACCCCTCAAGAGCAACCTGTCAGTGCGCAGGGCACTTGTAAGTGCCCGCAAAGGCCCGGGAGGGGGTCCCGCGGTTTTCGCAGCTTGCGGACCCCTAAGCCCCAAAGGGCTCTTGTTGAGCCGCAAGGCACTGTAGTGCGCAAAGGCCCCTGATGGGCCGGGGAGGGGGGTCCCGGTTCGAGCTGCGGGACCCCTTAAGCCCCAGAAAACTCTTGTCAGAGCCGCAAGGGCACTTGTAAGTGCCGCAAAGTCCCTTACAAGGTCCGGGAGAGGGGGGTCCCGGTTCAGCTGCGGGACCCCTAGACCCAAAAGGCCCTTCTCAGGGCCCCCCGCTGGGAGGAGCCCCACCCCCCCCAGTGGCCCTCCCTCCCTTGCCCCTCCCCGGGAGGCGGCCGGTCGTAGGGGCTTGGAGGGTGCCGGTAGGGGGTGCTCTGCGGGTGCGTCGGCGACCACCTGCTGGTGGGCCCCTTTCCCCGGCATGCCCTCCTAGCCTCCTTCCGACGATTGGCCGCGAAGCGGGGAACCGGTTGTGGATGGGGCTGCTGGAAGCGTCGGCGGTGGTCGCCGCAGCCGCGGGGGTGTGGGCGGGGTGGGCGTGTCCTCCTAGTGGGGGCGGGTGCGACCCACCCGCAGCGGTTTGCCTGCCAACTCCAAGCCGCGGGAGGTTAGTCATCGCCTGACTTCGCCCAACTCTCAAGTTGGAGAAGTAAACGCCGATACTATCCGAGTCGAACATACGCCCGCTTTATAATAGAAGCTGGTAACATAAACGTATCGATCTCTGCCGCGAAAGGCTTAACATTCGTTAACTTTCGCTGTCCGTTTTGGACTTTTATTTTAAATCGCGTACGCGATTTATGCGTAATGTCCCGCGAAAACAGCGGCGAAAAGTTACGCAACCTTTATAATATGCTCCCTATCTTTCCAGGGTTTAATATTTTGTATATAAGCTGTCATTCTATCACCAATGGGTAACATATCCTTTCCAGGGTTTATATTTGTCGATATACAATGTCCTATCATATCACCAATTGTAAAAGCTAGGGCATATATTATAACAGGGTTCGTTACTTTTCGCGGCCGTTATTTCCGGCCGCCTTACGCATGAATCGCTTTACCGCGTTTTATCAAAGCCCCGAAAACGGCCGCGACAATGTTAACAGAGCGTTAACCTTCGCGCCGATAGCTTACCCGGTAGCCCCCCGCCGCTTCGATTTATACAGTTGGGCGGTACCTGGTGTTGACGCTCGCTAGTATCGGCTGTTTTAAAACTCGCGCACGCCTTGAAGTGGTCGAAGTCACAACAGATACACTACACTCCCGCGGCGGGTGGGAGGCACCCGCAAAATAAGGCGGGTGCGACGACCCCCCCGTGGGGGAAGACACGCCCCGCCCGAAAACCCAAAAAAAAAAAAGCAGCACCACCCGCGGCGTCACGGCGACCACCCTCCGCCGTCACTCCCAGGCCACTAAAAAGGGCGTCGTGCGGGAGGGGGAAGAAAATCTCGGGGGAGAAGAGAGAGGGGAAAAGAAGGGGAAAGGTCGGCGGTAGGAGGGGGTAGAGAGAGGAGGAGATGACCGGTGAAGAGGGCCGAAAGAGTAGGTGGGAAGAGATCGCGACCACGGCGATCCCACCACCCCCGGCAACCCTCTCCCCTTCCTCACCTACTTTCTATTCTCGAGGCCGTCCATGGCGCGCCCTCCGGCCCCGGCACCCCGTCCTCTGGCGTCGCGTTGAGTTGCTGATGGCCGCTTGGTGGTTGTGAGCTCCTCCAGCGGGGCCCTGAGAAGGGCCTTTTGGGGCTTGGGGGTATCCCCCCACTCGAACACGGGACCCCCCTCCCCGCGTCCCTTACAAGGGCCCTTGCGGCACTACAAGTGCCTTGGCGGGGGTCCCGCCAGCTGACCGGGGACCCCCCCAGTTCGGCTCTTTAAAATAGCCCTTGGGCGACGTCTTCTTTCTTCCATCCCGGCGTACAACAGCTCCGCCGAGCCGCCGGCAGCCGGCCCGAGAGGTCACCTGCGGCGCCAGGTACCACCCCGGCGGGCGCCGCGACCTCAACGAGGCCGATGTTTTGCCGGCGTCTTGATCCGACGAGACGTGCTTCGGGCTGGGACACACCACACCCCACTCAGGTCGCCGATGCCAGCAGACTCCTGCGGCCGCCAGTGAGGCCCGCTGGCCACCTCCGGCCTCAGCGGAGAGCCGATGTTTGCCAGCGCTATCTATGCTTCTTTCTCAGCCATCTACTGCGATGGCATCTGAGTTCCGCGGCGAAGCTCCTCTTTAATATGGTTTGCATAAATCCATAATCCGTTTCCTGTTGGTCAATTTTAATACTTGCTTTATACATTAACCAATCAATTTCTGGAAAGTTCTGAATCTGATTGTTATTAAAGGCAAGTATTAAAATTGACCAATCGAAACGGATTATGTATTTTCTGCAAACCTATATAAAGAGGCGCTTCCGCCGCGGAACTCAGATGCATCGCAGTAATGGCTGAAAAAGAAGACAAAAAAAATGAAGGCGGCTGGCAACATCGGCCCTCTGAGCACGGCGGTGCCAGCCGGGCTCCTGGCGGCCGTCAGTGAGTCTGCCTGCATCGGCTGACCTGGTGGGGTTGGTGTCGCCAGCCCGGAAGACGTCTCGTCGGATCAAGACGGCCGCAACATCGCCTCTTGAGGTCGCCTGCGCCGCCGCCGGGTACCCCTGGTCGGCGCAAGGGGTGTACCTCTCGGGGGTCTGCTGCGCCTCGGCGGAGCTGGGTCACCGTGACTGGAAGAAAGAAGACGTCGCCAAGGGCTCTTTTAAAGCCGCACTGGTGGTCCCGGTTTCAGCTTCGGGACCCCCGCCAAAGGCACTTGTTCAGTGCCGCAATGGGCCCTTGTAAGTGCCGGGGAGGGTCCCGGGTTTCAGCTGCGGGACCCCCTAAGCCCCAACAAGGCCCTTCCAGGTGCCCCGTCTGGAGGGAGCCTCACCCCCCCAGCGGCTCCTCCGTGCCCCTCCCCGGAGCGGCCGGGCGGGGGGCTTGGAGGGGTTTGCCGGAGGGGGTGCGCGGCGTGGGGTCGCGACCGACACTGCTGCTGCCACCTTCCCGGCAGCCCTTCTAGCCTCCCGTTCCGAGATTGCCGCGAACTGGGAACTGGGTTGTGAGGGGTCTGCTGGAAGTGGCGGCGGCGGCGGCGGGTGGTCGCCGCTGCCGCCCGGGGGGTGGTGGGCGGGCGGCGGCGGCGGGTGGGTCGCCGCTGCCGCCAGCGGTGGGGGTGTGGGGCGTGTGCCCCGCCCCCTTAGGAGCGGCGTCGGAAGGGATTTTAAGTCCCCTTCGCGGCTAACTATATAGTATCGCCGCGAAGGGGCTTAAATTACCGCAGCACATACGCGGGGCCGCGATAGGTATCGCGGGAATAGCGCTCGGCCGTTTATAAATACGGCGATAGCGCTATTTCGCGGCCGCGATGTGCGCGGTAATTTTTTTGCGCTAACATCGTTCCTTTAATAATATGCCCCCAGTCTTTCCAGGTTTTTATATTTGTAAATAATGTCATCATATCACCAATAGTAACCTAGTTCTTTCCGGGTTTACATTTGTATATAAATGTCATTCATATCACCAATATAACATAGTCCTTTCCAGGGTTTTATTTGTATATAAATGTCATTCATATCACCAATTGTAACAGTCTTTCAGGGTTTATATTTGAAACCTTCCAGAATCAAATTGTAATGTGTTTGCAGACCCTAAGGGAAATTCTCGTTCCCTCTGTTATAGAAGCTGTTGTTCTGTGTGTGCCACTCTCTGAGTTGTGTAGCCGTACATTATGTTGTTGTTGTGTCACTGAAGTGGACTCTGTGTCTGTGTTGTTTGAAGTTGGGGCAGCACACAGAGCCCAGGCCCATCTGAGTTTCTGAATTGGGAAATCACACTCTGCAAGTGACGCTTTTTGAAGGCTTTTATTTGGTCAACTGGACTTCACAAACGTCAGCCTTTCAGAGGGCGTCGCTGTTATTGGATGTATTCAGGGGTGTGGCTGTGAGGTAAGCACATCAACATACATAGACATACTCATACATACATACTACATACATACATACATACAGATTTCTACTTTATATAGTAAAAAGAGAATAGGGCCATTAAACAAACTGTATCTAACATATTGCCGCTGTAATGTGAGATTCTATTGCCTATCTTCACTTTAAAGTATTGTTCACAGCCTAGAAAGAGGCACATTGTTTCCTTAACTAATCTCACATTACCCTACAGTAAGTGTTACAAGACGCTGAAATAATGTTAAAAATCGTTCTCATGACGCCTCTCCCCTTTCTTGTCTCACAACAATTAAATTTAGTACCTGCAAACATCTGTTGCACACAGTAAAATCAGCTTGGCTTACATTCATATTTAAATGCCGAGTCGCCTTAAAACAAAGCATTTAAAGTCAATTTGCATATTTGTTTTGATAATGTTGTTTGTTTTCTTCAGTAAGCAAATATTTTCATACACCTGCGCCGCTCGTCACTTCGACTAAACGATGAAATTTACTCAGCAAATAAAATTCATTAGGACAGAGGTCTACATGATTACGGCTGCTGAATAAAACCAACTGCTGGTATCTGGTGGAAGTGACAATGGGGAGAAGATAGTAGATCTATAAATATCTGACAAGTTATTGATATTACCATTGCATGCTAATTATTATTTCTTTATATGTGGGTTTTTCTTTTTCTAACATGTCTCATCGTTTTATGAATTACTATATAAAATGCCATTGAGGACAACATGAACACCTTTAAGCTGACAGGAAGTGTGCATGCAGTTGTCCATTTTGCTTTTTCTCAGTGTCACAGCACTGATATTTTCTTCCGGTAGTTAAAAACACTTTTTGTTTCTACCCCTCTTTGAAGCCAAGCTTCTTACTGCTGAATGAAGCATTTAAGGCCATGCCTCCCTTAAGAGTCCTGGACTCTCATTTGCAAGTTCCTTGCTATTTTCATTGCTTGAGACACTTTGCACATGCTAATGATTGTTTAAATGACAGACAATATGGCTCCACACACAGACCATTGTTTAACTGGCTGTATCTTACAGATATATTGATGAATTGTTAAAAAGGTTCAAGGTGGTTTGAGGACATAGACTATTAGATTATTGAAGTAGGAGGAAATCCTGAGAAATTTTGCTAATGGTTTGTCCACTGTGTAGTTTGATGAGGACGAAAAATTCTTGCTTGTGAATGTTTTCCTATAAGGTTCATACACACATGCGACCGCGGGTCGGCATAATTGTGACGTTAATGGAACTTTATCGGCAAAACAGCCGCTCATTCAGAGATCTGTACGGCCAGTTTGGCATTGATCCCCACCAAACGGCCATTTCGGCCGATAGCGTTGCCCATACAGGCGTGATTATCGCTGAAATGCCTGTTCTACACATCGTGCGTCGCTCCCGCCCTCGATCGCATGTGTGTACGAACCTTACAGCGCCTATACTGTTTATAGCTAGAGGGATTTGGTAATTTACTTCATAGGGAGGATATGGTAATTCACAGCAGTAGGAGGGCGTGACTATACATGCCATTCACTTTGATTGACAGTTCTCCCTCTGAATCTTTAACATAAATCTAATATCTACAAAACTGGTGTAAGGATTGGAAGAGAAACTATGTTAGGAGGTGGGATTGAATTATAGTTTAATAGTTGAGGTTTTTTAAAAGTTTGAATTTGGACACTGTAGTTGCCCTTTAAAGTTTACAGAGCATAAATGAATCAGATAATGTTGCTGCTAAAAACTAAACCTATATATTTAAAAGCTTCTTATGCTGCTGTTTTCATGTTCCCTTACATTTCCATTTCACGTTCCACTAGTGTATCCTTAGAATTTGGCACAGAACCAGCATGTTCAGGTATTGAGTATGATCCTTGTAATTGGCACAGAACCACTAAATACTAAATTATCTCTCTTCAGGCTATTACATTACAGCAAAACATTGGCTGTAATTGTTGATTATGATGATATAATCGTCTTCTGTTTCCTCAGGGCCACACTTCAACAATTAGAAAATATAGCCACAATTCCAGCTGTAACTATCTACTAACTAAGCACTGTTCTACCACTGTTCTGTCCTGCCTACACCAAAGTCATGATAATAACCATACAATACAGCAGTGAACCTTTTAACAGTTTTATGTACTTAACCTCACTTACGTTCTGTACATATTCCATCTTCTTCACACCCCTTGGATTTTTTTTATTCTTTTTAATTAAAGATATTTAATTTTTTTTATTATATGATGGCTGAGGCACATGTAGTAATCAGGAATCTAAAATACAGTAAGTAGGCTATTACTGTTTTCTGGGCACGAGTACACTTTATTTACCTGCCCAACAGTGGCATAACTACAGCCCCCAAGGGGCCCCACCAATCCCGAAAACTGTACCCGCGATTAGCAGTACAATTACAAACGGGAATAACTTTAAGTTTACTTTCACTTTGCTGCTTTAACCAACCCCAAAACTGGTAATCACAAGTTGTGGTGACTGTCAACCAGTGACCAAAAAGAATCAAGACTTACATAATAGGTTACTTAAAGAGGAACTGTGGTCTCCATACAACTGGCCTTTAAAATGATTCCAGGATAATGTTTTCTCTGCAATCTATCCAAAGTTATAGCAGAATAAAGGTTGTTTTTTTCTGCTAGTACTGTTACTGTGACATCACCAGCACCAATGCTCTTGTCCCAGTCACTGTCTTGAGCATACTTTACTGATGGGACAGAGATCATTAGCTGCATCAGAAGCCCCTCTCCCAAACGTCTAAATAATTTTTAAAACCAGCCACAAGCCTGCAAATATTTTACAGGGAGAAAAATGACAGAGAATGGTTGCAGGTCTGTAAACTAGCTTCAGAAAAGATCTATGTTTGGGTGGGGCTTCTTATCAGCAACATCATGTGACTGTCAGACTCAGACAGTCAAGACACACAAGAAGTATAACTTTACAAGCCTATAACTTAAGATCCAGCAGAGCTAGATACATATTCTAGCTTGCTTGAAAGGTTGATACTTGTATGGAGACCACAGGTACCCTTTAATAAGGTTTAGGCTAGGCATACACAGGTTGATATCAGACCACACTGACCGCTGTGTTAATATTTGATCACTCCTAAAGAGGCAGACAGACTGGGGGTCAGACATTTGGAAATTCACATCAACAGGACATTGGTTGGGCGATCCCGCTTTAATCACTTTTGTTTAATCGGTTTATTGAATAGTAATTTTGTTGATCAGAAAAACAGTCTAATTATTCCTAGCTTTAGACTTTACCAGGGGACAAAGACAAATCACCAATATTTAGAACAGAATATTTCCCCCCCAAACAACATTTCAAGTGCCAATATGACATGATTTCCGGGCATCCGTGAGAATGTTCCATATATTTTATATAAAGGTATTGCATTTTATAACTGTTGATTAAATTAAAGATTTGATGGCTTAGACATCATTGAGGTCACATTATGCAGAAATCTTCAGTTAGAAGTCATTCAACTCCCTTTTTGACCTGTGTAGCTTTTAGTTGTAGATCTTACCTTTTCACCAGAATACAAATTAGATTTTAAAAAAGCTATTTCACTGATGTTTTTCCGAAAACCACTCAGATCCATTAAGAACATCCACTTGCACATCCAGGTAATTAGGTTAAATTGCTGCCAGGTTATGTTGGCATTTTACAAAGCAATTAAACTTTGATAGAATTATGGTGACAATGTGGCAGCAAGTTCTCAAAACTCCTTTCGTGATTTTGATGACAAAATCTTTCTTGAGCTGAAAGGTCATGTTTAAAATTCCATTTTCTTCTTCTAACAAAGTGATGCTTTCCACTCCAAGCAAATTTTCCCTGAATGAGTGTCTAACAAGGACTCACGGTTTGAATTTGTTTCTTTGATATCAGGACTTTGATTGTCAGGAGTGCAAGTCAATATTATTACTATTATCACTTTTATAAGTTATTATTATCCTTTCACGTATTGAAAGAGCACAGTGTCACAGAAATGTGAGGAGACAAAGAAAAGATCGAACAACTGATGGTGTATATACAAATATTGTTTCCTGCTTTCTGTAACTTTAAAGGATAGATACATGTTATTTTAAATTGATAGATACAGGATGTACATGTTTATTTAAATTGACCATTACTGGAAACTATAATTCTTCCCAACTACCCAAGTCCGAGTTTCAATCCACCCTTGGACACATCTGCAAGGAGTTTTTTATGTTTCCCCCGTGCTTGCGCTATATTAATTCACAATAATAAGATTCTTTCTGAAACATCTTACATTTCTGCTGTCAATCATAAACTCTTCTGTTGTGTACAGTTTTGCTGTAGCTGGAATGGTGACAGTTGGTACATAAACTGCATTGGTGGAAATTCCCTCTCCCAATGCTGCCTTATAGAGATAACTGAGCATGCTTGCCCTCACAGAGCGTCTGGCAGAGGACTGGGGCCTGAGGGACTGAGCTTAAGCAAAACAAGTACTGGATTGAAGTCATGCAGAAACACAACCGATCAGAGTTTGTGATATATTCAGCCTAGTTTTTCTTATTTTGACACACAGTAAATGGCTCCCTGACATCTCTTTTGAACCAAAGTTCTTTGGCTAAGATGTTGAAAAAACAATACATGTGCTGAGTCCCATTGTACCATCTTTTACACTAGAAAAAACCTCAAAGTCATATTCACCCACAACACAATTTTAACAATGGGCACCTAAAATTTCCCCACTACTGGCCCCACTGTGTTGGGTTAAAAAATCCTTACCTTACTGTTCTGCTCCTTGTGGTTGTCCTGCAGGGCCTGATGAAAGTCCAGAGATGGAAGAGTAGGGGCCTCTTGTTTGGTAATTTGTATCTGCCTCTTCCTGCTCCTCTGAGAGGCATCCGGCATGCACAGTGGAGCTCTTTCCTCTTCCTCTGGATCCCTCTGCGTCTTTATCGATCTTTGGGGGGGGATTAGGGTAAGGTAGGGCAATCCCCCCAACCCTAAACACTATCTTTAAAATATCTTCATCAGCCCCTAAATGAACCTTGGCTCCCTCCGCTGAAGGCAGCCGCATTAGTGATTGGCTGAAACACACCTAATCACAGATGCGCTGCCGTCCGGGGGGGGGGGGTTGTGGTGGTGGTAACCTTTAGGTCTAGGTTTTAAAAAATTGGCGAGTGAACATGCTGCTTAACAAACATTGGAAGTTTCCCTGACATACTCCGATAGATTTTTGTTCCTAATGATATATTAGAAAAAGGCGATATTGCAGTGTATTGCAGTGGCTAGAATCTTGATTTCCCAGAGACTGTGAGATCCTCACAGACAATTCCACAGGTGCCATAATAAAAGGGTCGGGGTGGTGGAATTCCTTTGTGTCACTCTAATGCAATGGTCTACAGATGATTATCTTTAAACGTTTGACCAGCTATGGTAAAATCTTGATATTTGATGTTAGAGATTGTTGTAGATGACACATATTGCCATTGTCATCAATGATATAAAATTGGTGAAGAAGATTAAGAGACATAAACAAATTTGTTTCTACGACATAAAATTCTATCTCTGATTGGTCAATTCATTTTGAATGGTTCTATCCTGAGACAACCATATTATTCCACCTTTCTGTAAATCAGTAATGTCCTAACCAACAAGTTTGGAATTTTATGTCACTGCCATAAATTATCCACTGTATAAGGGGTTACTTTACACACACAACACCCTTGTATAAGTATTTGTGGCGTTGCTGTTATTTTACAATGCAGAATGTTTGTAAAATTCTGTTTTCACCCCGTATTTTACCACCAAAGGGAATGACAAAATTTACCAAAAAATTATTGTTTTTCTGAGCTCTACTTTTCTCTTGCCCTGCTCTCTACTTAATTCTATATGCAGTATCTCCTCTGCTATGTTCATTGTTGTACATTATACGGTACTGCTGTTCACATTCTATATAATTTAGAATCACATAATAATGATTCAGCAGTCCTTTTCCCATTTCCGAAGAAAATTACTTGCTGTTATTACTGTATTAAGCAAGATAATGAAGTTAATGTTCAGGGATTTTGCTGTATTGCATTTTGTAGACCTTTTTGGTAGGTAAAACATTCCGAGACCTGACTTTTTATTTTTTTTTATTTTACATATTTCTGCCCACTCCTTTAGAATATTGTTCGGTATGTGCAGTCTAGGAGTGGGTTTAACTAATAAATGAAAGTAAAAGCTTAGATGTTTATTAAAGGTCAGAACCGAGTAGGAGGTAGAACTTTAGTAAAGCGAGTTCAATTTAGTCATGCTGACAGAACTAATGGTCCCTGAAAAATAAATAAAAAGAACAAACTCTATTTTAAAATATCTCATTTATCCTCCCACACCTTCTATTGGCAGTTAAACTTTGCAAATGAGAATTAAAAAACTTTGTTCTCAATCACTTACTACAAGCATTTAGATGGTACTAAAAACCGTTTACAATGGTTGGTTGAGAATGCGAGCCAATCAAAAACTCATGCTTTGTTGGTTTTGAACATAAAATCCAGATGTAGAATATGGAGCCAGTGCACTACTTCTTGCAGTGTGATTTCTTGAGCACCAAAGGCTATAAAGGCCCCTAGTATAATCGAAAATACAGACTGATGTTCGCTTGTGACAAAAAAGAATAGACCAGTGTATGCTTGCTTGACTAGGTGGAGGAGCTGTGAAGGATTTGAAGCAGAGGTAAGCACTTATTGTGTGTGGTGTTATCATTCTGGTTATTTGATTATGTTGAACTATATTATTTCTACATAGAAATAATCCTGTAAAGAGGTGTTACCTGAAGGCTAAGTTAGTCTTCCCTTTAAACATAGGACTGGTAGACAGATCCCAGGCCAGACATGGATAGTCGCCTTGGTTAGCTAATGTAGTGCTATAAAGTGCAAAAACTAACAAACTAACCACTTACAAACGGAACTGCACAAGCCGAGCTAGAGACAGTTACTCTCACCTACTTTATCACTGCCGTTATGTTTGGGTCTATGATGCCCTCCATCTAGATCTCATGACATGAGTTATAGTTAGTGTTTTATCAATAGATCCACGTCTTAGTTTTCTACATATTTATATGTATATGTATTTCTGTGTTTAATCCTTTCTAAGGCACTGTGCTTACTGTATATCATTGTTTAATACAGTATGTGTCTGTCAATAAAAAGCTATGTTATCACACCATGAACCTTTCTCAAAGACTGTGTGCTGGGCTTTCTTCTTAATTCTTGCTAGCACTATTACTGTCCTCCAGTAACCAATCATTTATTGGTTATCTTTCCTTTAGAGATATAAATACATCCACTATTACAGCTGCAACCTGGAACCTTCCTGAAATTTGACAAACACATCCAACTTACATTTCCATATGCTATAAGGGTACAGTCTTTTGCCCCTACACTAATACTGTATGATCACTATCCACCTCCTTTAATCACATATGGTATGTCCCATCAATAGACAAAATTTCACAAACCCAAAAGTGACAAAATGGAGGTTTCACCGTGCAATTTCTATTTTTTTTGTCATTGAAATTTTGCACCACAAAAATTACTATAAAGATTTTGTCATAAATTTTCACGATTTTCACAAACCTTTACATGTATTTCACAAACCCTCTGGCAGAGGTTTTTTCATTCATCTCTCCCATCAGTCATGGGCTTTGCCATTTTTGTACCAAACATGACCAAACATGCCAGTTTTGTGCCTGCAACAAAGTCCTTGTTTGTAATAATGCGGTAGAGAGTTCAGTTAGTTTTTGGCCCTTAAAGTTATTTTTAAGGATGCAAAAAAGTAGAAGATTGTCAGAATAATAAGAGCTTTGATATATAAAGGTTCTGAAGGAAAAGTGGTTTCACTGTAGTGAAGAATCTACACAAAAGGAGCAAAATCTTTAAAAGTAATGAATGGCAAGGTCTTAAAATGGTTTTAAGAAAAGATTAAAAGAAAATAGTCGTGGGATTCGCGAATAGCAAAAAAAATTGACAAAATGTTTAAAAATAATTTCATTAAATTTTGTGCAGATCTTCTGTTAAAAGACTTAATCCTAAAATGTCACTTTACCTGCAAGTCGCTCATAAATGTGATAATATTCTATTCTAGAACATAGAAAAGTATTTCCATTTACTCTCCTAGAATTATTATTAGATTGTTAAGCTACCTACACGGACCAACATGCATTTCATTTTCTATCAACTTGTTAGCTTAATAATCTGTTATCAATCAGAACTGTTATCAAAAATGAACTTTTTTTGTATAATGTTTGGACAATCAAATGCAAAGAAAGTTTTTAAAGGGTATCTTCACCCATAAATTAAACTTTTAGCATGTGTATTCTTTGTTCCCAGCTCTCTGCAAGCCGGAAACAGCAGAGAGAGCAGGACCGGCAGCCGCATCTATGATTGGCTAGCCAGCAGCCAATCACAGACGGGGCTGCCGGCTATTCATAGCACCAAGGGAATGAAGGTTTTTAAGTATGTTTCTGTAGCCTTTCTTGCATAACTAACTAGGTGTTTGTGGAGGAATGGGGAGGACTACACCTAGTACAGGGAATTTAACGGTAGGGATGCAAGCAGAGAGATGGAATCTGGAGGTGGGGGCTCCCCTGCACATGTCTCAGTCCTTACTTAGGGTAAGGAAGAAGCATGGAGCCGGATTACTCATTGACAGCTCCTTCTTTTAACTTTTTCCAACTTTGAACAGACACTGCAGGAGAACCATAAGGAGCAGAGATGTAAGGTAAGGATTTTTGGACACTACACAGTGGGGCCAGTATGGGGTTACATTTTAGTTTTGGGTATGGACATCCCTTTAAAATAATTTTGAATGAAAGAACTGCATTTGCTGATCAATCAAACAGAAACTTCAACCCATGTTTGACTATTAGTCTATATTCATGGGGGAATCACAACTGGAAGAAATGAACAACTGGCAAGTTTTGTTCTATTGAATCTATTGAATTTTTATTTGTGTACAGTAACAGGGTTATTCAATAATCATTCTTATTGTTTAAAATGGTGCTAATTTTGCCCCAACCATCAATTTTATTTAACATTTGAAAGCTAACATCTGATTGGTTGGGGCAAAGTTAGCACCATTTTTAAACAATAAGAACTTTATTGAATAACCCTGTAAGTTCGTAAATATCTTTAATTGCTCATATCAAAATGTTATACCTTTTTCAGACGATTCCAAGATCTGTTTTAAATCCAATCGAATCTGAATTTTTTGAATTTCACAATTGAAATTTTTGAATATTCAATCACAGTTTTCAAATTTATGATTGGAATTTCCAATTGTCTTACAAATTTTGGGGTTTTCAATCCAATTTCAGATTTTCAAATTTTGTAACCGATGGTTCGAAACCAGGACTCCTTGCTATTATACCAATAACAATTCTTTATAAATACAGACCCATTATCAATTAAGGTATAACATTTTGATATGTGCAATTAAAGAGATTTACAAGTTTACTTTACGCAAAATAAAAGTGGTTTTAGATAACCAGTCTGAATGGAAATGCTAAAAGGTACGGTCACCCCTCAATAAACAACAAAATGTAACATTTGCTGTTTTTAGAGGGACTATCGGAGCGCATTTTCGATTATTATTGATTGTTCTAGGCTATTTTGCGATAATTTTCAAATAGCCTCGAACTTTCGATAATCCTCGAAAATACTACCGGAAGTATTCTCCGATCGTATTTTCGAGGGTTATTGAACTTTCAAGGCTATTTTTGAAATTTATCAAAAACAGCCTTGAACTTTCGATAATAATCGAAAATTTGCTCCTTTTTCGGATTTTCAGATCTTCGGGATTTTTCCGATATCGGGATCTTAAAAACGGAACGAAACTGGTGAGTTTCGGCCATCTCTATGCTGCTAGCTGCTAAACCCATGCTTCTTGGTGTAGTAAACAGGTTAGCGTATTTGCACTACATTTTTTCTGGGCTTGCACATTTTTTTAGTAGGGCACAGGCACCTGATGCAATATTTTAGCTTTCGCACTACGATGTAGCACCAAAAGAAAACACTTTGTAATTGGCTATTTGACTGACAGCTGCTAACTGGTTAAACCAGTAAGCATAAAAAAGAGTAACAGGACATTGGGGAGCATTTCAGTTCAGTCTTACATCTCTCAGATTTCTAAATAAATATTGCCGTTTTGGAGTTTTGGGTGTGTGATTTATCTATATGCAAATTTTCATTTGAGGGAGAACTTGCCTTTAATAAACTTGATGTCTAGTACTTAAAAAGAATCACATCTCTTCAGTGTGTGCTGTATAACATTAATACCTGGGACCCAGATACAGTATCTATAATGTTTATAGAATAATATTACAGTCTACCGGCACCTGTGAAATGATTGTGTTTTTGAAAAAAGACTATTTTAAATATAATTTTCTTTCCACTTCTTTTCACACAATGATTACAACACCAAAAAACAGAAATGTATCAGGACATTGGAGAGTTTTAGTTCATCTTGTCAAATTTACAGCATTACATGCTAAGGAACAATTTGCTCTTCTGCAAAAGAACATTTTGATATATCTACAGAATATCTGTAGTTCATATATGTTCAAGGTACTGCTACTCTAAGTGCAGGTTTTTCACAATGTGTTAAAACAATGTCCTTCTATCTAAATTATAAACTCCATAGACTGACACCGTGTCGGACAATGAAAAAAGCTAAGAAGTCAAAAAATCCTTCCTTTAGAGCCACTTTGTGCAATTTCCAACATAGTTATACATATTTCTCATTTCTATTTTGTAAGATTTAATGTCCCTGCTGCTCCATTTTCATTTTTTAAGATTCAGTCTACTAGAAAGAAGCTGAATAATTCACATAGAAAGTTAAAAGCACCTGTGTCATCCTGACATTGTAAATAATGTTTAACACACGAGTGGAAGGATACAAATTGAGGTCGATTGAGAATACATTCAAAGATTATAGCCCCCTAGTTGAGTTCGGAGTGTTATTAAATACCATAGGATAAGTGTTTATGCTTGAAAAAAGAAGGTTTTTTGTTGGGGGTTTCGGGTAACTAATGGACAGTAGAGATGGATTTCGGATTTTCGGACTTTTGAAAAACTTTTACAATTTTTTATTTAAATAGAATTTTAAAATATTTTTTAATAAAATAAGGTTTAAATCGCAATGGTAACTTACTGTACATGGCTCTGGGACCTGGGAATAGTTTTGGATAACATGTACAAATATCCAGAACAGAAATAAAGTCACTTCCGTGCTACTTTCGAGTTTCCGCATTCAATAATTTTCCCATATTCAAAATCGAGGGTTTACAAATCTGGTAATCCTCCTATATAAGAAGAAGGATATAAATTTTGTATTTCTCCCCTTTATAGAAATTGAGGGTTAATGAATTCTGTATTTCTCCCCTATATAGGAATCAGGATAATAAATATATATATTTTCTGCCCTGTACGGAATCGAGGGTTAATGAATTCTGTATTTCTCCCCTATACGGAATCGAGGGTTGATGAATTCTGTATTTCTCCCCTATACGGAATCGAGGGTTAATGAATTGTGTATTTCTCCCCTATACGGAATCGAGGGTTAATGAATTCTGTATTTCTCCCCTATACGGAATCGAGGGTTAATGGATTCTGTATTTCTCCCCTATACGGAATCGAGGGTTAATGAATTCTGAATGTCTCCCCTATACGGAAACTAGGGTTAATGAATTCTGTATTCTCCCTTATACGGAATCGAGGGTTAATGGATTCTGTATGTCTCCCCTATACAGAAACAAGGGTTAAGGAATTCTGTATTTCTCCCCTATACGGAATCGAGGGTTAATGAATTTTGTATTTCTTCCCTATACAGAAATGAGGGTTAATGAATTCTGTATTTCTCCCCTATATGGAATTGAGGGTTTAAGGGATTCTGTATTTCTCCCCTATACGAAATCGAGGGTTAATGAATTCTGTATTTCTCCCCTATACGGAATCGAGCGTTAATGAATTCTGTATTTCTCCCCTATACAGAAACGAGGGTTAATGAATTCTGTATTTCTCACCTATACGGAATTGAGGGTTAATGGATTCTGTATTTCTCACCTATATGGAATTGAGGGTTAATGAATTCTGTATTTCTCCCCTATATGGAATCGAGGGTTAATGAATTCTGTATTTCATCCCTATACGGAATTAATGGTTTGAATTCTGTATTTCTCCCCTATAAGGAATGGAAGGTTAATGGATTCTGAATTTTTCCCATTGACAGAAATGAGGGTTCACAAATTTGGAACCGAGGATTTATACGTGTGATACTACTATATTCCCGTATGTTCGATAAATTCTGAAAATCGAATTCCCAAATTTGAAAATTCAAAAAATTCAAAAACCAATATCTCAGAGTCCGTTCAAATCCACAAAATGTGATTTGGAACCAGGTTCGGGTTTGAGATCGAGTGCATCCATAATGGACAGTCTATGGCACTGAAACAATTAAACCATCTTTTAGGAATCAAGCAAATTTTGATTGTGACCAGTCCTATCCAAGAAGCAACAGTGGACAGAAAATGTAATTTATTGTTTTATTTAAAAGGTATGTAAACTGAAAAGAAAGACTTTTTCCATCAATAAACAAATAAAGGCAATTAGCATTTACTCTAAGGTATGTGTTGCTGCATGCCTTTAATCCAGTAATTGTTTTGGTTAGGCTCAGTATCACCACTCTCTGACTAATCTGCCTTGCTGTGAGGGCAACCTCATGCACTGGGAGAAGGAATTTTCCAGAATGCAATTCATATATACCAACACACCACCAGAAGAGTTTATGATAATAAGGCATTTGATTGACAGCTATAATGTAAGTTCATATCTGAAGAAATAGGGCACAGATCAATAAAAAATGGTACAGTGGTAGAAGAATAATACTTTTTGGCAAACAACAAACAAGGAACATCCAGTTTAAAGTAGCTTGTTCATGTATCTCAACTTTACCCAAGTATTTTGGGAGTACATTTCGTTTAATTTTACTTTATATTACAGGGCATGTCCACCACCAACTATAATTTGCCACACTAAATCCCCACTGTGTAGTGTTAAAAGATCCTTACATTTCTGTTCTGCTCCTTATGGTTGTCCTGCAGGGAAAGTCCAGAAAAATGAAGAGCAGGAGGTGATTGTGTGCAATCCGTATCTGCCACTTTCTGCTCCTGTGAGAGTCTGGCGTGCGCAGTGGAGCTCTCCCTCCCTTCTCCCCTCCCTCTTACTGTCTTTGGTGTGCAGCAAGCACAACAATCAAGGTACAGCACAGTCTTAATGGTATTCGTTTTAATAATAGATGTGTCAACAGTGGGATTAAGGTCTTTCCAGTTGATTTGGCAAGACTTCTGTTGCTAAAATAGCAATAGGACATTAAAGTACACAGTACAATTAGTATTTATTTGTCTATTTAAGATTAACATAAGCTAGTGTCTTTCTCCCCAGTCCCCAGACAACATTGTCCCGATAGAGCACATTCACAAAGATACAACAAGCTGTGTCACACCTCTCCCTTGCTGTGGCTGCTGTGTGATTTACTAATTTAACCTGTGGATACTAGGGGTCTGCTCCCATAATTCACACTTTACAGCCTTTCCCCTAGAAACTGATAGCCAACGGCACAGAGAACTGCCTCTGTTAGTTACCTATCATGCTACAGCAGATCCTGCCTCTCAGACACAAAACAGAGGCTTAACATTGTTGAAGTGTTGAAGATTCAACAGAGTTCAAAACATCTATTTTCCTCCTGTAAGTAAGTCTGGGGATTTGAACCTGTGACTTCACGGACTGTCTGTTTCTAGAAGGGGTGCTTTAAACTAAAATAGCAGGCTGTTAGGCTGTTAGGGTTCCTCAATGTATGCTGACTGGAAAAAACTGCAGCATAACAAGCAACTTTTAAAGTCTTTCAAGGGGACTTCCATATTGGTGAGGAGACATCTGTACAGAAAATATGTGCATAGAGACATTAAATAGTGGGGTCGGGAGATGGCTCTTTGAACACAACATGGGCTCTGTCATGTACTGGCAATACCATGAAAGCCTTCTTTGTTATAGAATCTATTTCTCACATGCACTTAAAGGTCATGTCCACCCCCAAAACTATAATTTCCCCCACTACTGGCCCCACTGTGTAGTGTAATAAAATCCTTACCTTACATCCCAGCTCCAAATGGCTGCCCTGCAATATTCCCCCAAAGTCCAAAAAACTGGCCATCAGGAGCCTAGCAGAGTCCATATAGGACTCTGCCTCCTGTCTCTCCTCTGGGAGAATTTTGCCATGTGCACTAAAGCCTCCCTCTCCTGTTTTCCTCTCCCTCCCCCTAGTGTTAAATCCCCTTGGGGTATTGTAGGGCTTCCTCCCCCAACCACATTATTCTTATTTTCAGAAAGTCCCCCGATCTTTACATACCTTCCCTCTCTCCTCCGGTGTTTTGAACTACCAGCAGCTGCGTCTGTGATTGGCTGCCTCTCAGCCAATCACGGACGCGGCTGCCGGTCCGGCCCCCTGCTTGCAGTTTCATGAGGAGAGAGGGAAGGTAAGTAAGGATCATGGGAGTTTCTGGAAATAATAATAATGCAGGGGGGGCAGGGGGAGGAAGCCCTACAACATATAAAATTTTTTAAAAGGGGATGGACATGCCCTTTAAATGCAATATATGAGAGAAGAATCCGAGTGTTCTGAGGATAAATCGAGGGTTAATGAATTCTGTATTTCTCCCCTATACGGAATCGAGCGTTAATGAATTCTGTATTTCTCCCCTATACAGAAACGAGGGTTAATGAATTCTGTATTTCTCACCTATACGGAATTGAGGGTTAATGGATTCTGTATTTCTCACCTATATGGAATTGAGGGTTAATGAATTCTGTATTTCTCCCCTATATGGAATCGAGGGTTAATGAATTCTGTATTTCATCCCTATACGGAATTAATGGTTTGAATTCTGTATTTCTCCCCTATAAGGAATGGAAGGTTAATGGATTCTGAATTTTTCCCATTGACAGAAATGAGGGTTCACAAATTTGGAACCGAGGATTTATACGTGTGATACTACTATATTCCCGTATGTTCGATAAATTCTGAAAATCGAATTCCCAAATTTGAAAATTCAAAAAATTCAAAAACCAATATCTCAGAGTCCGTTCAAATCCACAAAATGTGATTTGGAACCAGGTTCGGGTTTGAGATCGAGTGCATCCATAATGGACAGTCTATGGCACTGAAACAATTAAACCATCTTTTAGGAATCAAGCAAATTTTGATTGTGACCAGTCCTATCCAAGAAGCAACAGTGGACAGAAAATGTAATTTATTGTTTTATTTAAAAGGTATGTAAACTGAAAAGAAAGACTTTTTCCATCAATAAACAAATAAAGGCAATTAGCATTTACTCTAAGGTATGTGTTGCTGCATGCCTTTAATCCAGTAATTGTTTTGGTTAGGCTCAGTATCACCACTCTCTGACTAATCTGCCTTGCTGTGAGGGCAACCTCATGCACTGGGAGAAGGAATTTTCCAGAATGCAATTCATATATACCAACACACCACCAGAAGAGTTTATGATAATAAGGCATTTGATTGACAGCTATAATGTAAGTTCATATCTGAAGAAATAGGGCACAGATCAATAAAAAATGGTACAGTGGTAGAAGAATAATACTTTTTGGCAAACAACAAACAAGGAACATCCAGTTTAAAGTAGCTTGTTCATGTATCTCAACTTTACCCAAGTATTTTGGGAGTACATTTCGTTTAATTTTACTTTATATTACAGGGCATGTCCACCACCAACTATAATTTGCCACACTAAATCCCCACTGTGTAGTGTTAAAAGATCCTTACATTTCTGTTCTGCTCCTTATGGTTGTCCTGCAGGGAAAGTCCAGAAAAATGAAGAGCAGGAGGTGATTGTGTGCAATCCGTATCTGCCACTTTCTGCTCCTGTGAGAGTCTGGCGTGCGCAGTGGAGCTCTCCCTCCCTTCTCCCCTCCCTCTTACTGTCTTTGGTGTGCAGCAAGCACAACAATCAAGGTACAGCACAGTCTTAATGGTATTCGTTTTAATAATAGATGTGTCAACAGTGGGATTAAGGTCTTTCCAGTTGATTTGGCAAGACTTCTGTTGCTAAAATAGCAATAGGACATTAAAGTACACAGTACAATTAGTATTTATTTGTCTATTTAAGATTAACATAAGCTAGTGTCTTTCTCCCCAGTCCCCAGACAACATTGTCCCGATAGAGCACATTCACAAAGATACAACAAGCTGTGTCACACCTCTCCCTTGCTGTGGCTGCTGTGTGATTTACTAATTTAACCTGTGGATACTAGGGGTCTGCTCCCATAATTCACACTTTACAGCCTTTCCCCTAGAAACTGATAGCCAACGGCACAGAGAACTGCCTCTGTTAGTTACCTATCATGCTACAGCAGATCCTGCCTCTCAGACACAAAACAGAGGCTTAACATTGTTGAAGTGTTGAAGATTCAACAGAGTTCAAAACATCTATTTTCCTCCTGTAAGTAAGTCTGGGGATTTGAACCTGTGACTTCACGGACTGTCTGTTTCTAGAAGGGGTGCTTTAAACTAAAATAGCAGGCTGTTAGGCTGTTAGGGTTCCTCAATGTATGCTGACTGGAAAAAACTGCAGCATAACAAGCAACTTTTAAAGTCTTTCAAGGGGACTTCCATATTGGTGAGGAGACATCTGTACAGAAAATATGTGCATAGAGACATTAAATAGTGGGGTCGGGAGATGGCTCTTTGAACACAACATGGGCTCTGTCATGTACTGGCAATACCATGAAAGCCTTCTTTGTTATAGAATCTATTTCTCACATGCACTTAAAGGTCATGTCCACCCCCAAAACTATAATTTCCCCCACTACTGGCCCCACTGTGTAGTGTAATAAAATCCTTACCTTACATCCCAGCTCCAAATGGCTGCCCTGCAATATTCCCCCAAAGTCCAAAAAACTGGCCATCAGGAGCCTAGCAGAGTCCATATAGGACTCTGCCTCCTGTCTCTCCTCTGGGAGAATTTTGCCATGTGCACTAAAGCCTCCCTCTCCTGTTTTCCTCTCCCTCCCCCTAGTGTTAAATCCCCTTGGGGTATTGTAGGGCTTCCTCCCCCAACCACATTATTCTTATTTTCAGAAAGTCCCCCGATCTTTACATACCTTCCCTCTCTCCTCCGGTGTTTTGAACTACCAGCAGCTGCGTCTGTGATTGGCTGCCTCTCAGCCAATCACGGACGCGGCTGCCGGTCCGGCCCCCTGCTTGCAGTTTCATGAGGAGAGAGGGAAGGTAAGTAAGGATCATGGGAGTTTCTGGAAATAATAATAATGCAGGGGGGGCAGGGGGAGGAAGCCCTACAACATATAAAATTTTTAAAAAGGGGATGGACATGTCCTTTAAATGCAATATATGAGAGAAGAATCCGAGTGTTCTGAGGATACAATATTTCTTTTTTTTTTAGGATTTAGAAAAAGCAAGGTTAGTTCTCCTTTAAATACTTCCTTACATAGAAATGTCTGATATAGTTGATTTACTCTCAAGGTGTAAATCAAAGCATTTTTCATTTTCTGACATTATGTAGACAATTTGTTGTAATTATTGGATTATTTGGATACCTAATTTATGGAGAAAAAGGAAACAATATTTCTTTATCCCACAGTACGTTTCCAAGGAGTTGGAAATCAAACAAAACAACTTTATTGGTATCAAGGTTACAAAGACAATTGAACGTTCCTGTATTCAGTTGTTATGAGAAAACCGCCATTTCGTGAATTAGCGAGGGATCAAAGGAAGAGTCTCCAATGTCGTTATGTTTCAGCATTTTCTTCTAAATGCCAAAAACTGCAATTATATTTTAACAAGGGATTTACTTTAAGCAAAAATGTTCTCATTTAAAACTAAATCCACATTAGCCCTGAGACTGACATTTATCATTTAAAAAAAATTTTTTTTAACTCACACCCTAATAAAATGAGAACCAAACCCAAAATACAAAGGCAGCTTCACGGACCCTATAACTTTAACATAGTAAAACCATTTGTCTTTACTTCTTTACGGAAGATGTTCGCGCTATATAAATCCACAATAATAATAACACATTTCAGGATAATGGCAATCTGTGATGTCACTGCTGGTTTCTAGTGTTGCTTCTTCCTGGTGGTCCTAGACTTGAGATGCCCGAATTGACTAAAGTTCCAGTTAGGACGGGGATGCCTAATAAGGGTTGCTGCAATACCTGTATTTAGGTATATAATAATAATATGTGTGTTTTTGTGATTTAATAAATATGTTTTTTGCTTTCAATTCTCTATGGATGGACCCAGGGATGGATTTATACTTTTTTCTCCCCTAGACCAGCTAATTTGTACTTTTTAAAGACCCCCTTTCCTTCCTCCTATTCCCCCAGGTTGCCTTTTTTCCCATTGGCAAAGATCAATACATAAATGATCAGAACTAATTACCTTATATTGATCTGTGCCTTTAATTTTTTAAAGTCTTTAAATAACAAAGACAAATTACTAAAGCAGGTACTGAACTGCGATCTGAATGCAGTTTGCAAATTAGTACCTTATGCTGGACCACCAGGGAAGTTCTATTTGTGAATAGATCTCTCTGATCCATTCACAAATACTATAGTAAGCTGTCATTGCAATTCAGTACCTTATGCTGGATCATTTTCTCTTTGATCTCTTTGATCCATTCACAAATACCATTATTTTTCATTTAAAGGGCATGTCCACCCCCAAAACTATAACCCCCCCCACTACTGGCCCCATCATGTAGTGTAGTTTAATCCTTACCTTACCTCACATCCCAGCTTCATAAGGTTCTCCTGTAGTCCCCCCCCCCCAAAGTCCCAAAAACTCCCACCAGGAGGATAGCAGAGTCCATATAGGACTCTGCCTCCTACCGGCCTCGGAGAATTTTGGCATGCGTACTGCAGCCCTTCTCCCCCTCCCTCCCCCTCCCCTCCCTCCCTCTCCCTCCCTCTCCCTCCCTCTCAGGATTCCCTCCCCCTAGTGTGAAACCCTTAATGTATAGGATTCCCCCTGCCAGCCCAGCCCCAACCGCTATATTTATATGTTTAGAAAGCTCCCCAAACTTTACTTACCTCTCCTCTTTCCTCCGCCGAAATGACTCCGGCAGCCGGTCCGTGATTGGCTGCCTCTCAGCCAATCACAGACGCGACTGCCGGTCCCGCCCTTCTGCTTGCATTTTCTCGCAAGCAGAGGGCCGGGAGCGCGACGGAGGAAAGAGGGGAGGGATATAGGTAGGTTGGTTTGGGAGCTTCTAAAATATAATATAGCGGATGGGCTAATTATTATTAAATTATTTTAGGGTGGACTTCCCTTTTTATTTAAGCTGGTGCTCAGTTTAACAACGGTTTAATATAGCAGGATGTGAGCTTGTGATCAGTGCTGATCGCAAGTTCACTTTCTCTACTAGACCACCAGGGCTGTTTAGAGAAAGACATGGGGAGGCCCCCAGCAACAGAGAAAGTCCTCTGACATTATAGGGGCTCCTTTACCACTGTGGCTCAACAACAGACAACAGAATTCCCATACAGCAGTCCCACACAGTAATAGCCATACTGGATTGGGCTATTACTGTATGGGACTACTGTATGGGACTTCTGCTGTCCATTTAAAGGGCAACTAAAGTTTTAAAACAATACAGAATCAGAAGGCCATATACGATCTGGCAAATGAGGGGTTAAATTCCAGCGATCCCCACATCGGGTTTGGGTGAGAACTTGAATGTTGCCCCCAAGTGCTCCCAGTACACCCGACTGTTTTTTTGTTTGTTTTTGGTGAGCTGACAGCTAAATATTACAAGGGGATACAATGATGTCTGCACATTTTGGTTCCGCCACAGGCAAATCTGCCTCCCTAGGCCACGGCCTATGTGGCCTAGTGGGAAATGCAGCCCTGGATGGACCGGTGTTGGTAAGGTTGTTCTGGCCCTATAACCAAGTCAATAAACATATGTGTGTTACCTGGGATCCTGCAACCGTGTGTTCCCACGGGGAGAGTCGATCCAAAACGGAGGCCCGGAACCTTCCAAAGTACATCAAAGTGAATCCAAAGAGGGAGAGGGAGTCTCTGATGAAGTGACGTCAGTGTTTCTCTCTCTCTCCAAGCTTTGATCTGTTTTTAATTATCGGCAAATAAAAGTTACTTTTTACCTTACGTGGGATGGAGTCTTGGTCCGCTTCTTTGGATTCACTGTTCTGGCCCTATGCAAGCGTGTGAGTGCCCCCTTAGGTTCTGTTTCTTTCTATTTTTCTATTTAATCATTAGCGATAGCAGTGAATATTATTAGCTGATTTACACTCAGAGTGGGGGAAGGTGTTGACCCTTTTCATATGTATTTATGAAGCGACCTGTTAACCCATATTGCTGCGATGTACATTTAGAATATTTAATGCAGACCAGGGAAGGAATAAACCCCAAAGCACTTGTAATAAATACACAACACACATTTCTGATTGGCTGGGTGGGCGGCCACAGTTTTATTTACCAATTTACATATGCAAATATTGCATAAATATTAACGTATGCCTTCCATTTAGTTTTCCACATTTAATTTATTTACCATCAGCTGTAGATTGAACTTAAATGCCAACCTCTGTTTTATCAGAGGGCATGTAATGGCTCTGACTTTTTGTACCCAGACAAGGACATACCCGCTATGCTGTGACAAATTAACCTTTTTAGCCTAATCTAGGGCTGCAGTTTACCAAAATGGCGCCCACACCTTGTGGTAGCCGGCATTTAAAGGGAGGGTACCTTCTCCTACATTGTGTGATGACGTCACCTGCAAAGCGCTGTCATCTGCTGTGACATCATTTCGCACTACAATCCTAATGGCTGGTCACGCCGCGAACTACACATGGCTGAGACTCCACGCCTCATCTTCTACCACCTCCAGACTACATTGCCCATAGTCCTCCCTGTCCCACTCACTAAATGGGGCTTACATTATCCTCCCTATGCTCTGCACTATGATGCATCTATAAGTGTACTGATTATGGGTGAGGCCACACTACAGCTGATGGCACCACACATGTTACTGTCCACTTGTTCAGCAGTCTGTGCAATGTTGGGCAATCGGACCAATTACAATCCGCAAAAAAATGGTGATCGCATGCACTCCGAATATTGGATTGCAGCGCATTAACAGGGAGATTTAACAAAAGTTCTTATCATTAAAAATGGTGCTAATTTTGCCCAGATATTATTTAACATTTGAAAGCTAACATCTGATTGGCTGGGGTATAATTAGCACCATTTTTAACAATAACAAAATTTTTTGAATAACCCTGTAAGCAGGGGCATAACTAGGGGGGAGCAACCTCAGGGGGGCCCGGGAGCCAAGGGGGCCCCATCTTCTTATTTTTCCTATGACAGATATAGTCTCCTCCCAGAAAACAACTGTAGATAAAGAACGGATAGGGACCCCATCATAGTTTTGCTGGGTGGCCCAGTGATCCCTAGTTACGTCACTGCCTGTAAATGTGGTCACACCAATTAGCCATGAATATTGATGATTAAATATATACTTACATAATAGGGTTAAGAATTGGAAGTAGAAATCACTAATTTGCAGAAAATGCAAAAAGGACAAAAATGTTGCACCAGGTTCAATGCATTTTAGGGTCAAAATTTTAATCTGTACAAAATGATGATGTCATGCTTATGTCATAGTGACATCACTAAAAATGCACTGCACATGGAAATCACATCAAGTGCAATGCTTTTAATGTTAAAACCTAAATCTGTGCAAAATTGTGATGTCATACTGATAACCTAGTGACATTATTAAGAAATGCACATTTGAACACTATTAAAAGAGACTAAGAAGTTGCACCAAGTGCAATGCTTTTTTGGGCAAAAATCCAAATCTGAGAAAATGATGTCATGTTGCTATCATAGTGACATCACTAAAATGTACATAGACACATTTGAACAAATAAAAAAAATAATATAAGAAGTTTCACTTATGTGTAATCTGTGCAAAATGATGTTGTCATGATGTCAAATCTCTACAAAATCTGTCATTGTGACATCAATAAAAAATGCATCCAGGCACATTTAAACACTATTAAAGGATATAGAATTAAACTCTGCACCAGGTGCAATGCTTTTTTGAGTCAAATTTCAAATCTCTACAAAATTATGAGGTCATGCTGATCTCACAGTGACATCACTAAAATTCACTTACACACACATTTAAATACTATTAAAAGATATAGAATAAGAAGATGCACTAAGTGCAATGATTTTTTTCTGTCAAAATGTAAATCTGTACAAAATGATGGTGTCATCATAACATCACTAAAAAATGCACCCAGGCACATTTAAACACTATTAAATAATATAGAATAAAACGTTGCACCATGTGCAATTCTTTTTTGGGTCAAAATTAACATCTGTACAAAATGATGTTATAGTGACATCACTAAAAAATGTAAACTACACATACACATTTTAACACTAATAAAAGGTGTGGAATAAGAATATGCAATGGATTAAGAACATAAGTGCAATGCTTTTTTGAGTCAAAATCCAAAATTATGATGTCATGCTAATGTCATAGTGACATCCCTAAAAATGCACTCAGACACATTAAAACACTTTTAAAGGACATGGAATAAAATGTCACACCAGGTGCAATACTTTTTTTGGGTCAAAATGCAAATCTGTACAAATGATGATGTCATGCTGATGTTATTATGACATCACTGAAAAATGCACCCATACACATTTAAACACTATGAAAGGATATAGAATAAAACTTTGCACCAGGTACAATGCTTTTTAGGTCAAATTTCTAATCTGTACAAAATTATGTCTTTGTGATGTCATAGTGACATCATTAAAAAATGCACCCAGACACACACACATTGAACACTATTAAAAGATATAGTATAAGAAGATACATTATGTGCAGTGCTTTTTTAAGAACAAGAAGATGCGTTATGTGCAATAATTTTTTGGGGTCAAAATCCAATTCTGTACAAAATGATGTCATGCTTATGTCATAGTGATATCACAAAAAAAGTGTCCAGACACATACACATTTAAACACTATTAAAAGATACAGAATAAGTAAATGAATTATATGCAATGCTTTTTTTGGGTCAAAATCCAAATCTGTACAAAAATGAGGATGTCATGCTGATGTCATAGTGACATCACAAATAAAATGCACCCAGACACATACACATTTGAACACTATTAAAATATATAGAATAAGTAGTCACATCAAGTGCAATGCTTTTTCTGGTACAAAATCCTAAGATGTACAAAATTATGATGTCATGCTGATGTCATAGTGACATCACTAAGAAAATGTGGCCAAACACATACATATTTGAACACTATTAAAAGATATAGAATAAGAAGTCTCATGAAGTGCAATGCTTTTTTTGGGTTAAAATTCTAATCTTTGCAAAATGATGATGTCATGCTGATGTCATAGTGACATCACAAAAAATGTGACCAGGCAGATACACATTTGAACACTATAAGTAGTTGCATCAAGTGCAAAATCCTAATCTGTACAAAATTATAATGTCATGCTGATGTCATAGTGCATTCACTAAAGAATGCGGTCAGACACATTTGAAAACTTTTAAAAAATATAGAATAAGAAGTCTCATCAAGTGCAATGCTTTTTTTTGGTCAAAATTCTAATCTGTGCAAAATGATGATGCCATGCTGACATCACAATAAAATGCACCCAGATATATTTGAACACAATTAAAAGATATATAATAAGAAATTACACCAAGTGCAATGCTTTTTAGGGTCAAAATTCTATTTTGTACAAAATTATGATGTCATGCGGATGTCATAGTGACATCACTAAAAATGCACTCAGACATATACACATTAGAACACTATTTAAATATATAGAATAAGAAGTCGCATCAAGTACAATGCTTTTTTAGTTCAAAATTCTAATCTGTGCAAAATGATGATGTCATGTTGATGTCATTGTGACATCACAAAAATGCACCCAGATATATTTGAACACAATTAAAAGATATACAATAAGAAATTACACCATGTGCAATGCTTTTTAGGGTCAAAATTCTGTTTTGTACAAAATTATGATGCCATGCTGATATAGTGACATTACTAAAAAATGCATATAAGTTTTTATTGTTAAAAATGATGCAAAATTTTCCCCAACAAATCAGATCCTATTTAACATTTGAAAACTAACATCTGTTTTCGGCAAAACTAACACCATTTTTAAGAACTTTGACTGAACCTCCCTGTAAGTGCAATACTTTTTTGGTTCAAAATCCAAATCTGCACAAAATGATGATGTCATGCTGATGTCATAGTGACATCACAAAAAATGCACCCAGACACATACACATTAGAACACTGTTAAAAGATAAAGAATAATAAAATGCATAAATTGCAATACTTTTTTGGTCACAATCCAAATTTGCACAAAATGATGATGTCATGGTGATGTCATAGTGACATCACTAAAAAAAATTCACCCAGACACATACACATTTAAACACTATTAAAAGATATAGAATAAGAAGTTGCATCAAGTGCAATGCTTTTTTCGTTTCAAAATCCTAATCTGTACAAAATGATGATATCATGCTGATGTCATAGTGGCATCACTTAAAAAAACAGTCAGACACATACACATTTGAACACTATTAAAAGATATAGAATAATAAGTTGCATCAAGTGCAATACTTTTTTGGGTCACAATCCAAATCTGTACAAAATGATGATGTTCTGGTGATGTCATAGTGACATCACTAAAAAATGCACCAAGACAAACATTTGAACACTGTTAAAAGATATAAAATAAAAAGATGCACTCCCAGGGAGATTTGATATAAGTTCCTATTGTTAAAAATGATGCTAATTTTCACCCAACAAATCAAATCCTATTTAAGATTTGAAAACTAACATCTGTTTGGGGCAAAACAAACACCATTTTTAACTTTAAGAACTTTTACTGAATCTCCCTTTAAGTGCAATACTTTTTTGGTTCAAAATCCAAATCTGTACAAAATGATGATGTCATGCTGATGTCATACTGGTATCACAAAAAGAAAATGCACCCAGACGCCTACACATTTGAACACTGTTAAAAGATATAGGGGGTTATTCAATAAAAGTTCTTATCATTTAAAATGGTGCTAATTTTGCCCTTACCAATCAGATGTTAGCTTTCAAATGTTATATAAGTTCTAATAGGTTGGGGCAAAATTAGCACCATTTTAAACTATAAGAACTTTTCTTGAATCTCCCTGATAGAAAATGCATAACGTGCAATACTTTTTTGGGTCACAATCCAAATCTGTACAAAATGATGATGTCATGGTGATGTCATAGTGACATCATAAAAAATGCACCCAGACACATACACATTTGAACAGTATTAAAAAATAAATAATAAGAAAATGCATTATGTGCAATGCTTTTTTTGGATCAAAATATTAATCCGTGCTAAATGATGATGTCATGCTTATGTCATAGTGACATCACAAAAAAATGCACCCAGACATATTTGAACACAAGTAAAGGATATAGAATAAGAAACCACACCAAGTGCAATGCTTTTTAAGGTCAAAATTCAATTCTGTAATGTCTAAGTGACAATACTAAAATTACATCACTTAAATGCACACAGACACATACACATCAAAACACTATTAAAGGATATAGAGAATAATACATAGCACCAGGTACAATGCTTTCGCCCAACAAATCAAATCCTATTTAAGATTTTGAAAACTAACATCTGTTTGGGGCAAAACAAACACCATTTTTAAGGTTAAGAACCTTTACTGAATCTCCCCTCAAGTGCAATGCTTTTTGGGGGTCAAAATCCAAATCTGTACAAAATTATGATGTCATGCTGATGTCATAGTGACATCACTAAAAAGATGCGGTCAGACACATACATATTTGAACATAATTAAAATATATAGAATAGGAAGTCGCATCATGTGCAATGCTTTTTTTGGTTCAAAATCCTAATCTGCAAAATGATGATGTCATGCTGATGTCATAGTGACATCACAAAAAATGCACCCAGACATATTTGAACACAATTAAAAGACATAGAATAAGAAATCACACCAAGTGAAATGCTTTTTAGGGTCAAAATTTAATTATGTACAAAATTATGATGTCATGCAGATGTCATAGTGACATCACTAAAATGCACACAGACAAAATTATTATGTCATGCTGATATCATTGTGACATCACTAAAAATGCACCCAGACACAGTAAAACACTATTAATGGATAATGAAAAAAACTGTTGCACCATGTGCAATGCTTTTTGGGTCAAATTTCAAATCTGTACAAAATATGATGTCATGCTGATGTCATAGTGACATCACTAAAAAATGCCCCCAGGCACATACACATTTGAAAACTATTAAAAGAAAAAGAATAAGAAGATGCATTATGTACAATACTTTTTGGGGTCAAAATCCAATTCTGTACAAAATGATGTCATGCTTATATCATAGTGGCATCACAAAAAAATACGGCCAGACACATACACATTTGAACACTATTAAAAGATATAGAATAAAGAAATGCATTAGGTGCAATGTTTTTGTACAAAATTATGATGTCATGCTGATGTCTAAGTGACATTACTAAAATGTACGCAGACACATACACATTAAAACACTATTAAAGGGCATGTCCACCCCCAAAACTATAATCCCTCCAACTACTGGCCCCACCATGTAGTGTAGTTTAATCCTTACCTCACATCCCAGCTTCATATGGTTCTCCTGTAGTCACCCCCAAAGTCCCAAAAACTGCCCAACAGGAGGATAGCAGAGTCCATATAGGACTCTGCCTCCTACCTGGCCTCCGGGAGAAGTTTGGCATGCGTACTGCAGCCCTTCTCCCCCTCCCTCCCCCTCCCTCTCCCTTTCTCTCCCTCCCTCTCCCGATTCCCTCCCCCTAGCTTTAAACCCTTAATGTATAAGATTCCCCCTGGTCTCCCAGCCCCAACCGCTATATTTATATTTTAAGAAGCTTTCTTAAAATATAAATATAGCGGTTGGGGCGGGAGACCAGGGGGAATCTTATATGAAAATTTTTTTTTTACGGTGGACATACCCTTTAAAGAATATAGAATAAAACATCGCACCAGGTGCAATGCTTTTTGGGTCAAAATTCAAATCTATACAAAATGATGATGTCATGCTCATGTCACCCAGACATATACACATTTAAACACTGTTAAAAGATATAGAATAAGAAAATGCATAAAGTGCAATTTTTTGGGGGTCACAATCCAAATTCGTACATAAATGATGATGGCTTGTGAAGGTTCTTGACTTGTACAAGAATCTGTGGCAATTATGTACCCTGGAAAATCCCAATTAGCATATCACAGCCAAGTGTTAAGGGCGTGATTGGATAGTGGCTAAGAGGAGTTATAGGAACGCCCAGAGTAAGGTGTCAAAACAGCATTGTACATGGCAGACAGTTGGTGTCGAACCCCCCCACCTCTATCCTCCGCCAAGAAGTCCAAACAATTATCCAAGGAAAAAATGAGAAAAGAATTCTCCAAATATACCGTATATACTTGAGTATAAGCCGAGATTTTCATGCTTTAAAATTAGCCTGAAAACCTAACCTCGGCTTATACTCGGGTCAAGTCCTAGTTTAGATCCAAATGCTGCAATTGTGGATTGTAACCAGTAGGTGGCGCTGTGTTAAAAAATCCTTCACATTTATAGAAAGTTACAGGAGCTGATCTGCTTTTACACTTCCTGCTTCCTGTAGTCTGGTTACTGGACTCACTCAGCACTGTCACTGCTCATCTGGATGCTGTAAATTTGATGGGTCTTCTCTGTTTGTGGCAAAAAATGGCTGCTAGTTCAATGCAAATGACAGCTTGAAACTACAACTCTCAGGTGACATTTTTAACTATTGGGGTCAGAGAGTACTTTACTATATGGGGGTCAGGAGAATTGTAAATAATGGTAAACTTAATTAAAAGTTTATTAAACCTTGCCACTCCACATGTTTAGAAACTACAACTCCCAGCAACCAAAGCATGCTGGGAGTTGTAGTTTTCAAACATCTGGAATGCCAAGGAATTGGGGGTTACTGGTACTAGATTTGGCTAGTACTGTATGGGACTACTGTATGGGAATTCTGCTGTCCATTTAAAGGGCAACTTAAGCCACAAAACAATACAGAATCAGAAGGCAGTATTGGTCATAATTCTACCCTCGGCTTATACTCGAGTCAGTTTTTACACATTTTCGGTAAAAATAGGTACCTCGACTTATACTCGGATCGACTTATACTTGAGTATATACGGTATGTGAAAAAGGTGCTATAACATTTATTCAACCCCTCTGTACACAACACGGCAAAGTTTCGGGCAAGACTGTGCCCTTTCTCAAGCCTTGAGAAAGGGCACAGTCTTGCCCGAAACGTTTATGATTTGATGTTATGACGAACTGATGGGCTGAGTCCATAATCCCAATTTATCCTTTCTCCTGAAAATGGGAGCTCTCTGGTCTCTAAAGGGGTGTGTTTGGCCCCTACCTGAGAGAAGGTTCCTATTTTTGGAGGGAACTTTTCATTTCTATTCTCCCTCTAGGATATACTGTGACTACCGTACATGTCACATTCAAAATATTAACATTGATGTCATTCACTAATTTTAAACAATAAAAGGATACCAAAATTACATATATTGGAGTTTGTTTGACTAAGAAGGATAATGTCTCAAGTTTCCCTTGGGATATCTTCTTCTGCAAGGTAGCTATAGATGCAGCTTGATTCCAATATAAACTGAGAGTATTTGTAAAAATATTACATAATTGTTTAGGTAATTTGGATTGCCTTTGAACTGATGTCTGGTTTTAGCTCTAATCTACACCAGCAGACCTCCTGCTGTTATCGTGCCTACCAGTCTGTAGAAGTATTTGCATAGTATAGGAACTTCACACCTTGCCTCTTTGAACTAAACAGTGAACAAATCAAGCTGATTTGAACAAACATCAAATGGATATAGGGGGAGAGAGCTGAGAGTCTTTACAATTTTATGGTCAGGCAGAGGTTTTGTTAACCCTTTGACTGCCTGACAATGGGCTAAGTGGGAGCTGTCATATTGGTTGACAACACCAATAAAGTGGAATAATTTGAAAATGAATTTTGCCATCATGCCGGTCCTATAATGTTTACTATAGAGGGATAGGATTTTACACAAGGCTCGGGAAGGCTAAAGCTAGCCATACTTTATAACTCCAGATGTTAGGAAACTACAACTCCCAGTATGCATTCTGCAAATAAGGCATGTTGGAAGTTTCCAAACATCTGTGCCAGGTTAGATATCTATGCAACTATCATGACATTCCCTAACCACGTGTAACATCAGAATGAATGGGCCAGGACAGGGATATTGGAAAGTAAAACCGCTCGTGTCTTGCAGTTTGAGTTTATATTGGACACTTAATAGACCTGACATTAGAAAATTGACAGGGAGCAAAATAAAAGGGATTAACTTATGGAATATGGGGTTAGTGTGGGGTTAACTCCATTTTTCCAGGGCCGGCACCATTTGTATTAAGGTCACAGGCACCTGATTTACTACCACTAAGCATTCATGTTTGCACAAAAATGAACGACTATAATATTGAGATTACTGTATTAATATAAAACTATAGTTCTGGTTGGTACAGGATACTTATAATATTGAGAATCATTGGTATAATACATATACCGTGTTCTGGTTGGTACGGATACTATATAATATTGAGAACTGGTATTATTCATATACTGTAGTTCTGGTTGGTACAGGGATACCATATATAGAGAATTACTGTATTAATACATATACTGTAGTTCTGGTTGGTACAGTGTACTATATAATATGAGAATACTGATAATACATCACTAGTTCTGGTTGGTACAGGGATACTATATAATATTTAGAATTACTGGTATTAATACATATACTGTAGTTCTGGTTGGTACAGGGATACTATATAATATTGAGATTACTGGTATAATACATATACTGTAGTTCTGGTTGGTACAGTGATACTATATAATATTGAGAATTACTGGTATATTAATAATACTGTAGTTCTGGTTGGTACAGGGATACTATATAATATTGAGAATTACTGGTATTAATACAATACTGTAGTTCTGGTTGGTATGGGATACTATATAATATGAGAATTACTGTTATAATACATAACTGTAGTTCTGGTTGTCAGGGATACATATAATATTGAGAATTACTGGTATTAATACATATACTGTAGTTCTGGTTGGTACAGGGATGTTATAATATTGAGAATTACTGGTATTAATACATATACTGTAGTTCTGGTTGGTACAGGGATACATATAATTTGAGATTACTGGTATTAATACATATACTGTAGTTCTGGTTGGTACAGGGATACTATATAATATTGAGAATTACTGGTATTAATACATTATACTGTGTTCTGTTGGTACAGGGATACTATATATATTGAGGATTCTGGTATTATAATTACATACTGTAGTTCTGGTTGGTACAGGGATACTATATAATATTGAGAATTACGGATTTAATACATATACTTAGTTCTTGTTGGTACGGGTACTATATATATTGAGAATTACTGGTATTAATACATATACTGTAGTTCTGGTTGGTACAGGGATACTATATAATATGAGAATTTGGTATTAAACATATACTGTAGTTTGGTTGATAGGGATACTATAATATTGAGAATTACTGGTATTAATTCATATACTTAGTTCTGGTTGGTACAGGGATACTATATAAATTGAGAATTACTGGTATTAATACATATACTGTAGTTGGTTGGACGGGGATACTATATAATATGAGAATTACTGGTATTAATACATATACTGTAGTCGGTTGGTACAGGATACTATATAATATTGAGAATTACTGGTATTAATACATAACTGTAGTTCTGGTTGGTATAGGGATACTATATAATATTGAGATTACTGGTATTAATACATATACTGTAGTTCTGGTTGATAGGGATACTATATAATATTGAGAATTACTGGTATTAATACATATACTGTAGTTTGGTGGTCCAGGGTACTTATAATATTGAGAATTACTGGTATTAATACATATGATGTGGTTCTGGTTGGTATAGGGATACTATGTAATATTGAGAATTACTGGTATTAATACATATACTGTAGATCTGGTTGATCCAGAGATACTTGCTGATTGCCGTTTGGAGTTAGGAAAAAAAAATTCTTCCCCTTTTTAGCTGTTTTTTTTTGCTTTCCTCTGGATCAACTGTTAGGTAGGGTTAAAAGTATGTCTTTATTCAACCTCAATTACTATGTTACTATGTTAATATGTTACTATGTAATGAGAAGATGCACTTAGCTAGAAACGCCTCTTCCTATTGACCAGCCCCAGTTTATGAGAAGGGTCAGAGCTAGACTGTCACTACGAGCTGGACTTAGAAGGAATGGTTTGAGGAAAGCACAGGAGAGAGAACCTAGTACCCCAGGTACTAATAGGTGGGGACTTGTTTGGAGCAGTATCATTTAATGTTGGACCATGATTTTAAGGTCAAATTTTGGTTTGGGCAATTCATTTTCAACCCTGACATATAAATAAATGTGCTGGAGAACAGTCAGTAATATTTAGAATTCTTTAAATAAATATCCAACTGAAAATCCATTTTTTTTATATTTTACTTATGTGCCTGACCTCAAGAGAACTTGTTTTGACATAGTATGTCCTTTAATATCTACCTCAGTGTTAAGAGCTCTACTACAATTATCATCCTATATAATAAACCCTAAAGCTTTGTGTGTGAATCCGCGTGTGGCTTTTCGCTTCTGCGCATGCGTAAGATGGAAGAAGAGTAGACGTGAGAGGGGGAGTGTCTTGGCCTCTGTGCATTACCAGACTAATGCAGGTGCATCGGCTTATCGGTATTCTCCCTTAATGAGTGTAACTTCTCAAGGTGCTGAACCGGACAAGAGAGGGAGAGTGAGAGAGAGAGAGAGAGAGTGAGACTCTCTTAATGTCTAGTGCCTAACGGGCTTAACTGTCTAGTGATATAAAATGACTCTAGGCCTTAAAATGCTACAAAATATAGAGTCCCCCTAAAAGCTGCCATGATAACCTCATTGAACATAGACCCAGCCTTCTTTCCTTTCCGGCATGCAGAACATTGAAAGTTCAGTTTATTACCACATTGAGCATTGGTTTTTAAAAAATGAATAAAAAAAGGGGACGCCAGGTTTGGAACTGCCAAACAAGTGAATGAAGAGCGAATCACACATAAATATGAGCATATATTTTGCAAGATAAAATGAACAGTATTTCTAAAGCTCCGTACACACATCCGACTCACGCGTTCAGTCGGGAGACGTTCGTTGATCCGCCATGGCGGATGTATTTACGAGGCTTAAGTGGTATAAATTATATTCATGTGACTTTCTGCAAACATTTCCTCAGTACAGGATACCTACCTGGTGCCCTAGTTGGGGACAGCCATGTTTGGGTGCTTGTCCTTACCGTCCTGGACTGCCACGCCCTGTCTCAGGATGGGGGGCTTGGCCGATCTGTGGACAGGACTGGGACATCTGAGGATAAGGTTAAGCAGTACAGACTCGGACCTGGGTGGTTCAAAATTGCTCATAGCTAGAGATGGGATCTGGTTCCAACACGGAATCCCTTGGTTCCGAACATATTTTCGAAGATTTTCGAATGTACGGAGCTATTTTCTATAATTTTCGAAAATAGATTCAAACATTCGAAAACCTTCAAAAATACGATCGGAAACTCGAAAGTGGTCTCCGATCGTATTTTCGAAGATTTCCGAACGTTTGTCGTTGAAATATTTATGTCAAAATCTGCAGACTAACGGGGATTCAAAAAAAAATGTATCTTTAAAAATGGTATTCATTGTTTAGCTTTCAAATCAGAAATAAGATCTGATTGGTTAAGGCAAAATTAGCACCATTTTTAACAATAAAAACTTTAATTACATCTCCTTGGGGGAAAAAAAGTTCTTATCTTTAAAAATGATGTTAATTTTACCCCAACCAATCACGTTAGCTTTCAAATCTGAAATAAGATCTGATTGGTAGAGGCAATTTTTTTAATAAGAACTTTAATTACATCTCCATGAAAATGTTGTCGTCAGTGCTGAAATTGGAATTATGATTTCACCGTTTTGCCTGTTTTATAATAGAAGTTCATTGGGAGAAAGAAATCCGCACAGATCTGCCTAAATATAAGGTAAAGCAGCAATGGTAACTTACTGTAAATGGCTCTGGGACCTGGGAAATGGTCTGGAGAACATATAATCAGGTTCTTTGTGAAAGAATGTGATTGTAACCAATCTGATTGGATACAATCAGAATTTTTCAGAAAGAATCTAATTGGTATACTAACCAATCAGATTCTTTTCCAATCAGAATTGGTTACAATCATATTCTTTAAGGAAAGTATCTGATTGTCTGTTCCCCAGACCATTTCTCAGGTCCCAGAGACAAGTTCTATCACATTTCTATCTAAAATGTTCTAAATTTCTTGTATTTCCGCAAAATCTGCTAGATCCGCGAATCGTGGATCGCGGAAATCAGCCGCTGATCCAGGTTCGGATCCACAATCCGGTCAATCTCTAGTTCCAACACCAAAATTATGTCAACAAAACAGTTTTTGTTGTGAAAAAAGTTTTGGGACAAAACTGCAATCCCTAATCCATTGTCAATATGGCTATCAGACCTATTGTGGTGTATATAGTGGTGTATAGTGGTGTATATATTGTGTATTTTCTGTAAATTATAAGGATATTAGAAGTCCCCGCGGAGTTTCATGACCATATAAAAGCTCTTCTGGAACTGTAAGATTATAAGGCTATAATCTTACAGTTCCTCCCATAGAAATCTACTACAGGGTTAGGTTATATTAATATATTAGTTTTAAATATTTTGTATACTAATACAAAAATTCTGGCTGAAGGTTTCAATGATTCTCCTGACATACAGGTTGTTTTAGGATCCCAGAGGTGACTTTTCCTTCTCATCTTTAACCTTGTTGTTGAACACATTCTGTTTAATTTATCCACTAAGAACATGGTCATTCCTTAAAGTGTCCCTGAAGAGAGAAACTTGAATAAATCCTTTCATCGTAATAGAAACATGTAAGTCCAGGTACCGACACAATCATCTACACTGAGAATATATCAGTAATCTTTTACTAGGATTATTTTCTTAGTTCCTGCAAACAAGGTGACCTTTAATGTAGCTATGTCGGTTAGTAATATTTTCACACACAATAAACTGCAATATTCAAACAAACAATATGGTTCTTGTGCCTTATATATATATATATATATATTTAATTTATATTCCCTATTCCCCTCTCTCTACATCAAGAAACCTCAATTAGCAGGTTAGCCTTACATCCTACCTACTGTACATACATTTATACATCTATCCATACACGTGACACATAGCCTGTAAAATCCATAGGTATAAATATTGTTTAGTTATGTTGAAAGGTAAAATTGACCCATATTGAATTCACCTATGTCACATTATACTTGTGTATTGTATAGTATATTGTCTGTCGCCTAATTTACATGGGGGTTGATCAGAATATGACTTATACAATCTTTTTAAGGAGGGGGAAATAATGATACTGTACATAGCAGGGCAATTGTCCAATTACAAAGACACAACTTGATAAAATAAGAAATTGTGGGTGATGTAGTTTTTAATTAAACTGCATAAATAAACTCTTAAATTAAATATCAAAACAAAGGGCATTATGGGCTCTCCTAAAGGTAAACTGCTTCATAAGGGACCCCTACATGGAGAATCATCACCAGACCATTTAGTGATCGTACTGAAAATTACAATATCGATAAAAGTTTTTACCCATGTCCATCAAATACAATTAACATACAATACAGTTATGATCAGTCTTGAAGGAAATCCTGCTGTGGGAGTTAAAAAGTCATAAAGTGAAATTTTATCTGGAATGTCAAATAGATTTTGCAAAAGAACAAGACAAAAAAATATGTTGGCTTTCTTTTTAATTTTTTCGTTCTAAAAGGACAGAGTCTACTGTAGCCTTTAGTGTTGATCTAGAAACAAACCTGGTTTCCAAGATGAACCACTGGTTCCAAATTTAATGGATCCGGTGAAAGCTTTAGGTAAGTATTTAGAACGTACTGGAGGTGCAGAAAAAAATTGTTGTTGAAAAGTCACATATTGATAATTTATTTTCAAAGTGGTTTTCTGTTCCAAAGAATTCCAACACATTGGGCCATATTTATAGAGGTGGCTATCAATATTTTGCTACTAGCAATACTGCACCTTTCCCAAATGTTACACCGTTCGTCTAGTACCAGTCAGCAGCGGATAAAGCTAGCAAGGTATTGTCTTATAGAGAGGGCGGTATAGAATTATGGGAGAAAAATACTGTAATATTCTCCCTCTTTACAAAGCACTGGTAAGGCCTTGTTTGGAATATGTGGAAACAAAAACCAAAACAGTTCAGGGCAACAAAATTAGTAAGGGGAATGGAGTATACAGACAGATTAAACCAGGGTTTCTCAAACTGTGTTCTGGGGCACGCTGGTGTGACTTCAAATAGCCAGAGGTGTGCCTCAGAATAATGGTAGAAGAAGTGCCTATGATTGTGCTTGGAGGATCTTATTTATATAGAAATGGGATAGTTTACATCCACGCAGAGTGCAACTAGAGACCAAATTAATTCACTACATACAAAAAATACAAGCCTAGTGCACATAATATTATTTGGATGTGCATTAGGCTTCTAATTTTTGAATGAATTGAATGAATTTGGTTTCTAGCTGCACTCTGCATGGATGTATACTATCCCATTTCTATATATATTTTGCTTGTTGCATTGGGGGTTTGACCAAGTCTCTGGGAAATGTGAACTCCACCCACAGTGGGTCATGTGTTCAAGTACTGGAAGCTGGAGAGTTAGTCCCAAGAAAGCAAGCGAAAGAGCAGCAGGGACTCTCATAAAAGGCAGGTATTGATATAAGGACAAAGTTTGAGAATTACGTCTCCTAAGAAGGTAAAAAGTTACTAACGTAAAAAAGGTTAAAAGTTAGGACCCAGCAGAATAAAGCAAACTGTGAAGTGGTTGCTGGGCTTAAAATAATTTGTTATTGAACTAATTAATTGCATGTGCACTAGGCTTCTAATTTTTGTATGTATTGGAGGATCTTATTGCAGGGAAAACTTGAGATTGCATTTAGATGCGGTATGTTAGTTATTCAGAATTATAACAGAAACATAATGTATTAGCCCAGCTGTCACAAGCTGTCCGTTGGGTTTTTCTAAAGACTTTTACACATGGAGTGGGAACTGTATCAAATTTCATTTGAAATGTTTGCAAAAATCCAATGATTACTATGGTTATGTTACATTGGGGTATGGGGTACCCAACACCTGACCCGATCTGTTTTGTTGGTTTTTTTGCAGCCGTGGCCTGAGAGCTGGGGTTAGTGGAGTTGGGCAGACACATAGGTGGAGCTTAGTGGAGTGGCCCAGGCCCCTTTAAAGGTGCCACTAATGCAGACTATAGCTCCATGGGTTGGTTGCCCCTGTATTATCAAGAAATGGCTATACTATATCTTATACTTTGGCATGTTTCAGCTGTTACTTTTGTTTTATACCTGTGCCTTATGGTGTTTAGGTTTCAGTGGTCTCTGCAATGGTTCTGCTGAATTTAGTTTTTTATGTTAGTTCTGCTTTTTTTCTGCAGGTTTTCTTAGGGGATGGATAGTTGGGGAAGTCACATGATACGAGTTTCATAACCAAATAAAATCATCATTTGAGCATTTTTAGTTGTGAAATCTTTTGGAGAATTATGCCAAACTGTTTTTGTTTTAATGTCTTTAAAATGTGTTATTTCTTTATGAATTTCACAGGTGTTTTGTTTGCGTTTCTGGACATTTGGTCTACATTTCCCAGAATACAGTTCTTTGGTTTGCACCTATTCTAAATGGATTGGATGCATCACAGACCTTGGAAAGTATAGTGTGATTCGTAAATCAGAAACATGGCTGGGCGGTAAATTTGGAATTATACTGCTTATTTAGACATGATCAAGTAAATAAGAAAGAATGTGGGAGGGGTATGTTTGTATGTCAAACAAGAATTGAATCCAAAGATGGAATAGATAGGGGTAAAAATGATAAATGATAAGGCTGAAACAATACGGGTGGAATTGAGCTCGGGAAGATGGGTAAATTAATTGTAGGTGTCTGTTACCAGCCGCCAAATGCCAATGAGGAGGTGGAAATTCAGCTCCATGAGCAGATGGTAAGGGCTGCAGGTATGGGGCACGTTCTGGTTATGGGGGATTTCAATTACCTTAAAGGGCATGTCCACCCAAAAATGTAACCTGTAAGAAAGAACCCCTGTCTACAAGTCTGCAATCCACTGACATTCTTCTGTTGCTGCAGCATGCCCTTTATGTGCATGAGCATTAGCAGCGGAGGCTTGTTTGGAAATGCCATCAGCCATTACCAGGAAGTGGAATGGAGCAGCGGCGGAGGATCGCGGACTTGTAAGGCTCTTTTCTCAGACTGTGAGCATTATTGGAACAGGTGAGTGAAATGAAAATGGGGTTTGGGGGGGGTCACTCTTAAAGGTAACATTTTTGTACATGGCGTGGATGTGCCCTTTAAACTGTATCAAGTTCCTAAATTTGCTATATGAGCATTTTCTGTCACAGATTGTAGAAGTTCCTACTAGAAAGGATCCTTCCTAAGATCTGGTAATATCTAATAGCCATGAGCTCATTTTGGGGATGAAGGTAATAGGAAGCTTAGGGAATAGTGATCATGATATAGCGTTTAATAATATAGGTTGCAAAAAACAAAAGTGCATTGGGTTAACAAAAACTAAAAGGGTTATTCAATAGAAGTTCTTATCGTTAAAAAGAACTTTGCCCCAACCAATCAGATGTTATCTTTCAAATATTAAAAAAGATCTGATTGGTTGGAGCAAAATTAGCACCATTTTAAACAATTAGAACTTTTATTGAATCTCCTGTAAGTTTCTAAAACGAAAAAAATATTCAACATTACTGGTATTAACACACATGCTGTAGCTTTGATTGAACCAACGATACTTTCTGATTGCCATTTGGAGTCAGAAAGGAATTTCCCCCCTTTTCATCTTTTTTTTCTCCTTCCCCTGGATCATCTTTTAGGTAGAGTTAATGAGTAGGCTATAAATAAAGCTTGGACAAGATGGACAAATGACTTTATTCAACCTCGATAACTACATAACTAGGTTACTATATATATACAGTAAGAAGTTGGGTACTGCACACAGGCTTGATTTTCAAATTGCTTTTTAATTATCTTCAATACAATATCATACATAAGACATATATTACATTATACATTTTTCCAATACACTTTATATACAGAAGACAATCTATACCCAGGCTTTTTGGAAGGTAGGAGTGGAGCGGTTATTTTAAGAGTCAGATTGGGTGAATTTTGTTATTTGAGGGTGGACATGCCCTTTTTTATTCAGGGACACACATGCAGTGTTTTAGTCCTTCGCCTTGAACCTTTATAATGCCAAAAATATATATATGCCTAAAAATATTATTAAAATCAAGCAGTGAATGAATGTCAGTAGATGTTCAGACTGGAAAGGAAAAGTCATAACAGAGCTCCCGTGAAATGCTTTTAACAGACCGAGTTGATTTATAAATGAGAACATAGCAGTCAAGGCTTCATTCAGAATGAAAATGAAAACAGGATCCAAAGTGCAGCTGGTGAAATGCAAATATTTGGGGAAGATTTCAGCCCACACTTTTCTGGTTTGAACTTTTTAAATAAAATTATTACTGGAGATAAAACTGCATGACTTACTAAAAACCAACAGCTACTTGTACTGCAGGGGATCCCTGTAATTAGGGAATGTAGATTTAATTATTATAGCAGTAATCTAAGCTTTAGTCATCGTTATAGATATTATATTACCTTTTGCGTAAGATGAGGCATCATTAAATCCTCCAGGATTGCTGCCTTAAACCTTTTAATAGTTAATATTCTTGACTTTGCAGTGACATTCTTGCAGTGAAGCGAGATCACGAGTGTCCGTAATCCACCACAGATCCTGAGTAGAGATGGACAAACTTCCTAAAGTTTCATTCATTTTCACATTTTCGAACTTCAGTAAAAGTTCGATAGTTCAAGGTCTGAGGAACACGTACATCTCACCAAAACTTGTTCAAGGTCAAGCTATTTTGAGCTTCCACATTGAGTTTTCAAGGGTTAATGAAATCGAACGTCACATTCGAGGGTTGTCGCCACATTCGAGGGTTACCAAACTCTGCATTTGAGGGGTATGGCCGAATTTGAGGGTTAGCAATGTCACATTCAAGGGTTTTCTCCGAATTTGAAGGTTAACGAAAACCGCATTTGAAGTTTATGGCTGAATTCGAGGGTTAGCGAATGCCACATTCGAGGGTTATCGCTGAATTCGAGGGTTAGCGAATGCCACATTCGAGGGTTATCCGCTGATTCGAGGGTTGGCGAATGCACATTCCGAGGGTTATTCGCTGAATTCGAAGGGTTGGCGAATGCCACATTCGAAGGGTTATCGCTGAATTCGAGGGTCGAGCGAATGGCCACATTCGAGGTTATCGCTGATTCGAGGGTTGCGAATGCCAATATACATTCGAGGTTATCGCTGAATTCGAGGTGGCGAATGCCACATTCGAGGGGTTATCGCTGAATTCGGAGGTCGGCGAATGCCACATTCGAGGGTTATCGCTGAATTCGAGGGTCGGCGAATGCCACATTCGAGGGTATCGCTGAATTCGAGGTCGGGCGAATGCCACATTCGAGGGTATCGCTGAATTCGAGGGTTGGCGAATGCCACATTCGAGGTTTATCGCTGAATTCAAGGGTTGGCAAATGCCACATTCGAGGGTTTTCGCTGAATTCGAGGGTCGCGAATGCCACATTTCGAGGGTTATCGCTGAATTCGAGGGTCGCGAATGCCACATTCGAGGGTTATCGCTGAATTCGAGGGTCGGCGAATGCACATTCGAGGGTTATCGCTGAATTCAGGGTCGGCGAATGCCACATTCGAGGGTTATCGCTGATTCGAGGTCGGCGATGCCAATTCGAGGGTTTCCGCTGAATCGAGGGTGGCGAATGCCACATTCGAGGGTTATCGCTGAATTCGAGGGTCGGCGAATGCCACATTCGAGGGTTATCGCGGAATTCGAGGGTCGGCGAATGCCACATTCGAGGGTTATCGCTGAATTCGAGGGTCGGCGAATGCCACATTCGAGGGTTATCGCTGAATTCGAGGGTTGGCGAATGCCACATTCGAGGTTATCCGCTGAATTCGAGGGTCGGCGATGCCACATTCGGGGTTATCGCTGAATTCGAGGGTCGGCGAATGCCACATCGAGGGTTATCGCTGATCGAGGGTCGGCGAATGCCACATTCGAGGGTTAATCGCTGAATTCGAGGGTTGGCGAATGCCACATTCGAGGGTTATCGCTGAATTCGAGGGTTGGCGAATGCCACATTCGAGGGTTATCGCTGAATTCGAGGGTTGGCGAATGCCACATTCGAGGGTTATCGCTGATTCGAGGGTTGGCGAATGCACATTCGAGGGTTATCGCTGAATTCGAGGGCGGCGAATGCCACATTCGAGGGTTATCGCTGATTCGAGGGTCGGCGAATGCCACATTCGAGGTTATCGCTGAATTCGAGGGTTGGCGAATGCCACATTCGAGGGTTATCGCTGAATTCGAGGGTTGGCGAATGCCACATTCGAGGGTTATCGCTGAATTCGAGGATTGGCGAATGCCACATTCGAGGGTTATCGCTGAATTCAAGGGTTATCGAACGCCGCATTTGAGGGATATCAAAGGCTAAAGTCAAGGGTTATTGATTTGGAAATTTGTGAAGTCAAAGTCTGCGAGTTAGAAAGGTCCAAATGTTCATAGCTTGAAGAGTCAAAAAAAATTTGTACGAAAAATTTAATCTCCAGTTCTAGCCCATCCCTAAACTGAGCATGCACAGATCAATAATGCTGTAGGAGGAGCAGGACTTCCATTGACCTCATGTGTAGTCACTCTGTGCACTGACATACATGGCTAAAGGTGATAATCTACAGAAATACAAACTTTTGGAGAATCTTAGGTAGCAGTCCTAGGTGCTGAATTGCTGTTTTATCTTAGCCTTGTTTAGCCTTATCTGATAAGGGCCAGAAGCATATCACCATCTAAAATGAATTGAAACTCTGCAGCACATCTGTATTAATGGGATAATAGATACAGAAATGCCTAACGTATCTGTATAATGGGATAATAGATACAGCAATGCATAACGTATCTGCATAATGGGATAATAGATACAGCAATGCATAACGTATCTGTATAATGGGATAATAGATACAGCAATGCATAACGTATCTGTATAATGGGATAATAGATACAGCAATGCATTATGTATCTGTATAATGGGATAATAGATACAGCAATGCATAACATATCTGTATAATGGGATAATAGATACAGCAATGCATTATGAATCTGTATAATGGGATAATAGATACAGCAATGCATAACGTATCTGTATAATGGGATAATAGATACAGCAATGCATAACGTATCTGCATAATGGAATAATAGATACAGCAATGCATAACGTATCTGTATAATGGGATAATAGATACAGCAATGCATAACGTATCTGTATAATGGGATAATAGACACAGCAATGCATTATGTATCTGTATAATGGGATAATAAATACAGCAATGCATAACGTATCTGTATAATGGGATAATAGATACAGCAATGCATAACGTATCTGTATAATGGGATAATAGATACAGCAATGCATAACGTATCTGTATAATGGGATAATAGATACAGCAATGCATTATGTATCTGTATAATGGGATAATAGATACAGCAATGCATAATGTATCTGTATAATGGGATAATAGATACAGCAATGCATAACGTATCTGTATAATGGGATAATAGATACAGCAATGCATTATGTATCTGTATAATGGAATAATAGATACAGCAATGCATAATGTATCTGTATAATGGGATAATAGATACAGCAATACATAACCAGCAGCAGAATAAACTATCTAGAATGTCTAGAACTACCCCATGTTTACTGAGTGTCTGTAGGTTTAGAGCATTATATCAATCTGTAGAACATCACAAAAAGCAGCAGCTGATCACTACAACCCTGGGCAACAATTTAAGGTAAGAGTACTATCTCCTACTTCCCAGAGTATTAAAAGAGGAGCTAATGGAAGCCAACTTACTCCCCTTCCTGAGATCCCTCTCTGACTTGCGCCCCTCTCCGCAGCCTCTGTATTCTTGGAATCCTCCCAACCATGGAGAACTCACATGGTCTTGACAGCAGGATGATAAGCAGCAAAAAGAGTATTTTTGCTCCAACAAATAAAATCAGTTTACCGCATCTCGTGTATTTAAAGGGATATGTGGAATGCCTCTGTCTTAAAGGGCATGTTCATTCCTCAAATGAAAATGTATATATTTGTAAATCACCCACTGAAACCAAAAACCAGCTGATAAGTGTAGGGCTAAAAAAACTGCTTAGTCCATTACCTGCCCCCAACCCCAACATATACAGTATTTAGCATATTATTATCTGCATAAGTATTTAAGGATAATTATGAATTTTTTCCTCCATTCTGGCAGAGTAAGATGACTCCTCCCCTTACTTCAGTCAATCAAGACGGTGACTGCTGACATCACAACTGACTGCTGATTCCCCTGCTGCCTCCTTTACACATGCTCAAGCTTAAAAAAAGCTCTGTGAACCAAGGGTGGAGCCAGATACCTTTTCCATAACGGATTTTTTTTTCCAAGTGTGGACATACCCTTTAATGAATAATGGCAAGTGCTACGTCATTTTAATCTTCTGTTTCTCAGCTTTATAAAAAATCATTTTAGTGGAGCAGTTCCGCTTTTAGCCAAACTTTACCTTTAAACATTCTACAATCAATACAGTTGTGATCAGTTTTCTAAATATTTCATCACTTTTGCTTAAAGCCAAAAAAAAGGGGATGTGGGGAGTGGAGGAACCCTCCATCTATATTTATAAACTCAGATGAGCCGTCGCTGTATTATCTTTGGTTATAAATATTTTAGGGAAAATAAAATGAACAGTAAATGTGCATCACCGATCCATAAAATCTGGAAATCTTAGGGAAAATGTCTTTATTTTAGCAGTTTCTGCTCTTTGCAAGGCTTCTACCCATTGTTCTATAGTACCCATTAAATAGATGGTTTATGTAGCCATTATAAATGGACTTCTAATTTCACATTGTAATACTCTCTGCAGTTACAAGCACAGTAAATAGCATCCACTCTATCTACACGAGCAGCGGGGGATTTTAGACATTCTGGACGGTTTTAAGGCTTCGTCAGGACACCGTTCAGGTTAAAAACAAAATAAAAGGAAGTAAAAGGGTCTGAAATATCAAATCATTGTCTGTGCTAATGCAAGGGTATCCACTGTGAAAGTTATTAAATCGACACTGCAATGTGGTTGGGAAATTGAGAGCTTAACAGCAATGATATGCTTAGTGGGTTTAAATTAAACCTACAAAGTCTAATTATGTGCTAGTTGGCTTAGGCTAGTAGCAAATCTTAAATGAAATTGGAATGTTAAGTTTAAAGGGGAAGTTTAGCACAAATACATTTCCTTTCAAAAGAAAGAGTATTTTCTCATTTTAGCTACCATAATCTGCCCATTTAGTGATCACATTAATGCTTTCAAAGTATTGACTTCCTGTTTGCAGGACCCCTAATAGTGTCTGTTATGGTCCCAGTCCCTGGGTTGATTCAGTTGCTCAGTAGAGATCTGAGCATGTTTGACCCATGGAACAGCCAATCAGTAGAAATTACTGTTAGGAACATTCCAAGGATGTGGTGCATCCTGGGAAGAAGAAATTATATATTATAGTTTGGGGTCATGCCCTTCACTAGATGTTCATTACGAGCAGGACTTGATAATACAACGTTATTCAGATTGGAGTTTCACTCTGTACCTCTATATACTTCTATAGATCACACTTACTATTGATAAATCCTTTCTATCAGTAACCTGAATATTTCCGTTATGTGCTTTAAAAGGAAAACTAAAGCATAAGTGTGTTAATGAGCCTTGATGAATTATATCAATCATTTTTGTCCAGGGTTGACCCTACGTTCTTTCCTGGGAATACCAGGCTTTGCCCCGCAGGAAGGTTTGGGTGTTCCAGGAGCAGTATCCACCCTGGACTCAGGGCACTGGGAGGTTTATTTTATAGCAATCTGTTGATGATATTAGCAGGATAACTAATTATGTTGTTGTACTTTAGTATTCATCAGACTTAGGGAATATCATCATTTGGCTGTATTTAAATAAGAACACTGCATTCCTAGTAGATGTGGAGACTTGTAGTTCATTGATTTCTAACTGTCCTTGGACGGAAAATTACACATATACAGAAACTGACTGCTTTCTAGAAGTAAATCCCCCTCAAGCTCCTCCCCCTCCTTCTTTAACATATTTTCTCCAGTGTCAGACATGGGGGAATTGTCAGTGACAATGGCTTTGGGAGTAGCCAGAAATAAATCCCCCTGCTTTCTGAATTGACGATTCTACAGATACCAGACAAATTCTTTCACTGATAAAAGGAATTGGACATTCTTTTCCCTGGTTTATCACATATAATATTGTGTCAATACCAATGAAACATAAACTGTTTTCTATGTGTGATATGTGTGTGTGTTGATTTTAGGTTATTTCATATCTGTAGGAGTTGCCATATTCCTTATCAGACGAACCAATTACTGTAAAATTCCAGTGAAACAGTGGCCAATATTTTGTTGATTGCATCTAATTACTCACGTGATCAGTCTAATTTAGTAGGTCCATGCTGCTGGTTAATCAGGGTCGATCCTGTAGTCTTTTATGGGCCACAAAATTGATTGGTCTCAATAAGAAGTGCGGTGTCCTTTAATTTATACCCCACAAACCTTCCCATTTTGACTACGACAGATCCACTAACTACAGCTGTTTAATACTAAGAATGGTGACCGATCAAGATAGAAGGTAACCTAGTCTCCCTTGGTTTTATTACACAGGCGGAATAATGTTTACAAGTCATAGCTATGGTCTGTGTAATAAGAGTTAATATCAGTCGTTCCCCGTCACTAACCACACTCGAAGCCCCTGCAATGCGAATTAATACAAAGTTTATCTGTTGTTTTCCCTCTGTATTTTGTATTGTGGAACAGTTGGTGGTTTAGCTCTCCGTCTCAGGGGGGCTATTAGCCTAGATAGTCTACATTTTCCCACTTATCAATTATGTAATTGGTTGTAGCTGTGTAAAACCGATTACTATTGGCTGCAATTAAACTGAGATCTATCTAGAATCTCAGGGTGTAGAAGTTCCAAAGGAATGAGTGTTGGTTATTGCTGATTGGTTGGTAAAATGTCCCATGTTCCTACATTGGGTTGTTGCCAAGATACTCACAGTTCATTTCAACATGGATGATACAAATTTCCCTGGCATTGTCAGGTTTAACAACATTTTCTAACTGAACTAGCCAGTAAAAAGGTAATGTCTGGACATAATAAATTTACAGCGCAGGAGACTTTTATATATTATATATTTCTAACCCCCAATACTCTCTATATTAATTCAGATTGTGGAGGTCACATAAATATCTCAGTGAGGCCATCTAACTCCATTGTTATCTACAAAAGCTCAAACATAAATCAGTGGTTGTCAGGCTGAGTTCCTAAGATTCCAATGAATTCCCCTGTGGATATAAAGGTAACATCTCTCATAAGCTATGTTTCATATTCTCCACATGTGAAATATTAAAGAACGAGCCCCGAGTCCAAAGGAAAGTAGCCGGTTCGTCCTCTGGGCAAATAATTTGTAGAGAGGCTTAAAGGGAATCTCCTGCCAGGATTTTATGATTCGTGGATAACATTTTCTTATTCTGGAAACCTGATCTGATGTTCCGATTTTTTAAATGTGAAATTGTGGATTCGAGCGGTAACCTTCAAAACAGGAAAATGGTCCAGATTCCCCGGCCTGTTGGCTTAGGTTTAGTAATCCCTTGCCAAGATATATTTCAGCTTAGTGCTTTCATCTGGTATGAAAGTGAACCTTTACCTGGGATCCGCGATGACTGATAGATCTCAGTTTACCCGAAAGGAATGTCAGCAGACTGGGGGCACCGATGAGCCTTTTGGGGATTAGTCACGGTTGTTTAGACAGTGTTGCTCAAGTATCCACTAAATATTTGTGTGGTTATTATAGAGGGGGGAGTTGTGTTGATCAACTGTCCTGTGCTTGTACCAAATGCAATGATTATTCTAGCCCTTAGTAAGAGGAGGTATTTCCCCAGGATAGGAATGAGGTTTTTCTTATTACACCCATCTCCCATCCAGATATCACAAGCAGATACTGACTTATGGACGGTATAAGACTAATACTGCCTATACACTGTCCTCCATTTCATCCATTCCTTCTGCCTGCTGGAACATCAAATGTCATAAAATCATTGGTCCCGGAGTTTGTGCAATAATAATTATCATTATTAATCATTATAATTTACTTTCCTCTGGATTTTTGCTTCTTGAATAATTCTTCTCTTTATTATAAAATATAAAGAAATTAGAAGTTACCTTGGAGTCCCATGACCATATTACAGGATGAGGTATAGGTATTTATATAGTGTTCCATAATGTTAACATTGTTCTATCCTTTGCTACAGGTACAAACCTCATTATAGTAAAATAATTCCTTGTTCCTTTCTGGAGTCCAGTTCCTAAGGCTGGGTACACACTTGAGACTGGTTGGCCAGGACAAACTAATGTCAGTCGCGGCAAAAGTAGCCGTGGACGACAGATTTCCACGAGCCACTGCATGATCGCCTGTGGTTTTCAGAAACGTTTGGAGGAACAAATGGTCACGGACAGTGCAGGAAACCATCCAATATTTCTGCCTAATTGAGCGATACACTGAAATGTCGGTTGGGTCAAAATATTGGATGGTGTATAGCCAGCTTAATACTGTTACCAGGACAATAACCATATAAATGATACATTTCCATTTGTGCTATTGTGTGGCCTCTCTTACTGTCTATGTGATCAGTTACACACCTGTCCCCAATCAAGTAACATTTACTGTTCATGTCTGTAACTCGGCTCCTATTGTTTTAATTCCCTTTCACACTGACACCCCTTGCACTGTCTGATGACCTCACGGTGCCAGATCTGCAGAAGAGGCAATACATATAGTTCAAAGTACATATTATATATTGTCTATATATTGTCTATAAAAATAAACTGCTACTCGGTATCACCATGCTCTATAGCACTCATCTTTTTAGTACATAAAATATACATATATATCTTGCTGTTCCAGAGCTTTGTACTTTTGTACGATAGGGGTACATTATTTTATATGTAGTTATATCATATAACGTTGTCTACATTGATGCTTTTAGGCACCGTTTGTCATCTCCCTACATGGAATTATATTTGTTCAAAGTGAAATGCGTAAGGTTTCACAGATAGAAAATGCTACTCAATGTCCATTAGTGCTAATCTGCCAAACTGGGATAAGAATTTGGCTGGCAAACCACTTAGCCTGTATCTTGTGTCAAATCCTATTGTGTTGGTGCTGGGTTCTAGCAAATCCATGTAAATAGGTTTTAGCTAAAGGACTCTTTTGTTAGGCACGTTAATAGTTTTCTCCCATCTCACAGGCGCAGTGTTGAAATTGAAATTTCATTTTTGTTTTGATTGATTTACAACAGATACTTTTAAGTCAGTTGTTTGTTATTGAAATTGTTCAATACGTTACTGATTCATCTCTAATCCATTAAATGCAACAGGTTTAAATCACTAGGTGGCCCTGTGTTCCTTTGTTGTATATAGAGGATTGTATATAGAATTTTTGACGAGCGGGACTGACTCCATTTTGTGTTTACCCTTTGCCCATTTCTTTTATGCCAGATAAACAGCACAGCGTGCTCTGTAAGAATGGGGTGTTTATATAGGATGGCATTTGTTCCGGACAATACCGCATGCTAATCCGCTATGTGTCACAGTGCCGGAAATATTTCTCGTGTTGTTTTTACCCGAAAGGTTGACGTGTTATTTATCTGAGATAAAAAAAAAAAAAAAAAAAAAAAAAAAAAAAAAAAAAAAGAGAGACACAATCAAAGCATTACACAATTATACAATTATCCATGGCTCAGGGAGTTGGAAATAAACAACTCGGAGCCCATTAAAGGGATACGGGCTGGACGGTTTTCCATTGGAATGTTGGGAGGAATGCATAGACCTTTATCTTGGGTAACATATTGATGCAGCTGTGTGTATAGGTTCATAGCAAACAGTGCTCCATATTCCCTGGCCTGTTTGTAAACTTTTTATGTTTAACCCGAATATGTAGGAGCTGCAACTTGGTTTCCATGTATTATCCCTTTGATGTATTTTAATAACAGGACTCATAAAATTTTTAAATTCACTCCAAAATATTCCTGGCATCCATTGTAGAACTGTATTTATAATCCGGCCAAATTAATTACATGGTATTACAATAAAATCCATCTCTGTTAAAATCAGATTAACTGCAGGGCAGGGCAAGGTCCCAGGACAATGGGTATAGTGTATCAGCATGGCTTTGATGTCCGTGTGACAGGCAGAGAGAAAGGTAGAGAAGAACATGATTAGGAAAAGACACATTGTGTCAATAGCTGTGATCAGGGTTCAGAATCTGGAAAGTTTGTCACATTCCAAACGGAAAATGGACAAATGACAGATTCCCAAAATAATTACACTTGCTTTAATTACACTGGACTTTTTAAGGCGAACCGCAGATTATTACATAGCCTCGGCGCATGGTCCGGTGTTTTAAGGGGGAAGTTTATTTTAGGAATAAAAGAGCATTTCTCATTTCAATTACTATAATCTGCCCATCCAGTAATTTCTCTGTATAAATAAATAGTGTAATAGTGTATGTTATGGTCCCAGTCCCTGGGTTGATTCAGTTGCTCAGTAGAGATCTGAGCATGTTTGACCCATCCAACAGCCAATCAGTAGACATTACTGTTAGGAACATTCCAAGGAAGTGATGCATCCTGGGAAGAAGGACCATTACAGAACCTGAAATGTCAGCTCCCTACTGCATAACGTCTGCATAAACAGACGTGTGTCCTGATTTTCTCTATGATATCATTTTATTCAGTTAATATTAAAGGGGAACGGTGGTCCAAAAATGACTTTAAGTAAATTGAGGTAAATTGATAGGAATTGCTCCCCTGAGAATTTTTGCAATTTATTTCCATTGTTTATTTTGCATAGTTTTGAAGATATTTACATTTTTGTGTGTGATATGGAAGCAGCATCACCAGATCCCCTGCACTTCCTGCTTCCTGCTCTGAAACTGTCAGTCAATGTGTCCTGTGTCTCCTAATCCCCTTTGCAGCCCCCCTGGTTCCTCCCACTCATGGACCCCATGGTCCCTCCAGTTGCAGGCCCCCCATGGCCCATTATCTTACAGCCCCGTGTGGCCCCGCCCACCCACTGGGGGTGGGGCCCTGGCTACTCATGGGTGCCTAAGCCCCACCCACTCACGGGTGCCTAAGCCCCACCCACTCGTGGGTGCCTAAGCCCCGCCCACTCGTGGGTGCCGTGGGTTACTCAGAACCCAAACACCCCCCTCCCCCCCCATAAAACTCTGTGGAATCAGTCTTTTCAGGCAGAGTGAGAACTCTGCCTGAAAAGGCTGTTTTCACACAGTGAAAGAGAAGGGCTGTAGATTCACTTACCTTCTCTGTCAGGAGGAGGAGGAGGGACTTCCTGTCTCCCTCACACGCTGAGGGAGTCTGAGGCTGTGCTCGCCTGTGGCACTGTGCAGGAGAAGCCTCAGGAATGTCCCATGTCAGCCTCCCACCCATTAACTTTGGGCTGTGGAGCACGTAGAGAGGTGGTTGATGGCTCGTTTAAAAGGTAGGAAACTGGCCTTTCATTTAAACTTAACTGTTCCCCTTTAAATACTATAACAGATAACCACAAGATCCAATTATATTCTCAACAAATGTAAATATATATGTCTCCTTTCATTTAAGAAAACTGATATATAATTTGTATGTATGTATAATTGTATTTATAAAGCGCCACTTGGGTACGCAGCGCTGTACATTATAAAATACAGACTATACAAACAAGGGGATGTGCAATTATACAGATAGATAAAAATTAATTAAAAACAATTTCATACATCGGTTAAAAAAGCATATATATAAATTATGTATAAATGGATATAAGTGCAACAAGCCATGACACATTAGGAATGAGATCCCTGCTGCGAAAAGCTTACAATCTAATTTAATATATTATATGGATTTGATCAGGAGCCATTTTGTTTGCCCAATGGCTTCTACAATATCAGGCCTGATCAATATCACCAGATATTATCTATCTATTACAGGGATGTCTGCAAACTACAACTCCCAGCATACTGCATCCAGGGAACGCTGGGAGTTGTGGTTTGCAAATATCTGGAGGGCCGCAGGTTAGTAGTGATCCAGGGAAATGTACTATAAATACCAACATGAATAAGGAACCAAAGATGCTTTTCAGGACTCCAAATCCTATGCATGAATTTTATGATATGAATAAATGAGTGGGATTTCCAGCATATTTTCCCACAGTGACCCACAGGATCTCAGAGTGGATTATCCCACCAGTAATTACCGGTATGTATTTCTGGCAGTGAAATATAATGTAAGAAGGCACAGCATAGAAAGGTCCTTCCTTCCTGTGATCTATACCCAATGAATAGTAATGGACAAGGCAATCATAACACTTCAATGAGACATCGCCATCTAGTGACCAGAAACTAGTCACACATATTATGACCAACACTGAGTGTCAGCTAAACCTGAGTATGTGTTGGGGAACTGGGTAAAGGACCTGTCCACTTCAAATATACAAACCTACTAACCTTCTTATTCAGCGTGACCCCAAACTGCTCAACATTAGAACCCTGAGTGTCACCAGTAGCTGGAATGAAGCAAGGAAGGTTCTCCTGAATCTCCTTGACCTGTCATTGATCATGGTCGTGACATCATGGCCAATGATTGCCTGAGGTTTTCCTAGGCATGGCACTGTCTATACTCGAGCTTGAGTCTGGTGCAGTACACATACTTTAGCCTGTAACTAGCTCAGAGGGCAGGGGCTGGTAGTTACTGCTAACACTCTGAAGTTGATTGGTTGGGGCTAATACTAAATAAGGGGAAGGGTGAACATGTCCTGTAATAATAATGGCAAATGTACTTTTTGTTTAGACAACCCAACTAAACCCACCCAAATCCCACCCTCTTTTTATCACATGACTCTATTTTGCACCACAATATACTGACCCTTAGGTACAGACATGAGATTTACTATAATAAAGTGTTTATATTTATAGGTGTTCGTGTCAGGTGATCCACATATGACATCATATGACTCCGATTGAATGTAAACCCTATGCTTTTCTACAGAGGAGTCACACAGATTAAGATGGAGGGTGGCAGCTCTGTTAAGTATTAGGTAGTTTTCCATGATCTACCTTTGCCACCCCTCACGCAAGTGTCTTCTGTATGTGACCCTCTATGTGGAAATTTGATTGCATCATTGGGTGAAGCTTTAATGTCTGGACCATGCTTCACTGTGACTTTAGCCTGACCATAGTGACACCATTGCATTGTGTGCAAGGCATTCTGGGTAGCTTGTAGACAGTAATGGGAAACAGCAGCTGGATGCTCCTTCTAAGAATCCCCCTGTGCTGAGACCCTGTCTGTGTTTGAAGCTCCCGTCCCTTTGTACTCGTTACAGTACAAGCTTTGCAAACATGAAAGGGCCCTGTCAGCCTAAATGTAAATAGCCGATTGTGCAGAGTTTACACTGGGGAGAAGATAAAGGGAATGTGCAGGGTAACAGATGTAAATCTATAGAGTTACCGTCACATTCCTCACCCAACTGGCACAGGCTGTACGTTCCACCGCCTGCACAACACCCCACAGCTCGCCGCCATCTACACTGGACATGGCTAACAGCTGGGATCCCTCATTACCGCCTGGCACAGGGGCCTGGGAGAGTAAACCAGAGGGAATTGTTATGGAAATTATGGAAAGGGAATTCAATGTTATGATTTGTGTCTAAATATTCCATAAATCACACGTATTGACACGAGAGGGGGAAAACCGTCGTGGTATCTGGGAACTATAACAATCCTTTATAAGTAGCCCACACCTGGTAAATATGCCTTTAACACGCTGTTCTTTTCTAACCCTCTCCTTAATACTTTTATATTTTTGTCCAATTAGTCGACATTCCTCCCAGCAATAACATTACAATTGATTGAATGTTCATGACGGAATGTTAAGCCAGTGTATGGCTAGCATAAGAGTACATGGTGTGAGTCAGTTCTCTAATTCTAGCCTTCCCAGAATCCTTTGCCCCCTTAAAGGTCGCATGTTCCTCTCTAGCAGGGAGATTTAATAAAAGTTCTTCAGGGTTATTCAATAAAAGTTCTTATCGCTTAAAATGGTGCTAATTTTGCTCCAACCAATCAGAACTTATTTAACATTTAAAAGCTAACATCTGATTGGTTGGGGCAAAACTAGCACCATTTTAAACAGACGCGACTGCCGGTCCCGCCCCTCTGCTTGCATTCTCGCAAGCAGAGGGCCGGCAGTGCAGCGGAGGAACGAGGGGAGGTAAGTAAGAGTTTGGGGGGCTTTTGCAAAATACTAATCATGCGGTTGGGGCTACCAGACATGGGGGAGCAGCATATCAAAAGTTATTTTTAAGGGTGGACATGCCCTTTAAAGGGCATTTCCACCCTTTTTAACAACTTTCAGCCACTAATAGAATAGGTTCCCCCAGCCCCAACCACCATAAAAATAATTTAAGAAAGGGACCAGATCACCAAGACACTGCAAGCAGGGGGCGGGACCGGCAGTCGCGTCTGTGATTGGCTGAGAGGCAGCCAATCACGGACGCCGCTGCCGGCTTCTCAGAATGCCGGTGGAGAGAGGGAAGGTAAGTAGAGTTCTGGTCACTTTCTTAAAATTATGTTTTTGCGGTTGGGGCTGGGGGAACCTATTCTATTACATGGGCAAGGGGTTTTATGGTAGTGGGAGGGATAGCAAGACGGGAGGGAGAGAGAGGGGGAGGGAGGGGGAGAAGGGCTGCAGTACGCATGCCAAACTTCTCCCGGAGGCCAGGTAGGAGGCAGAGTCCTATATGGACTCTGCTATCCTGCTGGTGGGCAGTTTTTGGGACTTTGGGGGGGACTACAGGAGAACCTTATGGAGCTGGGATGTAAGGTAAGGATTTTACTACACTACATGGTTGGGCCAGTAGTGGGGGGGGTTATAGTTTTAGGGGTGGACATGCCCTTTAAAAAAACTCTCACCAGGCAAAGGTCTGTGTGAACTAAGTCTTAAGCCTCGTACACACGATGTGTACACACAATGCACAATGTGTCCGTACGTTCGTTTCAGCCGATAATCGGCCCGTGTATGGGCCCTTTATCATCCGAAAAGGCTGGTTGTTCGGTGATCCACCCCGTTGGGTCAGGCAACGATCCCCAAATGAACGTCCGTTTTGGGCAATAAAATGCCCATACACGGGCTGATTATCGGCCGAAACGAACATTTGCACGTGTGTACGAACCTTTAAAGTGTTTGCTGTCCCAATTGTCCATTGTCTTTGTCCATCCTGGTCTGATCTTTCTTGTTCCTATCATTTGCCACAGAATACAGAATAAAAATAATTGCAGTGGTAAGAGTGTGAAAGTTAATTAGTGAGCCAATAGGAATAACAAAAACTTTGGGAGTCCTAAAGTTCTATTTAAACAACATTAAAGTTTTAGGCAAAGTTTCTAGAACAAGTCTAAAGTTGGAATTTATCAAAAAAAGACATTTAATTACAGATCTACTGGAATGAAACATTTCCAGTACAAATTAAAATACAACGAAAAACAGCTAATTATTACAATACCCTTAGCAGCAACATGTACTGTGCTTATAATTATTATTCCCCTTGATTGTATCAGCTTCTTTGAACAGATTAGTGTTTTACTTATCAGCATCCCCAGCAAACATCACTCTAAAAATCAGCACAATGTGACCTCCACCTTTCATGCCCAAAATAAATGGCTTTGGTAAGTGAGACACTTTTGCCTTTTTCCGGAGGAAAAAAAAAACAATTTAGGGCTGTTATCTTTAGGAAAATGAATAAGTGCAGTGAACATAAATAAAAGCATAGTTAATTAGCCGTATTTAAACTTGAATGATTTTTATCACCCCCACGAGAATCCATCTAAAGTTTAGACGGCCCAAATAATTATTTTCCTATCAGAAGAATAATGTAAAAACTGAGACGTTACAATTAACATTGACGTATTAGTGCTGATACCCAAGAGAGCACTGGGGAAAAATGTCATTCGAGAAATGCTTTTCAAGGATAATGCACAATAGAAACATTCTGGAAATATAAGAAAAGATCAGTTTTTATAAAACATCTTCAAAGAACTAAGTATAGTATAGTATAGTGAAGCATAGTATAGTATAGTATAGTATTTGAGGTTGAATAAAGACATACGTCCATCAAGTCCAACCCATCTAGCAATATCCTCATTTCCTGCCTAACTGTTGATGCAGAGGAAGAGGAAGTAATTATTGTAATCACATTCTAAATAAATATACAACTTTTGGAATATCTGTATATAGTGGTAGGTCAGGGGCAGAGCCTCGTCCAAGGGACTGCAGAACTTCAGGGAGGCCCAGACAGTTATATCTTATAAGTAGAAATAAAGCCTTTTGGTGTTTAGGTAATACAGCAAATTACTAAACCAGCATTTCTTAGATATGCGATGCAATATAAGAGCACAAGGCCGCAGGCCAATTTCTTTTATAAAGGGCACGGAACTCGGGGGTGACTTCTAATATCCTTATAATTTACAGTAGGGGATACATTATCTGTAATAATTTCCCCCGTTCCCCCTTAATTATAAGGCATTAGTATGCTCTCCCCATCATGACTCGCCGAGTTCAGTGTACAGCTGCCTGGGGTTTGACTCTTCCTACAGGTGCGTGTGGTACTTCCTGGTTATAACCTACCCCTCTAGTGGATTTCTATGGGAGGAACTGTAAGATTATAGCCTTATAATCTTACAGTTGCAGGAGGAGAAGGAAACCACAAGCCACAAGGGCTAGGTTATAATAAATAATGCACCCGAACTGTAAATTAAAGGGATATTAGAAGTCACCTTGGAGTTCCGTGCCCTGTATAAAAGGTTCTCGGCCTGCGGCCTCGTCATGGTCATGGAACTCCTCAGTGACTTCTAATATCCTTATAATTTACAGTTCGGGGTGCATTATCCACTATATAATCCGCGAATTACTACCTATTATTTACAGTTTGATCCCATTGGAATTCACAGCAAGGGTAGATTATATGCTTATAATAATGCTTGTGAAGGTTCTCATTCATCCAGGTCATGGTATATCTGTTGTATTCAATTAGATCAACTGGACTTGAAGTTTAGTTCTTGAAGACGTTTTACTAGTCATCCGACTGGCTTTCTCAATTCAGAATGACTTGTACAAGAATCTTTGGCAATTATGTACCCTGGAAAATCCCAATTAGCATATCACAGCCAAGTGTTAAGGGCATAATTGCATTGGGGCTAAGAGGTGTTATAGGAACGCCCAGGGTAAGGTGTCAAAACAGCATTGTACATTGTACATAATAATCACTTATTGATGTTATAAGAATAGCCAATAATTAAAACCAGTAATGAAACTACAGGGTCCTGGGGCCCCCAGCAAGATTCTAAATAAGCATCTAAACCCACACACACGCACACACACACATGTGGCAAATCGTGTTTATGGAAGATGAGGAAGAAGAAGAGCTTATGATCAGAAATGTAGAATTCCATGACCTGTCAGCCTTGTTCTTTTATATGGTCATGATAACTTTAGATTTTTTCCTAAGAACAGACAATTGCATGTGTGGTTGGGATGTGCATATAGAGAATGAAGGATTAGCTCTGGGACCCATGGGCTGATATATTGTCTTTGATCACACCCCATATTCTAATGTAAACAAAGCATGGTTTTGCAACCTGCACGGACCTGTGGGTGGGCGTGGTAAGGGCATGTTGTGGGCAGAACCAAGAAACGGGTGGAGCTAATCCCCACGGCTCGCTCCCAGAATGGGATGCACTAGTGAGGCCCAAGCATTGGCCAGGTTGGGAACCCCTGCTCTAGCCTCATACTTTTCTGTGGTCATAGGACGCTTCATTGACTGCTAATTGCCTTAAAGGAGAATTCAACTTTTTTTTTATCCTAACGTGAAAGCTTTTCTCCCCAGGACCCCTGTACATTGCAAGATATTTCTCTAGTAAGTCACATTAAGGTATATTTCAGAAGTAGGTTCCATAACTAAGAAAGCTTCTTTGTTATTGCCAGTACAACTCACAACCCATGTAGTCTTCAAAGAGTCTTGTGAGCATGTGTAACTATTAGTCACTGCCCCCAACCCTCTAATCACTGTCTCTATGCATAGAGTATTTTCTATACAGATGCCTCCCAAGTGGCATCCTAGTCTATACTAGCTACACACTGCACATCCCTAGGCTCTAATACGGTGGGGCCACACACTCTCGAAAAGAAATGTGAACTTTTTCCTGAACTGAACTACGTTGATTGACAGATGAATGGTTAATATAGACAATCATGGTAGCATCTAAACAATGATCGCAACCTATAGGACAATGGACTAAGCAATGATTTAGGATTAAATCAATAGTAATTCACATAGTTAAACATTTTCACAGGGCTGACCACAAGATAACTGTAACCCTTTAGTAGAAGAAGAAACTCTCATTGGTAACTAGGAGTCGTTTGCTAACCCTCAAACGTATTTTCGGTAATCCTCGAAAGTATCGTTCAATTTCGGTAACCCTCGAATTTATGGTTCTATTTTTGGTAACCCTCGAAAGCATCATTCAATTTCGGTAATCCTCGAATTCATGATTCTATTTTCGGTAACTCTCGAAAGTATCGTTCGGTAACCCTCGAATGTAGCTTGCGCAAAACCTGACAATTGCCCGCTCGTGTTTTAGAAGTGTTTTAAAAAGTTTTGGTGATAGTGACATGTTCCCCAGACCATTTCCCAGGTGCCACAGCCATTTACAGTAAGTTACCATTGTTAGTTTAGCTGTAAATCACCCAGACTTTTCGAACTATCACTCCCCCATTGACTTTAATGGGTTCGAATTCGAACTTTCACTGAAGTTTGAAAGTTCAAAAAAGGACGAACTTTATATATTTCGGCCATCTCTAAATATTATGGATGTATATAGCTAAAACATCTTCTGAGGTGCTTTGCAACTACATAACATACAGGGTAATACATATTACACAAAGTCATACATGTTACATACCCAGGTAATACATAATATAAGTACACAGAGTGATGAGTTCATGGAAGGACTTCGACTGCAACACCAAAGGTAATTGCAAATAGTGCTATTTATTGGAGTGAAACACAAGACATATTTCGGATACAAGGTCCTTTTTTAAGGTCCACACTTGAAAAAGGACCTTGTGTCCGAAACATGTTGTGTGTTTCACTCTAATAAATAGCCATATTTGAAATTACCATTTGTGTACCATCTGCATCCTCTTTTTCTTTGTGCGACTGAAGGCATCCTATCTACAGCCCAGTAGTGTAAACCTTCTACTATAGTGATGAATTACTTATGGCAATACTGTGATACAATAGGAAAGAGGACCCTGCCCAAAGAGGAAAGTGGGGGTTAGACATAAGGGGACGGGAATCGGTAGGCTGTAAATAGATTGGCAGTGGAGTGTGAGAGGTGGTGGCATCAGAGATAGGCCAGGTTATATGCTTGCCTTGGTTTTAAGAGGTGGGTTTTAAGGTTATGTTTGAAGGTATTAAGGGATGGTGAGTGACGGACAGATGGAGGAAGGGAGCTCCAGAGCAGAGGGGCAGCACAAGCAAAGTACTGAATGCACATTGGAAGATTGGGTGAATGAGAGGGGGATGTCGTTTGCAGAGCGGAGGTTGCGTCTGGTAATCTATTGGTGTATCAGCTCTGAGATATATGGAGGGGCTGTGTTGTTTAGTGCTTTATAGGATAGGGTTTACAGCTTGAATTGGATCCTTTGTGTGGATCCTTTATGTAGAGTTTAAGATACAGCAGAGGGTGGTGGACAGCAGAGGATGAATCTAGACAAACACATTTCACCCCCTTCATTGCACAGGGCTTCTTCATGTACCTGAATGAAGAATAAACAGTAAAACAATTCTCTTAGGCTTGCACATCTCCTTTTCCTCTTCATAAAGAAAATCCAGCCTGATAACAGCAACTTCTTATAGCTGAACAATTCATTAAGACAACTTTATGAACTTTATGACGACTTTATGAACAATTCCATTAAAACTTTTCCTGAAAAGGAGAATATTTTCTGTAGCCAAGTAGAAAACATACACCATACACAGTATTTAAATTCTACCGGCATTTACGCAAACATTGAACCTGGAACAGTGACCTTTCTCATCCCAGCTTAGCACCTTATTCTGCGGTATTTTTATCTTCTGAAAAGAAATGAGTATAAGAGCATTACAGATTCATGGGGAAAAACAGGCTATGTTTGTTATTGCTTCTATGGGATTCATATATTCACATCAACAGAATGTATATTCATAAAATGAGTGGAGAGCCAAAAGAAAGTTCTAGAAGTTGTCTATAAAAGCTGTGGTTAACTGTAAAAATAGATATGTCTGGACACCATTATAGAGATTTCTACAAAGTCCTTGGACTTTTAATGGTAAAGTTATGAAGTCAATAAGCAGAGACCTTTCCATTAATTCTCCAGGGATCTGATAGAATGGGTAACAGTATTATTATGGTAATGTTGATCGTCAACAATTTAAAGGGCATGCTCATACCTCAAATGAAAAATTATATATAGGTAAGCCCTCAAAAAACATTATTCTTAGAAAGCTGACAGATGTAGGGCTAACTTATCCAATAAAATGTTCTTCTCCCCCTTCTATCTGCCTCTCAAATGGTTTCCACCTCCTCTCCAAGCCCTTTGCAAGCTTACACATGCTCAGAGGAGGCAGCTAGGGGAATAGCATTCAGCCACTGGCTTTGGTGTCAACTGGGCCATATTTATAAAGGCACGGTATGGCTTTTAGCGATACTGCGCTTTTAAAGATCGGTTTAACAATAGTTAAACCGATCGTTAATTGACAATTATTTTAATGATTGTTAATCTATGATCGTTATTGTAAATTATCTATAACAATTGTGATAACGCGATCATAGATTTACGATCCTCATAAAATATCATTGCGGTAGTTTACTACCGCATGGTATTCTACGACTGAACGTTTGCCATAAATGTACGGCTGTGGTTGTACATTACTGATAACATGTGGTATCGCTAAATTGCGATACTGTCAACTGTCATATGCATGCCTGAGTATTGCTCACTGAACCAGAAAGCATAAAAACGCAGTCAGGTTAGTCTTACTTCTCTCAGATTTTCAATTATTGCAGTTTTTGATTTGGGGGGTAATTTACCTAAATAGCATTTTCGTTTGAGGGGTCCTTTAAGAGGTGCAATGATCCTATGGGACTGCATGATCGGTCGCACTAACTGTAGGCCTCAGCCACTATTGCCATGACCAACAGACATTTGTCCCGGCCAAGCACTCACTCGTAGCGAACGTTCGGTCGGGACAAATAGTGCGCTTGTGTGTACCCAGCCTTACTCATTTAAGCCCAATATTTTCTAAAAGGAGAAGAGGAGAGAAAAATAAATCAATAGATAGAAAACATGTCGTTGATTCATTATAAGAAAACAAAACAAAATGTTCTTAGTCAGTTTTAACCTTTTGCATCAAACCTCAACCAACTTTAACAGGTAAAAAAATGTTTTCCCTGCAGCCTCTTTTCAGCTTCCAAGGTGAAATATAAGGTACTGGGTAGCTCTACAGCAGCCATGCGGTTCCCTGTGGTTCTAATTAACTTCAGACTGTATTTCCAAAGTGGCAACATGCCATATACTTTTTCACGTTCATAATAATTTTGGCAACGGTAATGCTTTTCTTTTTTCAGTTTGAAAACATGCTGGAAACATTCATTGTAATGCTTAGCGTTGGCTTTGTGCTCCAACATGGAACTTGACCTTTTAGGAAATATTTATTCAATTTTTAAATTGCAGCTCACAAATATATTAGGTGTAGGGCACCTAAACCTGCAATTAACAGGTAAATGATTTTCTTACATTTGTAATTAGGGTCTCTTTAAAACAAAAATCTACAGGCAGTTCTCTGTGATCCTTTTATTGGCCAGAGGCGGATTTTCCATTAGGCACAATATTTACTTGATTTGGGGGCACCTGTGATTGGAGGGGCAGTTGCTGATCTCCCCCACCCCATTTTGATCCCCCACGTATTTTTTTCATATTATCTGACAACCAGGGGCATAGCTACCAGGGAAGAGCACAGGGGGCCCCATCTTCTTATTTTTCAGTGACAGAAATAAACCCCCATTCCAGCAAACCACTGTGAATGAAGCACGGATAGGGGCCCCATCATCAGTTTTGCTGGACGGCCCAGTGATTCCAAGTTGTGCCGCTGCTGACAACCACCGCCCCCATTTAATTACAATATGTCACCTCCCGTTGATTAATACATTTCAGCTGTAAAATTTTGGTTTCAAGCTGTCAGTTCACCAAGAAATGAGAAGGAGGTAGGAGGTTGAGTTGGACGTTAGAAGGAAGGGGGTAGGAGGAGGAGGTAAGCAGACACACACACACACTCTCTACACACACACACACATATGCACCATAATAGACTAATTATGCTTAAAGTATATAGTTATAATTTGTAGGTTGTCTCTAATATACTGGAATGGCTTTTACTTTGCATAATTTGTAACTACTCTGTACAATAAATACTTATTTGATATATCGCTTTGGTTATTATTAACCATAAGGTAACTTACATGGAACTAGAGAAGTATTATTATAAATACACATATGTTTACATTAGAGATCTGTAGAGCTTCTCTGTAGTTGTACATCAGATCAGTAAAGGGTATTTTTACAAATGTCAAATTACTATTGTTTGGGGGGTGGACATACCCTTTAAGTTGTCTTGTGAATGATCTAGGTCTGTCATCATACTGTTTATCATTGCTCTTTATATGAATAACGGTGTTTGTATTTTTAAAGCTGGTGATCGACCCCTGATCGATCCCAAGGCAATTGATCCTGGTACAATCACAAGACTGCCATTGGTTATGGGATCTTTCAGTTCAGTCAGAGCATTTGTTTCACTGATCCTGTTGTCTGGGAATAGCGTAGCACTTGTCGTGTGTTACAGGGGTTTGCACAAAGAACAGCCGATATAGCATCAACCACTCGGGCACTTGATTGACAGCTGAAATTTAATAGGTTTCAGACTGAATATCTTAATAAAAAGGGGACAGATCAACCAATAAATGGTACAGTGATAGTTGGGAAGAATTTTAGTTTCCAGTAATGGTTAATTAAAAGAAAACACATTTCCCAGTGTGCATATCCTTTAAATATGCAAAATACAAAGAGAAAAGCAGAATTTAATACAAGGGAACAAACAAACAAGTTGGAGAGCCCAAAAGGGGCCAAAAAAAGTTCAAACCCAAATATAAAATACAGCTTAATAACTCTTCGGAAACCAAGTGGAGACCCATCTCCCTCATACCTGTGGAGACCCATCTCCCTCATACCTGTGGAGACCCATCTCCCTCATACCTGTGGAGACCCATCTCCCTCATATCTGTGGAGACCCATCTCCCTTATATCTGTGGAGACCCATCTCCCTCATACCTGTGGAGACCCATCTCCCTCATATCTGTGGAGACCCATCTCCCTCATATCTGTGGAGACCCATCCCCTTATATCTGTGGAGACCCATCTCCCTCATATCTGTGGAGACCCATCTCCCTCATATCTGTGGAGACCCATCTCCCTCATATCTCCTGCCATGGCAGAGATATTCTCTATAGAAAACTATAGTAAATCTATGATTTTTTATGCTGATAAGGACGTGTGTATGAAATGCAGGGTCCTTCAATCTAACCTATAGAGAAGATCCCAGTTATACATACAATGTTAATGTACAGATAGAAATATATTAATGGAAAGTAAGCTTTCCCTGTACATAATAAAAATGTCCTACCCAATAAAACGTTAATAAAGTATAAAGGGAATATTGCCGTAACCTTCCCAAGTCCTCAGACAGCTATTGTTCTGCTTTATCGCTGTTTAATCTTTTAATTCATTATTTCTACGAACAGGGGAGACACAAAACCATCATTGGGAGCTTGTTATGCAGAGCTAATGATGGTTCGCTGATCTGAAAATTGGAGATAGAGAACATCATATCTCCCTCCTTCCTCCGCATTATCTATTTACTTAACACATACCAGAAAAACTAGATATCATAGTTTATCCCGTCTCTTCATCTCTTTAATCTCTGCTTACCTTAATCTTCACTTGACTAGAGCTCCCAGCTTCTTAATAGAGATGAAAGAAATGGGTGAGTTTCATTCTGCTGGCGGTTCTGCAGAGCTTATTTAAAGGGCATCTCCACCCTAAATTTTTACTTTTAATATGTTGTAGTCCTCTGCTGCCCGCTCCTAACTGCCGCATTAGTTCTTTAAAAAAAGAAGCCGAATCATACTTACAGCCGCCCTGTTTGCAAGGAAGTCGCAAACGGACCGGACCAGCAACCGCATCTGTGATTGGCTGAGAGGCAGCACCATGGGAGAGAAGGGCTAATGCAGAAAAACTAATGCAGTGGTTGGGGGTGGGCAGTGGTTAGCTACACCATATTAAAAGGATTACACGCTAGGTGTAACGGCTGCAGAGGATAGATCCGGATGGTGAGAGGGAGTGGGGGAAAGGGCTCCACTGTGCATGTCACATCCCTCCCAGAGGCAAGACAGGAGGCAGAGACCTTTGGACAGGAAGACAGCCACTACTCTTCAGCTTCCTGTACTTTGAACAAGCACTGCAGGGGAACTATAAGGAGCAGAGATGTATAGGGTTACATTGTAAGTTTTGGAGGTGGACATGTCCTTTAAATGTCAAAAATCTAATATGAACCCAGTTTAAACAGAGTTTTTCACATTTTTTCACTACCCTGATTTTCAACCGAAATTTTCAAGTTTATACCACTTTTTTTGTTATCAGTAGAAATACGAGCTCTGCAAGGAGCGCATCTTCCCATTGAACAGTTCTGGAGGAGTCTGGATTCTAAAGCTCAGTACATATAGTCAATTTGACGCCCAACAAAACTACCATTTCGGGCGATAATCACGTGTGTGGCCATTTACCCCGACTGAACAGCCACACACATCTGATTATCGTCCGAATCGGTCGTTCATTGCACACTCATAAATCGGCATCATGCAGGGAATCATCCACTTGTTTAGAGCTTTACAAGGAGCAATACTACGAGCTGGTCTTTCATGGCTTTAGGAAAGGAAAGTATAGCAATCCCAAGGGGAGGACCTAGCACTTTAGGTTCCCACCCTGGGTACTTTTAGGGAAGGGTAATTTGGGAGGGTACTGTTGCCCTTCGAGAATTCTTTACTTAGATGGGTTAGGTGGTGGCAGACAGTTTTCCCCCAAGGATCTGTGTGCGAGACAAGCTGGTAGATACAGAAACAGAGAATTAAATAATCATTTCTTCTTACTAGAGATTCCAACATTTTAGTAATGATGATTTAGTAATGTAAAAGAGTCACAATTCATTCAAATGGTAACAAAAACGCCATCTCCAATAGCCATTAAGATTTCTTATTTCTTAATAAATACCCTTAATGTTAATGAAACTCTCTGTTTATCAAAGTTCACACTTTCCTTTTGTGCTATAAATTATTTGGGAATTACACCTCCCAGCATTTGGAATATACAGCTCTGAAATGCAACATGATTTAATCAGACATCATTGTGGTCTCTAAAGCTAATCCATGCAATTTTTGATGAAGGGCCAAACATAAAAAAATTCTGCAAAGCTCTAGCTCAATTAAATAATAGTTTTATAAACGCTGAGGGGTGTAGCAGGCTTAAGCAAACCTAAAACATTACATGTACATTATAGGGCAAGTTGCCTATTAGTTAGCAACTGTCTGAATGCTAATTCTCTAGCAGCCTTCTCTGAGCATGCTCAGGCTCATAACCAGCTCAGTAAATTGCTAAAGGGGGCGTGAACAAATATGCACTAGTTGTTAACACAGACTACCACAAGGGATCTAGGAGCAAAGCAAGCATACTCCAGAGAAGTATAATGATTTCAGAGGACAAGATATGATATCGTAACAGAGGCCATTTTTTCTAAAAGATGTCACAACATTTTCCCTTTAATCCACAGTCATATTATGTGTGCTATACAGGATCATATTTATAAAGAATTTACATAGAAATCAGTGGGGGCTTTTGGGGAATTGTTGGCTCAAAAACATGTTTGTGGATATTTAGATGATGATATTACCTTGGATTTCTTGTTCCTATATTTAGGACTTTGTCTCATTTAGTTCATTCTTCTTTAACTATTCTTTGGTAGATTGACTTTTTTTAGGACTCTCTTGAGATCCAGTTTATGTCTTTAGGTATTCCACCCCGCCTGTGAGTCGTGGAAGTCTCCTTGATTTATGGGGTGGTCTCCTGCGAGACCACCCAAAGCTCCAGCGACCACAAGGACTGGGAAGCTCTGCCTCCGGAAACGCCTTCTTTTTTTTTTGTTTTGTTTTTTTAGTAAACATAACTACCGGTAGCTATTCTAAAATTGTCTTCATTTTTATAAAATCCATTGATTTCATACACTTTGGTCAGTAGTGAGTTGTCTTTTCAGGTTCTGTCCTTCTTCTTCCCAGGATGCACCACTTACTTGGAATGTTCCTAACAGTAATTTCTACTGATTGGCTGTTGGATGGGTCAAACATGCTCAGATCTCTACTGAGCAACTGAATCAACCCAGGGACTGAGACCATAACAGACACTAGTAGGGGTCCTGCAAACAGGAAGGCAGTATTTTGCACTGTGATCTGTGACATCACATGCACCAATGTTTTGCTTTTAATTGAATTAACTTTAAGTCAATTTTCAATATTTTCTTTCCATTAGCTCCTGTTTTGGTAATTGTAAAGTAACACAAAGGGCAAAAAGTATAAATGGTTCAAATTCAGCAACAATCAAATGGAATGGCAAATTATAACGTCTACCAAATGAATCCTTTTCTGAAAGAGTCTTAGTGGAGATTACACCGTGATTTATTTTCCTGCTGGAATGTGAAAGTTACTGAGAGCTTATTAAAGGGGTTGGCTAACGTGTCTTAGACTATTAGACTTTAATTTGTGATCTGTAAATCTATCACACTTGTTAAATAGTGGATTTTTATGGATTAAAGATTTCACCAGACTGAATAAAATCAAGACAAATGATAGGAACAACAAAGAGAGAGGCTGTAAAAATAAATTGGAAATAGTTTCTTTATAGAAGTATAGCACACAAACTATATCACGGAAATGACAGTTGTGACCATTTAAATCCCTTATGCAGGATTTATAGAAGTCTATTTTAATAGAAAATTAGACATTTTCTTTTGCCTAATATTTCCTTTTATATAACTTTGATGTTTAAGATTTCATAGCTTCCCCTATGACTAAGCCCAGTTGATGGGCGAAATGCGTCAGGATTGTATTTCTTTCTCTTTTTTTCTGTTTTTTGATGTTTTGCAGAGCACTGGGTTCATCTCCCTATTACCTGCTATTCCTATGGGTTGGGGGGACCTTAATTGCCCATACCTGTTGCATACATATTGTTCTGCCTGCATAACCAGTTTTTTTATTGTGCATCCCAATCTCCCTTTTAGCTAGGGAACCATATATGTACCAATCTGAGTGGGCTGTACATGAGGGCATCTTCTTTGTACCAATCTGTGCAAGCTGGACATGAAAGCCTTTTATATGTACCAGTCTATGTTGGCTGGGCATCTTGCTGGGCATCTTATATGTACCAGTCTGTGTGGGCTGGGCATGAGAGCATCTTATATGTACTAGTTTGTGTTGGCTAGAGAAAAGTGGCCACAGCACAGGCTGGTAAATATAAGATGCCCAAACAGACTTAAAAATATAAGATGCCCAGCACACACAGATGCCCTCATTGCCATCTTACACATGCTGCCACGTGGTCAGCTTACACAGACAGACATTTAAATAAAATGTACACAACAAAAGCACTAACCACTACCAGTCTGCCTATCTGCCTATTCCTATTTAACTGAACACTTCTATGCCTTCGGTTGTCCATATTTACAATCACAAACTACTCTAATCAGGTTTTAGACAGATAAAAAGAAATAAATTATTATAAATATAAATGAAAAGGCATTTGTGTGTAAATGTGGGATTAGGGTTTTATGGGCAATAAAATAATTTGGACCCTCAATATTATAAAATAAACTATTACTATTTATCTCTACTTGAAAAAAAAAGTAAATCCAAATTACTTGTTGTTCGCAAGAGAAAGCAAAAACACTGTCTGTCCTCCAGCTAAGGAACAAACTAAATGAAACACACAGGATTCTGTGAATCTGTCACATGATCCTTATGACATCACAAGTGACATCATCACTGGCTTGTTTAGTATAAAAAAATTGGGATTAGGGGTTTATAGGTAATAAAATGATTTGGACCCTCAATTTTAGAAAATAAACTTTTACTATTTATCTCTATAGTTTTCTACATACCGATCGCTTGAAAAAATTGAAAAAATCAAATTGCTTGTTGTTCACAAGAGAGAGCAGAAACACTGTCTGTCCTCCAGCTAAGCAACAAATGAAATGAAACACACAGGATTCTGTGAATCTGTCACATGATCCTTATGACATCACAAATGACATCAATGTGACATCATCACTGACTTATTAACTATAAAATGCATTGTTAATAGGATATACTAATTTGTGCTCCTAACATTATAAAAAATATATTATTTATAAAATAAATCCACATATGAATGGAAGCAGCCATAATAGCTCCCTAAATAAGTACAATATAAGGATGTAGCTTATAAATGCTTATAATATACCTTTTCAGTATAATTTTACAGGGAATAATATATCTCTTATTGTAAAATATAAGGATATTAGGAGTCACCAAGGAGTTCTATGACCATATAAAAACATACAAAGATTGTAGCTTCAATAGGTGTGAAGCAACTTTTGAATGTAAATATGCACAATACTGTTAACTATCGATGTATCTATATGTTTTGCCTAAATTGTGACTAATGACTGACAGGCAGGGTTACTAGGGGTTAATTTTGGGACTGTCTGAGTTCACATGATCTAGTCAGCCTATCCCAGAAAAGAGAAAGCGTATCTCGCGAGATCTCGCGAGATAGTGACGTCACGCGCAAATGGCGCTACGCTACAAAAGGGAATACGTTACAATGATAGGCTGTAGTTGAGAAAGCTCCCGTGGTCTGGGTGGAGCGAAACGCGTCCTATGTGACGGACTCGACCTCCTCTCTACCGTTCTCCTATGCACTGTGTCCCCGGTCGTAAGTAGGGTAACCCCCATGATGCTGACATATATGACTGGATAAGACTTTATGACTATGTGTTTATTACTTATAGATATACTTTTGTACACAGTTATAGTTTGTATATATTAATGGAAGTGATTGTAGGGAAATGTGGATGGTTTTAAATGTTTTTAATGGGTATCCCTGTCTGATTCAATAAAGGATTTTTAAAGGATCTTTAGCCTTACACCTTATATCTATAGTATTGATTAAGAGTGTTGCAGACCAGTTCTTTTCTCTATCATTGTAGACTATCGTTTTTCTGAGTCTAGCACCTCCCTATTTAGGTTTACTAAGTCAGTGCCCTAATATGTTTTTTTCCATATAAAAACATGAAACCTTAGGCTTCATAACCAGAAGTTATTCAGGTTATAAAGTGAATATAATAGACACGTTTCAGTATGTCACATGACACTGATGTCATAGCAATTCATTAATTACTGTATAATTCATGACATTGTGGGTGCAGAACATTTGTTTACCTGTGTTTTTTTGTTATGTATAAAAATTGGTTGGAGATTACATACGGTTTCTCATAAACAGAGTATTGTGAGGGAATAGCTTATAGTGGGTAAAATGCATTGATTTTTTACCTTATTTAATATGTACAAATGGGTGGGGGCTGCCATGCTGTTTCGTTTCCAGGGATGTCTGTAGACTACAACTGCCAGCATTTCCCATTTGCCATATGTAGCCGCAAGTTTGACACCTGTGTTATAGTCTAAAAATAAATATAAAGTAAGTGCACAATGGTATTCAAAAAACGTGGTTATGTTATCTCAAACTATTGAGACGGTGCTCGGGATAAATAATAGGCATACAATACAGTAAATTAGCGAAGGGAATAGACTCCCTCCACTTAAGTACCCCAATATAGCACTCGCACACTTATACCACTAGTCAATACACTCGATCCTCCGTTGATGCAAAAAGATATCCTTTATTATATCACAGAAACACACACAATAAAAACTTCCCCTTGACACATAATAAACCCATCATATCAAAATAGTCATAACCTGATAAAATGTAGCCACAACCCTAATTGTCCATACACATACAATGTATCCGATACTGAGTGATCTCAATGTTATTACAAATTCCCTCAGCTGTGAATAAAAGTCCGTATCACAGCAACCTCCTTGGCATAGGGTGACAAATCAAAGTTACTCAGTTTAAAAAGGCAGGTAAATCCTACCGGGCGTCCCCGGCGCTCATAGCAAATGGATCGGACTCTAAGAAGACAATCTGTAGGGGTTGAATCACATTACACATCATTCCGTGGTATAATCATAATTGCAAAGAGTAGCTTTACCGGGACTTGTTAGCGTTGCAGACCACGCTGCACTAGCAACGGAAGTCTCTCACCCTTCCTTCTATGAGTCTTCACCCGGTCTCCTGCTTGTATCCACGATAGCGGTTCACACCCCAAATCTTCAGCGTATTCCTAGTCCGTCCTTACACATCGACGTACGTTTCACCTGTACTGTGTTCCAACAGGTTTCATCAGGATCTCCTGATGAAACCTGTTGGAACACAGTACAGGTGAAACGTACGTTTTCACCTTGCCCATTCTCCACCTTGGCCCTTTCTTTACCCCCATCACCTCCTGAGTTAGCCTTTTGGGAAATCCAACTTCCCTAATCACAATAGAAACTGAAATAAGATGCTCAGATGAGCTTCCAATTAACACATTACATTATTGCCTATACACATCAGTTTGTTTTTCTTCTAATATATTAGCATTCAGTTTACCAGACTCTTTATTGTGTCTCTCACTCTATGTTAATAATATTCTGTCATTTTATTTATTTTCACATTGTTGAAAAGTTATTTTTGCATTAGCCATCAGAAATGACATCAAAAATCTTAATTTGTTTGATTGATATACTGTATTTTATTAGAACAGGCTGAATTGTTCCAGACACAATATATCCTTTCCCCATAGAGTCTGCAATCTCATTTCCACCGCCCGAAGCAAAAACAGATAAATTCATTTGCACAATGTCACATAAAGAAGACCAAAACTTTCCTAATTTAGAATAATGCCTTAGCCTAGTCTTGTAGATCACATAGAAAGTTTGTCCCTTTCACTTATTAAAAATGACATCAAAGAAAATTCAGGAGAGTCAAGATATGATCACAAATAACATGCTAAACTATGAACAAGTCGTTTTTCTGGTACAATTCTGTGAAATGTCCAGTTCTAAAGAAACACATTAATCAAAATTAACCATGCATAAGACAATTACTCTCTTTGATCTGACTGCTCGGCACAGTTCACAGTGACAAAAACATCAGCCCTTAAAGTTTCTGGAAGTTTCTACTACATCTTCAATGGCAATTCATGAATTAAAAGGTATCTTTACCCTAAAAAATCCAATTTTCAAAAATAGTATGGTTAGATACAGCAATCCAGTAGCAGAAATTATAATATGTAACCCATGCTTGCCCTCTGTGCCTGCCTGCCAGCACACTTTCTGCAACATTTAAAGGAACACTAAACCCCCAAAAATAACTCGCCATTCGTTTCTATTATTCACAGGGAGGTGAGAACGCTTATTCTCACTCCTGGGAATATAATGGGGCGATCGGGGGACCTGGCACTTACCTTACCGCCGCTCCACTCGCAGCTGTCCTTCTGACAGCCGCTTGTCCCGACCGCGCCCTATCTTGGCGCATGCGCAACAATACAAAAGATAGAGCGCGCGTGGATGGGAGAGAACAGCTGTTCAGTGAAGGAGCGGCTGCAAGTGGAGCGGCGGGGGTAAGGTAAGTTCCAGGTCTCCCGAGCGTCCTATTATTCACAGGGAGGTGAGAATAAGCGTTCTCACCTCCCTGTGAATAGTAGAAATGAATGGCACAGAATTATTTTTGGGAGTTTACAGTCCCTTTAAGAGAATCAGCAGAGAAAAGACAGCAGGGCGGAGGGAGGGGGAGATGTGTAAGCAGAGCAGTGTCCATGGTGAGGCTGTGCAGAACTTACAAGTGTCGCAGACACTACAAGAAGGCAGTGAGTAATGGAAGGGGGGGGCCAAAACACTGCAACGCACACAGTTCACATTGCAAACTTTACGTTTAGGGTTTTGTTGGGGGGTGATTTACCTGTTAGTAAGTTTTCATTGGGGCTGGACTTGCGCGTTTAAGTGAGCTATGAGATAGCTAGAATGAATAGATAGATAGATAGAGAGACACAGAGAGAGAGAGAGAAGGAGAGAGAGGAGAGATGAGAGAGAGGAGAGAGGAGGAGAGAGAGAGATAGATAGGTAGTAGGTAGATAGGTAGGTAGGTAGATTGATAAATAGATAGAATAGATAGATAGATAGATAGATAGGTAGGTAGGTAGGTAGGTAGGTAGGTAGGTAGATAGATAGATAGATAGATAGATAGACAAATTAGTAAGATAGATATAAGGGTTTTCCTGGTATAGTACAAATGTATCGTGCGTCAGCAAGTAAACAATGCTATTATATGATCTCTGGGGAGCACAGTACTTGTCTGAAAGCTACAATGGATGTTTTTCCAACCTTGTATAACCTCCCCTAGATTGTTTATTTTTGAGCTGGATCTGCAATTTCTCTATAAAGATTTATATATTTTCCTCTAAGAAAGATAAAAATGAATGTTATCTGGATTACAGTAAAGATAGAAAATAGTCTGTTGTTGATGTTAAAAAAAATTACAAATAAATAAGCAAGGAAACCCTGGAAATCATTAATTGTAAAATGTACTGTGTGTGTTGGTAATATACAGCAAAGAAAATTGTTACACTTATAATTACAATTTTACTCACATTTTCTCCGATCCATAGCTGCATAGTACCCAGGGTAGGCACCTAAATCGCTAAGTCCTCACCTCTGGGTACTTTAGTTCGCAATGCAGCCAATGGGAAGACAGACCTCCTTGCAGAGTGCACGGAACCATTGGCGAAATCTCTGAACTGTCCTGGAAGCATGGAGACACTGTAACGGCTAGTCACAGATCCTATATAAGAGACCAGGTGAAGGGGAAATTGTTAGTATGGGTATAATTGCCCTTTAAGTCTCATATTACATTACTTTTGCATGGGCTTAAGACGTGTCACCTTCTGGCAATAAAAATAACCTGCCACAGTCTTGCCATCTCTTAATTGTCCATATATCTCTTGCATCATAAATAATCTGAAAGATTTCTGAGATTTATCCATCCACCAGAGTTAATTTCTTAGGTGCATCTTGGTATATCACCCCCATGGAATATGATTACTTGCTAGTTTATGAAATGTATTTTTCGGTAGCTAATAAAAAGGCAACAGGGATTAAAGTGTAACCCACTGAAAAACATTTTGTTCCTGTCCGTTCTGTATGGGTGACTAGCGATAATTCTTCCATCTTCTCTGGAATTTCTAAAGATTCTTAAGTGACCCAGACGTGATTTGTACGGAGCTGTCAAATGCTGGAGACTTAAAAACAAGCTCATTTTGCATGGTTAATTGAAAAGAGAAAGGTATATAAATCACAGGATTTGTACAGCAGAAAATGGTTAGGGAAATAATAAACAAAACACCTTTAACTAAATAAATTGGTCAACTTTTTCCCCTTCTGTATAATGTTCTGTGTGTCCAAAAATAAAGACTTGTTTTTCAAAACTTTCGTATACTATTCGTATACTATAAAGATGTAGTAAAACAACATTAATAATTGTAGAGAACTATAAACTAGTTACCCTTTAGTATTCTTGTTCTGACAGGATTTGGCCAGTAGGGGCCGCTGTGTAAATGTATAAAAGGGAGAGCAAGCAACCATGCGCTCAGCTTCTTTCTCCTTTCTGGAGTTTCCCCAGAGAAGAGGGGACGAGCCTGGGACCTTAGATAACAGGTAGTCCCGGTTAATGTGAGATTAGATTCTGTTATAGATCACTCCAGGAGTGATGGATAGGAGTAGGGTAGCTAGTGAACAGCTTGAGCTCCAACAAGGAGATTTAGCAACGACTAGAGTCCTGTGTATACCACCCAAGTACAGGGACATAGTGCCAAATACAGGGGTAGAAGATTCCACTACAGTGACCTGGCAGCTGGGGTGGCACTAACAAGCTGATTGTTATTTATGCTGTTTTTGATTCCTCTGGTTTGTGAGTATTTATGTGATATCTGTGCCATTCTATGCCATCTCTATTGGGCTAACTGCAATGCCTTATTAATACTGTTCTGTTAATAAATAAGATACTGTTTAGGTTCAAGAACCACTGGCGCCCATTTATTGCATTCTACCACCAACATATGCGAGGGCCCTGATAAATAAGAGTCTTGAGCATAGAATATGGGTAAGGCTGACAGTCTCTGTAGCAAATTAAGTTCCCCCATTTTACAATCGCTTTACATACCTAATAATAATATAATAATAATAATAAATAAAAATAATAAATAAGAAAGTGCTAATTAATAACCATACATTAAAAGGGAACTGTGGTCTCTATACAAACTATACATGCTATTGAAATAAACCCTCTCATACCTTTTAAACAAGCCTAGGATCTATTGTCATTCAAAGTGTATTGGTGTGTTCAGCCTCCCTTCCTACTCTGCACTGTACTGTATCAGTGTCTCTGTGACAGGCATGGGTTATAAGCTGTCATAAACCCCATCCACAAAAATAGATCTTTCCTGGTGCTAGTTACAGAATTGCAATCATTATCTGCGCTTTGCCTATGGACACCTTAGGGTGAGAAAATCATTTACAGGCTTGTAATTAGCTTTAAAAAAGATGCAGCTGATAATGAACTGTTCCAGCAGTAGATACATGTGCACGTGCTCAAGCCAGGGGTTTGCTGGTGCTGGTGATGTCACAGCTCACTATGTAAGCAGGAAGCTCCAACGTTTATACTGCTGTAACTCTGGATAGACTGCAGCTAGAAGCATAATCTTGGGATCATTTTAAGAGTGTTCTCTTTTTTAATAAAGTTCGCTTGTGTGGAGACCACAGTTCCAATTTATCTGCGTAGAGCAAAGGTCCCATTTTACATAGACTGAAATGATGTACCTTGTTCCTTTTAGGCTGAGAGCAGAGGAGTGTATTTTGTAGGTGGTCTATTTTGTGTAAAATGTATGGGCTGATGCATAAAAATGTGCAAAATATTGTGCTATAAACCTGCAAAAATCAATCAGATCAATTAGTTTTCTAACTGGCGTATCTCACTAAGGCTGGGTACACATAATACAATTTTTTGTCCCGACTGTTCCATCCGGACCGCACAATTGTCCGTGATTGACCGTAGATTGTCCTTCTGATCACTTGTTCGTCCAATCACAAACACATCATACAATAGTTCAGGCCAACTAACCAATACACAGAAATATCTCTCAGTTGCCCAGAAAAATTGCATGGTGTGTACCCAGCGTAAAAAGCTCACATCTGATTGGATGCCGCAAATTCTAGCACAGTCATACCATAAGCGTTGAGTGATATGTGATATCCAGTACCAATTTAAGTCTGTTATAAACCATTGGACTTTCCTGTATAATCTGTGCTTTGCTGTCATATATTAACACTTGCCAATGTTGCTCACATTTTCAAGATACAGCAAAATAAGGGATTCTGGTTAAAAAGCTGTATATCCTAAAATAGAGATGATGTTCACAGCACAGTAAGGAGAGGGATGCCAGCAAAAAGCAACATAATGGATTTTGACTGTCCAGGCCTAAATCGTAAGGACAAATTCCCTAATTAAAGTATATCCAATCTATCTGGGCTGCCAGGCTGCATGAGAGACCTTGTTTAATTTATCTGCAGTGCTTGGATTCTCTTCCTGAGACCTTATTTTGGCACCGGTTTCAAACAGTAAGTGCAAGTCCTGCAATTCCACTGATGGACTGTGTGTGTGTCCCTGCTCTGCTGTGTTGGCCGAATTTGTACCGCTCTAAGGGATATTTTTTAAGGTTGTCGTTTTTTGATGGCTTTATCGTTAACATCTTAGAGTTTGCTAGTGGCCTGGGAAGAAGGATTCTCTACAGGAAGATTGAATGTTAACCTTATTTAAGTTAAAGGTAAGTTTGAAAAGACTTTAGTTAAATAAGCAAAGTTAATATAATGATGTCATTATTAAAGTTCATTTATTTACTATACACCAGTGATGGCGAACCTTTTAGAGACCCAAAAGTGCCCAAACTGCAGCCCAAAACCCAGTTATATATTGCATAGTGCCAACATGATAGTTTAACATAAATACTGATACAAACAGATGCACAGAGACAGATACAGTGTATAGAACTGATTATAGATTAACAGTGAATGTTGTTTGCCAATACAGTATGTAGTAGTATGCAGTGTGCTCTCACTTTGAAGTTGGATCAACCCCAGGGTAGGGGGTGTTTGAATATTTACTTGTTTTGATCTCTCTTGTTACCAGAAAGGCCACGTCTCTCTGCCTTAATGCTAACAACCTCTGGTGAATTCTGTATGAGTGCCCACAGGAAGGGCTCCAATTGCCATCTCTGGCACGTGTGCCATAGATTCGCCACCACTGCTATACACATACAATAAATCTTTTATTGATAATGTTTTATGTACTGGCCTAAATTAATAAATGCATAGCCACAATATTATCGATGACAGTCAGAACTGATAGCAGGGTGGCAACTTTGCAGAAAACAGTTGGCTTTGTTGTAGCCTCCAATGGGAAGGGCTGAACTGGAGTGGTTATGGCTTCTTAAATGTGGCGAGCAGGTAAGTAGATGCCCTTTAAATTGATTTTCTCAATATTGGACATTCTTATAATCATGTGGTTACTGATTATTATTAATGTGGGGCTTGTGTTTTGTATGTTTTTTATGTATGGTGTGTATTTTTAGACAATGCAATATTTTAATCGTAAGGGTCATGCTTGCCCCATTATAAAATGTTATACCGTCCCCACCCCATAACCTAAAGAACACCTACATCAATTACCTGTCAGGTGTTCCTGAAGCTTGGTATAGATAGTAGACTTCACTGGCTTTTTCCCCAAAATTTGCCGCCTCCTCTTAAAGAGAAAGCTGTACAAGATCTTTATGATTAAAGAGAATGCTGTACAAGATCTTTATGAGCTTGTACATGCTCAGATCAGCCGCAGTCATCCATTTACTATGACATCATCTTTCAAGGCTATTGGAGTTTACTATCGCAGCCTGCACGGACCCACTGGTGGGTGTGGTGAGGGGCGTGGTGGAGGCGTAACAAGGCATGACGGGGGAGGAGCCATGCCACCGTGGCCCAGTCGGAGCATGGGATGCTGCACTAGGGCAACATGCTCAGGGCATGCTCAGGACCTGTGTGACCGCATGGGTTGCATTACCAGTGGGGCGACAGCTGGGAGTCTTAGGTCACGGACCTGTAGCTCAAAGTTGTGCATCAGTGCCACAGTTTTTTTTTGGGGGGGGGGGTTGGGTGCTAGGCGCCAGTAACAAATCTTGCATAGGGTGCTATTTATCCTAAGGCCGGCCCTGAACATGCTTTATAGTGAACCTATCTTATAGAAAACTTATATCTGAACGTGATAGAAAACCAATCAAGAACCTCAGACATTGACCCAGCTAGAATGAAATCTGACTGAAAGCCTATTCCTAAAATTCCTAAATTCCTATTCCTATTCGGGGCTGTTACCCAATCCGCCAGGTGGATCATCAACAACCCCGATCACACAGCCGTTAAGGCCAACAAAGTGCCCATACACAGCACGATTATCGTCCATAACACATTTTGCACGTGTGTATGCACCTTTAATTGTAACAGCAACAGATATATCCTTTATTATCAGTTTCTGTGGTCTAGGTAAGAATGTGTTTCAGCCTGAATTTTCCTTTAAAGACCAGCTGTAGATAACATACAGATATAAGATGAATTGTTAAGGTTTCTTTAATGTAATAGAATTCAAGCACAGATAAAAAAGATCTGGATGTTTAATGTAAATCAGAGAGCTCAGTAGAACATTTTTCTTTTGTTCATTTGTTTTTCCCTGGTAGGATTCCCACTTTATACAGCACATCGCCCGATCCAGGCTGCTGGTTTGTGAAATGAATTCTTACACCAACAATTAATTATGTTCCTCTTGCTTTTTCTTTTTCCGTTTCTGCATTCTGCCTGCAATACAGGAAAAGAGACCCATGGGTCCAACGTGGCAGTTAGCATCTGATCTGATAAGGATGGTTAGGCTACTCATTGAACAATCTCATCAAGTCTTGGTTATGGGCTAGCAAGGCCCGTGTGTTAGATATAAACATTTATTTATTCACATCATTCTGTTGTATATGTCACTATTCTATTGATGGGATCTCAGACTCTATAATAGGAGATGGTTCAGCAACCTTAACCCTTGTGTCGTTATACCATTTTATTGCACCTTTTATGGATTATTGACTAGAACATTTAACATTTAGCACTTTCACTAATATTTGGGTAATAAATTTAAATACATTTATACATCACCTTCCTAAAGGATTTGCATTAAAGATATTAGATTTATAATCATGTGGGGTTGAAATTACTGGGGTTTGTTAAAGGGGAAGTTCAGTGCAAATACATATGCTTTTCAGAAAAAAGAGCAGTATTTTTTTAATTCCAATGACCTTAATCTGCCCATTCAGCATTTTGTCTGTGTTTAAATACATGCAACTGAAATACTGACTTCCTGTTTGCAGGACCCCTAGTAGAGACCGTTATGGTCTTGCCCTTGACCCAGCACCTGGGTTGATTCAGTTGCTCAGTACAGATCTGAGCATGTTTGACCCATCCAACAGCCAATCAGTAGAAATTACTGTTAGGAACATTCCAAGGATGTGGTGCATCCTGGGAAGAAGAATGACAGTTAGAACCTGAAATGGCAGCTCACTAATGTCAACAGCAGGGAACAGCAAAGGGTATGAAATCAACTGATTTTTCAAAATGGGAGAGATTATGTAGAATAACTAAGAAGGCATTACACAAACTAACAATTTAACAAATATTGATCATTTCATCTGAACTGTCCCTTTAATATTGCCCCATAAATATATAGTGAAACACCCTGGGCCTTATTCAAAAAGAGGTGAAAAATGACGTGTCCAATCAAATCTAACTGCAGTTGGCGAGTAACTACGTAACATCTCATTGGTTGCTGCAAATTAACAGGCAAATTTTTGCATCTCTATTAAAGGGCAACTATAGTGTCCAAATTCAAACTTTTAAAAACCTCATACTATTTAATTATACTTCATCCCATCCCCCAAGATGTGTTTCTTTTTCCAATCCGTTCATCAGTTTTGTAGATATTACACTTATAAGATTTAAAGATTCAGAGGGAGGAAATGTCAATCAAAGTGAATGGCATGAATAGTCACGCCCTCCCACTGCTGTGAATTACCATATCCATGGTCCTCTCTATGAAGTAAATTACCATATCCCTCTAACTATAAACAGTACAGTCGCTGCCACTATGTGTAAAGGTTCATACACACATGCGATTGCGGGTGCCGACCCGCACTGCACGATGTGTATGAACTGCCGTGTACGGGCACTATTTCGGCTGAAACGGACGTTCAGTTGGGGATCATTGCCCAACCGGCCGGGTAGATCTCCGAACGCGGAACTGTTTCGTCCGATAAAGTGCCAATTCACAGCACGATTATCGCCGACCTTTGATCATACGTGTGTATGAACCTTAAAGGGAAACTATAGTACGTATAGAGTTTTTAAAAAAAAACATTAAAATAAAAAGTACCTGAGGCAGGGAGGTAGGATTGGTGTTTTACCTCCCAATTTTATTTCTATGAGGATCAGCAGGACAAAGAAAACTGCTTCTGCCAGTCTTCCTGTATGCTTAATTAATTTGGCTTGAAAAAGCCAAATTACTGTTCTTTCTATTTAATTTGGCTTGAAAAAGCCAAATTACTGTTCTATCTATTTCTTCTTCTTTTTCTTCTTCCGCTTTTTTGGACCGTATCTCCTCCCAGTTTTTGAGCTAGAGACATGAAATTCGGTACAGACGGAAGTGTGCTATCTTCTAGCTGAGGAATCCGCGGAAGCATTACGGCGTTATCGGCGAATTTCCGGACATTTTTTCCCATAGACTATAATGGTAACAATCCTCAAATGTGGATATTTCAAAACAGTTTTTTTCAAGGTCATAAATACAAATGGTGATACCCCCAACCCCCCACACAGACCCAGGTACACCCACCTACTGACCTACCTTTCCATTCCCATGGAAGCCATATTTAAAGGGTAAAAAAAGTCAAAAAAACTAATTTAGATTTATCCTCAATAAAAGATAGTTTTATGGTTATAAACACAAAAAAGACATACCCCCTTAACCAGACCCAGGTACACACACCTACTTATCTACTTATCCATTACTGTGGCAGCAATACTTAAAGGGTAACTAAAGTAAAAAAAAACTAATTTAGATTTATTCTCAATAAAAGATAGTTTTATGGTTATAAACACAAAAAAGACATACCCCCTCAACCAGACCCAGGTACACACACCTACTAATCTACTTATCCATTACTGTGGCAGCCATACTTAAAGGGTAACTAAAGTTAAAAAAAAAAATAATTTAGATTTATTCTCAATAAAAGATAGTTTTATGGTTGTAAACACAAAAAAGACATACCCCCTCAACCAGACCCAGGTACATACACCTACAGATCTACTTATCCATCATGGTGGCTGCCATATTTAAAGGGTAACTAAAGTCAAAAAAACAAATTTAGATTTATCCTCAATAAAAGATAGTTTTATGGTTGTAAACACAAAAAAGACATACCCCCTCAACCAGACCCAGGTACACACACCTACTGATCTACTTATCCATTATAGTGGCAGCCATATTTAAAGGGTAACTAAAGTAAAAAAAACAATTTAGATTTATCCTCAATAAAAGATAGTTTTATGGTTTAAACACAAAAAAGACATACCCCCTCAACCAGACCAGGTACACACACCTACTGATCTACTATCCATTATAGTGGCAGCCATATTTAAAGGGTAACTAAAGTAAAAAACAAATTTAGATTTATCCTCAATAAAAGATAGTTTTATGGTTATAAACAACAAAAAGACATACCCCCTCAACCAGACCCAGGTACACACACCTACTTATCTACTTATCCATTACTGTGGCAGCGATACTTAAGGGTAACTAAAGTAAAAAAAAACTAATTTAGATTTATTCTCAATAAAAGATAGTTTTATGTTTATAAACACAAAAAGACATACCCCCTCAACCAGACCCAGGTAACACACACCTACAATCTACTTATCCATTACTGTGGCAGCTAACTTAAAGGGTAACTAAAGTTAAAAAAAAACTAATTTAGATTTATTCTCAATAAAAGATAGTTTTTATGGTTGTAAACACAAAAAAGACATACCCCCTCAACCAGACCCAGGTACAACACCACTACTGATCTACTTATCCATCATGGTGGCTGCCATATTTAAAGGGTAACTAAAGTCAAAAAAACACATATTTAGATTTATCCTCATAAAAGATAGTTTATGGTTGTAAACACAAAAAAGACATACCCCCTCAACCAGACCCAGGTACACACACCTACTGATCTACTACTATCCATTATAGTGGCAGCCTATTTAAGGTAACTAAAGTAAAAAAACAAATTTAGATTTATCCTCAATAAAAATAGTTTTATGGTTGTAAACACAAAAAAGACATACCCCCTCAACCAGACCCAGGTACCCACAACCTACTAATCTACTTAAATCATTACTGGTGGTAGCCATACTTAAAGGGTAACTAAAGTCAAAAAAACTAATTTATATTATCCTCAATAAACTTAGTTTTATGGTTGTAAACACAAAAAAGACATACCCCCTCAACCAGACCCAGGAACACACACCTACTGATTTACTTATCCATTACTGGTGGAGCCATGCATAAAGGGTAACTAAAGTCAAAAAAATTAATTTTGATTAATAATAAAAGTTTGTTTTTTTAATCCCATTTGGCACAGTTACATACACCTACTGACCCAACCACCTACTCCATTACGGTTGCAGCCATACTTAAAGGGTAACTAAAGTCAAAAAAAAATTTTGACCATCATCAAAAAATGTTGTTTTTTTTTAACCCCACGTGCACAGGTACATACACCTACTGACCTACCCCTCCATTACTGTTGCGAGCCATACTAAAGGGTAACTAAAGTCAAAAAAATTTTTGACCATCATCAGTAGCTTTTTTTAACCCCCCCTATCCAGGTACACCTGCCTACTGACCTACCCTTCCATTTCATGGCAACCATATTTAAAGGGTAACTATAGTCAAAACAAATTTGACTAATCATGACAAGTTTGTTTTTTTTAACCCCCACCCGACACACCACATACTTGATCTACTTATCCATTACTGTAGGGCAGCCATACTTAAAGGGTAACTAAAGTAAAAAAATAATTTTGATCAACATCAAAAAAGTTAGTTTTTTTAACCCCCACATGGCACAGTACATACACCTACTGACCTACCTCTCCATTACTGTTGCAGCGCCATAATTAAAGGGTAACTAAAGTAAAAAAACAATTTTGACCAATCATCAAAAAAGTTTGGTTTTTTAAACCTCTCGTGGCACAGGTACATACACCTACTCCTCCATTACTGTTGCAGCCATACCTAAAGGGTAACTAAAGTCAAATGTTTTTTGACCAATCATCAAAAAAGTTTTTTTAACCCCAACCTGACACAGGTACACACACCTACTGATCTACTTATCCCATTACTGTGGCAGACCATACTTAAGGGTAACTAAAGTAAAAAAAAAAAAAATTTTTGATCAAAAATCATTATCATTGAAAATGGCGTAATTTTGCCCTAACCAATCAATGTTAGCTTTCTGATTGATTGAATCAAAATTAGCACCACTTTGGGCTGGGTACACACAAAAGTTTTTTTTTCCCAAATAAGCGTTCACTACAAACACATCATTCCCATTCTTGAGTTTTAAAAATCTGCAGCAAACACACATATTCCCTTCCAAAATGCAGCCCTTCAAGCCAAATTCAAAGTTTATACTTAAACTTTCCCTTTCTAGTTTAATATAGAATGGCCAGGGCCATAACCTGGCAGATGAATACTGTATGCGCTGTAGCTCCTCAACAAAACAATATTGGGTAACATGTTGATGTCAGATTGAATCAGTTTATCAATGGTATATATATTTTTATATATTAAAAGACAAAAGAGCAGCACCACTAGGGCCATATTTCTAAACGCACGGTAATGCACATTATGGTACCGCCGCCATTATCGTAAATCACAATGGCAAGCCGTAAATGTACTAAAAAGCATACTGCCTCTTTATAAATATGACCCCTATAATCATTTTCCTGTAAGGCAAGGGTGTGAATCTCTTAAAGGGACGCCCAGTGTCCCACACACAAATTTGAGCCGCACACCAGTTTTCTGAAGAATATAAAGGCTTTTATCAATATGCTTGTGAAGGTTCTCATTCATCCAGGTCATGGTATACTGTTGTATTCAATTAGATCAACTGGACTTGAAATTAGTTCTTGAAACGTTTCGCTAGTCATCTCATGACTAGCGAAACGTCTTCAGAACTACATTTCAAGTCCGTTGATCTAATTGAATACAACAGATATACCATGACCTGGATGAATGAAACCTTCACAAGCATATTTCTAATCATTTTGGGGAGAAAACCCTCAAACTTGTACGGCAATATGAAAACAGCAAGGAAATTGGCAGACTACAGAAACCCCACCTGCGATATAACCTCCGATGCAGACAACAAAGGCTAGTCCCAGTGCAGTATACGTCTGGATTCCACGGTTAAAGGCATCAGAGCTAAACAGATACTGCAAAGGCTCAAACACAGCTCCTAAGTGAACGGGTACGACAGACACATTTATACAGTCGATGCTTTAAGCACAACCTTAGTCAACTAGAACATAACCTGGCCTCACAGCTACCTGTGTCCATCTGGGAAAGAATGATGGAGTTCACACAACAAGCACACGCTTTCTCAGCACTGTAAGGGCAAACAAAGGCAACAGAACAAGTTCTCTATTCTGTCACCCAGAACAGCCCCAAAGGAGAACAACTACCTTGGATAGCAAAAGTAGGGGGAAGTGTCACTTCATCAAACAAGGAGGAATGGGTGAGAAACTTGTCTAACAGGACCCTGACCCAGCCAGAAATGGAAGTCCTTGGTAAGGGCTTGAATTTTGCCATCACCCCTAAAGCCATCCCTGTGGTGGATATTATAGCAGCCACAGAAGCCTCTATCCACAGTAATAAGGTATCACAGAGTGAGGCAGAACAACTTCGCCTTAAGGTATCTGCAGCCTTAGCCAGTGCTAAAACTCCTTCATCTAACCTGACTACACAGGAAAGAAGAGCCTTAACATCCCTCAAGAAAGATTCCAGTATCACCATTCTACCGGCAGACAAGGGAAGATGCACAGTGGTACTCAACACCTCAGACTACCATGATAAGGTGACCATGCTCCTGGCCGATAACAACACATATGAGGCTTTAACAAGGGATCCCACCAGCCTTTACAAGAAAAGAGTCATAGACTTACTACAACAGCTTCAAAAGGATAAAGCCATTGACCGAGCAATGTATCATCGCCTCTACCCTGGTGAGGCACATCCATGCATATATGGACTCCCAAAGATACATAAGGAAGGGGCCCCACTAAGACCTATAGTCAGCAGCATCAACTCGGTAACATACAAGGTGGCAAAATATCTAGCTAACATCTTAGGACCTTTGGTGGGAAGTTCTAAGCATCACATCCAGAACTCTCAGGATTTCACCAACAAGATTGAAGATATAGTACTCGGTGTAGAAGAAACTATGGTGTCCTATGATGTGACATCTCTCTTCACTTGTATACCCACCAAGGAGGCTGTTGACATGGTGAGAAAACGGCTGGGCCAAGACAGCACTCTTACCAGCAGAACCAGAACCAGAACAGGTGTGTTCCTTGTTGGACTTGTGCCTGAATACCACCTATTTCAAATACAGGGATAAGTTCTATAAGCAAAAACATGGATGTGCTATGGGATCTCCAGTTTCACCTATTGTGGCCAACCTTTACATGGAGGAGGTAGAAACACAGGCGCTTAATACCTTTAAGGGCATAGCACCCAGCCACTGGTTCAGATATGTTGATGACACCTGGGTTAAAATCCACCAGAAGGAAGTACAAGCTTTCACAGAACACATTAATGCGGTGGACCAAAACATTAAATTCACAAGGGAAGAGGTACAAAACAACAAACTGGCTTTCTTGGACTGCTTGGTAGAAGTTAAGGAAAATGGTAAACTGGAAGTAGAGGTTTACAGAAAACCAACACACACAGATCAGTATTTGATGTTTGACTCCCACCACCCTTTAGATCACAAGCTGGGGGTCATCAGAACCCTGCAACACAGAGCCGAGAACATCCCCACTAGCACAGAGGCGAAGGCTAAAGAAATGAAACATCTCAGAGGAGCCCTTAAAACTTGTGGATATCCAGACTGGGCCTTTGTCAAAAGAAGTAGAAGGAAAGAAAAGAACACGAATACCAACAGTGAAGGGGAAAAGCAAGACAGGAGGAAGAACATGGTCATCCCATATGTAGCAGGGGTCTCCGAGAAATTAAGAAGAATTTTCAAAAAACATCGTATCCCTGTCTGCTTTAAACCGAACAACACACTGAGGCAGCAATTGGTACATCCGAAAGACCCAATACCAAAACACAAGAAAAGCGACATCATATATGCAGTGCAGTGCAGTGAAGAATGCTCTGATTTGTATGTGGGGGAGACCAAACAGCAACTGCATCAACGTATGGCCCAGCACAGAAGAGCCAATTCCTCGGGTCAGGACTCAGCCGTGTATCTGCATCTTAAGGATAAAGGACATACCTTTGAAGATTGTAATGTTAACATACTGGCGAAGGAACGTGACTGGTTCAAGAGAGGTGTTAAGGAGGCCATTTATGTGAAAATAAAGAAACCAAGCCTAAATAGAGGTGGGGGGGGTTCGACACCAACTGTCTGCCATGTACAATGCTGTTTTAACACCTTACTCTGGGCGTTCCTATAACACCTCTTAGCCACTATCTAATCACACCCTTAACACCTGGCTGTGATATGCTAATTGGGATTTTCCAGGGTACATAATTGCCACAGATTCTTGTACAAGTCATTCTGAATTGAGAAAGCCAGTCGGATGACTAGCGAAACGTTTCCAAGAACTACATTTCAAGTCCAGTTGATCTAATTGAATACAACAGATATGCTTTTATCAATAAATTCTCACATATATAACAGCAACGTTTATTGATAAAAGCCTTTATATTCTTCAGGAAACTGGTGTTCGGCTCCAATTTGTCTTACTATATATATATATATATATATACACATGCACACATATACAGAGAGATACCAGATTATCAAGTGAATGACGGACACAACTGTTATAAGCAGGGCTGCATTTATTACAGACTGGTGGCTTTTACACTGCAATTATTCAGACTCAGCTTTGCTGCATGTGTTTCTGATATCCCTTTGATTACCATGTCGCTCTCTAGACTGGTTTGCAATCATCTCCCTCTGCTCTATCACTGACGATTATTTCTGGTGAAATATTTGAACCAAATATTCCAATATATCAATAGCGCTGTTACTCAAATTTTCTGTTCAATAATTAGTTAGCATTGCAAATCAAGTTTTTGCTGGAATTTTTTTTATCTTAGATACTGAGAACTAAACTGAGAGCCATCTGAACTAAGGGCTTCCTATTCAAGCTACCCAGACAGAATCACTCAATAAGCTTATATCCCAGTACATGCCTTAGTACAAAGACATAACATTTCAGATGAAATGCATAACTGATACTAGCTCTCCTTACCGAACATTCACTATTTGTAGTGACTCCCAAATCCACCCCCAAAATCTGATTGATCCAAGATCCAATCAGATTTAAGATTGTATCTAGACCAATCAGATTTTGGGGGTGCGTTTATGAGACACTATAAAACAGCATGTAATCTGCAGAGAAGCTCAGTTTTTAATTGGCAGTCAAACTAGCAGGTCTTGACTATGTATTTAGGTTAGAGATTTGCAAGTAGATAGCTGGTTGTTTGGCTGGACTGCAGAATATATAGCTCCTGGGTTTCTTACCTATGGAGTCATAGTATTGTAACCCATGAACAGCACATAAATGCTGATATAACAGATATATGATAATAGTTTTTTGATTATAGAGCCAGAAATTACTTTATTTTAGCCAAATAGCCTGCAAAACTGCGGGCAATCCTAGTGCATATGTAGTTGCACTGCTTCCACCATTTCCCAACAAGCAATCTCAAACAGTAGAGGGCAGTTAAAGGGCATCTACAGTGCTAAAATGACCTAAAGTAAATTTGCAGAGAGCGCTATCCTGTGTACTTTTGCCATATACTTGAATTATTTTTTTGTGGCAATTATACAGATATTTTCATTTTTGTGTTTCTTATGGGGGCAGCCATTGATTTCTCTCCTCCTATAGTGGGCAGTGTGCTTGTAGACTATGGAGATATGTCCACCAATCAGAAGGGGTTTCAATAATGGTTAAAATAGCACTTTCTCAATTTATTCATTAAACATGCAGAATTGGTTAAACATGCAAACAACTGATTTACACCCACCTGGGATTCTGGGATTTTACATTAACCCTTTCCCTTCTTCTATAGTTATCAGAACTTACACTCGAATATATACGGTAGTACTAATGTGTCCACCGGCCAAACGGAGGGTGGAGTCTTAAGATATGCAGATTCAGCATGTACTTCAAAGAATTTAGAAATTTGCAAGGTGATTACAATGGTTGTGGCGTAAATTCAGACATAATAACCAGATCATTTTATAGCAAATAAAGAAGCCTTTCACTGGAATGCTAATTGTTTTTTGGGTGAAGATTTCCTTTAACGCAAAAATGCAAGGGATTTCCGTCCTGCAACCCTCCAGATGTTGGAAAACTACAACTCCCAGTATTCCTTGGATTCTTCTGCAATGGGGGAATACTGGGAGTTGTAGTTTTCCAACATCTGGAGGGTTGCAGGTTGGAAATCCCTTGCATTGCCAAGAAAAAACAACTTGGATACCGCATTATACAGAAAGTGAATGATTGGATAATCCACTGGAATGGCAGCAACTAAAGAGTTAGTCTTATGTAACAGAGTAACTCTTTAGTTTCCGCCATTCCCGTGGCAGGAAGCACATAAGTAAAAAGACCTTTCTAATGCTGCAACAAAAATCAAAGTTTATTGCAAGCGCTTTCTGTACATTTACTTTAAAGTAACAGGTGTAAAAGGGCATCTGTACTGAAACAATAGTTATCTTTAGATATCCAATATCCAATCTGATCTTCTGCTAGGTGCAGTTTTGCTATAACTGGAATGGACACAGTGTTCATGCAAATCATGTAAATTGCATGATGGGAAATTCCCTCTTCCAATGGCTGCCTCTTAGTGATTACTGAGCATGCTTGCACTTATAGACAGCCCAGAGGTCCGGAAGGAGGTGTCGGTAAAGATTTGGAGGAGCGATACTGAGCCTGAGCAAATCAATTACTGTATCTAAGGAATGCAGCGACACACAAACCTCAGAGTATGTGCTAACTACATCTATTGATTTATAGATTAAGATGAGGCAAAGTCATTTTTTCACTTTAGTGGCCCTTATGGGGGGGCAATATACAAAGGTTTTCATATTCAACAAAGCGTTTGCCGTATTACATCTGGGTTTGCGCTAATTGTTCATTTTGATTTTTAGTTGTATGAGTTTGTGTGTTTTTAGACTTTGTGCCATATTTATACAGCTTCATTTCTTATATTTATTATTTATATATGTAATGGCAATGCAAAAAGCCTGGTAATGCCGGCAGTGCTTATATTTCAATGTCTGCAGCAACTTTTCTGGCCTAGTCTCTATATTTATCACATTTACTACTAAGCAATGAATGAAGTTGCTACTGTACTGAGCAACTGAATCAACCAAGCGGCTGAGACTATAACATTGCATCACGGAACTCTTGCGTATTTTAACATTTTCTTCCATCTTCTTTTGTCTCCTCGCTGCCCCTCCCTTCCATGTAATGCAGAATTTAAACAAACACACAAAGCTCCCTGCTATGTGGATCGTGAATGGGATTTGCTGATTGGCCTGCAAGAAAATAAAGCACGCCTTGTAGCACACGTGTGGCTGTTGATGCAGAACTTAGCCGCGATTGGACAAGCGTTGTTTTGGGCAGGCCTTTTCGTTACTGGAAGGGAGTGTGTCTTCCATGTTTTATTGATATTAACCGACTGCCCATGCCAGAACCCTCTAAGACGCAGACCGTATTGGATACAGCCAGCCCAGGCTCCTAGTCTACAGTTTCCAGTTACAAATTCTGGCAATGCAGAACCAGAAGCAGCAGAGGAGAGAGGTGCCTCTGGTGAAGTGTTCGTAAACATGAAATGCGCCAGGCATCGGCGTTTTCTTCTGTATCGCATGTAGTAGACCTTAATAAATTTGCGTTTTTACCATTCGGCACTGTTTTGTATCTTTCCCAGGGAGCTTTCCCTATTTCCCTATTGTGAATACAAGCAGAGGAGAGAGGTTATTTTACTGTACATAATGAGCCGCAAAACTAAATAGTTCAAGTCTATGTACAATATCTCTGCAAACATAAAAAAAACTTGGCGTACAAAGAGTAAATACTAGAAATGTATTACATTATCTAAAAACCAACAATAGCTGGTTACAGCAACATTATCGGATAAGTGGCTTACTTAAGCTCAAGAGAGATGGATTAAAGGGAAAATTTCCACAACCTTCTTTTAAAGGAAAACACGCAAAGTGAAGCAATCACAGGCATGATAGATAGATCAGCTCCACAAGGAGTGTTAAATGAAGTGAAAATTCCAGCATAAGTTCTAAAAAAGGCATATTAGGCACCCACATGTGTTTGGCTATTTTAGGTTAGGTATATAAAGTTCGGTCTGTTTTGAACTTTCAAACTTCAGTTTGAGGGTTACCGAACGATACTTTCGAGGGTTAGCGAAAATAGAAAGATCAATTCAAGGATTACCAAAATTGAACAATACTTTCTAGGATTACCGAAAACGAACAATACTTTCAAGGGTTAGCGAACAATACATTCTAGGGTTAGCGGAAACTATCCATACCTTCGAGGGTACGGTTATCGAAAACGAACAATACTTTAGAGGGTTACCGAAAATAGAAGGCTACATTTGACGGTTAGCAAATGATACATTCTAGGGTTAGCGAAAATGATCTATACATTCGAGAGTTACCGAAAACAAACGATACTTTCGAGAGTTAGCGAATGATACATTCTAGGGTTAGCAAAAATGATCTGTACATTCGAGGGTTACCAAAAACGAACGATACATTCGAGGGTTAGCGAATGATACATTGGAGGGTTAGCGAACGGCCCGTAAATTCGATAAATATAGCCGCGAGTCTGGAAAAACAAACTAGTTTGAATGTGAACTAGTTCGAATAGTTCGAGTTCGTCCGAACTCATAAAGTTTGTCTCGAACTCAGGCTCGAGTTCGATTTTGGGTCCATCTCTATTCACCACAAGGGTTTTTTTTTTGTTGAGCGACAGACCGGCAAGTGAGAGAAAAAAACAAAGAGGCAGAGCAGGGGCCTAGACTGGATTTTGTGAAGGGAACATTTCTCATCTCATCAGAGGAAATTGAGTTTTGGGAGCTGCTGGGTCTGGACATCAGTAGAGTTGTCTGTACATCCGGCTTGCTACCAAATTGCCTGAAGTTGAAGACTGCTGAGAGGCTGCGGTCACCTGTAAATATCAGTGCAGTGCTGGGTCGGTAGATGGAGAGACTGACACTGTCCTGGAACTGAATCTATTTAGCACTTAGGCCCAAACAGCCCTGATCATCATATGTGACTGTTTCCTTTTACTACCTCAGTGAGGAGTTTCTTCATCACGTTGATCCTTAGGTTATTGTGTTTCTTACAATACACAATCAGGGCCCCACCATTAAAACTACTAATAGCCACTGGCCAGTGAGCAGGGCAAGTATCCCACCCCTCCCACATATCGCGGTGGTCTCCCTGATTCCGGAGTGGTCTCCGGCGTTCCCACAAGACCACCCCAGACTCCGGCGACGGAGAGGAGACTTTAATCTCCTCTCCGTCACGCCACCCCTTCTGGCCACCACGCCCCAAGCCAATGCACCCTAACCAATGCACCCTAGCCACGCTCCTCCCCTCCCTGCCCGGTGGGCAGGGTATAATCATACAGAATACTATAAGACTGTTTATTTCCTGTTATTAACACCTATCTGTTTGCCATGTTTTTCACAACTGGTTTATTAACACCAAACAGCCCCAACTTCCCCCCCATTTCTCTTTCTTCTCCCCCCTTCTCTTTCTTCTCCCCCCTTCTCTTTTCTTCCTCCCCTTCTTTTTCTTCTCCCCCCTTCTCTTCTTTCTCTTCTTTCTCTCCACTTCTCTTCTTTCTCCCCTTTCTCTTCTCTTTCTTCTCTCCCCTTCTCTTTCTTCCTCCCACTTCTCTTTCTCTCCCCCCCCCTTCTCTTTCTTCTTTCTTCTTCCCCCCTTCTCTTTCTTCCTCCCACTTCTCTTTCTTTCTCCCCCTTTCTTTTCTTTCTCCCCCCTTCTTTCTTCTCCCCCCCTTCTCTTTCTTCCTCCACTTCTCTTCTTCTCCTCCCTCCTTCTCTTTCTTTCTTTCTCTCCCCTTTTCTTTCTTCTCCCCCCTTTTCTTTCTTCTCCCCCCTTCTTTCTTTCTTCCTCCCTTCTCTTTCTTCTCCCCCCTTCCTTTCTTCCCCCCCCTTCTCTTTCTTCCTCCCCTTCTTTCTTCTCCCTCCCTCCCCCCTCCCCCCTTCTCTTTCTTCTCCCCTTCTCTTTCTTCCTCCCACTTCTCTCTTCTTCTCCCCCTTCTCTTCCTCCCCCCCTTCTCTTTCTTCCTCCCACTTCTCTTTCTTCTCCCCCTTCTCTTTCTTCTCTTCTCTTTCTTCTCCCCCCTTCTCTTTCTTCCTCCCACTTCTCTTTCCTTTTCTTCTTCCCCCCTTCTCTTTCTTCTTCCTCCCACTTCTCTTTCTTCTCCCTTCTCCCCCTTCTTCCCCCCCTTTTCTTTCTTTCTTCTCCCCCCTTCTCTTTCTTCTCCCCTCTTTTCTTTTCTTCTCCCCCCTTCTCTTTCTTCCTTCCCTTCTTTCTTCTCCCCCTTTCTTTTTCTTCCCCCTTTTCTTTCTTCTCCCCCTTCTCTTCTCTTCTCTTTCTCTTTCTTCTCTTCTCCCTTCTTCTTCTTTCTCCCTTCTTCTCCCCCCTGCTCTTTTCTTCTCCCCTTCCTCTCCTCTTTCTTCTTCCTCTTCTTTCTTCCTCTTCCTCCCTTCTCTCCCCCCTTCTCTTTCTTTCTCCCTATCTCTTTCTTCTTCTTTCTCTTCCTTCTCCCCCCCTTTCTCTTTTTCTTCCTCTTCTTCTCTTTTCTTTCTTCCTCCCCTCTCTTTCTCCTTTCTTCCCCCCCTTTCCCTTCTTCCCCACTCTTCTTTCTCTTTCTCTCCCCCCTTCTCTCTTTCTTCCTCCCTTTCTCTTTCTCTTCCTTCTCCCCCTCTTCTCTTCTCTTTCCTCCCACTTCTCTTTCTTCTTTCCCCCACTTCTCTTTTCTCTTCTCTCTCCCCCCCCCTCTCTCTTTTTCCTCCCACTATTCTCTTTCTCTTCTCCCCTCCTTTCTTTCTTTCTCTTCTTTCTTTCTTCTTTCTTCCTTCTTCTTTTTCTATTCTTTCTCTTTTTCTTTCCTTCTTCCCCCCTCCTTTCTTCTTTCTTCCCTCCTTCTTCCCCTCCACTTTCTCCTTTTTCTCTTTTCTTTCTTTTTCCTCCCTTCCTTCTTCTTTCTTCTTCTCCCCCCACTTCTTTCTTCTCCCCCCCTTCTCTTCTTTTCTTCCCCTCGCTTCTCTTCTTCCTCCCCCTTCTCTTTCTTCTTTCTTCTCCCCCTTCTCTTTCTTCCCCCCTATTCTGTCTTCCCCCACTTCTCTTTCTTCTCCCCTTTTCTTTCTTTCTCTCCCCCCCACTTCTCTTTCTTCCTCCCCCTTCTCTTTCTTTCCCCTTCCCCTCTCCCCCTTCTCTTTCTTTCTTCTTCCCCCTCTCTTTCTTCTTACTCTTTCTTCTCTATTTTCTCTCTTTCTTCTCCCTCCTTCTCTTCCTCCTTCTCTTTCTTTTCTTCTTCTCCCCCTTCTCTTTCTTTCCTCCTCTCCCTTCTCTATTCCCCCCGGGTTTCTCTTTCTTCTTCCTCCTCTTCCCTCCCCCTTCTCTTTCTCTCTTCTCCCCCTTCCTTTTTTTCTCCCCCCCCCTTCTCTTTCTTCCCCCCACTTCTCCTTTCTCTTCCCTCTTCCCCCCCCTATCTCTTCTTTCCCCCACCTTCTCTTTCTCTATCCCCCTCTCTTTTCTTTCTTCTCCCCTATCTTCTTCCCCCCCCTTCTCTTTCTTCTTCCCCCCTCCCCCCCCTTCTCTTTCTCTTCCTCCCACTTCTCTTTCTTCTCCCCCCTTCTCTTTCTTCTCCCCCCTTCTCTCTTTCGTCCTTCCCTCCCCTTCCTTTCTTCTTTTTCTCTCTCCCCCCTTACTTCTTACCCCCACTTCCTCTTTCTTTCTTCCTCCCAATTCTTTCTTTCTTCCCCTCGCTTCTCTTTCATATCCTTCCCGCCCACTTCTCTTTCTTCCTCCCCCTTCTCTTTCTTCTTCCCCTTCTCTTTCTTCCCCCCTATTCTTACTTCCCCCACTTCTCTTTCTTCTCCCGCCTTTCCTCTTTCTCCCTCCCCCCCCACTTCTCTTCTTCCTCCCCCCTTCTCTTTCTTCCTCCTCACTCTCTTTCTTCTCTCCCCTTCTCTTTTCCCCCCCCCACTTCTCTTTCTTTCCTCCCCTTTCTCTTTTCTTCTCCCTTCTCTTCTATCCTTTCTACCTATCTTCTATCTTCTATCTCTTTCTTTTTCTAATTCTAACTCTCCTCTCCCTCCCTCTTTCTTCTCCCCCTTCTCCTTCTCCCCCACTCTCTCTTCATATTCCCCCTTTCTTCTTCTCTTTCCCTTTCTCCCCCCTTCTCGTTCTTCCTCCCCTCTCACTATTTCTCTTCTCTCTCCTCCCCTCTCCCCCCTTCTCTTTTATTCCCCCCTTCTGCTTTCTCTTCCTTGCTTTCTCCTCTCCCCTTCTCCCCCTTCTCTTTCTCCCTTCTTCTCTTCTCCCCCTTCTCTTTCTTCCTCCCCTTCTTTTTCTTCTCCCCCCTTTCTCTTTCTTCCCCCCCCTTCTTTCTCTTTCCTCCCCTTCTTTTTCACACTTTACTCACTGTCTCCTCCTTGGCAATGTGGTGTCTCTCTCTCTCTCTCCAAGAGCGATGGGTCATCATCCCTCCACCCACTGTGGAGTGCATGGGCGCACCAGTTGGGGTCGGTTTATTCAGGTGCGCAGACATTGGGAAGAGGGATGATAACAGACGCGCAAGCTTCTGCGCCATCATCCACGTCCTTACACTTACATCACGTCCTTACTAGTCTTTTAGTATATAGCATGGCTGTTGAAATGAAGGTGTTTCATATAAGAATAAATACCATCTGTTTCTGCTACCCTGGCTAGTTGCGTGGTTATAAGTCTCTGGGCTGAATTATACCATGGGAACAAAGCAGGAGGACCCGAGTTAAATTCATCAGCCCTAAACTGGGTTTGCTACACGTATAACTATTTTAGTTGTGGGACCCTCATATTCAATGGGGCCATAGTTGCTGAGACTTACACAGGCCTCCAAAAAAAAGACCATCACCGCATACAGCTAGTGCAGAATGCTACTGCCAGACTGCTTCATGTATGTATGTATAGTTTGTATGTATGTATGTATGTATGGTTTATTTATAAAGCGCCACTTGGGGATGCAGCGCTGTACAGTAACAAAATACAATAAAGTCATACAAGGGGGATAAATACATCAATACCGTATATACTTAAAAAAAGCCTGAAAACCGAACCTCGGTTTATACTCAAGTCAAACTCTTACCTTGTAAGTAATCCTGCGGCCGCTTGCTCCGCATCCTCTGCACTTCCAGGTGACGTCACTGCTTGGCGCCTCTTACTTCCTGGCTCCGAGTAGTGGCATCATCCAGAAGTGTAGAGAGATGCGGAGAGAGAGGTTGCCAGACAAGGTAGGAGAATGCAACTAAAAAAACATACAGAGGAGCTAACACCAGCTTCCAATACTTGCAAATAGTAAAAAAGAGAAGTAAAACAAACTGAAAAGGTTGGTTTGTTAAATGCATGAATAAAGGAGGTTTTACCCCTATTTGCAAGCATTGGAGACTGGTTAGCTCCGCTGTATGTTTTTTTGGAGTAGCCTACATTGGTGGCAGGGAGGTGGCCACTGCAGATTTTTAGAAACTACAACTTTCAGCAACTAAAGCATGCTGGGAGTTGTAGTTTCCAAACATCTGGATTGGCAAGGAATTGGGGGTTAGTGTGTGGGATTTGCATTTAAAGGGCAACAAACCCAAAACAATACAGAATCGGGAGGATAGTATCTATTGTTAAAGATTTCCTTCTGATTCTGTATTGTTTTGAGGCTTTAGTTGGCCTTTAAATGGACAGCAGAATTCCCATACAGTAATAGCCAAATAAAGTATGGCTATAGACTAATGAGAGAGGTGGGAGGCAGGAAGACCAGTAAGTAGTAGGTTGCAATATTCCAGGTGCGATAGGATGGAGATGCAATAATAGCGGTGGTCAGTAGAGAAAGGAACCTGCAGATTTTTGCTTCATTGCAAAGGAAAAAGCGTCAGGCTAGGAAAGGTTTCTTTATAGTGAGAACGGTGAAACTGTGGAACTGCCTTCCAGCAGATGTGGTAATGGCAAGTTCATTGAATAGCTTTAAAAGTGGGCTAGATTAGTTTCTAAAAACTAAGAAATATTGAGAATTACTGGTATTAATTCATTATACTATCTGCAGTTCTTTTTTGTACAGGGATACTATATAATATTGAGAATTACTGGTATTAATACATATACTGTAGTTCTGGTTGGTACAGGGATACTATATAATATTGAGAATTACTGGTATTAATATTAATACATATACTGTAGTTCTGGTTGGTACAGGGATACTATATAATATTTATAATTACTGGTATTAATTCATATACTGCAGTTCTGGTTGGTCCAGTGATACAATATAATATTGAGAATTACTGGTATTAATACATATAATGTAGTTCTGGTTGGTACAGGGATACTATATAATATAGAGAATTACTAGTATTAATACTTATACTGTAGTTCTGGTTGGTACAGGGATACTATATAATATTGAGAATTACTGGTATTATTACAAATAATGTACTTCTGGTTGGTACAGGGATACTATATAATATTGAGAATTGCTGGTATTAATACATATACTGTAGTTCTGGTTGGTACAGGGATACTATATAATATTGAAAATTACTTGTATTAATACATATACTGTAGTTCTGGTTGGTACAGTGATACTGTATAATATTAAGAATTACTGGTATTAATACATATACTATAGTTCTGATTGGTACAGGAATACTATGTAATATTGAGAATTACTGGTATTAATACATATACTGCAGTTCTGGTTGATCCAGGGATACTATATAATATTGAGAATTACTGGTATACATATACTGTAGTTCTGGTTGGTACAGGGATACTACAGTATATAATATTGAGAATTACTGGTATTAATACATATACTGTACTTCTGGTTGATCCAGGGATACTATATAATATTGAGAATTACTGGTATTAATACATATACTGTAGTTCTGGTTGGTACAGGGATTCTGCCAGAATGGGCACAATAATTAAGGGAGGAGCCTTTATTATAAACAAGATAAATTAACATAAGATACCATAAGGTATCTGCCTCCTCCCTCTCCTCAATGAGCTTTTATAAGGTTGAGCAAGTGCACAGGAGGCAGCAGAAGAACCAGCAGTCAATCATTGGTTGTGATGTCAACAGCAACAGCCTTGATTGACTGCATGAAGGGAGGAGCCAGCTTACTCTGCCAGAATGGGGCAATAATTAGGGAGGAGCCTTGATTGTAACAGAATAATTAACATAAGATACCATAAGGTATCTGCCTCCTCCCTCTCCTCAATGAGCTTTTTATAAGGTTGAGCATGTGCACAGGAGGAAGCAGAAGAACCAGCGGTCAATCATTGGTTGTGATGTCAACAGCCAAGCCTTGATTGACTGCATGAAGGGAGGAGCCAGCTTACTCTGCCAAATGGGGACAATAATTAAGGGAGGAGCCTTGATTGTAACAAGATATTAACATAAGATACCATAAGGTATCTGCCTCTTCCCTCTCCCAACGAGCTTTTTATAAGGTTGAGCATGTGCACAGGAGGCAGCAGAAGAACCAGCAGTCAATCACTGGTTGTGATGTCAACAGCCACAGCCTTGATTGACTGCATAAGCTGGCTCCTCCCTTCATGCAGTCAATCAAGGCTGTGGCTGTTGACATCACAACCAATGATTGACTGCTGGTTCTTCTGCTGCCTCCTGTGCACATGCTCAACCTTATAAAAAGCTCATTGAGGAGAGGGAGGAGGCAGATACCTTATGGTATCTTATGTTAATTATCTTGTTACAATCAAGGCTCTGGACTGCAGAATATTCTCTGCTCCGGGTTTATTAACCTATGAGTCATAGTAATTGTAACCCATGACATCAATAAATGCTGATATAACAGATATATGATGCATAGTTTTTTATTATAGACCAGAATACGTTATTTAAGCCAATAGCCTTCAAACCTTCGGCAATCCTGTGCATATGTAGTTGCACTCTCCATCCATCCAACCTTTCCCACAATCAATCTCAACCGTACGATGGCATTAAAGAGGGGCATCTACGTGCTAAAATGAGCCTAAAGTAATGGGCAGAGCTCGCATCCCTGTTTGTACTTTTGGCATATACTTAATTTTTTTTTTGTGGCATTATACAGATGTTTCCATTTTTTGTTTCTATGGGGGCAAGCCTTGATTTCTCTCCTCCTATAGTGGGCATGGCTTGTAGACTATTGAGTAATTCCACCAATCAAAGGGTTTCAATCAATGTTATAAATAGCAACTTTCTCAATTTACATTAACATGCAGAAATATGTTAAACCTGCAAACAACTGATTTTACAACACCCACCTGGATTCTGGCTTGATTTTACATTAACCCGTTTCCTTCTTCTATAGTTACAGAACTTACAACACTCGAATATCGGTATACTAATGTGCCACCGCAACGGAGGGGTGGAGTCTTAAGATTGCAGATTCCAGCATTACTTCAAAGATTAGAATTTGCAAGGTGATACATGGTTTTGGCTAATTCAGACATAAAACCAGATCATTTTATAGAGCAAATAAAGATAGCCTTTCACTGGACATGCTAATTGTTTTTGGGTGAAGCTTTCCTTTAACGCAAACAATCAAGGGTTTCCCGTCCTGCAACCCGATCATATGTTGGAAACTACAACTCCCAGTATTCCTTGGATTCTTTCCTGCAATTGGGGGAATACTTGGAGTTGTATTTGTCCAACATCTGGATGGGTTGCAGTTGGAACATCCCTGCATTGGCCAAGAAAAAACAACTTGATACCGCTTATACAGAAGTGACTGATGGATATCCACTGGAAATGGCACGCAACTAAGAGTAGTCGTATGTTAACAGAGTACTCTTTATTTCCGCTTCCCGTGGCAGGAACACATAAGTAAAAGCCTTTCTAATGCTGCAAACACAAAGCAAAGTTATTGCAAGCCTTTCCTGTCATTTACTTTAAGTACAGGTGAAAAGGGCATCTGTACTGAACAATAGTTTCTTAATATCCAATACCAATCTGATCTTCTGCTAGGTGCAGTTTTGGCTATAACTGATGGACGACGTGTTCATAGCCAACATCGTAAATTGCATGATGGGAAATTCCCTCTTCATGCCTCCTCTTATTACTGAGCATGCTTTCACTTAATAGACCGCCCAGAGGTCCGGAAGGAGGTGTCGTAAAGATTGGAGGAGCGATACTGAGCCTGATCAAAATCTTACGGTATCTAAGGAATGCAGCGACCACAACCTCAGAGTATGGCTACTACATCATTGATTTAAGATTCAGATGATGCAACAGTCTTTTTCACTTTAGTGGCCTTATGGGGGGCAATATACAAAGGTTTTTCATAGTCAACAAGCGTTTGCCGTATTACATCTGGGTTTTGCGCTAATTAGTTTCATTTTGATTTTTAGTGGTGATTTGTTTTTTAACTTGTGCCATATTTATCCAGCTTCCTTTCTTAATTTTATTTATATATGTAACTGGCAATGCAAAAAGCCTGGTAATTCCGGCAGTGCTTATTTTCAATGTCTGCAGCAACTTTTCCTGGCTGTCCTCTCTATTATCACATTTACTACTAGCAATGAATAAGTTGCTAACTGTACTGAAACTGATCAACCAAGCGGCTGACTATAGACTTGCATCACTGACTCTGCGGTATTTTAAACATTTTTTCTTCCATCTTCTTTCGTCTCCCCTCCTCTCTGTCCCCTCCCTTCCATGTAGCAGAATTTAAACAACACACAAAGCTCCCGCTTGTATCGTGAATTGGATTTGCGATTGGCCTGCAAGCAAATACACAAGCACGCCTTGTAGCACACCGTGTGCTGTTGAATGCAGAACTTAGCCGCGTTGGAACAGCGTTTGTTTTGGGCAGGCCTTTTCGTTACTGGAGGAGTGTGTCTCCATTTTTATATATTAACCGACTGCCCAGCCAAGACCCTCTAAGACGCAGACCGTATTGGATCAGCCTCCCAGGCTCCTATTCTACAGGTTTCCAGTTACAAATCTGTGCAATGCAGAACCATAAGCAGCAGGAGAAGGTGCCTCTGGTGAAGTGTTTCGTAACATGAATTCGGCCAGGCATCGTCGTTTTCTTCTGTAACGCAGTAGTAGACCGTAATAAATTGCGTTTTTAACCATTCGTCGCGGCACTGTGTTTTGTATCTGTTCCCGGGAGGCTTTCCCTATTGGTTCCCCTATTGTAATACAGAGTAGAGAGAGTTCATTTTAACTGGTACATAATAGAGCCCAAAACTAAATAGTTCAAGTCTATGTAACAATATTCGTCAAACATAAAAAAACTTGGCGTACAACAGAAAATACTGAGAACATGGTTACATTATCTAAAAACCCAATAGCTGGTTACAGCAAGCAACTTATCGGATAGTGGCTTACTTAGTCCTCAAGAGAGATGGATTAAAGGGAAAGTTCCACAACCTCTTTTAAAAGGAAAACACGCAAAGTGAAGCAATCACAGCATGTATAGATAGATCACTCCACAGGAGTGTTAAATGAGTGTAAATTCTCCAGCATAAGTTCTAACAAAAGGCATATTTAGGCTAGCCCGCATGTGTTGGCTATTTTGAGTTATGGTATATAAAGTTCGGTCTGTTTTGAACTTTCAAACTCAGTTTTGAAGGGTCCTAACGAACTTTCGAGGGTTACGAAATAGGAAAGATCAATCAAGGTATTCCAAATTGAACAATACTTTCTAGGATACCGAAAACGACCAATATCGATTCAAGGTTACGAACAATACATTTTCTTAGTGGTTACGCGGAAACTATCCATACTTCGAGGTAGGGGCGTATGGGGGGGGGAACGGAATTAATCGAGTAAACGAAATATTAGAGGGTGTACCTGAATGTTAGCACATATGATCCACATATCCATTAGGGTTGCGAAAATGATATCTAACAATCGAGAGTTTTACAAAAACGAACGATACATTCGAGGGTTAGCGAAGATACATTCTATGCATACAAGGGTTAGCCAAAAATTCGTACGATACATTCGAGGGTTAGCGAAAAAGATCACTTGGTGAGCTGTATTAGGACCGAACGGCCCGTAAATTCGTAAAATACCGCGAGTCTTGAAAACAACTAGTTTGGAATGTGAAACTATTCGAATAGTTCGAGTTTCGTCCGAACTCATAAAGTTTGTCCGAACTCAGGCTCGAGTCGCATTTGGTCATCTCTTATCACCCACAAGGTTGTTTTTTTTTTTGTTAGCGACAGACGGCAAGTGAGAGAAAAACACATAAGAGGCAGAGCAAGGGGCCATACTGGATTTTGTGAATGGAACATTTCTCATCTCATCAGAGGAATTGATTTTTGGGAGCTGCTGGGTCTGAATCAGTAGAGTTGTCTGTAGCATACCGGCTTTGCTACCAAATGTGCCTGAAGTTGAAGACTGCTGAGAGCTGCGGGTCACCTTAATATCATGCATGCCTGGTCGGTAGTTGGGTAGACTGACACTGTCCTGGCACTGACTCTTGTAGGCAACTTGCCCAACAGCCCTGTGCATCATATGGTGCCTGTTTTTCCTTTACTACCACCTCAGTGAGGAGTTTTTCTTCTCCTCACTTGACCTTATGGTTATTGTGTTTTTCTTACAATACCAACAGAGCAGGGCCCCACCATTAAAACTACTAATAGTACCACTTGCCAGTGAGCAGGGCAAGTATCCCCACCCCTTCCACCATATCGTCGCGGTGTCTCCTGATTCCGGAGTGTCTCGGCTTTCCACACGACCACCCCAGACCCGCGACGGAGAGAGACTTTAATCTCTCTCTCGTCACCGCCACCCCTTCTGGCCACGCACCCCCAAGTCCATGCACCTAACCATAGCACCCTATCCCCTCTCTACATCCCTCTCCTGCCCGGTGGGCAGGGTATAATCATACAGAAGCTATAAGACTGTTTTTTGCCTGTGTTATTACACCTATCTGTTTTGCCATTTTTCACACTGTTTTTATTAACACCAACACGCCCCAACTTTCCCCCCATTTCTCTTCTTCTCCCCCCTCTCCTTTCTTCCTCCTCCCCCCTTCTCTTTCTTCTCTCTCTCCCACTTCTATCTCTTCTTCTCCCACCTTCTTCTTTCTTCTCCCCACTTCTCTTTCTTCTCCCCCCTCCCCCTTCGTCGTTCTTCTCTCTTCTTTCTCTCCCTTCTCTTTCTTCCTCCCACTTCTCTTTCTTCTCCCCCCTTCTCTTTCTTCTCCCCCCTTCTCTGTTCTTCCCCCCTTCTCTTTCTTCTCCCCCTTCTCTTTTCTTCCCCCCTTCTCTGCTCTTTCCCCCTTCTTTTCCCTCCCCTTCTTTTCTTCCCCTCCTCCTTCTCTTCTCTTCCCCCTTCTTCTTTTTCTCTCCCCTTTTCTTTTCTCTCTCCCCCCTTTCTTGCTTCTCCTTCTCCTTCCTTCTTCCTTTCTTCCCCCACTTCTCTTTTCTTCTTCCCCCCTTCTCTTTCTTCTCCCCCCTCTTTTGCTTTTCTTCCTCCCACTTCTCTTTCTTCTCCCCCTTCCGTCTTATCTTCTCTCTCCCCCTTCTCTTTCTCCTCCCCCTTCTCTTTCTCTCCCCTTCTCTTCACTCCACCCCTTCTCTTTCTTTCTCCCCCCTTTCTCTTTCTTTCCTCCCACGTCTCTCCTTTCTTTCCTTCCTTTCTCCTCCCTTCTCTTCTTCTCTCTCTCCTTATCACCTTCGCTTCTTCCTCTCTCTCTCCCCCTTCCCCCTTCTCTTTCTTCCTCCCACGTTCTCTTCTTCTCCCCCTTCTCTTCTCCCCTTTCTCTTCTCCACGTCTCCCCTCTTCTTCGCCCCTTCTCTTTCTTCTCTCCCCCCTGTTTTTTCTTTCTCTCTTTCTCCCCCCTTCTCTTCCTTCTTCTTCTTCCACTTTTTCCTTCTCCTCCCCCTTTTCTTTTTTTCTCTACCCCCCCCCTTTTCTTTCTTCTCCCCCCCTTCCTCTTTCGTCCCTCCCACTTCTCTTCTTCTCTCCTCCCCCCTTCTCCTTCTTCATCCACTTCTCTTTCTTCTCTCTCCCCCCCTTCTCTTTCTTCCTCTCTCCTCCCACATTCTTTCTTTCTCTCCCCCCTTCTCTTTCTTTCTTCTTCGTCCCCACTTCTTTGTTTTTTTTTTTTTCTTCTCTCCCCCCTTCTCTTTCTTCCTCCCACTTCTCTTTCTTCTCCCCTCCTTTCTTCCTTCCCCCACTTCTCTTTCTTCCCCCCCAGCTTCTTTTCTTCTCCCCCACTTCTTTCTTCTCTTTCTTCGCTCGTCGTTCTCTTTTCTCTCTCTCCCCCTTCTCTATCCCCTCCTCTCTTCCCCTTCTCTTTCTTCCCCCCCTATTCTTTCTTCCCCCACTTCTCTTTCTTCTCCCCTTTTCTTTCTTCCCCCCCCGCACTTCGTCTTTCCTCTCCTCCCCCTTCTCTGTTCTTTCCTTCCCCCTCTTTCTCTGCTTCTCCCCCACTTCTTCCTTCTTCTCCCTCTTCTCGTTCTTCTTCTCCTCTCTTTCTTTTCTCCCCCCTTCTCTAATCTTCCCGCCCATCTCTTTCTTCCGTCCCCCTTCTCTTTCTCCCCTTCTCTTTTTTCTCCCCTTCTCTTTCTTCCCCCATTTCTCCCTTCGTCTTCCCCCCGATTTTCGCTTCTTTCCCCCACTTCTCTTCTTTCTTCTCCCCCCTTTTTCTTTCTTCTCCTCTCCGCTTTTCTTCCTTTCTTCTCACCCCTTCTTTTTCTTTCTTCTCCCACTCTTCTCTCTCCTTCTCCCCCCCCTTCTCTTTCTTCAATTCTTCTCCCTTCCCTAACTCCTTGCTTCTTTCTTCTCTCCCCCTTCCCTTTCTTCTCCCCCCTTACTTTTCTTACCACCCCCCCACTTTCTCTTTCTTCTCCCCCCTTCTTTTCTTCCCCCTCGCTTCTCTTTCCTTCCTCCACCCTTCTCTTTCTTCTTCCCCCTTCTCTTTCTTCCCCCCTATTCTTACTTCCCCCACTTCTCTTTCTTTCTTTCCTTTCTTCTCCCGTTCATCTTTCCCCTCCCCCCCTTCATTCTTCCTCCCCTTCCGCCCGTCTTTTCTTCTCCCTCACTTCTCTTTCTTCTCCCCTTTCTCTTATCCCCCCACCCCACTTCCTTCTTCGTCCTCCCCCGTCTCTTTAAACTACACACCCTCCCTTCTCTTTCTCTCTCCCCCTCTCTTCTTCCCCCCACTTCTCTTGCATTTCCCTTCTTGTCTCTCCCCTCTCCCCCCTTCCTTTCTTCCCCCTCACGTTCGTCTTTCTTCTCTCTCCACTGTTCTTCCCCCCTTCTCTTTCATATCGCCCCCTCCTCTTCCTCCCCTCCTCTCTTTTCCTTCTCCCGCCTGTCTCTTTCGCCTTTTCTTCCGTCCCTTCTTTTTCCTTCTCTCCCCCCTTCTCTTTCTTCCTCCACCTTCTCTTCGTCTTTCTTCCCTTCTCCCTTCTTCATTCACTCACACTTTAACTCACTGTCATCCTCCTTGGCATGTGGTGTCTACGTCTCTCTCTCGCAAGACGCGATGGGTCATCACTCCCTCCACACCCACTGTGGAGTGCATGGGCGCACCATTTGGGGTCGGTTTATTCAGGTGCGCAGACATTGGGAAGAAGGGATGTAACACCGCGCAGCTTCTGCCTCCCCATCACCATCACGTCCTTACACTTAATCACGTCCTTGACTCTTTTATTATATAGCATTGCTGTTTGAATGAGGTGTTTTCAATAAGATAAATACATCTGTTTCTGCTACCCTGCTAGTTGGTGGTTTATAAGTCTCTGTGCCTGAATTATACCATGGAGACAAACAGGAGGACCCGAGTTAAATTCATCAGCCCTAAACTGGGTTTGCTACACGTATAACTATTTTAGTTGTGGGGACCCTCATATTCCCAATGGGGCCATAGTTGCTGAGACTTACCCAGCCCTCCAAAAAAAGGACCATACCCCGCATACACTAGTGCAGAATGCTACTGCCAGACTGCTTACATGTATGTAGTTAGTTTTTGTATGTATGTATGTATGTATGTTGTTATTATAAAGCGCCACTTGGGGATGCAGCGCTGTCAGTACACATACAATAAAATCATCAAGGGGATAATACATCAATACCGTATATACTTAAAAAAAGCCTGAAAACCGACCCTCGGTTTTATACACAAGTCAAACTCTTACCTTGTAAGTTATCCTGCGGCCCGCTTGCTCCGCATCCTCTGCACTTCCAGGTGACGTCACTGCTTGGCGCCTCTACTTCCTGGCTCCGAGTAGTGGCATCATCCAAAGTGTAGGAGATGCGGAGAAGAGAGGTTGCCAGACCAGGTAGGAGAATGCAACTAAAAAAACATACAGGACTAACACCAGCGTTCAATACTTGCAAATAGTAAAAAAGAAAGTAACAACACTGAAAAGGTTGGTTTGTTAATGCATGAATAAAGGAGTTTTACCCTATTTGCAAGCTTGGAGACTGGTTAGCTCCTCTGTATGTTTTTTGGAGTAAGCCAACATTGGTGGCAGGATGGTGGCCACTGCAGATTTTTTTAGAACACTACAAATTTCAGCAACTAAAGCATCTGGGAGTTTAGTGTTTCCAAAGCATTCTGATTGGCCAGAATTGGGGTTAGTGTGTGGGGATTTGCATTTAAAAGGCAACAAACCCAAAACAATACAGAATCGGGAGGAATAGTATCTATTGTTAAAGATTTCCTTCTGTTCTGTATTGTTTGGAGGTTTAGAGTTGGCCTTAAGTGGACAGCAGAATTCCCATACAGTATAGCCAATAAGTATGGCTTATAGCTGAAGTGGGAGAGAGGTGGGGAGGCAGGAACCAGTAGTAGTAGGTTGCAATATTCCAGGTGCGATGGATGAGAGCATGCATAAGAATAGCGGGTCAGTAGAGAAGGAACCTGCAGAATTTTTGTCTCATTGCAAAGGAAAAAGCGTCAGGCTAGGAAAGGTTTCTTTATAGTGGAACTGTGAATCTGTGGAACTGCCTCCAGCAGATGTGTAATGCAATTCATTGAATAGCTTTAAAGTGGCTAGATAAGTTTCTAAAAACTCGAAATATTGAGAATCTATGTATTAATTCATATACTGCATTTCTGGTTTTAAGGGAGACTATATTAATATTGAGAATTACTGGATTAATACCTATACTGTTTCTGGTTGGTACAGGGATCTCTATAATATTGAGAATTACTGTTATTATATTAATACATATACTGTATTCGGTTTGGTAAAGGGAACTATCTAATATTATATTACTGGTATTATTCATATACTGCATTTCTGGTTGGTCCGTGATACAATATAATATTGAGAATTACTGGTATTAATACTATAAATGTAGTTCTGTTGGTATAAGGGTACTATATAATATAGCGAATCTGGGTATTAATCCATATACTGTAGTTCTGGTTGGTACAGGGACACTATATAATATGAGAATTACTGGTATTAATACTTATACTGTAGTTCTTGTTGGTACAGGGATACTATATAATATTGAGAATAACTGTTATTAATACTTATACTGTAGTTCTGGTTGGTACAGGGATACTATAAATATGAGAATTACTGGTATATACAAATAATGTACTTCTGGTGGTACAGGTATCTATATAATATTGAGAATTGCTGGTATTAAACATATACTGTAGTCTGGTTGTACAGGGATACTATAATATTGAGAATAACTGGTATTAATACATATACTGGTAGTTCTGGTTGTACTGATACTGTATAAATATTGAATTACTGGTATTAATACATATACTATAGTTTCTGATTGGTACAGGAATACTATGTTATTGAGAATTAACTGGTTTTAATACATATACTGTAGTTCTGGTTGGTCCAGGGATACTATTAATAGTAGAATTATGGTATTAATACATATACTGCAGTTCTGGTTGATCCAGGATACTATATAACTATGAGAATTCGGTATACAATACTGTAGTTGTGGTTATACAGAGATACATATATATTGAGAATTACTGGTATTATACATACTGCGTGTCTGGTTGATCCAGGGATCTATATATATTGAGAATTACTGGTATACATATACTGTAGTTTCTGGTTGGTACAGGGATACTACAGTATATCATATTAGAATTACTGGTATTAATACATATACGTACTTCTGGTTGATCCAGGATACTATATATATGAGAATTCCTGGTATTAACACATATACTGTAGTTCTGGTTGGTACAGGGATACTATATAATATTGAAATTACTGTTATACATATACTGTATTTTCTGTTGGTACAGCTATGCTATATATATTGAGAATTACTGGTATCATACATACTACTCTGCAGTTCTGTGATCCAGGGATACTATATAATATATTGAGAATTACTGTATACATATACTGTAGTTCTGGTTGGTACGGGATACTATATAATATTGAGAATTACTGGTATTAATATTTTAATGTGTTCTGGTTGGTACAGGGATACTATATAATATTGAGAATTGCTGGTATAATACATATACTGTATTTCTGGTGGGTACAGGGATCTATTAATATTGTGAATTACTGGTATTAATACTATACTGCAGTTCTGGTTGATCCCGGGATCTTTCCAATTGCCATTTGGAGTCAGAAGGAATTTGTTCCTCTTTTTTGCTGGTTTTTTTTTTTTACCTTCCTCTGATCAACTGTTAAGGTAGAGTTAAAAAGGAGTGAATAGATTGACTTGATGGACGCATGTCTTATATTCAACCTCATTACTAGTGTACTATGTCAGGAGTCAATTATTACCCCTTAGCAGCTTGCCGATTGAATAGGGAAAAGGGGGATTATTACAAGAAAATAGAGAAAGATGGGACGGGACCAGTGTTAGGTAGGGAAAAATTATAAGTTTAGTTTTTAAGAAATTCAGTTTTGAGGCAGCGTCGAACATCCAGAGGAAAAATACAAGGAGACAGTCCGGACATAGGATGGATTCAGGAGTTAGCGTAGGGGTGCAAGAATAAAACGCTGCTTAATTAGGCCTGGAACATGAAAAACCTCAGATCAGAATGTTCAAATACCTAGTGACCCCAGAATTCACACCTAAATCCTTTGTCACAGAGCCTTCTGTATGCTGCTTGTGAAGGTTCTCATTCATCCAGGTCTGTATATCTTTTTGTATTCAATTAATCACCTGGATGTGAAGTTTGAGTCTTGAAGACGTTTCGCTAGTCATCCCCTGGCTTTCCTCAATTCAGAATGACTTGAACAAGAATCTGTGGCATTTGTACCTGCTGGAAAGTCCCAATTAGCATATCACCCCAAGTTTAAGGGCGTGATGGATTTGGCTAAGAGGTGTTATAGGAACGCCCAGAGAAGGGGTCAAACGCAGCATTGAACATGCAGACAGTTGGTGTTGAGCCCCCCCACCTCTATTTAGGCTTGGTTTCTTTATTTCACATAAATGGCCTCCTTGACCCCCTGTTGAACCAGTCACGTTCCTTTGCCAATATGTTAACATTACAATGTTCAAAGGTATGTCCTTTCCTAAGATGCAGGTAAACAGCTGAGGTCCTGACCAGAGGAATTGCTCTTCTGCTGGGCCATATTTGGTGCAGTTGCTGTTTTGGTCTTAGCCTTGCTAAAACTCCTTCATCTAACCTGATCACCAGAAGAAAGAGCCTTAACATAACTCAAGAAGAATTCCAGTACACCATTCTACCGGCAACAAAGGGAAGATCACAGTGGTACTCAACACCTCAGACTACCATGCTAAAGTGACCATGCTCCTGGCCGATAACAACACATATGAGGCTTAAACGAGATCCCACCAGCCGTTACAAGAAAAGGGTCATAGACTTACTACAAACAGCTTCAAAAGGATAAAGCAATCGGCCCATGTATCATCGCCTCTACCCCAGTGAGGCACATCCATGCATATATGGACTCTCAACGATACATAAGGAAGGGGCACCACTAAGACTATAGTCGGCAGATCATCTCTGTAACATACAAGGTGGCAAAATACCTAGCCAACATCTTAGGACTCTTGGTGGGAATTTCTAAGCATCACATCCAGAACTCTCAGGATTTCACCAACAAGATTGAAGATATGTACTTGGTGCAGAAGAAATGGTGTCCTATGATGTGACATCTCTCTTCACCTGTATACCCCCCAAGAGCTGTTACAGGTGAGAAAATGGCTGTCCAAGACGCACCATTATCAGCAAACTGATCTAACCCAGAAAGGTGTGGGTGTTCCCTACTGGACTTGTGCCGGAATACCACCTATTTCAAATACATGGATAATTCTATAAGCAAAAACATGGATGTGCTATGGGATCTCCAGTTTCACCCCTTGTGCCCAACCTTTACATGGAGGAGGTAGAAACAGGCGCTTAATACCTTTAAGGCTAGCACCCGCCACTGGTCAGATATGGATGACACCTGGGTTAAAATCCAACAGAAGGAGTACAAGCTTTCACAGAACACATTAATGCGGTAGAAACCAAACTCAAATTCACAGGGAGAGGTACAAAACAACAAACACACTGGCTTTCTTGGACTGCTTGGTAAAAAGTCAGGGAGAATGGTAAACTGGAATTAGAGTTTACAGAAACCCAACGCACACATACAGTATTTGATGTTGACTCCCACCACCCTTTAGAGTCATCAAGCTGGGTGTGATTAGAACCCTGTAGCACCAAGCCGAGAACATCCCCACTAGCACAAGAGCAATAGCTAAAGAAATGAAACTCTCAGAGGAAGCCCTTAAAAACTTGTGGATATCCAGACTGGGCTTTCGTCAAAAGAATAGAAGAAAAGAAAAGACACGATACCACAGTGAAGGGGAAAACAAGACAAGAGGAAGAACTTGGTCATCTCATATGTAGCAGGGGGTCTCCGAAAAATTAAAAAGAATTAAAAAAAAAAAACAACTGTACCCTGTCTGCTTTAACCAAACAACATGCTGAGGCAGCAATTTGGTGCATCCGAAAGACCCAATATCGAAACACCAGAAAAAAGCGACATCATACCCGTGCATGGAAGAATGCTCTGATTTGTTATTGGAGGAGATACCAAACAGCAACTGCTCAGTCTGGCCTACACAAAGAGCCAATTCCTCGGGTCAGGACTAAGCCGTGTACCTGCATCTTCAGGATAAATACATACCTTGAAGATTGTAATGTGTTAACTATTGGCAAAGGAACTGACTGGTTCAAAAGAGGTCAAGGAGACATTTTATTTGAAATAAAGAAACCAAGCCTAAGAGAGTGTGGGGGTTCAACACCAACTGCCATGTACAGTGCTGTTTTGACAACCTTATCTGGGCGTTCCTCTTACCACTATCCAATCACGCCTTAACACTTGCTGTGTATCTGCAATTGGGATTTTTCCAGGGTACATAATTGCCACAGATTCTTGTAACAAAGTCATTTGAATGAGAAAGCCAGCTGGATGACTACGAAAGTCTTCAAGAACTAAACTTCAAGTCCGTTGATCTAATTGAATATTTTTGTCATGCTGTTTCCCACTCTATTAATACCAACGTCATGTGAGAACTGCCTCCATATCTTGGGTTTTAAATTCAGAACTGAAAGCCCACCTGTTTCAGTGCAGCATTTTGCAAACCCGTAGATTGTGACAAATTTCATCATACCACCAAATACTAAATTCTTAATTATGTTAAGCTCTTTGGAGTCCAACTGGAGAAAATGCTTATAAATGTTAATGTTATTGTAGTATTGTATACTTATTTTTAGTACTGCTGCACCACAGTTTTGATTTTTCTGCCATGCCTATTTTTTTTTTACTGACACTAAAAGAGTCTTTCTGAAGAACACTCACCAGTCCGCTGAAAGCCTATATACCATAGATGCTTTGGCAATGTGCTTTAAATAATTCAACGCCCTTTTGGTGTGCCTATAACTTTTGTGGCAAATTCATTTTATAGTTGCACAAGTAATGCTTCTTCTAAAATGGCTGTAATTTCAGAAAAAAAGTAAATTTGCCTTTATAATTAGCATTCAAGGTAACTGTGGTCTCAAATTCTTCCAAACTAGTAATAAATTTATAAAAAGTCTTCCTTCATACCTTCAAAATAAACCTAAATCACATCTCTAGATAAAATGTGTGAGAAGTTAGTGATGGAAAGGTTCAGCATGTAACTTTCCTGGTGACACTTCCTGTTTTTAGCTGTGACCAGCTTGTAGTCATGTGACCAGCCTGTCTGCATTAATAGGCTTCCTCTCAATTGTCAATTTTTCCTCAGGTATCCTGATTTCCCAGCAATAAGTCTTAACTGAGCATGCTTCTCCCCCGGGGGAAAAGGGCCGGCAGAGTCAGTGATGTCGTTCAACCTACTGGAAGCAGGAAGTTTGAAACATTCACCCCCAAAGTAATTTTCTCACATCCTCCAGCCAGGTGTGATTGTTGGCTCAGTGTAAAGGAAATACTTCCGGCTTTCATTTAACAACTCTAACTTGTTTGAGACCACAGTTGCCTTTAATATCTCTAAAATCATACAGTGCAGGATACCCTTCCAAAAAAAATAAAATATAAATAATATCATTATTAAAAAAGTGTATTTCCGCGCAGCAATTTGCAGGAAAATTGTAAAACCTGCTTACAGACGTTTTCTTTGAATACAAATCTAATTTTACCCGGCCTTTCATAATATTAATATTTTCGCGGTTTCAAAAAACTCTCGTTTTTAATTGTGTAAACCCCCACCACATCATTTAAAATGAATGCAATAACAATCATGGATAATGCATCGGAAATATTCGGAAGGTCTCCTGATGTAAAGTCTGGGAGAATTGTGTGCTACTTTACATAACAGGATTTTCTCTCCAACCTACACAATGCATTTTTAAACTGCCTAAGCACTTTAAGTTATTTCCGTCTCTGAAAAGCAGCATCCTTTGCTGGAGAGTAAAGTTTACAACATCTAAAGGGACGTGAAAAATTATTCAGCAGAAATGTCAAGTTTTCCTTTAAATACATTCTCTTTTTTTCTGACTTAAAGTGCACACACAACATAATAATCACAAGATAAGCAGCTATAATGGAATATTTATGGCCGTGTTTTCCTTTCCTCTGAGCAATAATCTGTCATTTTCCATAATGTCAACATTTTTTTCAAGGGAATTTTGTTCGTTTATGTTGGCTTGACAATGAATATGATATGTTGATTTTCGAATCCATGCTTGGTACGGGAAGGCGTCAATAGATTCGAAATTGTCCTCTGTTGAATGTAACTGGGTCGTCTGTGTTCTGATGTTTGTCTTTAGCGATCGATACGAAAAAATGATCTGCTAAATTGATCGGATCAGGATGTAAAGCACCTATTAAAGGTGTTCAGATAAAGCCATAATAATGGAATGATGCAGATTTAGAATAATTATCTCTCATGTGAAAGAATTATCATAATCTTTTCTAAAATATTTTCAAACCCTTTTGGGATGTTCTAATGGAAATATACCCCCCAGATCTCTCTTGTCTTACCTTCTTCTTCAGCTTAATATAACAGGAGCAAACAAAGTAGAAAACTTACTCACGAGCGTGGTCCACCCCTGACTGCTCTGACAGGTCTTGACTTTTTTCCGGCTCTAACTAAACTATAGTGTGTGCAACATTATTGGGCATCGTGCTATAGTTGGTCATGCCTGAACGTCAGAACCTATCAGAGCAGCCACCATTAGATGGTGGCTACAGTAGGTGTTCTCATGGAGTTGGTAGTTGTACTGTATGTAGGTATTTATAGTTTTTTATATAGCGCCACTGGGGGACACACGCTGTACAATATCAAAATACAAAATTCATCAAGGAGGACTATATTTATAATATAAGTAGTTTCAGTACAAATAACTTATATCAATATTTAAATATATAAGGGCTTGAGCCTTGCCACCAGATAAAGGAGAAGTTTAAATATGAGGCATCCGGCAATATTGTAAATAACAGGCCTAGGCTGGGTTGACATGATTGCTATAAATAAAAAACGGTTCAGTTTATTTGAATATACAGACAAGTTTCGTGTGGCTCTTCTGTTCTGACTTATTCATCGATCAGCAAGATGATTCTGTGATGTTGATCAAGTATTTCACATGTCATGTACCAAGGGTACAAGAAAGCTGCAACATCGATTATTGAATAAGAACATACACGTCCATCATTCCAACCTACTCCACTTTTTTTTTTAAAACGCCTTCTACACTTGATCCAGAGGAGGCAAAAAAACCTCTAAAATTGGGAGGGAAATTCCTTTCCTGACTCCGAACAGCAATCGGAAAGTATCCCTGTATCACCAGATCTATATAATATTAACACAGTAATTCCTCAATATTATATAGTATCCCTGTACCAACCAGAACTACAGTATATGTATTAATACCATTAATTCTTATTTATATATTATCCCTGTACCAACCAAACTCAGTATATGTATTAGTACCGATTAATTCCCAATATTATATAGTATCCCGTTACCAACCAGAACTACAGTATATGTATTAATAATACCAGTAATTCTCAATATTTATATAGTTTCCTGTACCAACCAGAACTACAGTAATGTATTAATACCAGTATTCTCCATATATATAGTATCCCCATACCAACCAGATCTACAGTAAATGTATTAATACCAGTTAATTCTCAATATTATTGATAATCCCTTTAACCAACCAGAACTACAGTATATGTATTATACCAGTAATTCTTCAATATTATATAGGGTCCCTGTACAAACCAGAACTACATATATGTATTAATACCAGTAATTCTCGCATATTTATAATATCCCTGTACCAACCACAACTACAGTATATGTATTAATACCAGTAATTCTCATATTATATAGTATCCCCCATACCACCAAAACTACAAGTATATGTATTATACCAGTAATTCTCAAGATTATATAGTATCCCGTACCAACCAGAAATACAGTATATGTATTAATACTAGTAATTCTCAATATATAGAGTATCCCGTACCAACCAGAACTACAGTATATGTATTAATATCGGTAATTCTCAATATTATAGAGTATCCCCTGTACCAACCAAACTACAGTATATATATATAATACCAGTAATTCTCAATTTATATATATCCCTGTACGCCAGAACTCCAGTAGATGTACTAATACCAGTAATTCTCAATATTATATATAATCCCCTGAACCAACCACAACTACAGTATATGTATAATACCAGTAATTCTCATTTATATAGTATCCCTGTACCAACCAGAACTAACAGTAATGTATTAATCCAAGTAATTCTCAATATTAATAGTATCCCTGACCAACCGAAACTATAGTATATGTATTAATAATACCAGTAATTCTCATATTATTATAGTGTCCCTGTACAACCAGAACTACAGTATATTTATTTACAGTAATTCCCAATATATATAAGTATCCTGTACCCACGAAACACATATATATATTAATACCAGTAATTCTCAATATTATATAGTATCCCCCCTGTACCAACCAGAACTTGTATAAGTATTAATAATACCAGTATTCTCATATTATATCGTGTCCTGTACCAACCAGAACGACAGTATTGTATTAATCCCAGTATCCAATTTATATAGTATCCCTGTACACCAACCAGTAATTAAGGATATACGTTATTCTCAATATAATATATCCTGTACACGCAGACTACATATTATATAAACCAGTTTCTCATATATATAGTATCCCTGTACCAGCCAGAACTCAGTATTGTACTAATACCAGTAATTCCAATTATAGTATATCCCAACCAACCGAACTACAGTATATGTACTTAACCAGTAATTTCTCAATATATTATAGTATCCCTGTACCAACCAGAACTACGTATATGTATTAATACCGTAATTCTCAATATTAGATAGTATCCCTGTACCAACCAGAACTAGTATATGTATTAATAATACCAGTATTCTCATGTTAGGTTTTTTATATTTTCTGTATATCACTTAGCCCTAATAGCAGCCATTTTGTTTTCGACTCCTCCATTTTGTGCACATATTACTTAGTCTGTTTTTCTCAAAATGTAACCAAGCTGTACCTAGCCCAAGCTGTTCTCATGGCCATAGATCTACGTTATCTCAAGGTCTTCTGCCTCCTATGTCAACTTGTCTCTATCTCCGCATTCCAAGACATGTTTTATTATATTATTTACAGACATAAAGTCTGGTAAGCCCCTTTTCTCGTCATGCAGGTTTTTCCTTTGTTTCATATATGCCAATGTATGACCTAAATAAACTGAGCTAGTTTTCAGTACATGCCCTGTGTGTGTCTCAATTCTATCTCCCGCAGCTGTGAGGCTTTTTCATGTTCTAGAACTGCATCAAATAATTGTGGGACCAGTGTAGGATATATATTCTTACAATTTGGTGTCAGTGAAGTGGGGATACACCTACAGGATAGTGATGTTGAACTTATTAATTTAGGTTCTGTCTTGCTTGTTCTGTAACTTGTATCAGCACATTGGTATAGATTTTAAAACGTGGGTCTGGAAGGGGGCGACGCATGCCCCACGTCTTCCAGATAGTCTGTAGTAGAGTGTCTGTAAGTGAAATGCCGCGCAGGCTGGGACCTGTGTCGAGTTCTCTTAAGGAAGTTGCTTCGTGGTGGAGTGTTAAATTCTGAAAGAGTTTTATTCCCTGAGTGGAATGAAAACTTGGTGTGGGTGTTCTAGAGAGTTTTAAAGATAAGGTAGACTCCCGCAGGTGCGATCTGCATGTTTTTAGTTTCTCTTTTGAAGAGGTAACTGGGAGCCGTACAGAGATATATTTTCCCCTTGATTGATAGGATCCCTATTTGCGGGTTTGGACTCGCAACTCGTAGTTGGCACTACAGATAATACTCCCGCAGGCGACGACCTGCACAAGAGAGTTAATGTTTTTCTCTTAACTAAAGTTTCCTTTTCACAGCGTGAAGTGAAGTGTAAACACGGGAGTTAGGGACGGGGACTTAGAGTTAAGCTTAACCATTTATGAACGGACAGTGGTGGTCCGGTTTCATTTGAAGTTCGAACTTCTGGAGGTTTTCTTGCTAGCTAGCATTATACGAACTTGAGAAACCCTACTATTTGTTGTCTGTCTTGCATGTAGTGTCTGATTTATTAGAGTATAAGTTTTTTTCTCTCCTCCTCTCTCTTTGCTTCAGTGGATTTGTTTCCTAATTGTATTCACTGCCTTATTGTTAACCTCTTGCTTACAGGATGGGAGAGTTTCACAGTAAAGGTGTCTGACCCAAACATGATAAGTCATTTAAAGTATATTAAAAGTGTTTTATTCTAAGTTTTACAGGTTTCCAATGTGTGGAAATACTGAGGATCATCAAGAGGATTAGGTGATCCGCATTGGTGGTACAATTATTGGCAATCCTGGTTTGATAATATATTGGGTATTGGATAAAAGATGTATATATTCTTATTGCGAGCTCTCTTAGTGAATTTTATTAATCTCTGGTGTATATAATATAAGTTTAAATTTGTTAATGCTGGTTTCACACTAGAATGTTTGGACTCTATGTTTTCATTATAAATGTATTTCCATCCTGGATTTTTCAAGTTCGTAAAATTCTGGTGAACCGTTATCTTCTGCCTACATTCCAACCCCCCTCTTCCCCCGCCTCCTTCTCTTCTTTCGCTTGCATGTATTTAACTAGTTAATGGGATTTTTATAATTGCGAATGGAGGTAGAATGTCTACGGAAGTTTTTTTTCTTATATTATAGAGTTTTTTTTTTTTGAGAAAGTGAAGATTTTAGAAGTGAAGGGCAAGAATCTGGTAGAGTTTCTGTTGGTTTTAGGAGGAATCAGCTTCATAATAGCAAATGTTTTATTTGTAATAAATTAGATCATTGTGAGACCGTGTATATCCATATAGCTAAGTAGATGTGAAAATACAGTCACAGATAGATATCCCTATGATGCAGTTGATGGATTTTCCACAAGTGATTCCCTCGCTTTGGACAGCTCATGGACAGAATGTGTAATCCTTTGTGTTCTTCGATATACGAGGTAAGCTGTTTAATTTTTTGATGATACAGGGAATGTTCTGTTCTTCTCTATCAAAGTTCCTTATATTAATGGTCCCTCAGTAATTGCAAGTCTTTGTAAGATTTATTGGGGTACTTGCTAGACTAAGAATAAAATATATGTCACTCACTAGGATGATGGCTTATTGTTATTGTCCTTATTTTTCCTTTGAATTATTACAGATATACCCCATTACCAGTTATAATCCAGGATTAGTAAGTATATGGTGTATCTTAATTTTCTTTAGTGGCATAACTTGTTGGAATAAACTTTGATGTATGATTTTTTTTTAATGCCCTAACCCTTTCAGGATATAATTAATAGTATTCTGCCAATGGTTTGTACCTTTGTAAACATGAGTGATTATAAAGACTCTCTTCCTAGTTTATACCCCTATTATAGCTCATAATACAGATAGTTCCTATAGTTTTGGATATTTAGCCCTTATTAGCATTTCTGCCAATACCAATGTAATACAGTTTGTTGATTTTGAGATATCCTTTTTTTCTGCATGTCGGCTGGTGCTACGGCTCAGTCTTTTTATATTCATTTTTTTGAAAATCCCAATTTTGTGCACTGTTTGACATAGAATTTGGTGGACTGCCAGTGACAGACTCTATGGCTCTCGTGAAGTGTTAAAATAATAATGGGTTTCAGCCACATGGTTCTAAGATTATGTGAAATATGTTAATTGCAAATTGTTAATTGGTTATTGGTATCCGAGCATGGAGGTATGTAAATGTTTCCTCAATTGTCTTGCAATCAAAAGCTTCCAGAAAATACAATATTGCAAAGGACTCAGTTCAATATCTTGTTGTATATATCTAAGGGTGAATATCTGGTAGCCCCGCCCGAGATAAAGACATTTTTGCTTTTCATCAACACCATTGTATAAAGCTGAATTGGTCGGCTTCATGAACTTTTACCAACAACTGAATCCCAGCAGCTCCCACTGGGACCAAATGCCTTCAAAATGCAACCATTAAAGACTGTCCAAACATCATTCTATGGACCTGCAAATGACAAAGAATGTTTAAATAATTGTAATAACATTTACCTCGCCCATGCTCTGAGCTTTGGGAATTATGATAAATCTTTTCATTTGTATTATAGAGAACATTGTAAAATCATGGTGGCATGTTTTTCACAATATCACAAGACACCTTGAAACTAGTCACTTATTTTTTTTTTCTCTCTCTAGTCATTGGCAATCACTGTTAAGAGAATGCATCTCTGCAGTCTGTACAATGTCTGGTGAGGCCCCAACTTATTATATTGGACACGGAGATGTTTAATTACATCTAATCATGTTTTATAAATGCTAAAGAATAGAATATGAACTATCCATACCTCACAGAGTATAGGTTTTTTAAATCTATCATGGTCTTAGAAGTTAAATATATTCAGGTCTTACCCTAGTATATTCCTTTTATTTACTGTATTAAGATTACAGTTAAATTAATACCCAAGTAATTAATATTTAATATAGGTGTAATCTCTACCCAGTCCGATTTGATTCTCTAACCAATTAGAGCTGTATGGTTGGTTGTGTTTGTGTATAAGTTATATAGATCTTCATTCCCAGATTCTGTTTGGAATTTAGTTCGTTCGTGTTTTGTTTATTAGCTTAATCTTTTCTTTAACCCGTACTGGTGTTTTGTTTAAGGTTTAAGCTGTTAGTACATTGTTCCAGGTATGATTTTAATGTAGTTGTTTCGGCAGTAGAAAGTTATAAATGAGAATGGTGAGCTGACTTTAACATTAATTTAATTTGGGGATTATTATCTTCCTTATGTTTTAGTTGGTTTAAATGGAATGATTGTTTGTTCTTTCATGTTGTTTAGGGAATGTTATCCTCATAATGTGTATAAGTTGCTATTCTTTTCTCCGTTTCTTTTGTTTCTTTCCTGCGTTCATACTTTTCCTTTCCCGAAAATGTTATTGTTTCGGTTTTAATTTTTTGTTTTCTCCCGATTCATTTTTTCAAGTATTGTTTTTAGACCTTTTAGGTCTTTATTAAAGAGGGGATAGTATAGTAATAATATGGCTCATAAAAATCTTAGCCACAAGGTTTATTGCCCAAATGTATATACTTGAGTAAAAGAAGATTTGAAAACTTGCTAAAATTATTATTCCTAAATGAGGTTGTCCTTGTTAGGATAGATTCAGATAAAGGGCCAGCTTTTATTTCTATTACAGCAGATGGGTAATTGATGTTCATTGAATAAGTTTTATATCCCCAGAGTTCAGATGTTTGTTGATGAATGAACCCGCACAATAAAAGAAGTTTAGGAAGGCTCTGCAGGTTCTTTCGTAAATGGATTTTATTACCAGCTGTATTAGCAGAGATTCTTATGGCCCCAATTCTACATCCAAGTTGTCTTCTTTTCGAATTTGAATGGGTAAACCATTCCCTACGCCATGGGCAGTTAAGACAGGGATTTTAATTACAGGTGACCTGGAATTTATCCAGGAAGCTTATGTGGCAAAACTGATTGAAAAATTGAATAGCATCTGTGTGATGTTTCTTTTGTTTTTTTTCTTTATTTTCTAGTGCTCTCCGTGCACCTGTTTAAATCAGGTGATGTGGTCTTGATGAAGGCGTTATGACTCGCACAGCTATCTTGGTTGAAGGCAATCCATCGTGGATACATGCTTCCAGAGTAAAGCGCGCACCAATCTGTTGATGGAGAACGGAATGACCACCGAGATGACCACCGAGAACTTCAGAGATGACAACAAACCCACCTCAAGGAGGAGGATTAAGATGAGCCCAGATTCCAAACCAGTGATGATTGTGAAATCCAGATGAATATATTTTCCTGACCGGTTCATTTTTCATCTTATTCTGTGTTTTTCTATTTTGAATTTATTATAATGAACAGAGCTTCCCGCTCTATTGCTCCCCGTGTTCCATTGCCCCCAGATAACATTTGGGGTATATTTTAAAGAAGCTCCTAAGTATAACTGACTTTTGTTTAGGAAATGTAAAACTGTTCAGGACATTATAATTACTTGTTTAGTCGCTATTCCGTTTCAGTTCCAATATTTCTCCTACTCATCTGACTGATCAGCACTATAATATTGGATCCCAATTACAGAGAAGACGGTGTAACCCCTTAATTTTTCCAGAACAACTCAACAACTTCCCGTGAAACGAACTGTAGATATGTTATGATTTGGACTCAAAATGTTACTACCTGCTGAGTTTTTTTTTTTCTTTGTTCCCTAATGTAAATGTGTTTCTGTGACAATAACATGAAGTGTATCTCACCTACCAACAATATCAGATCAGTAATTTGTAACAACTTGCAATCACATCAAGTAGATGAATGAATTTTTCTCTGAATGCTATTTCCACTGATAATGTTGCTATACGTTACATATAATTTCCGTTTAGTTCTCCTTGGGATAAAAGGGTGGAACTGTTAGGTTTTTATATTTCTGTATATCACTTGCCTAATAGCAGCCATTTGTTTTCGACTCCATTTTGTGACATATTACTTAGTCTGTTTTTCTCAAAATGTACCAAGCTGTACCTAGCCCAGCTGTTTTTCTCATGGCCATAGATAATACGTTATCTCAAGGTCTTCTGCCTCCTATGTCAACTTGTCTCTATTCTCGCATTCCAAGACATGTTTTATTATATTATTTACAGACATAAAGTCTGGTAAAGCCCCTTTTCGTCATGCAAGGTTTTTCCTTTGTTTCATATATGCCAATGTATGACCTAATAAACTGAGATAGTTTTCAGTACATGCCCGGGTTGTGTCCCAATTCTATCTCCCAGCTGTGAGGCTTTTTCAGTTTTCTAGAACGAGGCATCAAATAATGGTTGGACCAGTGTAGGATATATTATTCTTACACCAATATTATATAGTTCCCTGTACCAACCAGACACAATATGTATTAATACCAGTAATTCCCAATTATATAGTATCCCTGTACCAACCAGAACTACAGTAGATGTACTTATACAGTAATTCTCAATATTATATAGTATCCCTGTACCAACCAGAACTATAGTATATGTATATAATACCAGTAATTCTCAATATTATATAGTGTCCCTGTACCAACCAGAACTACAGTTATAGTATTTAATACCAGTAATTCTCAATATTATATAGTATCCCTGTACCAACCAGAACTACAGTATATGTATTAATACCAGTAATTCTCAATATTATATAGTATCCCTGGATCAACCAGAATACAGTATATGTATTAATAACCAGTAATTCTCAATATAATATACTGTATATCCCTGTACCAACCAGAACTACGATATGTATACCAGTAATTCTCAATATTATATAGTATCCCTGGATCAACCAGAACTGCAGTATATTGTTATAATACCAGTTTCTCAATATTATATATACCCTGTACCAACCAGAACTACAGTATATGTATACCAGTAATTCTCATATTAATAGTATCTCCGTACCAACCACACTACAGTATATGTATACCAGTATTCTCAATATTATATAGTATCCCTGTACCAACCAGAACTACAGTATATGTATAATACCAGTAATTCTCAATATTATATAGTATCCCTGTACCAACCAGAACTACAGTATATGTATTAATACCAGTAATTCTCATATTATATAGTACCCTGTACCAACCAGAACTTGTATATGTATTAATAAACCAGTAATTCTCAATATTATATAGTGTCCCTGTACCAACCGAACTACAGTATATGTATTAATACCAGTAATTCTCAATATTTATAGTATCCCTGTACCAACCAAAACTACAGTATATGTATAACCAGTAATTCTCAATATTATAGTATCCCGGACAACCAGAACTACAGTATATGTATGAACCAGTAATTCTCAATATATATACTGTAGTATCCCTGTACCAACCAGAACTACAGTATATGTATACATACAGTAATTCCAATATTATATAGTATCCCTGGATCAACCAGAACTGCAGTATATGTACTAATACCAGTAATTCTCAATATTATATAGTATCCCTGTACCAACCAAACTCAGTAATGTATACCAGTAATTCTCAATATTATATAGTATCTCCGTACCAACCAACCTACAGTATATGTATACCATAATTCTCAATATTATATAGTATCCCTGTACCAACCAGAACTACAGTAATGTATTATACCAGTAATTCTCAATATTATATAGTATCCCTGTACCAACCAGAACTACAGTATATTGTATTAATACCAGTAATTCTCAATATTATATAGTATCCCTGTACCAACCAGAACTATAGTATATTATTAATAATACCAGTAATTCTCAATATTATATAGTGTCCTGTACCAACCAGAACTACAGTATATGTATTACACCATAATCTCAAATTATATAGTTCCCTGTATCAACCAGAACTACAGTATATGTATTAATACCAGTATTCTCAATATTATATAGTATCCCTGTAACCAACCAGAACTACAGTATATGTATTAATACCAGTAATTCTCAATATAGATACTGTAGTATCCTGTACCAACCAGAACTACAGTATATGTATACCAGTAATTCTCAATATTATAGTTATCCCTGGATCAACCAAACTGCAGTATATGTATTAATACCAGTAATTCCCATACTAATTATCAGTATCCCTGTATTAATGTATTAATAAACCAGTAATTCTCAATATTATATAGTGTCCCTGTACCAACCAGAACTACAGTATATGTATTAATACCAGTAATTCTCAATATTATAGTATCCCTGTCCCAACCAGAACTACAGTATGATCATATCCCTGTGCATGTCGCTTTCTAATGTCAACACCCCTAATTTAATCTGCCTGCATATTTAAGCCCCTCATTCCCTTATTAATTAGTAGTTGCCTCTCGAACTTTGCTTCATTTCAAGATGTCCCTTTTGTATATTGGATTCCAAAACTGCAACCGCATATTCCAAATGAGGCCTTACCAGTGCCTTGTAAAGAGGGAGAATATTTTTCTCTCTTGAATCCATTCCCCTCTTTATACAAGACAATAATGCTACCTGGCATTGTTTGCTACAGCTAAGTCGGATATCTACCAACACCCAAATCTTTTCCATACAGATTCACTATAACACTTATTTGTTCGGCAGTGTTCTTAAGATGTATTACGGTACTTCAATATTCCACAGGCTTTCATGGGGAATAACTGCAACCAATGGATAAAATGGCTTCTTTTTGTCCTTAACCTCTGTTGAAAATCAATATTTCTTAGCTGTAAAACACTCAGGAAAATGCCATTTGTTGTAATATAAAAAGGTGAGACGTCATTTAAAAAGCTTTGGAGAAAAAAGACCCTAAAAGACTAGGAATTTAAATGAGATTTTTTCAAAATACAAATAAACTGTATAGAGTAGTTTTAGTAGAAGAAATACATTTGCGTTTGTCAAGTTTTTTGATAGAAAATGGTAGTTCATTTGTATATACAGTATAAGTTGTAACTATAGTACAAAGTCTAGTATTTGAAGGTAGGAATAATATAGTTAGTATAAATAATAATAATAAATAAATAGAAGACTTCTGGGTAATTTTCATGTTTCCATGGTAGCCCTTGGCAATGCTACAGTATATCGTGTATGAGAGGCTTCTAAACAGTTATCCTTTAGCAGGGTATATTAATCAAAAAGTGAACAGTGACAATCAATCAAAATTAAATGCAGAGATAAACTTATACACATTCAGGGAGATTCAATAAAATTCCTATTGTTTAAAATGGTGCTATTTTGCCCCAACCAATCAGATCTTATTAACATTTGAAAGCTAACATCTGATTGTGTTGGGCAAAAGCACCATTTTAACGATAAGAACTTTTATTGATAACCCTGATAGGAAATTTAAAAAAATACTACAGATGGACTAGAACTCAACACCGAGTTTGTTACGAACTTTAATAGTTTGAACGACCCGAACTATTCCGGATTTTTCTCTGATCCTTGAATGTTTCGTTCAATTTTGGTAACCCTCGAATCGTCGATAACATTGACTTTAGCGCTCCATAAACCCTCGAATGCGGCGTTCAGTAACCCTTGAAATAGCGATAACTCTCGAATATGGCGTCCATCTTGGTAACCCCTCGAAGTCGCAACACCCCTAACCTGTGGCATTAGATTTGATGACCTTCGAAGTCGGCGATAACGCTCGATGTGGCATTCGATTTTGGTAACCTTCGAAGTCGGCGACAACCCTCGAATGCGCGGTTCGTTTTTGGTAACCCTCAAAAATGTGTGAAGGCAAAAATAGCTAAGATTGTGGGAAAGTTAGTATTTAGTTCTAGATATTTTTACGTGTTTCCCAAAACTTTTCCCGGGTCCCAGAGCCATTAAGGTAAGGTACCATTACTATTTATCTGTATCTTATCAGAACTTTTCTAAATATTAGTCCCCTGACTTTAATGGGTCCATTTTCGAACTTCCACACTTCGAAAGTTTGAAAACGAACTAAACTTCGGCCATCTCTATACGGCACAGTCAGGCTGTAAAAGCTAGCTTGCAGCTTTAAAAAGGTAGCTACACATTCCTGCCACTCACATTATGAGATTGTGATGTCAACATGCAGTAGATGTCAACACACATGTATGTATTAATAAGGTTTTTTTCTCATCATCAATTGATATTGCTTTATACAGTTCAGTTTAAATCCAGAACCCCTTCCAACAAAGTGAGTTATTATTGCTAGTCATATCTTTGATATCCTTAAAGGAAATGACATTCACCATCTTCAGTAATTACTAAAATATCTATAACTGTGACCCTATCAGAGTGTTTTGAGAGAATATTCGAAAAGCTGACTGTAAGATAAGGCATGGGACCAATCTTGTGATACCAGTAAAGAGGGGAACCTATATTCTTCTCATAGTAAAGTAACCTGAGCCTTTGAAAATGATTTGTCAGTGTTTGAAGGTAAAGGCAGTTAAAGATGGTACCAACTTATGGATAATTAACTTGTTTACCTACTGGAGCATTTTAGATATATAACATCTTTTGATGTAAACCAAATATAAAGACCTGAAAAATGTATGTGTAACCAAAGTGGTGGTAGACATTGAGAGTGATTAAATGCTTGATGGTCATTGGTGTATTAAAAAAATAAATTTCCCTATCGCAACTGACCTGCACTTGTTCCCGTGATGTAGTCACCCCTTTATGACTGTAATAAATGCTTCTTTGATGTGAGAGGTAAGCTGCGATCTTTGCACGGCTTTAAAGCCACAATTGCAATACAAAATGAATATGAAACCCTCACCCAATATTAATCGATTAGCATGGGTTTTGCACATATTTTTTCCCTAAGCATGGGATTTGCATCTCCCTGCTGGTGTATGAAAAAACTATTTTAAAAAGTAATTTCTAAAGATTTCTTATAATTGTTGTTTCACTTCTAAATTAGATTTTTGGTTAGACAGACTAGTTTTACATTTGGAAATGGTTGTTTTGCCTGTACTGTACTGTAATCCACAAACCTGTTAAGTGTTCCCACGACATTCTAACAACTGCCTAGACCAGTCATTTTGCTATTAAAGGCAACTATAGTGAAAACAAACTTTGTCTATATACAATATACAGACACTTAGTATAAGCGGCCTTACTTTCATCCTGCTGTGTGGCTTCCTTTCTTCACACTGGCAGAAGTTTGAACCAAGCTGTGTAGTCCCCTCCCCCTCTGTCTAGTCCCCTCAAGCAGTAAAGGCTGTATGAAAGGTCCGGGCATGCACAGTTGAAAGACTTTAAATGAAGTGCTGACATCCTGTTGACCCCTCTCTCTCCAACTAGACTGCAAGCAAGCAAAGTGTGGGAACAGTGCATGTGCGGAAGGGAGGGGCAGAGGGGGAGAGGGAGGACAAGTGGTGCTGAGAACGACTCCTGACTGTTCTCTAAGTTTGCTAATTGTTATTTATTTTTGTACCTAAAGTTCATATCTCTCCCCTGCTTAGCTAGATCATAATTACTGAAGACAGAATCAGTGTAGCAGCAGCTACAAGAGACCTTCACAAACACAGTGAAACTGTTTGTTATCCTGATACATTTCATTTGCTTAGTCTATATATTTCATAGATTGCACTGTATGTCTAGTTTGGTAATATGCTGTATTACTGCATTATATATATAATGTGTGTCTTGTTTGGTATATAGTCTGTATTACTCTATTTATATGCTGTATTAGTTTTTACTTGGTGATGTCCATTTGAGTCACTGGTTTTTGTATGTATATAAGATTTGGGGGGGGGCGTTTTATAGTGTGTTATGCTCAAATTGCTGGTTTAATGGTACTTATATGGTGGGTGAGGGAGTGTGTGACAGTGCTGCATGGAGCTTTGGATGTAATATCGATTTAACAATATTGCTCCTTTATAATACCTTTATAATACCGTCCTTTATAATCTGTCTTTTATAATATCGTCCTTTATAAATACTGTCCTTTATAATACTGTCCTTTATAAATATCTTCTGCAGGACAGCCAAATATTCAGATTATTTGACATTCAACATTAAATCAATCTAATATCATGGCCAGTTTATAGCCACAACAAAAGGATAAATGAGACATTCAGAACACATTTTAAGCAACTTGCTAAAATTCTTCAGTATAAATAAAGTTAGTGAGGAGACATTGGGAACTGGGAGGAGCTAGATGGCACATAATCAAACTCTGATAAATCTTCTGACACGAACAATACAGGAGGTTAAAACTAACATAATGAATATTGGGTCGAGACCAGGACTGTACTTTCTTCTAAAGACCCTGGACAGGGAGGGATATAAATACATATTTTCTGGTTGGACAGTGATGAAACTAGAGGAGCTTGGAGCTCTGTGTTTGGATCTATACTTTCTAATTTGCTCATACTATAATACTCTTGGCTTTGAAGGTGACATTGGCATTTTGGCTGGTTTTCTAATGATACCACAAGATAATATACATCTCTCCAGGATAAAGCTGGATATTTGTTATAAAATGGTCTAGACTGAGGGAACAGAAACTGCATTTTCTATACTATTATAGAAAATGTAGCTCCAGCTCATTTTTAGAATCCTAATACAAGCTATTCTAAAACTGTGGTGTAAAATAAGGATAGCATTTTACAACACTGATGGCGAATGGTATTTTACAATGTTCGTAAAGGTGCTGCATTTGAGATACTGCACCTTTTTTAATATGCCCAAAATGTTGTTGGATAAAGGGTTTTACGGAACACAGAAGGTTAAAAATTCTATTGCATTCTAGAGTTTAGGGTCTGGTGGCTCTGTTTATAAATGTGATAGCTTTTCTGTTTGTATCACTACATACACACACACACAACACACACACATATATACTTGTATTCACTTACCTGAGTCAGATTCATGTCTCAATGTGACACGTGAGAGATGTCCGAACTTTGCAAAATCCGGTCCGCTCGAGGAGCCGCGAATTTTAGAAAAAATTCGAAAATCCGTGAGCGGACCCGTTAAAATGAAAATATTCTCGAAATTACGAGATTTCTCGTAATTTCGAAAATTTTCTAAAAATGGAAGGAAGTCAGTCGCTGCTAAAGGGAAATGTGCAGTCCCGATGTTAAATGTTTAATAGGGAGATTTCTCGGACCGTGTATGGGGGAGCGTTAAAAAATGACACACAAAATGAAAATCTAAACAATCTTAAAGATCTTTGCCGTGTGTCTTTTATTATTAGTGAGTTTTACTGACTGGAAAGAACCAAATATAAGGTGTACCACTCTTCCCATCATTTTTAACTGTAGAAGGCTGAAGTCAATTGTATAATTGGTTCAATGACCCCTCTATGTAATCAATTTTAATGTTTAAAGACAATCACAATATTCTGTTATCTGTGGTACATGTTTTGGGAGACCAGCTTGTCTATGAGGCCGAATGAACATTTGACATCCAGAAGGCGTTACCAGCAGGAAAGGAAAGTTACCAATTAGCATTGCAGGTCTTTATTACATGGGAAACACCTGACACTAATAATAAAAAATAAATGATTTCCAAAACAAGTGATGCAGGTCACTATAGGGCAATGCCACAAATCCCCAAAGTCAAATATTGTAGGTAGCAGTACACCCTTTCAAACCATTATCCTTACGCATCTCTAAACCACTTCTGATGAGAAAAATGGTTACCATAAGAGAAGCGTGTCTAGATGCATTCCCTCTAAGGGCTAGGCCCACTTATCCGTCTTAACGTGTGATTCGATCGTGCATTAAAAAAAACACTAGTGTTTGTCAATTGGTCTGGCACACACTAGCGCACATTGGCAACACTAGCGCACGCTGGCCACACTGGCTACACTAGCGCACACTATTGTTTCCGTTGGGCATTTTTGTGTCGATTCGCATGCTCTCCGATTACGGAATATAACGGATCGCAGCACAAGGGGATCGCACAAAGTGCACAATTAGGGCGTGTGTAGTGTGGCCCTAGGAAGGACTAAAGGAACTGTAGTGATGTCATGAGTTTCCATTATAATATAATATAAAGGCAGATCAACTTAACATGGCATGCAGAGAAAAAGGAATATTATAGTAAGTTAATAAATTATGAATGTGTAACTATTATGTGGTATTATTCCTTTAGAATTGTTTCAGAATTTGTTTTTTATATAAAAACCCAATTATCAACTTCATGTGTACTCTAGGAAACAACACATCATATCCATGCTTCAAATTGTCAATGAGGCAGTAAAAATGTGTGAATTTTTATTTATTCCATTTTATATTGAATCCCGCCACCTAAATTTTGTAAAGGGTAAAATAAATGCCAATGGCTTGCTCCAAACTCCTGTGCTAGACCTTGTGGAACAGTGAGATAATGCTCCAAACTCCTGTGCTAGACCTTGTGGAACAGTGAGATAATTCTCCAACTCCCTGTGCTAGACCTTGTGGAACAGTGAGAATAATGCTCCAAACTCCTGTGCTAGACTTGTGGAACAGTGAATAATGCTCCAACTCCTGTGCTAGACCTTGTGGAACAGTGAGATAATGCTCCAAACTCCTGTGCTAGACCTTGTGGAACAGTGAGATATGCTCCAAACTCCTGTGCTAGACCTTGTGGAACAGTGAGATAATGCTCCAACTCCTGTGCTAACCTTGTGGAACAGTGAGATAATCCTCCAAACTCCTTGCTAGACCTTGTGGAACAGTGAGATAATGCTCCAAACTCTCTGTGCTAGACCTGTGGACAGTAGATATGCTCCAATCCTGCTAGACCTTGTGAACAGTGAGATAATGCTCCAAACTCTGTGCTAGACCTTGTGGAACAGTGAGATGCTCCAAACTCCTGTGCTAACCTTGTGGAACATTGAGATAATGCTCCAAACTCCTGTGCTAGACCTTGTGGACAGTGAGATAATGCTCCTTGAAATTATTTAGTACTTGAATTACTTTTAACCTTGAAATCCCAAACGTGGGCAACATGACTAAGATATTGTAATGACTAATGGCCACAAACACAACAGGAGCATTTGCGCAAGCGCTGAAAAATCCACAATTAGCGTTCGCATGGGAAAACTGTTACTGAGTCTCACAACACTTTGTTTTAATATATTTAAAGGGCAGTGTGTATAAAAACAGTTTTAAGTATAATTATTGTCCCCATTCTGCCAGAGTAAGCTGGCTCCTCCCTTCATCAGTCAATCAAGGCTGTGGCTGTTGACATCACAACCAGTGATTGACTGCTGGTTCTTCTGCTGCCTCCTGTGCACATGCTCAACCTTATAAAAAGCTCGTTGAGGAGAGGGAAGAGGCAATACCTTTGGTATCTTATGTTAATTATCTGTGTTACAATCAAGGCTCCTCCTATTATTGTCCCCATTCTGGCAGAGTAAGCTGGCTCCTCCCTTCAGTCAATCAAGGCTGTGGCTGTTGACATCACAACCAATGATGACCGCTGGTTCTTCTGCTTCCTCCTGTGCACATGCTCAACCTTATAAAAAGCTCATTGAGGAGAGGGAGGAGGCAGATACCTTATGGTATCTTATGTTAATTATCTTGTTACAATCAAGGCTCCTCCCTTAATTATTGTCCCCATTCTGGCAGAGTAAGCTGGCTCCTCCCTTCATGCAGTCAATCAAGGCTGTTGCTGTTGACATCACAACCAATGATTGACTGCTGGTTCTTCTGCTGCCTCCTGTGCACTTGCTCAACCTTATAAAAGCTCATTGAGGAGAGGGAGGAGGCAGATACCTTATGGTATCTTATGTAATTATCTTGTTATAATAAGGCTCCTCCCTTAATTATTGTGCCCATTCTGGCAGAATAAGCTGGCTCCTCCCTTCATGTAGTCATCAAGGCTTGTGACTGCTGACATTACAACCAATGATTGACTGCTGTTTCACCTGTAGCCTCCACTGCACATGCTCAAGCTTCTAAAAAGCTCATTGAGGGAGGGAAGAGGCAGATACCTTATGGTATCTGATGTTAATTATCTTGTTACAATCAGGCTCCTCCCTTAATTATTGTGCCCATTCTGGCAGAATAAGCTGGCTCCTCCCTTCATGCATTCAATCAAGGCTGTGGCTGTTGACATCACAACCAATGATTGACTGCTGGTTCTTCTGCTGCCTCCTGTGCACATGCTCAACCTTATAAAAAGCTCATTGAGGAGAGGGAGAGGCAGATACCGATACCTTATGGTATCTTATGTTAATTATCTTGTTACAATCAAGGCTACTCCCTTAATTATTGTGCCCATTCTGGCAGAATAAGCTGGCTCCTCCCTTCATGCTCCTTTATAAAATACCTTTATAAATACCGTCCTTTATAATCTGTCCTTTATAAATACCGTCCTTATAAAAATACTGTCCTTTATAATACTGTCCTTTATATATCTTCTGCAGGACAGCCAAATATTCAGAATTATGTGACATTCAACATTAAATCAATCTAATATCATGGCCAGTTATAGCCAGCAACAAAAGGATAAATGAGACATTCAGAACACATTTTAAGCAACTTGCTAAATTCTTCAGTATAATAAAGTTAGTGAGGAGACATTGGGAACTGAGAGGAGCTAGATGGCACATATCAACTCTGATAAACTTCTGACACGGAACAATACAGGAGTTAATAACTAACATAATGATATTGGTCGAGACCAGGACTATGTACTTTCTTCTTCTAAAGACCTGGACAGGAGGGATGATAAATACATATTTTCTGGTTGGACCAGTGATGAAACTAGAGGAGCTTGGAGCTCTGTTTTGGATCTATACTTTCTAATTTGCTCTATACTATAATTACTCTTGGCTTTGAAGGTGACATTGGCATTTTGGCTAGTTTTCTATGTACCACAAGATAATATACATCTCTCCAGGATAAAGCTGGATATTTGTTATAAAATGGTTAGACTGAGGGAACAGAAACTGCATTTTCTATAATACTATTATGAAAATGTAGCTCCAGCTCATTTTTAGAATCCTAATTAACAGCTATTCTAAAACTGGGGTGTAAATAAAGGATAGCATTTTACAACACTATGGCGAATGTATTTTACAATGTTCGTAAAGGTGCTGCATTTTGAGATACTGCACCTTTATTAATATGCCCAAAGTTTGTTGGATAAAGGGTTTTACTGGAACACAGAAGGTTAAAAATTCTATTGCATTCTAGAGTTTTAGGGTCTGGTGGCTCTGTTTAAAATGTGATAGCTTTTCTGTTGTATCACATACATACACACACACACACACAACACACACATATATACTTGTATCATACACCTAGAGTCAGATTCATGTCTCAAGGTGACACGTTTAGAGATGTCCGAACTTTGCAAAATCCGGTCCGCTCGAGGAGCCGCGAATTTTAGAAAAAATTCGAAATCCGTGAGCGGACCCGTTAAAATGAAAATATATTCTCAAATTACGAGATTTCCGTATTTCGAAAATTTTCTAAAAATGGAAGGAAGTCAGTCGCTGCTAAAGGGAAATGTGCAGTCCCGATGTTAAATGTTTATATAGGGAGATTTCTCGGGCCGTGTATAGGGGGAGCGTTAAAAAATGACACACAAAATGAAGAATCTAAACAATCTTAAGATTTTGCCGTGTGTCTTTTATTATTAGATGAGTTTTAGCTGACTGGAAGGAACCAAATATAAGGTGTACCACTCTTCCCATCATTTTTCTTGTAGAAGGTCTGAAGTCTAATTGTATAATTGGTTCAAGATGACCCCTCTATGTAATTCAATTTTAATGTTTAAAGACAATCACATATTCTTGTATCTGTGGTACTGTTTGGGAGACCAGCTTGTCTATGAGGCCGAATGAACATTTGACCATCCAGAAGCGTTACCAGCAGGAAAGAAAGTTACCAATATAGCATTGCAGGTCTTTATTACATGGGAACCACCTGACACTATTAAATTAAAAAATAAATGATGTGTCCGAAACAATGATGGCAGGTAACAATTATAGGCAATGCCACAAGATCCCCAAAGTCAAATATTGTAGGTAGGCAGTACACCCTTTCAAACCATTATACTTACGCATCTCTAAACCACTTCTGATGAGAAAAATGGTTACCATAAGAGAAGCGTGTCTAGATGCATTCCCTCTAAGGGCTAGGCCACCCTTATCCGTCTTAACGTGTGATTCGATCGTGCATTAAAAAAAACACTACTAGTGTTTGTCAATTGGTCTGGCACACACTAGCGCACCATTGGCAACACTAGCGCACCGCTGGCCACACTGGCTACACTAGCGCACCACTAGTGTTTCCGTTGGGCATTTTGGTGGCGATTCGCATGCTCTCCATTACGGAAGATAACCGGGATCGCAGCACAAGGGATCGCACAAAGTGCACATTAGGGCGTGTTGTAGTGTGGCCCTAGGAGAATAAAGGAACTGTAGTGATGTCATGAGTTTCCATTATAATATAATATAAAGGCAGATCCAACTTAACATGGGACTGCAGAAAAAAGGGAATATTATAGAAGGTAATAAATTATGAATGTGTACACTTATTATGTGGTATTATTCCTTTAGAAAGTGATTTCAGAATGTTGTTTATATTAAAATAACCCAATTATCAACTTCATGTGTACTCTAGGAAACAACACAATCATATCCATGCTTCAAATTGTCAATGAGGCAGTAAAAAATGTGAATTTTTATATTATTTACATTTTTATTGAATCCCGCCACCTAAATTTTGTAAAGGGTAAAATAAATGCCAATGGCTTGCTCCCACACTCCTGTGCTAGACCTTGTGGAACAGTAGATAATGCTCCAAACTCCTGTGCTAGACCTGTGTGAACAGGGAGATAATTCTCCAAACTCCTGTGCTAGACCTTGTGGAACAGTGAGATAATGCTCCAAACTCCTGTGCTAGAACTTGTGGAACAGTGAGATAATGCTCCAAACTCCTGTGCTAGACCTTTGGAACAGTGAGATAATGCTCCAAACTCCTGTGCTAGACCTTGTGGAACAGTGAGATAATGCTCCAAACTCCTGTGCTAGACCTTGTGGAACAGTGAGATAATGCTCCAAACTCCTGTGCTAGACCTTGTGGAACAGTGAGATAATCTCCAAACTCCTGTGCTAGACCTTGTGGAACATGTGAGATAATGCTCCAACTCCTGTGCTAGACCTTGTGGAACAGTGAGATAGCTCCAAACTCCTGTCTAGACCTTGTGGAACATGAAATACTGCTCAACTCCTGTGCTAGACCTTGTGAACAGTGAGATAATGCTCCAAACTCCTGTGCTAGACCTTGTGGAACAGTGGAGATAATGCTCCAAACTCCTGTGCTAGACCTTGTGGAACAGTGAGATATGCCCTTGAAATTATTTAGTAACTTGAATTACTTTTACCTTGAAATCCCAAACTGTTGGGCAACATTGACTAAGATATTGTTCAATGACATAATGGCCACAAACACAACAAGGAGCATTTGCGCAAAGCGCTGAAAAATCACAATTAGCGTTCGCATGGGAAAACATTGTTACTGAGTCTCACAACACTTTGTTTTTAAATATTTAAAGGGCATGTGTTATAAAACAGTATTTTAAGTATAATTATTGCCCCCATTCTGGCAGAGTAAGCTGGCTCCTCCCTTCATGCAGTCAATCAAGGCTGTGGCTGTTGACATCACAACCAAGTGATTGACTGCTGTTCTTCTTCTGCTGCCTCCTGTGCACATGCTCAACCTTATAAAAGCTCGTTAGAGAGGGAAGAGGCAGATACCTTATGGTATCTTATGTTAATTATCTTGTTACAATCAAGGCTCCTCCCTTAATTATTGTCCCCATTCTGGCAGAGTAAGCTGGCTCCTCCCTTCATGCAGTCATCAAGGCTTGGCTGTTGACATCACAACCAATGATTGACCGCTGGTTCTTCTGCTTCCTCCTGTGCACATGCTCAACCTTATAAAAAGCTCATTGAGGAGAGGGAGGAGGCAGATACCTTATGGTATCTTATGTTAATTATCTTGTTACAACAACTCCTCCTTTAATTATTGTCCCCATTCTGGCAGAGTAAGCTGGCTCCTCCCTTCATGCGATCAATCAAGGCTGTTGCTGTTGACATCACAACCAATGATTGACTGCTGGTTCTTCTGCTGCCTCCTGTGCACTTGCTCAACCTTATAAAAAGCTCATTGAGGAGAGGGAGGAGGCAGATACCTTATGGTATCTTATGTTAATTATCTTGTTATAATAAAGGCTCCTCCCTTAATTATTGTGCCCATTCTGGCAGAATAAGCTGGCTCCTCCCTTCATGTAGTCAATCAAGGCTGTGACTGCTGACATTACAACCAATGATTGACTGCTGTTTCACCTGTAGCCTCCACTGCACATGCTCAAGCTTCTAAAAAGCTCATTGAGGAGAGGGAAGAGGCAGATACCTTATGGTATCTGATGTTAATTATCTTGTTACAATCAAGGCTCCTCCCTTAATTATTGTGCCCATTCTGGCAGAATAAGCTGGCTCCTCCCTTCATGCAGTCAATCAAGGCTGTGGCTGTTGACATCACAACCAATGATTGACTGCTGGTTCTTCTGCTGCCTCCTGTGCACATGCTCAACCTTATAAAAAGCTCATTGAGGAGAGAGAGAGATACCTTATGGTATCTATGTAATATTATCTTTTTACAATCAAGGCTACTCCCTTAATTATTGTGCCCATTCTGGCAGAATACTGGCTCCTCCCTTCATGCAGTCAATCAAGGCTGTGGCTGTTGACATCACAACCAATGATTGACTGCTGGTTCTCCTGCTGCCTCCTGTGCACATGCTCAACCTTATAAAAAGCTCATTGAGCAGAGAGAGGAGGCAGATACGTTATGGTATCTTATGTTAATTATCTTGTTACAAATGCATGTTATCAAGTGGGAAAAAAAAGCAGTTGGGGAGATATTTACCTCACTATTTGGTAAATTTTGTTGGTGACTTCCGTTATGATTAACTCTACCACAAACAAGTAGAGTTTTAAAACAACAAGCTCTCCCTTACCACATGTCCTGTCTTTATACATTAAAAACAATTAAAACAAGAGCACAAATAAATCCAAGAGATTTCCTCGATTTTATCCTCACTGTTTATTACATTCCCCTATGATATACATAATAAATATTGTTCCTCAAGCAAAGCCTAAAGACATTCAATCCAAGACCTGTCAGAGTTGCATACAAAATCCGGCTTCGATTTCATAAATTACTTAACGCCAACGTGCGCAGACGCTTTTCTTGTAAGTTTCTAAAATATTCACCTCCGGACCTTTCCTCCATTTACTTTTTTGTTGTTGTTTTTCTAATGTATTAGAAGGAAAAGTGTTTCATGCTAGAAACAGGTCATCTTATTATTCCAACAGTTATCGACAGCTGTTAAAGCCAAAGGTGAATTTTATAAATTACTGAAAAAAACCCCGGAAGATATAAAGGTCATTATTACATTTGTGTATTCAGCGAAGCTTTAAAAGTTTGAGATGGAAAAAAGATGTTTGGTTTTATGATTGTCCTAGCTAGTCAAGGACAGTTTGTCACATAAGGTAGAATGTCTCCCTATTGGTATATATTATGATGTAAGCAGTGTCCCCTCTTAGGCGTAGGCTGTGTACACACTGGCAGATATTTCTGGTTGACGACCAATCCACGGTACTATCGGTTGGTCAGCCGGAAATATCTGCTGGTGTGGGGTGGGCTTGGTCGCCCATACATCCGAACGGGCGCTCGGTTGGGACAAATAATAGGCCGGTGTGTACCCAGCCTTAGATTTGTGTACGAGTGCACAGCTAAAGGTGGGTACAAACAAGAATGAGCGGGACAATTCCGTCAGATCCAAGCAATCTTCGCGCCCGAGGAAGCTTCACAGTCAGCCTCGTGGTTCCTTTGGAAATTCCCCAAAAAAGGTCCCTCGGCCGTAGATGTTCTGGCACTCTAAGCTGTGCGCTTGTGCTCACGTACACAACTCTGCAGGGTAAAGTGGTGCGCGCTGGAATTAAGCACAGTTAAATGAAGTGCACACAATTTTATTTTGTATGTGCACAGAAAATATACATTTGCGCACTCTTCCGATTGAAATTAGAGGGAACATTGGATGTACCGGTGGGTCTTTTTTTTTTTTTTTTTTCAGTTTTTTTTATTGTTTGAAAATCATTTCAAAGAACAGGCTTGTGATTTATTATTACATAACACAAAAAACAAAAAAGATAGACACAGACAGAAGCTGTAGATATTAAATAAACAAGGCTTTCTATTAGTCAGAGAGATTACATCCTTGTCATAGCTAAGCAAAGCAGAACCAAAACAAATATGTAATCTACATGCAAGATTTATTAAGATACTACAGAGGGAACTCACACATGTCATTTTAATGCAGAACGCTGATTCACAACATCCAATAAGAAATTAGCTCTGATACGTTCATTGGTTTTAAACTAATTACAAGAAACTCTCAGGGTTATTCAATAAAAGTTCTTATCATTTAAAATGGTGCTAATTTTGCCCCAACCAATCAGGTGTTAGCTTTCAAATGTTAAATAAGATCTGATTGGTTGGGGCAAATTTAGCACCATTTTAAACGATAAGAACTTTTATTGAATCTCCCTGTTTTTGTATGGGTAAATTCCCTAGAGTGGCTTTTGTAATTCTTTCTTATCCTATTCTTTCTGCTTCCAGTTAGATACGTCTTGGTTCCATTCTTATGAATAGTAACCCTCATTTTGATTCCAATTGGCATCAGTATTCCAAATACATGTTTTGTTGTTCTAAAGGGATGGATGAACTAGAACCTGAACCCAAGTTCGATTCAGATTTTACGAGTTTACATTTCAGATGAAAATTATCGAACATTCAAAGATTCTCAAATTTTTGAATCGATAACCCTCAACTTTAGCACTCCATAACCCTCTAATGTGGTGTTAGCTAACCCTCCAATACAGCGATCGATTTTGGTAACCCTTGAAAATTCAGTGCGAAAGCTTGAGAATAGCTCAATGGCTAGTATTTAAACAGGTTTTGGTGATAGGTCCGTGTTCCCCAGACCACTTCCCAGGTTCTAGAGACATTTACTGTAAGTTACCATTGCTATTTTAACCGTATTTTATCAGAACTTTTCAAACTATTTGTCTCCATTGATTTTAATGGGTTCGTTTTCCTTTTACTGAAGTTCAAAAGTTCATAAACGACCAATCTTTAGGAAGTTTGGCTATCTCTATTCTAAAGCCTCAGAACAACGCTGAATCAGAAGGAAAAGCACCTTAATATAAAAGCAATAATCTGTGTGTCATATGTGTTTTCATATGTTTGTTGGGATATTTATCTTTCTACAAACATAGAAAAGATAATCAATGCACATTCCTAGGCCCCATACAATATCATATTATCTGATGATATTGTATGGGGCCTAGGAATGTGCATTGATTATCTTTTCTATGTTTGTATAAATGTTTGACCAGATCAGTAGCACTTCCGCTAAATGTAGTTGTAAATTAGCCTAATTGGAGTGCTCCCACAATCCTTGTATTGTATGTATATTTATCTTTCTAACATGGGGCTTGTGTTTTATTTCCCAGCATGCCAGTATCACATGATGTGGTCACTGACTATTGTGGTCTTTACACATGCTCAGCCCTAAGATACTGCAGGAACTTGTTATAGCTGGAACAGATGGTCACACCCACTAGTTGCCTCTAGCCAATCGTTTTAAAGTTCAGATTAGGCAACTGGACCGGAACTGCACATGATCATCATTTTTTGCGAATCGCATGCGCTACTATAACGTATTTATGGAATTCCAGCACAAATGCACTGTAACACGCTGCATTGTGATTGTGCTTTTCACACGTGTTACCATCCATTATAGTGTGACCGCAGCCTATCGCTGCTCTACCCCATACTGTAAATTCACAAACGCACCTACCACACGGACTGTGTGTGACAATGTGGAAGGGGCAGTTGTAAAATCCCAGGTGGTAATCCCCCCCCCCCCCCCCCAGATTGGGATATTAAGGGGTGTCCATTGATCAGATGCTGCACTAAGTTAAAACAACAAAATAAACTTTATTCAAAAAATGCTACTGATATGAAGAGCGTCAACATTCAGAACTTTTTTCTTAAACAAATAAAAGCAGCCAAACCAACCGAAACAACCATCTTTGTCAGCAATGTTAACCGAGCCATCAGAGCAACTGGTACCTGTACAGTATTCTCTCCAACTTGCTTAAAACACTTTCACCTTGAGCTGATTAATATATTCCTTCAGAGAATCTTCTTCCTTGAAACACGCCACTGTATACAGGAACAAAGCCTGTGAATGACAGTAGAAGACAAGCCTGGCAAATATTGAAATGGATTTTTCTTAAAAGCGATCGTGATTATAAAACCTGCTATTTTGTTTTCTCTACGTTTGTCATTTACAAAAAAAAATCATAAAAGACTCGTCCTGCGTGATTTTCCAAAAATATTAGGCTATTCGTCTCAAGTGTTTAGAAGAGTGAAAAGACGGTCTTCAGAAAAAATAATACCTAAGCCTATTTCCCATTATTTTGAGAAGCAAAAGTAATGACAGTTATTTTATAGGCAGCGGAAAACGGACACATTTACAAGCAGATTTTATTTGCGGGTTATAAAAAGTAAATGACAGCCATTGGTGGGGATGAAAAAAATAAATAAATGCTTGTTAAGTGGATAGAGTTTGTTCATTGTTCATTGAACATTCTGGAAGAAGTTGTTAATAACAGTGTTTTAAATATTACACTATTTTACTTCTCACACAGAGTGAAAGAATAGAGAGGAGGTCAATGGGATATTCGCCAATGTGAACACTATGGGAGACTAATGAAGATATTTTCAGAATAAGAAAAAAAAGGTGTTTTTAATTGTCACATGATAGCCACTTAATCCACTAGATTATTGGGATTTTTTTTTATTAAAAATTTTAATTTAAAGGAAAACTATAGTGTGTATAAAGTTTTTTTTTAAAAAAACTGTTAAAATGAAAATTACTTGGGACAGGGATATAAGACTGGTGTTTCCTACTTCCCAATATTGTTTCTGTGAGAAGCACCAGCCCCGGGGACTTTCCATTTTTAAGAAAAAGTTTAGAGTTTTAGAGTTTAGTTATCCTTTAAGATAGAGGCATAGAGAAACAATAAAGGGGCAATCTCATTGGTTCCTACGTGATCACCACTTTATTGGTACTGTAGTGGAAAAAAATTCCCTCCGATGCGGTCTGCTCCCTGTATTGTACTCCCTGTATGGAGCCTGCTGTGATCAATTGGAAACATGGCTGTCCCTGAACCATCTTCCCTGTACTTTATATAGGGAGATGATTCGAGACTGCCTGTAGCCTCATCTTTTTTGTGCTAATAGATACACAAAGTGACCTAATCAATCAATATAGTCAGGGATTTCATTTTCCTATGGTTATCGTTTCGACACAACATTTTATTGAAGCCGTCGCTCCCATGGAAGTCACATTGCACAATTCGATCTATCCTACTGAATGTTGTGTTCTCATCTTCACTTTTAGTTAAAGTGGATTACTTCTAGATACTGTAACATTTCAGGTAGCACGGACTATTGTCTCCTAGGAAAGCCTTTGGGCACAATTTAACATACAGAAGCAGGCAACAGTCTTTGGTTTGATTTTCAGACTGACCTCAGTCAGGTTTATTTAGGGTATTAGCTCACACAATAAAATAATAAATCCTATGCCACACTGGCCTAACTAGTACAAAATAAGTATCCCTGGTTGTTTGAACACTCACAGTCCAGTACTCACACAGCTCTGTGTCTCTCCCTGGAGAATTAGCTGGTTGGACCCAGTCTACTACTGGGGTTTACAACTCTGACACTCAGAGGTACTGGTCTGTCTGCTTGCAGACCCACAAACTCTCCTCCAAATCAGGCTACATCTGCCCTTTTAATTAGTGAGCTCCAGCCACAAGCAATTAATTGATCTAAACTGAACTGCACCAGCACTGAAACCATTTACCATTAGTGTCTTGGGCCACAGTAAAGCAAACTATATCACAATTTAAATCATTTTATGACTTTCTTACATTTACACCTTTACAATACACCAACAAATGTAGCTGTTTCATCAAATTCCTATTGCAGGAGAAACTTCAATAGTATGTCATCTATGAAATTCAGATAAAACCTTACATTTTTCTCAACAAAATAAAAATATACAATATAGGTTTTGCTTATGACTCTACAAATACAAAAGCAACCATCAGACAGATAACCCTGCAAAAATACATTCAAAATCAACATATATTTCCATTGTCCCTAACAATGTATGGACGCTTTGTTCAATTATCTTTAGATCCCAGTATAAATTTAGAATCTTTGGCTGTTTCCAATGTATAACTTGCAGTGCATAGTGGAAAGCATGTTGCAATAAGATCTGATCAGATTTTTAGGCTAATGAATTTAACATGTGAAAATAGATCAATGACAGCAATAGGAATGACAGTTTTTTTTCCTGAAGGGATGAAATGGAGAAGTTTGCATTTCCTGGGTATTTGTGTTCTGATATTTCAAAGCAGAATCCTGTCCTTAAGTGGAGTTTAGCCTTGAGTCTTCAATGCTAATCCACTGATCTTGAAGTCATTATGAATCTTATAACCTTCAGGAAGAAACTATCACACTATCAATTAAAACGTATCCCCTACAGGCAGTTAGAATGACTAAGTTCCTCTCGCTGACAGATCTTGGTTGATCTTAAAATGTTTTTAAAACAACATCACCGCCTAAGGGTAATTTATGCCGGAATTCTAATTCAGTAATTCGTTTAAAGGTGGCTTTGTCACTTTAACTGGAATAAGCTATTCTTCTAAATCTAACTATTCTAATGTGCACGTGATAACCCCATGATACGGAGACAGATGTTTTTCTTCCCTTTGGGGTGTATATAATACCCCATCACTCTAAATCGAATGTTGTTTCGAATGTCATTTATAATGAGTAATAAACCTCTCTAAACTCATACATATGAATGAAAAACCATTTGGATGCAGTGACGGGCTAGGAAGATATTTTGATGACATGAAATAAGAAGCATAGTACTGTATGAAGAGCATATTGGGTCCTTGCATGTCTGCAAATGAATATCATTACCTCTACTTGTTGATGGTTCTTAAAGTCATAAATCAGCAGAAATTAGATCAAATGATACTCATTAAAAAGACACTTCCTGTGACTGATTAAAACATAACAATGGCAAAGTGTTATATTTATTGCTAAGTGCCAGGATAACTAGAATAGTTGGGAAGTTCATAATGTAAATAGAAAGACGTGTCTGTAGAGCTCACCCAAGGTCAAACCAATGAGTCACAGGTGATTCAGAAGTTGCTTAAATGATGTTGTTTTAAAAAAAAAATAGCTTTGCAGCCTTGAAAATGGGCAGTGGAAATTATTTTTGACCATAGTGTCCAGAAAATCCACCAACCAATGCACAAGACAAGAAAAAGTATGGAAATATACGTAGAGTATCAACAGTACACTGACCAAAGGGATATAATCCAGCCAGTCCATCAAAGTAGCTTGCAGGGAACTCCTTTATAGTCTGTCAAGTAACAAGCAACTGTATTGTGCAAGGGTTTGTACAGTATTATTCTCATGGTAAGGAATTATTAATTGCCCGTAGATGGAAGAGAAGCCAGTCTCTGGTGACATGAATGGAGTGGTTACTAATTCAACAATTATCTTTGTCAAAAAAAAAATCAAACAGGACAAGGGCCATATTTAAAAATCTGCAGTAAAGCAAATTTGCGATACCACGGGTTAAGTACCCCAACATTTACGACCACACGGCTGTACAATACCAATCGGTAGTAGACTACTGGTGTGGTTTTGTATGGGTGATAATACAACTACGATCGTAAATGTACAATCATAATTGTACTGTACAACAATCGCGATCAGAAATGTACAAACGCACAAATGTGCCAAACGTTACAGGTGTCTTTATAAATAGATTTAGAGAGCATTTAAATGGGAACATTTTCCTTTTTCTATAAACCAACAAAAAACATGTAAATCAAAGGAACAGACCTTAGCTAATAAAACTCTTATTGAACCGTTGAAGAGTATGAAGACTTTACAAAACTATTTCAAGGTTATTGTAATTTGCAAAAAGTTTCACAGTAAACTTCCATTAAAGAACATTTTATTAAAATTGTGTCAAACTGGGATAACAATGACATTGTTCATAGCTTGGCATTTCTGATTCTAAATAGTCATAAATAACAAGTCTAATCTTGTTATTGTTATGGATTTATTATGAAAAAAACAACTCTAATTTAATCTAAACCCCAGTCATCTGTCTGTAACTCAGTATGTGGTAGAGATACATTGCCTATTACTATGGTAAACAATAGTACCTCCGCATATAGGAAAATACTAATGGATTTATCATGGCTGCAAGGGTAATCATATTTAGGAAAAAGAATGAATCAGTTTCTTTATTGTATTTGTAAGAGTTCTTCACACCTGTAAGCAAGGATGCACTGAACAACATTATTGCATAAACAGTGTACTGAAAATACTGTAGTAAATACTGGAGCTCTTATTTCACAAAAGAACTACCGTACCTTAGATTTGACATTTTAGTCTTTCTGGCTGGTCTTGATCTGTAACTGCAGCAGGGCTTCCAAGGTAATTTTAACGAGGTGCATTTCCCACAGTTCATTTCCAGTCCATTGCCTTATGGAACATGTAAGCATTCATCAATTAAAATGTTGGAAGCACACTCCATGCTAAATTTGTGTTTATTCAAAAACTGTGCTGACAAAGACACAATCAGGGAGATTCAATAAAAGTTCTTATCGTTTAAAATGGTGCTAATTTTGCCCCAACCAATCAGATGTTAGCTTTCAAATGTTAAATAAGATCTGATTGGTTGGGGCAAAATTAGCACTTTTATTGAATAACCCTGAATGTTTCAGGGCTCAATATCCTTCTTCATGTGCACTTAAGGAGATTGAGCCCCCCTAAAACGTGTCTCCACAGAGTGTGCTTCTGACCTTAAATTGCTGATCTGGTTTAAACTGCTCATAGCAGTTCCTATGGCTACAAGATGGAACATCCCAACTGAAATTCGAACAAATCGGTCAAATAAAGGATGGATGGGTGGATGTATGGCTAGAATTAGCTAGGAGTTTAGGTCATGTAAACTAAAGCCCCCACAATGAATTGGATCAAATTAATCAGAATTTCCTAGATATTTTCCCATGTTTTTGGCAATATCGATTGGCCCATTGGGAAAATTAAGAAAGAACCACTGCCTATAAAATGCAGTCTTTCGACATTAGTAGACATTTGTCTATTGATGAATATCTAATCTATCAAAGGTCTGGCTAGTATATAACCAGCATTGTATGGGCAGCTTAATTGTTGCAGTCAAATGAAGCTCAGATTTTACAAAAGAGAAAGACAAAATATTGAGCAATTTACTTAACAAAAAGCACTAGGGCAAAATTAAGGCCTCCATACATAGCATCGATACTCCGATCAATTTGAAAAATTTGATCGAATTAATCAGCTTATCAAGGAAATTTTTTCGTGTTTTTGCCCATACACTACTTTAGACATTTGTCTATGGACGAATATCCAATCTATCTAAGTACCGCCTAGGCTGGTCACAAAATGAATGGGCCAAATTGGATAATCTCAAGATAAGAACTGCTGCTTTTTAAAATGTGGCCTTTAGACATAGATAGAGGCTATTCTATAGACAAATGTCTAATCTATCTACTGTCTGCCTAGTGTATGACCAGCTTTAGAGGTATATTAAGTTCAGTTAGCTTAGCACACAGTACAAATGTGTGACCTTAAAGGCAAGTCCACCTGACAGCTACAGGATGTTCCTGAAGGCAGATCTTACAGCTATATATGCTCGTGCTTGCTCATGCTCAGAAAAGGTGACTCAGGGATCATTTCACAACGAGGGACGATCATCCTGCAGTTATGTACAGTAAATATCGTGTTCCTGGGGTTTGGGGGGTGAGTTAGGTAGTTATAAAACTTCTTCTGGGGGTGGACTTGTCCTATAAATATATATATACTGTATTTTTGGCCAGAGGCTATGTAATATTGAGAGCAGGGGATAAAAGGGTTAATTAAAGTTTCCCAACATCCATCCATACAATTAGGAGCAGAAGATGTGTGTTTGTTATAAACTATTCTGCCTACAAGAGAAAACAATATTGATCTCATTATTATAGTGAACACTAGTCTGGGTATTGAGTCTGCAGAAATAGAAAACCCATTGAATTATTTTGAAGAGCATAATAAACCTACTGTGCCATGCTATACAATGATAATTATGGTGTATAGTAACAATGGAATCCATACAACTACACAGCAACACAGAAGGAAAGTTCACATCGTGAGACAAAGTGCAGCAGAATAAAACAGCGCATAGAATGGAAAGCAAATGTGCTGCATTGTGGGTAATCACATGATCTGTTTTTCTGAAATGTGGCGTTAAATTTAAGATCATGTAATCAGCATAAACAGCAGAATTACTAATAAAGAACATTAAGTATTATATATGGGACATGTAAGTACTAACATTTATTTTCACAGCTGACTTCATACGTCCTAACTTCTGGTGGGAAGACACAGCCTGCCTAATTCCTCCCAGTCTTTTTCTATTTCTTTAGATCTGACCCAGCCTTACAAATTTAAGGACAACTGTGATTTCCTAACAAGTTAAACAAAAACCTGCAGTCTTTCCTTTAAAATGAGCCCTGAATCACATATCTGGCTGCAGTCTAAGAGAAATTATACTATGGATAAATACATTTCCTGCTTCCAGTATGTTGCGTAACATCACCTGACCCCCTGCTCCTCCCCTCTACCCCAGGGGCAGAACATGCTCACTGAAGACCACAAGCTGGTGTTCAGAAAGTTAGTTATAATCTAAAATGTATGTTTACAAATGCAAGGAGTCTGGCTGGAAAAACCGGCGAACTTGAAATAATAGCGTTAAAGGAAAGGTATGATGTAATTGGTATAGCAGAATCATGGCTTAATGATTCACACGACTGGACAGTAAATATTGAAGGGTACTCCTTATTTAGACATGACCGAGTTAATAAGAAAGGAGGAGGAGTATGTATGTATGTTAAACAGGAATTGAAGCCAAATTTAAAAGATGGAATAGATGGGGGAGCAAACGATGCGGCAGAAACATTATGGGTGGAACTGTGTACAGGAAGCAAGAAGGTGGGTAAATTAATTGTTGGAGTGTGTTATAAGCCGCCAAATGCCGGGGAAGAGGTGGAAATGAATCTCCATATGCAGTTGGCGAAGGCTGCTGGTATGGGGCATGTTCTGGTTATGGGGGATTTTAACTACCCTGAAATAGATTGGAGTAATGGAACTGCCAGCACCTCAAAAGGTATAAAGTTCTTAAATTTCCTATATGAGCATTTTCTTTCACAGATGGTAGAAGTTCCTACTAGAAAGAATGCGTTGTTGGATCTGGTGATATCTAATAACCCAGAGCTCATTTTGGAGATGAAGGTAATGGGAAGCTTAGGGAATAGTGACCATGATATAGTGTCATTTAATATAGGTTGCAGAAAACTAAAGTGCACTGGCTTAACAGACTTTTAACTTTAGGAAAGCTAATTTTATGCTTTTAAAGGAATCGCTCCTGCTCATAGACTGGGGGGAACTGTTTCTAGGTAAAGATACTGAGCAGATGTGGACCACTTTTAAAGGGATATTAAACTATAACATTTCCAAATCGGTACCTTTAGGAAACAAGTGTAAAAAAATTAGGTCCACTCCTGCATGGCTTAATGCTCAGGTAAAAAGGGAAATGGAAAAAAAGAAAAGGGCTTTTAAAATTTTGAAAGCAGAAGGCACAGAACAGGCTTACAGGGACTTCAAAAGTTGTAATAAAGAGTGCAAGAAAGCAATTAAACTAGCTAAAATAGAAAATGAAATACGGATTGCCGAACAAAGCAAGTCCAACCCCAAGATGTTTTTTAAGTATATAAATGGTAAAATGAGGACTGCTGAGTGTGGGACCATTAAATAATGGAGCTGAGGTGGTTGTAGAGGATTCCGAAAAGGCTAATCTGCTAACCCGTTTTTTTACATCGTTTTTACTGTTGAGAATCCTTACAGTAGGGATTGTAACAATGTGCAGGGAGGAAATGAAAGTTTTCACATTGGATAACAGAGGATATGGTACGAATCAATTAGACAAGTAATATCAATAAAGCGCCAGGACCAGATGGATTGCATCCTAGGATTTTAAAAGAGCTTAGTTCATTTTAGCAAGACCACTGGTCTCATCTTTTCAGATTCGCTTTTGTCTGGGGATGTGTCCGCTGGATTGGAAAAAAGCCAATGTAATACCATATTCAAAAAAGGTAGTCGTTCACAGCCTGGTAACTATAGACCGTAAGCCTAACATCAGTGGTAGGGAAGGTGATGGAACTTTGTTAAGGGATCATATCCTTGACTTTGTCTCCAGAGATCATCTTATTAGTAGTAGTCAGCATGGATTTATGAGAAATAGATCATGCCAGACAAATTTAATTGGTTTTTATGAGAAGTGAGTAAGATTAGATTCAGGCACAGCTGTGGATGTGGTATATTTGGATTTTGCAAAAGCCTTTGATACTGTCCACATAGGCGACTAATGTATAAACTGAGGACTGTTGGCCTTGAGAAAACTTTGTTCATGGATAGAACTGGTTATTGGACCGCAAACGAGAGTGGTGGTTAATGGAGCTACATCTAATGTGGGCTAAAGTTCTAAGCGGAGTTCCTCAGGGTTCTGTACTGGGGCCGCTTCTGTTTAATCTGTTTATAAATGACTTAGAAGGGGGCATTGAGAGCAAGGTCTCTGTGTTTGCTGATGACACAAACTATCGAGCTTTGGAAACTTCCAATGATGTGCAAGTGCGGCAAGCAGACCTAGATAGATTATCAAAATGGCACAGAATGGCAGATGAGATTCAATGTTGATAAATGTAAGGTGATGCATTTGGGATTTAATAATCCCTGTGCCACCTACACCATAAATAACTCTGTGTTAAGTGCATCTGAAATGGAAAAGATTTGGGGTTCTGGTAGATAAAGACTTAGCTGTAGCAAACAATGCCAGTAGCAACAGCTAGAGCTAGCAAAGATATTGTCTTGTATAAAGAGGGGAATGGAATCAAGAGAGAAAATATTATTCTCCCTCTTTACAAGGCACTGGTAAGGCCACATTTGGAATATGCGGTGCAGTTTTGGAATCCCATATACAAAAGGGACATCTTGGAAATTGAGGCATTCAGAGAAGGGCAACTAAATTAATAAGGGGAATGGAGGGGCTTGAATATGCAGGCAGATTAGACAAGTTAGGGCTGTTTACATTGGAGAAGTGGCGGTTGCGTGGGGACATGATAACCTTATACAATATATTAATGGCCCATACAGTGAACTCTCTGGGTGCATTGTTCACTAATAGGTCATATCAGGGACTCGTGGACATCCTTTAAGTTTGGAAGAAAAGAAGTTTCATCTTCAGGTTAGGAGAGGTTTCTTTACAGTGAGAACGGTGAAACTGTGGAACTGCTTCCAGCAGAGGTGGTAATGGCAAGTTCATTGAATAACTTTAAAAAGGCCTGGATAAGTTTCTAAAACTAAAAATATTTAGAATTACTGGTATTAATGCATATAGATCTGTTGATTCAGGGATACTTCCCGATTGCCGTTTGGAGTCGGAAGGAATTTTTTCCCCCCCTTTTTTAGCTGGGTTTTTTTGCCTTCCTCTGGATCAACTGTTAGGTAGGGTTAAAAAAAAAAAAAAAAGGGAATAGGTTGGACTTGATGGACGAATGTCTTTATTCAACCTTAATTACTATGTTACTATGTTACTATATTGCTATAATTTTTCAACAATATAACGTATCACAAATTTTACATAGAGATATAGTCGTGGGGGTCATTTTAGAGGTGATACTGAAAGGCTTTATTTTAATTCTAACTTGTTTGGAGACCATATTGCATAAAGGACCCGAAATGTTATACAAAGAGGACAGAACATACAATTATATTATTATTATATTGGTATTTGAACCGTGGCCAATATTTTACAATCATGGTGAAAAATATGGGTGGCATATTGTGATCTGCACAGATTAATGATCAGTATTTTACAATGGGGTAAAGGTGCGGTATTGCAGATTTGCTATACTCTGCATTATAAATTCGACCCACTGACCTATAACTGCAACTGTAAATTTGCCTTTTTTCTACTTTACAAACTAAATAGCAATAGGGGTGCAAATGTTTTTGACATTGATCTGCAGCAACCAATGAGATGTTATCTAACAACAGCAGCAGAGTAAAAAGATAAAATCTGATAGGTTTAAAGCACAGGAAAACTTTTGCACCTCTTATTACACCAGCCCCTATTTTTTTTTTCATTCTCAGACATTGCACTAGATAAATAAAAAGAATTTTACCTTTAATCTCTTTCTATTCTATTTATTTCTTTGAAATGTATTATTGTTGTAAAGCAATTTTGTTCCATAGGAGTTTTTCCCTCAGTGGTGAAATCTAATAATACAGTTTCCTGATAATTGTCACAAATACAATTTATATGTCTGTGTTAATGGCCGACCTCCCACACAGGTTTAATACAGCAAATTGGCTGCTAAACCAATAAACTGATTCCCTGGAATGGGCCTGATGTCCTTTGTGCCAGTAGTTTAATAGATTTGCAGAATATATTTCAATTGCAATGGAAATTGAACTTTTGCTTATATTATGTAGCGGTTATCATGGACTCAATGCAAAGCAACCTAAGAACAAGGATAGGTTTATTCTTATCTGGTATCCTGCTCTGGTCTAGTCAATAGATTGTAAGCTCTGCTGGGCGCTCTGTAACAATCTATAAGATTCTGTCTGTCATCTTTGACAGATGAGAGTACCCACAGTCACAATCGTATAGAGGGAACGTTTGTGACTGCCATACTGCCTACGATCGTGGAAAAAACTCCTAATACCTTAGTACAGAAAGACGACCGCGAACTACAGAAGTTTTTCTTCCGAAATGACCATTCCCGATGCCAAAGGGAACAAAATAATGAACAAAAATTGGTACAATGATAGATGGGAAAAATAATATTTTCTAGTGATGGGCAGTATAGATAAGGGGTATTTGTCATTATGTTGCCCTGTGAGTATTTTGCCCCTATTCATGTTCATTATCAGCCTGATGGTTATTCAACTCCTTGTTGCGCCCCATACACCTAGATCTACATATATCTATTGCTCAATACAGGTTTAATAGTATATTTTATCAAGGCTGCTACACAAGCTGCCGTACAATAAAAACCTACATTTTGACATTCTTGCAATATTCCTGTGACGTTAGAACAACAACATGACCCATTTCACAATTGATATTCAATCACAAATGAATGGGAATCTCAAGAGGTGAATCTGCCATGAGGTAAGTCTGTCTTTAGAACTCAGGTATATGGTGGCATTAGCCAGGGTTAAGTTGCCCATACACTAGGGACTTGCCTTTTAAGTTCTGACGTTCCTATGATGTTCTTCCCCCTGACCTGATCTTTTTTTCTTCGTGGGAACGTCGGTAATCCACTCCCGGGTTTTAGTTTCTAGACATTTCTAGACATTTGATACAATCACTTGTTAAATCTACTAACTGCTTGGCCGTGATAACTCCCTTGAAATGTCTTATTGCTCTATTGTCTTTATCTCTTATTAAGAAATAGTTTCATTACACCAACATTTTTTCTTTAGCAGAATAGTAGGTGCACTTTGAAGGGGCAAATGTAACATAATAAATTGGTTCAAAGATAAAAACCTCTCTCCATTTGCTTTCTGGCTTTTTTTTCTTCACCTCATGACCTCATCAGAAACATCCGCCTTTTATTAAACCGAAGATACGTCTCACTGACAAAGGGTTCCTAGAGTAATGTAAAACACGCACAGCGAGGCACATTTTGCCATTGTGTGACTGGTTGGAGATAACACAAAGAAAAGGCAAAAGGATCCAGCAGACATTAAATCACAATGCTTGTATCTTGGAATTATGCTGGGAAAGGTGAGGCGGATACTGTACCCTTTAACCTTCTTATACTGATGGCACTGACTTTTATGTTCCAGTTACCATGGCTACAACCTCCGCTCTCTAGAAAGTTTTCGGATCGCTGAATTATTTCTTGTTTGGATCCTTCGAAGAAAAGTAATAACTAAAATGCTGTTGAAAAATGAAGAAAGAAAAATCACACACAGGGTTCTTCATTTAGCCCCAAGAGGGAGTCAACTGGGCTATTTGCAGGGGACAATGAATCGGTCAGGAAGGATTCACAAGGATTCTAGCAACTTAGCCAGATTCACAGAAATCACAGAATAAAATCACAATCAATAAATCAAAGTTTGTTTGGTGACACTGGCCCAAAATCCATGGATTTAACGTCTCGTCTCAAGAAAAATAACTCCCTAAATTCATATCATTTATTTGATTTTACAAATTAGCAGGCAATTACATAAACATTCGTAAAAACCTTTAAAGCGCATGTCTGCCCCCCCAATGCCCCCGCAATAGCTGTCTAGCTGCCCAGGGTTTCTAAAGAACTAAATGCTGCTGAATATCAACTTTGCAAGAAGAGGACAGCGAACTCCGGGGTAAATATCTTTTTATAGGAATAACGAGCAGGTAAGCAACCTTTGTGGTATTGACATTTTCAGGGGTGGGGGTAGTAAGTATAAATGTGGGGGTGGAAGTGTCCTTTGTAGGAGATCTAAACTCTCTATTCCTTCATCATCCCTTGTAGACAGAACTCTCTGTCAGATAAAGAGGCTATAAGCACACAGGAAAATTGGTAAAGTCTTAACTTCTATGACACTCAGAGAGAGTTGCAAGTAACTGCAGTGTTACAGCTGAATCGTAGAAACCCTACAGTGTTATAGCTGAATCATCGAAACCCTGCAGTGTTATAGCTGAATCATCAAAACCCTGCAGTGTTATAGCTGAATCGTAGAAACCCTGCAATGTTATAGCTGAATCATCGAAACCCTGAAGTGTTATAGCTGAATCGTAGAAACCCTGCAGTGTTATAGCTGAATTGTAGAAACCCTGCAGTGTTATAGCTAAATCATCGAAACGCTACAGTGTTATAGCTGAATCGTAGAAACCCTGCAGTGTTATAACTGAATTGTAAAAACCCTGCAGTGTTATAGCTGAATCATCGAAACCCTGCAGTGTTATAGCTGAATCATCGAAACTCTGCAGTGTTATAGCTGAATCGTCGAAACCCTGCAGTGTTATAGCTGAATCATCAAAACCCTGCAGTGTTATAGCTGAATCATCAAAACCCTGCAGTGTTATAGCTGATCATCAAAAACCCTGCTTGTTATATCTGCATCATCGAACCCTGCAATGTTATAGCTGAATCTAGAAACCCCTGCAGTGTTATAGCTGAATTGTAGAAACCTGCCGTGTTATAGCTAAGATCACGAGACCTGCAGTGTTATAGCTGAATCGTAGAAACCCTGCAGTGTTATAGCTGATTGTAGAAACCCTGCAGTGTTATAGCTGAATCATCGAACCCCTGCATTGTTATAGCTAAATCAGGAACCGCTGCAGTGTATAGCTGATCATCATCGAAACCTGCTGTGATAGCTGAATCATCGAAACCCTGCAGTGTTATAGCTGAATCATCGACCTGCAGTGTTATAGCTGAATCGTCGAAACCTGCAGTGTTATAGTGAATCATCGTCCCCCTGCATGTTATCGCTGATCATCGAAACCCTGCAGTGTTATATCTGAATCATCAAAACCCTGCAGTGTTATAGCTGACTCATCGAAACCCTGCATTGTTATAGCTGAATCATCGTAACTGTGCAGTGTTACAGATGAATCGTAGAAACCCTACAGTGTTATAGCTGAATCATCGAAACCCTGCAGTGTATTAGCTGAATCGTAGAAACCCTGCAGTGTTATAGCTGAATCATCGTAACCCTGCAGTGTTATAGCTGAATCTTAGAAACCATGCAGTGTTATAGCTAAATTATCGAAACCCTGCAGTGTTATAGCTGAATTGTAGAAACCCTGCAGTGTTATAGCTGAATCGTAGAAACCCTGCAGTGTTATAGCTGAATCATCAAAACCCTGCAGTGTTATAGCTGAATCATCAAAACCCTGCAGTGTTATAGCTGAATCATCAAAACCCTGCAGTGTTATAGATGAATCATCAAAACCCTGCAGTGTTATAGCTGAATCATCGAAACATAAGATGTAGGTGCAAAGCTCAGACCATGGGGACGATACGAGGCAATAAATAGACATCTTGTGCTCTAAGTAGAGAAAAACACATGACACCGAAGTTGGAGGAAAAGGCCGCAGCTTGTTTATTTCAAAAAATCATAAATTCCAACTGGGCAAACGCTTTGCCCTTTAATCTGTTCATCCCCTCTCATAACTTAAATATTATACAGATCATAATTTGACCTTTCAACCAATAATTCTTCCTTAATCAGCTGCGCCTCTGAAGAGTACGCTGCCATTTTCTCATGCCTCCACACCACGGGTTGGAACCCTTGTGCCATTACCCGTGGCCAACCTCCATTTAACCAAACCTACTTCTATCATGTTTTGTAGTCCTACACAAAAAATATCGCAGGCTATATCTGAGAGGTGAACAGAGTCGCTACGGTACAAGCCTTTCCCTCCTCCTTCGGGGCCGGGTGGCGGTATGCAATGAAATCTCTCTCTCTAGCATATTTGAAGATAGCAATATTAATTCTTTTGCGCTGTTCTGGCCGCGGCTCCACCTCTTCCTTTTATGTAAAAGGAAAAGTGGCCGCGCCATACACAGTGGTGCCGAAGCCGCGTACCTCCGTGAAACAGAACGCGAACACGGTAAGCGTAAAGGGAAAAGTAAACGGAGGTGCGGGAAGTGAGGCAGGGGGGAGAAGAGTGAAGGCAGTTCCGGAAAGTTATAATCGGCGCGCTACTACGTAGTAGCGCGCCGATTATAAGATTATTATTTACACTTTGGCCCCATAGGAATCCATGGAAGGGGTGGATTATAAAGTAATTTTGCCACAGGAGCTCCCACAGCCCCCCTTTTGTGTATACATTTTGCCTTTCCTTATCCTTTAACATTACAGCAAAAATGTGGAGGTATTTGAGGCATTTCAGCAAAAAAATGTTTCCCTTCAATACAAAACTACTTTATAATTAAGAGAATGGTATCAAGCCCGAATTACCGGGCGAACACATGGGGACGCTCGGAGGCGAAGGGGTTAACTGACCTTCCCTCCTTGATTCCTCCAGCAGCAGGCCCATCCTGGATGCGGGCCAACAGCCGCATGGGATCGAGGCTCGGGCCGGGGATAAAAGAGGAGCAGTTGGCGCGGGCCCGGCCTCTTTACCATCTGGAAGCCGTCGCTTCAAGAGGTTTCCAGGAGCAGGATGGATCCAATACCCCCCGAAGTACTGCAGTGGCTGAAGAGCTCAGGCGCGGATGGCCTGCAACAAGCATGGCAGCAGCTACAGACAGCTCCGCCTCACACAGAGGAGGTGACTGTTCCTCCTACCACAGCGCCCGCCCCTTCAGTGGGGAAGAGAAAGCGCACAGCAATGGCGGGGAAGCGCCGAAAATCACCACTAGTGGCTACCAGACAGAGCCTACAGAGGGTTAACCCTGTTCCAGCTACAGCAGAACCTGCAGCTTGGCCATCTCTCTCTCCCCCATACCTCCACATGTCACAAGGTCCCAGCACCCAGGAGGAATTACCAGGACCTTCCACCTTAATGGAACAAGTAATGCTGCCACAGAACAGCCCCAACCATGGACTCAGGTAATATAATTAACCTTATATCTGGTTTAGAACAATGTTGTTAAATTATATAAAGAATGTCCCTCATTCTCACCAGGTGCAGCCCTCAGGCAATTAAGCACTGGGGTGCATGAGGCTAACCTAAAAGACGCACTAGTTTGCCAAACAACCCCACTAGGGCTCCACCTGTCCACTTTACTGAGGGAAAAATATTTTATCCCTCCTCCCCACAGCCAGGGATTTTTTTAAAAAAGACACAGGCGATAAGGAGCTAGATAGGCAGAGGCCTGTGCCTCGCACTTTCAATAACTGGCTACAGTCGTTTTGCATATATAGCAACATATTAACTACTGCCCAGCCACACTTGGGCCCCTCCCTATTTAAACACCTGGACCTAATACTAGAGGCTTATAAAACATACGGGGGAATAGCCTGGTACACATGATGACCGCTTCCGGCAAAAATTATCAGTACACAAGGACATGACCTGGGGAGTTAGGGATGTTGACCTGTGGCTCTCAATGATGGCCCCCAAACCCACACCCTCAACCCCCCCATTTCAAGCGAAACAGCAGGCCGCTAACTCCTGCTGGTCCTTTAATGAGGGCACTTGCAAATGGCAAGCAGCTTGTAGATTTTGCCACTCCTGCTCTATATGTGAGGGACAACACCCAGCAATCAGATGTCTCAAAAAAGGAACACTGCTGGCCGGAAAACAGAAGCCTGCCACTGCCAAGACAGATAACGCCAGTTGAAATTGCAAAGCTTGCAGCCCTTCTTAAGGGTATAGGCCGGGCACAGTGGTGCCGAAGCCGCATAACTCTGTGAAACAGAACACGAACACGGTAAGCGTAAACCAGAATGACCCCAGATTAGAATCATCCGGGTTATATAGACTGCTAAGTGCGAATGGACTGAATTTTATCCCTGTTTAATTAAGGGGAAACTACCTGGACTTCTCCTGTAATCACCCCTGGTAACGTCTCTCACCTCCTCATTAATGTCTCCATTGTCATAATGTAACTTTGCCTTTAGACTCTTTATTAGCGCATCCAGGGTGTCCCAGTCACGTCTTGGCATGGTTACTTTCTGTCAAATGGAAAAGTAAACGGAGGTGGGGGAAGTGAGGCAAGGGGGAGAGAAGAGGGTAAGGCAGTGTAAACCTAAAGGGGAAAGTAAATGGAGCTGGGGGAAGTGAGACAGGGGGAGAGAAGAGGGTAAGGCAAGGCAAGGGCCTGGATGGTTCTCAAATGAGGGGGTGGATTATACTAAATAATACACCCCCTACAGTAAAATATTCGGATATTAGAAGTCACCTTGGAGTTCCGCGCCCTGTATAAAAGGCACTCGGCCTGCGGCCTCGTGCTTTTATATGGTCACGGAACTCCTCGGTGACTTCTAATATCCTTATAATTTACAGTAGGGGGTGCATTATTCACTATATAACAAATAGTGGAAGTGCTACTGATCTGACCAAAACATAACAACAAACAAGAAAAGAGATGATCAATGCACATTCCTGGGCCCCATATATCATAATATCTGTACTAGTGCGAACAGTAAAAACATGGGGGTTTTAGTTACAATTTTATGCATAAAAGTGAAAAGCCTTCCAACCACGCCAAGGTGGAAAGGCAAAATGTAGCAATTTGTAAGACATAATACATAATGCTAAGCTGTGTTCTAGCCCTATATAAATGTTGATGAACTGGGGGAAATAGCAGTTGGGGTTGCGGGCAGATAACTAACAAGTCACCATTTTGTTTTTGTTTTAAGGGTAGACTTGCCCTTTAAGAGAAGGCGGTTATCTGGGTTGCTGGATCTTCTCCTGATCTTATGGATTCTTACATTTCTGTTGTATTCAATGATGATTCATTCGTCCCACAGCACAGAGATTTGAAATATTAACAAGCAATTGCCAATTCTAGTCTTCGACAAAAATGTTCCTTCTAATTCCTGCCGGCTATAACGTGAGCTCTCCAGCACGGAGCTAGAATCCAACTGAATCACCAGCACCGCTGGCTGAATGTCAGCTTTCAGCTGCCCAGAATTGTAGCTAATTTCAGAGACAGGAATCTTCCCATATCATCTTGTCCTCCAGCTTTCCTTGGTTATCAGTGGTTGGCACTAGAAGTGTGTCAGGCTGGCTGGCATTACTTCTCTAGGCTCATAAACATTTACAGAGCTTCACCAAAAAAGAAGCCCTCTTCCCAACACAGCAAAGCACCCCCTTCCTGTGACAGAAGCGTGCATGGGTCTAATGTTAGGGAATGAGGAGGGGGAACAATGGGTATCAGGAAAGCTTTTATCTGCAGCAGCATGTTCTAATATAAGGTATGTACAGGAGGTACTAGGTGGGTCACCTACTCCCTTAGATATTATTATTTTTTAATATACTTTCTTACAGATTTGTACCCCTTTAATGTTGTCCCCATTCTGGCAGAGTAAGCTGGTCCCTACCTCCATGTAGTCTACCAAGGCTGTTACTGCTGACATCACAACCAATGACTGATTATTGTTTCACTTGCTGGCTCCTCTGCACATGCTCAAGCACATAAAAAGCTCTTAGGGCAAGGCCCCACTTCACAGCACACGGAGGGTCACGAATCGCACGGAGAAGCACGACTGCAATATCTCACAATTTGTGTGCACTACTGTCCGCTTGTGCTTCATTTGATGTTGCCCTATGGCACCAAAAAAAGGTGATTGCATGCGCTGCAAAAACAGGCAAAAGCACAGTGCAAGGCAGCGGACATAGTGGGGCCTCTTACATACATTTTACATTGGCATGCACTAGCGCACACGCTAGTGCAATGCACATCTCGCACGAAAATGCACAGAAAATGCCCTAGTGGGCCACCAGTTTTTTGTTTTAAGGGTGGACATGCCTTTTAAGTAAGTATTAATTAGGCTGTTAAAGGTTGTGTATCCATCTATATTGTAACCTGCTTTTTGCACTGTATAATACATAACAGATCTAGAGATATCTCCTTTTTTTAGGAAGTGTTCATATCCCCTTGCCCTTTTCTTTTTAAATCCATTAGCAGAGTCCAGATAAAAATAGACCAGCGGATATGAACCTGGACATGATTCAAAGACCGAGCTTATGTTTCACAAGTAGGAAAACACCTTACGGCACAAAACAAGAGGGGAGAGTTGGTTCTGTTGGCATCTGTGTCATTAATACTTTATGTGGAATAATGAGAAATGCACAGGAAATTTATTTCCTTCCAGGGAAGTTGAAGTGGATGAAACTGAGGGCCTTCTAGGAACTGAAATAGCCAAAGGTTGGCTCCCATACGCCAATGAGACTTATACATGAGCAATAATGTGACACTGAGTGATTCAATTAAATAAAAGTAAATATATCGGTAAGACAAGTAAGGGAACGTAATCGGAAGGAAAGAACAAAAAATAAAATAAAACAAGTTACATTTACCTGAACAGAGGTAGAAGTATTTTTCACAAAGGAAACAACCGTATAGACCCGTAGCATCACAACATTGAATTAGCACCGAACATAATATATCCATTGCATTTATATTATTTATTCATATCAGGCCCATATCAGGAGATTCAATAAAGTTAAAAATGGTGCTAATTTTGCCCCAACCAATCAGATATTAGCTTTCAAATGTTAAATTAAATCTGATTGGCTGGGGCAAAATTAGTACCATTTTTAACGATAAGCAGGGCTATGTACCGAGAGCTGTTACCGGCTATTTGTGTCTTAAAGTCACGTTAACCAATGTACCAAGCTTTAACGTGACTTTAAGACACATCTAACAGAAGTTGCGACGTTGCGCAAAATTTGTATCGCGCAACTGCGGCAACCAATGTACTGAGCCGTTAACAGGTTTTTAAGATAGCTGGCATTAAAGATTCGCAAAAGGCAAACTCCATTCACAATGCACTGAGAGCCACTATCAGCTCAGTGCATTGCCTAAATTGGGGAATAGAGACCGATAGCAACTCTCGGGTACATAGCCCCTAAGAACTTTTATTGAATCTACACAGTTAGTGCCCTAATCATTAGCGTAACTACGACCCCCTGCAAGATTCTCCACTAGGCCCCCATGCACATCTCACACACACCCCAGCAGACCTGGGGCCCTATTTATAAAAGATCGGTATCGTTATCGTAAAATACCGTTCGTTATCGTAAAATAACGACCGGGGTTTTACCGATAACGACCGTTATTTACCGATAACGACCATTATTTAACGATATCGTTAAATACTGGTCGTTATCGGTAAATACCGGACGTTATTTACCGATAACGACCGTTATTTACCGATTTAACGATATCGTTAAATAACGGTCGTTATCGGTAAAAACCCCGTCGTTATTTTACTATAACGATCGGTATTTTACGATAACGATACCGATCTTTTATAAATAAGGCCCCTGGTGACACGGTACCAAGTTTTGCAGTGAATTTGTGGGTTTTGTAATTTTGCAATATTTGATTATTTCTCAAACTGCAAAACTTCCAGGCGAATTCTCTGCCACTGCTGCATCTCTATCCCAGACACTGGGAAGGAGCAGCTGGGAAGGTAACCCACAAAGCACCAGCCAAATTTGGCCAATGGAACTGCAAGGTGATTGATATCGGGGGCTTGGAAGGAATTTAACCAATTGTTCTCATTACAGCTTAAAGGGCATGTCCACCCCTTTCAAGCTACGTTAACATCAATTGGAACCATGTTTTCAAAAGGGCGTGTTTGTGTCATGAGCGGTAAACTTAATTAAGCATTTGGCATCTGGGAGGTTTACTGCTACAGTTACTCTAGGAAACACATGGTAATAAATGCAAAGCGTGGCAATGCCATTGGGGGAGCCATAAAAATGAAGTCAAATATCAGAGCTTTCTCCTACACTATTCTAGTACCCTGGGGGCCAAATTTATTAATGGTAAATATGACCATACATTTATGGCTGCAGTCATACAATTACAACTGTTTGGCCGTATAATAATACGCGGTAGTAGACTACCACAATGGTATGGTATAGTATAGTATAGTATAATATAGTATAGTATAGTATTTGAGGTTGAATAAAGACATACGTCCATCCAGTCCAACCCATCTAGCAATATCCTCATTTCCTGCCTAACTGTTGATCCAGAGGAAGGCAAAAAAAAAACACCAAATTTATGAAGGGGGAAAAAATTCCTTCCTGACTCCAAGTGGCAATCGGAAATTTCCCATGGATCAACTCTACTTTATGTATCAATACCAGTAACTTGCAACATTCCTTGTTTGCAGAAACTCATCCAGCTTTTTTTTTTTAAATGACCAATGAACCTGCCATAACAACGTCCACTGGAAGATAGTTCCATAGCTTTACCGTTCGCACAGTGAAAAACCCTTTCCAAACTTGAAGCCTAAACTTCTTTTCTTCAAGTCTTAAGGGATGTCTGTGTGTCCTCTGACATGTTCTATTGGTGAACAGTGCCCCAGATAGTTTATTGTATGGCCGTTAATGTATTTATACACAGTAATCATATCCCCACGCAAGCGCCTTTTCTCCAGCGTACATAATTGTAACTTTTCCAGTCTCTCTTCATATTCAAGATGCCCTCATATTCAAGTTGCCCTTCTCTGAACCCTTTGCATTTCAAAGATGTCCTTTTTGTACACAGGATTCCAAAATTGCACTGCATATTCCAAATGAGGCCTTACCAATGCTTTGTAAAGAGGGAGAATTACATTTCCTCCCTTGAATCCATACCTCTCTTTACAAGACAATACCATGCTGGCTCTGGCTGTTGCCGCCTGGCACTGCTTGCTACCTTTAACTTTGTTATCCACCAAAACTCCAAGATCCCTTTCCAACAGGGATTCACTTAACACAGAGCCATTTATAGTATAAGCAGCACAAGGATTTTTAAGTCCAAAATGCATCACCTTACATTTATCAACATTGAATCTCATCTGCCACTTAGCAGCCCAATGTGACAATCTATCTAGATCCCCCTGCAATGATTGCACATCCTCTGAAGTTTTAATGGTCGACAAAGTTTTATGTCGTCAGCAAACACAGAAACCTTGCTGACAATACCTACTTCCAAATCATTTATAAATAGATTGAATAGAAGCGGCCCCAACACAGAACCCTGTGGCACCCCACTTAGCACTTTAATGTATTATCACAAATCACAATTGTGTGACGGCGTTCGTAATTTTATGGCCACCATCGTAAATGCCTGATCGTGGTTACGATCATTAAATTTGTGGTTGAATAGCAATACCGCATCCTTATAAACACGGCCCTTATGTTCGTTCGTAGAATACCATGCAATGTTATTCTATGGCCAATCGTAAATCTACTTTAATACATTTACGTAGATCTACGATACGATTGGGGGGCAGGGGGCCAGGGTACAGGGCTGCTAGACCTTTGACCTGAAGGTGCACAAGTGAAAAGCAATATGGCTGTACATCGTTAGTAAAGTCAGGGTGTATATACATTGCCCAAAGATCAAATCCAAATAGAATCACACACATATACAGTAGTAGCATCCATTTGCTGTGAAAGTTCCACCAATCAACCTGGAAAAAACAAGCCATTCATCAAGCTTGGGAAGTGCATAACAGAGAATATATTATTAAATACACGCCAGCATCAAGAACCGCAATGCCCATCAATAATGTCAGAGCAGGGAACTGACAGGCCGCACATGGTCTTTATTATTAAGTGTTGAAGCTGTAGATATTTCTACACTAAGGAAGATGTCAGGATGTCTGTACAGTTCATTACCATTCAATGCTCAGTCACAACTATAGTCTAATATTAATTCAGTGATCCCCGTGAAATTGTGGTCCTGAACCCCAATATTTAAACAGCGTATTACATACAAAATCCTTCTAACATTTAAATCCCTTTGCCCTGCTGTACCTCCTTATAGTTCCTCTATCGTCCCCATATGTTCTCGCCCAGGGCCATTTTAAAGGTATAGGCCACCTAGGTAGTGCCATGGCGCCTGTGTTAAACCAGGGTGCCCAGTGTTCTCCCTAGCATCTCCCTGTCAGCTTTTACTTGCAGTGTTAGATCTGCTCTCCTTGTTCTAAAACACCAGGTAAAAGCTGCTGCAGACTTTATAACAGTGACCCTGTGACTAGCAGCTATGAGATCCCTATCCCTGTCTCTTTCTTCCTTCCATCCAACTCTCCAATTAGAACTTAGAGTAGGTGAGGAGTGAGCAATTCAGTGGAGGAGACATGGAAAGCAGGTACATACTGTATATCATGTCAGTGCTGGCAGCTGGAAGGGTTAAAGGTAATACTCTGCTGTCATTTAGAGTGTTAATGGCAATACTTTGGGAAAGTGCTGGCACTGAAGGGTAAATAGCAATACTCTGGGAAAGTGCTGGCACTGAAGGGTAAATAGCAATACTCTGGGAAAGTGCTGGCACTGAGTAAATAGCAATACTCTGGAAAGTGCTGGCACTGAAGGGTAAATAGCAATACTTTGGGAAAGTCGGGCACTGAAGGTAAATAGCAATACTCTGGAAAGTGCTGGCACTGAAGGGTAAATAGCAATACTCTGGGAAAGTGCTGGCCACTGAAGGTAATAGCAAACTCTGGGAAAGTGCTGGCACTGAAGGGTAAATAGCATACTTGTAAAGTGCTGGCACTGAAGGGTAAATAGCAATACTCTGGGAAAGTGCTGGCACTGAAGGGTAAATAGCAATACTCTGGGAAAGTGCTGGCACTGAAGGGTAAATAGCAATACTCTGGGAAAGTGCTGGCACTGAAGGGTAAATAGCAATACTCTGGGAAAGTGCTGGCACTGAAGGTAAATAGCAATACTCTGGGAAAGGCTGGCACTGAAGGGTAATAGCAATACTCTGGGAAAGTGCTGGCACTGAAGGGTAAATAGCAATACTCTGGGAAAGTGCTGGCACTGAAGGGTAATAGCAATACTCTGGAAGTCTGGCACTGAAGGGTAATAGCATAACTCTGGAAAATGCTGGCACTGAAGGGTAAATAGCAATACTCTGGGAAAGTGCTGGCACTGAAGGGTAAATAGCAATACTCTGGGAAAGTGCTGGCACTGAAGGGTAAATAGCAATACTCTGGGAAAATGCTGGCACTGAAGGGTAAATAAACATACTCTGGGAAAGTGCTGGCACTGAAGGGTAAATAGAAATACTCTAGGAAAGTGCTGTCACTGAAGGGTTAATAGCAATACACAGGGAAAGTGCTGTCACTGAAAGTGGTAATACCAACACTCTGGGGAAGTTAGCTTGCTCTGAAAGTGGTAATGGCAATACTCTGGGAAATTGCTGTATCTGAAAGTGTTAATGCCTCTTTCAGTGCCAAAATCTGCTGGCACTGAAAGAGTTAAATATCTCAGATCTCACCATATATCCCTGTTCTGCCCTACCTGGCTACATTTTCATGCCACCCAGCTGGAAACAATTTTTGGGGAGAACAATGATGCCACATACCGCACATCCACTGAAACCTATCCTGTCCTTCCAATCAGTATTTCATTGGTGGCCAGTGACGCTGCATGTATGTAGAAACATACATATACACACCCGCCCCACCAGGCACAACATTTGCCTCTTACCAACTACTAAAGTGGGTCCAATTTAAAGAAACATCCACAGCAACAGTGACAAAATTAATTGAGTGGGGAAACCCAACTGCAGTTTGCCAGGTTTCGGGGGGGAGGTGTACATGTCTAGAAATGGCCCTGTTCCGGTAACCAGCACAGTATATGGTATCTATATATCTATATATGATAAATCTACCCTTACATCCTACCTATCCGGTAAATCTACCCTTACATCCTACCTATCCGGTAACCAGTACAGTATATGGTATCTATATATCTATATACGATAAATCTACCCTTACATCCTACCTATCCGGTAACCAGCACAGTATATGATATCTATATATCTATATATGATAAATCTACCCTTACATCCGACCTATCTGGTAACCAGCACAGTATATGATATCTATATATCTATATATGATAAATCTACCCTTACATCCTACCTATCCGGTAACCAGCACAGTATATGATAGCTATATATCTATATATGATAAATCTACCCTTACATCCTACCTATCCGGTAACCAGCACAGTATATGATATCTATATATCGATATATGATAAATCTACCCTTACATCCTACCTATCCGGTAACCAGCACAGTATATGGTATCTATATATCTATATATGATAAATCTAGTCTTACATCCTACCTATCTGGTAACCAGAACAGTATATGGTATCTATATATCTATATATGATAAATCTACCCTTACATCCTACCTATCCGTAACCACACAGTATATGGTATCTATATATCTATTATGATAAATCTACCTTACATCCTACCTATCTGGTAACCAGAACAGTATATGGTTCTATATATCTATATATATGATAAATCTACCCTTACATCCTACCTATCCGGTAACCAGCACAGTATATGGTATCTATATCTATATATATAAACTACCCTTACATCCTACCTATCTGGTAACAACACATTAATATCATATATATTACTATATATAATAAATCTACCCTACATCCTACCTATCTGGTAACCAGCACGTATATGGTATCTATATTCTATATTTGATAAATCTACCCTACTCTTACCTATCCATGTACCAGCACAGTATATGTATCTATATATCTAATATGATAAATCTACCTTAATCCTACCTATCTGGTAACCAGCACAGTATATGATATCTATATATCTGATAAATCTACCCTTAATCCACCTATCTGGTAACCAGCACAGTATAGGATATCAGATATCTATATATGATAAATCTAGCCTTACATCCTACCTATCTGGTAACCAGAACAGTATATGGTATCTATATATCTATATATATGATAAATCTACCCTTACATCCTACCTATCCGGTAACCAGCACAGTATATGGTATCTATATATCTATATATGATAAATCTACCCTTACATCCTACCTATCTGGTAACAAGCACATTATATCATATATATATATCTATATATAATAAATCTACCCATACATCCTACCTATCTGGTAACCAGCACAGTATATGGTATCTATATATCTATATTTGATAAATCTACCCTTACCTCTTACCTATCCAGTAACCAGCACAGTATATGGTATCTATATATCTATATATGATAAATCTACCCTTATATCCTACCTATCTGGTAACCAGCACAGTATATGATATCTATATGTGATAAATCTACCCTTATATCCTACCTATCTGGTAACCAGCACAGTATATGATATCTATATATCTATATATGATAAATCTACCCTTACATCCTACCTATCCGGTAACCAGCACAGTATATGATATCTATATATCTATATATGATAAATCTACCCTTACATCCTACCTATCCGGTAACCAGCACAGTATATGGTATCTATATATCTATATACGATAAATCTACCCTTACATCCTACCTATCCGGTAACCAGCACAGTATATGATATCTATATATCTATATACGATAAATCTACCCTGTTTGTTACTGTACACCACTGCGTCCCCTAGTGGCACTTAGGGTTTCCAGATTAGTGAAAAATCAGAGGACATCTATTAATCACATGCAGCAAGGCTGAGTCAGCAGTAATACAATCAGTGCAGCCCTGCTAACTGCATTTATTAAGAGCGTCCTACAATCAGCAGGTGATCTGGAAACCATAGTGGCGCTTTATAAATAATCTGTACATACATACATACATACATACATAGCCATTTATACCTTTGAATAGTCACATTGTTTTAGGCCGGAAACATATGTATGTATTGAACGCAGAATTTAATGTGGCTAATGTCTGCTTATGGGTGGCTACCACTTAAAGGGCATGTCCACCCTTCAAAAAATTTTTTATATAATATTCCCCCTGTCCCCCCAGCCCCAACAGCTATATTTTTATTATCAGAAAGTGCCCCAAACTTTACTTACCTTCCCTCTTTTCTCCGCCGCACTACCAGGCCCTCTGCTTGCGAGAAAATGCAAGCAGAGGGGAGGGACCGGCAGTGGCTTCTGTGATTGGCTGAGTGGGAGCCAATCACAGATGCGGCTGCCGGAAGTTCAGTGCGGCGGAGGAAAGAGGGAAGGTAAGTAATGTTTGGGGCACTTTCTGATAATAAAAATATAGCGGTTGGGGCTGGGGGGGACAGGGGGAATATTATATCAAAAGGATTTTACGCTAGGGGGAGGGAATCCTAATCGGGAGGGAGAGGGAGGGGGGGAGGGCTCCTCTGCGCATGCCAAACTTCTCCCGGAGGCGAGACAGGAGACAGAGTCCTATATGGTAGCAGTACTCCTGGTGGGCGTTTTTTTGGACTTTGGTGGGGGATAGCAAAAGAACCAGATGGAGCTGGGATGTAAGGTAAGGATTAAACTACACTACACAGTGGGGCCAGTAGTGGGGGGGATTATAGTTTTGGGGGTGGACATGCCCTTGCAGAACCAATCTCCATTGTTTACATCACAGATGTGGTCCTTTAGATTTTTGCAAATTATTATTTACAATTACCAGCATTCTCTGACTGCTATTGCTGGGATTTGTAGTTTGCAAAAATCTGGAAGGCCTCATGTTGGACTTCCCTGATTCACACAAAGCACTTGGGCTTGTATATACTTAGTTTGAATAGTTTGTATCAGTGCAGTGAATTTATTCAGAGATGGATTACATCAAATTGGGCCCTAGACAGGGCTGTGATTTTGGGCCCCAAATTCATTTATTTGACCAATTAAAGGCATACACTACCAGACTTACTATGTATGATGTGTGCAAGTTCAACTGGTATGAATGGAGCAATTCAAATGAGTTTAAAAGGAAACTATGGTCTAAAACACTTCTCTCTCCCTGTGAGGAAGCCATGTCCAATTCCCATGGGGGTAGGAAATCCCGTGTCAGTGTCGCATGAGTAGTGGAGCTGTCAAAGTTGCTTGATTTTCAAGCATGTACACATCAGGTCCAGTGTGGCCTAAGTTGTACTGATGATGTCTCTATAAAGCTGAAACTGGTTTGTAACTGGCTCTGGTTCTGCATTTAGCTCATGAAAAGCTTTTAAAGCCTATTTCAATGTATAACATTTCCTTAAGGGCTACCATGGAATCATGGAAATTACCCAGAACTCTATGCTCCCTATTTCTAAGTGGAATACTGAAATACTTCATAAATCTCGGAAAGTCTTAGGGCCGGTGGCAGGTACACTGAATGGACTTTTCCCCCATCACAACATACTGAAAACCTTCTTATCCTCACAACCACACACCTGCTAGAGAAAATTCTGTCTGTTATAAGCGTGACGGTGAAGGATGACTAATGTGTGTTTTGGATGATTGTACCATTCGTGGATTCGTGGGACTACGGAATGTTGCATTCTGGGACATTTTATTTCTGCTCCCTTCTATCATTAGGGTTAATCGATCAATACCGAGTCCATCAGCAGATGCATCAAGGCGATAATTAATATGTGGAGCATGTAGGGAAGTGTTTAAGAGGCAGCTGGTTCTAAGGCTGAGTGATCAGATGGTTAACAAGGGATTCCTAAATGTCAGCAGCCCTCCAATTTGCATTTTGCGTTTGATTTCCTACAGTGTCGTACAGAAAAGATTGTTTAGCTTCATTGATGGACCATGTGGCCTGCGGAGATAGCAAATTGCTTTTGCCGTGATGTTATCAAAGGTTTAAATCACTGTTAAGACCAGAACAAAATCAGCTTTATCAATAAGAAAAAAACATTCTGCCGGCAACAAATTAAATTGCTCTGGAGAAGAGGAATTATTTATCCAATATTCTTTATTCTTTCCCTCAGTACTGAGCCATTTAACAAACCCCCGGCCCTCTGAGCAACGGCCAATCAAAATCACATGCTGGAAGGAAATACTGGCAAACGCTGAGAAGGAACAGTTGCGATGCGAAGACATGTTTGAAGTTAAACCCACAAAGCATTGGACTATGAGATCGAACGCTATGAAATTCAATAGCTGAGGGATACCTGAGCTAAATTTATCAAATTTTATGTCCATTTTCTTGCAATGTGATTGGTTCGTGTATGAAGTACAGCCAATGGCGTAGCTACATACCTAAGGGCCCAGAACCAGGGATGTAACTAGCAGAGGGGTAACCGCAGGATGGCCTGGGAGCCAAGCAGCTCCATCTTCTTATTTTTCCTATGACAGATATAGCCTCCTTCCATAAAACCACTGTGGATAGGGGCCCCATCATAGGGGGCTCCAATCACGGGGGAGGGGGGCAGTGATTCCTAGTTACGCCACTGCCCAGACGTGGAATAGCATACGGTAGTAAACTACCACAATGGTATTCTATGGAGATTGTAGATTTATGATATTTATTGTTAATTTACGATCGTTACCATTAATTTATTATAACAACGTTTGATGTCGGCATCTCAAACGGTCGTTCTGAATGAAAAATTTCCCTCGAGTCGGCCACAATCGTAGGCAGTATGGCAATCTCCATATACTTTATATATATACTTTATATAGGGAGAACGCTAGTGACTGTGTGTACTCCAATCTGTCATAGATAACATAGATAACAGACAGAATCTTGCTTTGACATATTGGTACAGTGTGTAGCCACCTTTAGTGTGAATGCTATCTACACAGAAACCCTGTGAGAGGCAGATAAGTGGGAGTAAAATATTTTGTTATATAACAGATTAGTCCTAAATCTTTCAGCTTTCAGGCTATTGCAGTTTGGGGGGAGAGGGTAATATACCCAGGGCCGGATTTCCCACTAGGCCACCTAGGCCGGCACAACCACCAGGGGCGGCAAAATAAAACCAAAAACATTTTTTAAAGTTAGGCCGTATTGCATTCCCATGTTAAATTTACACAATGCACATTATTTGGCACACAACAGAGCCTTACTGGTCTCTGGTAAATGTGCAGCGATTGCTGATTTGCTATGGGCAGCAGGTCCCTCTCCCACTTACAAAGCTCTGCTTCAGCCAATGAATTATCCCGTACGGGGGGGGGGCAGGAAGAACAAGTTACCTGGCCTAGGGGAGAAAAAAGTATAAATCCGTCCCTGGATATACCTATACACAATTTTTCATTTGAGGGGTGGGGTTGCCATTTAACTATCACCTCATACAACCAGAATATGTAACCCATGTAAAATTCTACTTATGCAGTAACTGCCTTCTTTCTGGCTCCTCCTACAGTCAGTGTCACTGACAATTCTCCTATTTCCAACACTAGCAGGGAGATTCAATTAAAGTTCTTATCTTTAAAAATGGTGCTAATTTTTCCCTAACCAATCAGATCTTATTTAACTTTTGAAAGCTAACATCTGATTGGTTGGGGCAAAATTAGCACCATTTTTAACGATAAGAACTTTTATTGAATAACCCTGATAATGTGTTAATAAAGGAAGGGGAGGAGTTTGAAAACTTGTAATTAGTGTTAGAAATTAGTTACTGCATACATCTAATTCTTCTTCTACTACAGTTCCCAGCAATCACTACAGATTCAAAGAGACATAAGTTAATAGTTCTTTTCAGTTTTTTAGATCATGTTTTGCATTTGATATAATATTTCTGGCACACTGCCTAGATGTTCAACAGAATGCAAATGAATTTTCACATAACAGTGGCTTGATTTCAGCATACTATGTAATCTCTTTAAATATCCAACAAATATAATTCACCCAGAGTAGAGAATCAAAAGAAACAAATTAAATCAGATTAGTTTAAATGGAAATATTTTTATGACAATGTATAAGAGATTTTGAAAAGTTATTAAGTGGGGTATTTATCATTTTAGGAGGGAACTGCATTATTGTTACACAGGGAACTGCATTGTGCAAAATACAATTATTTCAAGACTGTCATAATTTGTACCTCTGAATGGTGACACAGTGACATCTAATGGTGAATTCACTGTACAACACATTCCTGTTTTTTTTTAGTAAGGTTGTTCCTGAGCGAAAAAATGGAATCATCTATCCTCATTTGACCTATGGCCATTCTGTTTTTAATGGGATTTTCAGCAGGATATGTATAAACGTAAATTCTGTGATTGCGTATTGTGTAAATTGTTATATTAAGGGAGTTGAATACAACCAATAGGAAGATAGGAAGGTGTACCTGTGTGGACATGGGGTTAAATCTTGCTATGCAGGACAAATGGTTAAAGGACAACTATACTGTAAAAATTTACTTTTTTAAAATGAAAAGCACCTGGGGCAAAGAGGGATTGGTTATTCCCACCTCCCAATATTGTTTTATTGAGGAGCTAATGCCCATACAGTTTTCATCTGCCAGGTTATGGCCCTGGGCCTTCCTGTATTAAAGATAGTGCTGAAGCAAACAGGAAGGCTGGCAGAAACAGTTTTCTTCATCCTGCTGCTCCTCATACCTTTGAAATAGGTACACGGATACCAGGGGTGTTTCTAGGGTTTTTGTCACCTGAAACACTGTGGTTAAGTGGGTGTGGCTTGTAGAGGTGGGTGCGGTGGGTTTACTGGTGAACTGGAGGACTTACTTAACAATGGCTGGTGAACTGGAGGGCTGACTTAACACTGGTTAATTTACTGGAGGGCTAACATTAGATTTGCTGGTGAACTGGTGGTCTGACTTAAAGGGCATATCCACCCCCAAAACTAAAATTTAACCCACATATGGCCCCACTATGTACTGTTAAAAAAATCTTACCTTACATCTCTGCTCCAAATGGTTTTCTTGCTGTACCTGATCTAAGTCCAGGAAAGTGCAGTGTAGGAGCCTGTCAGTGAGTCATCCGGTCCCTTCTATTTCCCTACCTCGACAAGGTATGGCACATGCGTGGAGGAGCCCTCACCCCCCCCTCCCTCCCTCCCTCCTGCCTGAGCTAACTTTTTAAAACCTTGCCCTAGCGTTAAAGCTTTTTGCTGTAGTGTAGGTCCCCCTATCCCACCCCCAACCCCCAAGTTAGATTGACCCAAAGAATATCAGAACGATACTCCAATCCTTAGTTCCCCTGATGTTCAGCAAAGCTGGCAGCCACGTCCCTAAGTGGCTGCCTCTCAGCCAATCACAGACGTGGCTGCCGGTCCGGCCCCCTTCTTGCAGTTCCAGCAAGCAGAGGGCCATGATCTGAGCTTCTGGGGAACGGAGGATTGTAAATATCGTTCTGAGGTTTTTGGGGAAAATCTAACTTGGCGGTTGGGGGTGGGATAGGGGGCCCTACACTACAGCAAACAATTTGTGAACTGGTAAATATAAGTCGCTCTGCCTACATAGAATTTTAAAAATAAAATACTCATACCCATCCCACAGACTGGTACATACAAGATGCCCTCATGCCCAGCTCACACAGACTAAGTAGTAAATAAGATATGCCCTACAGTGCCCACACAAAGTCACTTGCCCTATGATGAACAGAACAGTGCAAGAGTGGCTGCATGAGACTCCGTAAATCACTGACACAGTTGCCGGTCCAGCCTCTTCTGCTGCTTTCGTGCAGAAGAGCAGCAGAGGGAACAAGGTCTGGTAAGTACATTTAGGGGATGATTTAGGTGTTTTACACATTGCGTTTAGGGTTGGGCAGGGGGTCTGTCACTTTTTACACTTTATTTCACCCCCATCAGAAGCGATGCAGCCGCTGAAGGAATCCAAGGGGAGAGCTTCACTGCACATACCAAAACCGTCTGAGGAGCAGGAACAGACAGATATGCATTACACGCTGACAGAATCCTATTCTTCATCAGGCCCTGCAGGACAACCATAAGGAGCAGAACAGAAAGGTAAGGATCTTTTAACGCTAATCAATTGAGAACATTTTAGTTGGGGGTGGACATGCCCTGTATTTTCAGTTTCTAGGAGACATCAGTTCTTTTTTTGCATATTTTTCCAAGGTTTCTCTTGGGTACCCCCTGTTCACAAATTTAGTTAATATTGTCTTCATTCTCACTTTGAGGAACTGACTTAAAGGTAGCCATTTCTGCACTTTTTGCTTTTTTTGGGTGGAAACTGGTAGCAAATCGAATTTTCAAAAATTGTACCTTTAGATACGCCAAGATCCCACTAATCCAAATGTTTTACAGGGAAAGACCTGTCACTCTAGAAACAGAAATGATACTATGTGACCTATCCCTGACCTGCCAGCACGCTTTCTGCAAAACTTAAGAGAATCAGCACAGAAAAGAAAGGGGGGGGAGGGAGGGGGAGATGTGTAAGCAGAGCAATGTCCATCAGTTTGTATTTTTCATTCATCCTTTCACACCAGGCCTTTAAGAAAGTGGATTGTTTCATGGTCATAGTTTAGTAATCTCTTATTCATCACCACTAAAACACCTCCCTTATGGGCTTGCTGAATATGGATAGGCAAGTGTGGGACGAAATTATGTACAGATTTGAGACTTTTTAGAAATGGTGTGCAAGGAAGGGTGGGGTATAAAGGTGAAGGGAACCATATTGTTTTTACTATTCTGAGGACGGCTCCTGTGTGAGCAGAAAACAGTCAACAACACTAAAAATAAAGTAATTTTGGTCCTTACGAGTGCAATCCTTTGGAACTTTTGCCACTTCGTTAAATAAAGACGTTCATTACTTTTATTTAGGTACGCTACGTTCCATCTTTCCCTTTTGTATTTCTAATTAAAGGGTATGTCCACCCATAAAAAAAATTTTCACCAAAGATTCCCCGTCCCCCCAGCCCCAACCACTATGTTAGTATTATTAGAAAATGCCCCAAACTTTACTTACCTTCCCTCCGCCGCACTGCCAGGCCCTCTGCTTGCGAGTAAATGCAAGCAGAGTGGGGGGACCGGCAGTCGCGTCTGTGATTGGCTGAACGGCAGTCAATCACGGACGCGGCTGCCGGGAGTTCAGTGCGGTGGAGGCAAGAGGGAAGGTAAGGAATGTTTCGGGCATTTTCTAATAATACTAACATAGCGGTTGGGGCTGGGGGGACAGGGGGAATCTTTGCTGAAAAGGGTTTTACACTAGGGGGAGGGAGTCCTAATCGGGAGGGGGAGAAGGGCTGCAGTACACATGCCAAACTTCTCCCGGAGGCCAGGTAGGAGGCAGAGTCCTATATGGACTCTATCCTCCTGGTGGGCAGTTTTTGGGACTTTGGGGGGGGGGGGACTACAGGAGAACCATATGGAGCTGGGATGTGAGGTAAGGATTAAACTACACTAAATGATGGGGCTAGTAGTGGGGGGGGATTATAGTTTTGGGGGTGGACATGCCCTTTAAGTAAATGAAAAACTACATGTAAAAAGATTAAGGCAACAATTCATGGGCTGGATTGTTTTTTTTTTTTCCTTCCCAATTGTTAACATCTTTCAGTTTAGTTATTCCTTTAAAAAGAGAAATTGATAATTGCCCAATACTTACCCAAACAAAAGGGGAAAAACCCTTCTATTAAAGGGCATGTCCACCCCAAAACTAAAATTTAACTTCATACTGGCCCTTCTGTGTAGTGTTAAAAAATCCTTACCTTACATCTCCGCTCCAAATGATTCTCCTGCAGTGCTTGTCAAAAGTCCAGGAAACTGAAGAGTAAGAGCTGTCTTACTGTGTGAAAGGTTTCCGCTTCCTCCTTGTCCTCTGAGAGGAGAGTGGCACGTGCAGGGGAGCCCTCCCCCCTCCATAGCCAATTTTTGCTGCCAGGTGCCCTACCTCTAAGGCACCCGATAAGTCAGTTTGTTTAAAAAAAAATGCAGAACTCTACTTACTATCCTTCGTTCCACTGAAGTCCTGTATTGTGGCAGTCGCGTTGCAGATTGGTTGCTTCTCAGCCAATCAGAGACACAGCTGCCGGCCCAGACCACTGCTTGCAGATCTGGCAAGCAGAGGGCAGAGATCAGAGTGCCTGGGGATCGAAGGACTGTAAGCAGTTCTGAAGCGTTTTTAAAGACTTAGTGGATGGGGCAGGATAGGTTGCCCTACCATATGTTAAAAATGTATTTTGCAGGGGGACATGCCCTTTAATCCCCTCAAAAAAACCAATTTTAAAGGACATTTATTTATTTTGAAAGATGACAGACCAAACTTTTAAGAGAAAAAAGTTTTTAATAGTAATTTAGATATTTGCCAAATATACAGCTATTATTGTTACCTAAATAATCACTTACATTACAAAAGTCAATGGATTATTAGATTTTCTTGAAAAAATAAATCATCACTAGATATACACTAATGTTGTATAGTTACATTTAGTGGCAAAGTAGGATCATCGAGATTCACTAAATTATTTGTAGAACATAAAAAACACACATACATTCTTTTATAAAGCACATCATTTAGTACTGTAGATTAATCAACAGTTTGTGACAAAGATTCCGGTGCAGTTTCCAAATCTTTCATACAACTTCCAGTACATGTCCCAGAGTATTAAAGTGTCTGTGTGCACACCATCTCTTTATTGTGGTGCCATCAAAGTGAAACCAACATTTTATAAACCCAGGGAGCAATCAAATTTCAAGAAGATAAAAACAAATATATATATATATACATATATACATATATACACACATACACACATACATACATACATATATACACACACACACACACACACACACACACACACAGGTCATATGGCTACTTAAATATTCTTAGGAATACTACAGCCCTATTACAAAGGGGCATCGCATTTTTAGAGTTCCTCTCTAATAGCCCTAGCACTGCAAACAATGTGGAGTTAGCAGCGATTTCACCCTTTAAGGTAGGGTTGATCTATAAATAAAGCAGAACCAATAACACAAGATTCTAGGGCAAGCTACTTGAAACTTTCTGTTTAACAAGCTTTCTTTACCAATCTGAGATCTCTGAATATACAGGAAGCACCATCAATTTTCACATACATGCAGAAGCATAGCAAGCGACGATACACTGGTAGTAAATAAATTCACAGCGAATGCAGTTTTGTCCATTAATCACAAGTTATAATACCAAACGTACAAACCAGAAAACACACTGGTAGTAACTACTGGTTATATATTAGAGCAGAATTAACTTAATCCTCCGCTGCCGCTCATAACACATCCAGTGCAGGCACAATATTATAACTTATTGGGGATGCAGCGGTCCTTGAAAAATTACAGGGAGTATCTCTTGCAAATTGATTCACCAATTTGTTGGTGCCTTTTTTACTCAAAAGCAACAAAAACTTGCTTTTTTGTGACTTAAGAGTTTAATGGTAATTTACTATCTGATCTGCCTCTTTCCTATCTCATAACCAAAATTCTATCTTCTAGCAGGGTTCACTAGCTGAGAAAACATTTGTGCAGCTAATGTCTCATTATTGCATTTCACTAGTTACCTTATGCTATTTGTATTCCATTCAAAGGGGGAAAAAAAACAACTCATCCAACAAATAGGAAACAAATTAAAGTTCCACTAAGTTCTTAAAAAAAAATTATAATAAAGGAAAACTTAAGCCACTAACTACCAATATAGATTTATTTTGAATATACTGTAGTAGCAAATAAGGGGATTTCTGTGCAGCTCTTCTTATATGGAAATAAAGTTAAACTATCCTATAGAAATGTTATCAAGTACCATGTCATTTATGTTTAAGGTTATAAATTTATTTTTGGTAATAAAATAGTCTTAAAGGCACTGGGGATGGTAAACAAACTCTGGTTAAGAGTAAAGAAAAATCTTAAATTCTGCCTTGTACAGCTGCAGATTTAATTTTAAGTGATTAGAAGACAAGTAAAAATATCCAAGGAATCTGATTGGATGCTGAAAATGAATAGCATGGGCAAACTTTTGTACCTAAATCTCAATACAACAGGAAAATACATTCAACGTTTTAACTGGGTCAAAATTCAAATGGAAGTCCATTCTAAAGCTGGCTATAAACCATGATCTGTTAAGATAGGCATGGGATCTGCCTAGATTAGGGAATACGCTATCCAGGTGCACCTATCGTGTATTTTGCCTGCATACTGCCATATGCATGTAGAAACCATACAAAAATCTATACTTACCATACCGAACCCCAAAATCACAATAGTAACTCACCTGTCTGACTACCCTAAACAAAGATCTTCAGAACAGAGCTCAACTGGCCTCTTAACTTGTCCTTAATCTTTTCTCTATTTCGCAGGGCAGCCAATGACTGACTGATGTTGACTGAGCAGCCATCTCAGAGCTCCTATAGCTTTAAGAGGAAGCAGGAACCTTAAAAGATAGAGGACAGTGAACTTCATTCTAAAGAGATTGGTTCATGATTGTCTTGACATATTGTGGGGTTTTTAATACAATATAAACTCCTGGGGGTGTAAAAGTGGGAAATTAACTGAATTCGCCATAAAAAGGCAATCCTTTTCTACGTAAGCATATTTTTTTATTCTAGCGCTTTTAATATCTGATGGAAGAAAATACATCTTGCATGAATATCTGTAAAACACTTTAGCATACAATTCAATGCTATTCATAATGATTAATTAACTGCCAAGTTTAGGGTAGGGAACAGACAAGGTTTCCCGTACTGTGGTTAACTAGAAATTTGGGAAGCAAGTTGGTAATGTACGACTTGTATCGTTTTCAGCCCATAATTAAAGGGGTCTGGGCTTATTCTATTAATAAGTTTCTTATTTCTTGTACTAGCATTAAAAGGTCATCACAGTTATATACCACATCTCCAGAAAAGTAACTGGGCAATACAACTTTTACAAGTAGAAAGAGTGTAATTAAAAAGTCACAAAACCTACTCTTCATGCAACAAAAATGCTTATTTAGATTTACATAACATTGCATGGTGTTTAGGCATTCGCCCCAAAGCTCTTTGAAATTCTGTACCCCTAGGTAAAGCGTAGTCTGTGCTTGTGCAACCTCAACCCCCTGTATATTTTACGGATCTGTAAATCTGTACAAACAGCTTTGAAAAATAAAAAAGCAACAGCCCAGGGTGCAAGACAACTGCTATATCTTGTCTCTGTTTTATTTATAATGTTTTTTTCTTTTCTCCTGTAAATACAACTTAAATGACCGGAGGAATTCTAGATTTCAGTCATAATGGAACAATATCTTGTGCACACTCAATGTAATGAGGAGGTACAAAGTAATGCAAGAGATGAAACAATCTCTCAGTTGCCCTTTAATCTGGTTACCGAAATAAAAATTGTACATTGTTCTCCCCTAAACTGTGCGTGCAAAACGTAAAACAAAATGAAGTCCAACTGTCTTGGATCTATTAATTTTGTTCACTTATAAAAAGCTGGTGATTAATGTTTGGGAGCATAATACCAACAGATTGGACTATGTAAAAATTAAAAATTTTAAAAAGAATTGAATCCACTATTCCTGTAATTTCTAATGCAACCCAATCAATCCAGGCTGCCTAGATCTGCGTCTAATGCCCATAACTGGATATTTATTACTACTACAGGGGCATGGCATGAGGGTAAATGTTAAACTATCAGAGAGATGGTCTACTGTGGGAATTCGTTCACAATTCCAGCAGTTTTTAAAACATGCAGTTAAAGCGAGGTGCACATGGTAAACAAATTGTTTGGATGGATTTATCACCCAACACCCATACAGAGAGGTTGCTTGTCACTAGCCTGTACTGCTCTTTAGGGGGTAGAATATCGCAAAGACTCCCAGCAAGAGAGGTCCGTCAGAACCACTTGAATCACTTAATGCGGACAGGGCACCCCCACGTTTGTCTTCCAAAACAGGCGTGTTCAGCCATTCGGAAAATGACATATGTACGGTTCTAGAAATTGCGGGGCCTAGACCAATATGGTGTAATGTAAACCAAAAATCTTACACAAAACTAGCTACTAAGATATCAGCGTGTGAATAGATTAGTCAACTTCCTGATTTTTAATCTATATATAACATCTCTAACATCAGCATCTTCCTGTTGGTAACGCACAAATATGTGTGAAGGCTGCATAGCAATAAGAATGTAGTGTACGATACGGATTATAAAGTAAATGAGAAATGTCCATACCACACTAAATACAGTGGTAAAGAAGGTTTCAGAGTTCGAAGAACAAATCTGTGAGTGGAATTAATGGAATTATAAAATGGGAGATGAACTTTTTCCTATTGTACACTAGTCCCATGACAAGCATAGCTAATCATATACGAGATAATATGAACGCAGCCTTTTTGTTAAATCGCAGCAATGAATCAAGAGCCACAAACATATATACTCGGCAAAAATAAATAGAGAAAAGAGAGAGAGGAACTAAAAGGAAAAACAATACCCACCTCCTCCCAGGAAGATTACTTAGGATGAGGACTTAAACTCCAGCACCTTTTTCAGCTCAAAATCATCATTGATTTTTCGAACACAATCTCGTTTGTAGCTCCACTCACCAGGGTCCAAGATCTGCCCAATGGGAAGATTTACTTCTTGCAGAGTGCATTTTCCCCATTGGTGAAGGCCCCAGATTTTAAGCTGATAAAACGTAAAGGACCTGGTGGTTTAAGTCTTCACCCTGAGTAGTCTTCATGGGAGGGGGTAGACCTGAAAATAATGGTTCTTTAATTTGTCATATACATTCTGTCAATATTAATATATCACTATCGCCTGGTACATGCGTGCGAATTTTGACCCTTTCTGACCAACAGTAAACAAATTGGTAGTCTGCTAGTAGAAACGTCAACATCAACATTTCCCATTGAAGAATACATGATTGGTTTGTCGTTCATACCGAAAATGTCCGTTAATATTTCAGTCTGATCAACCAAAGTATTGGTAGTACAAAATTACCCACTAAAATTTTGGGGGGTTTTGGCAACTATTTTTGGATGGGGGTGGGGAAGTCTCAAACCCTTATGGCGAGATTCAATATAGGTAAAATCCATCTAAAACCCACGTTAACCCAAAGTATAAGCAATACACGGATTTTAGGGCACAGCACCATTTCCAAAAGGTTTTTAGATATGGTGCTGTGCAACTGATACAAAACCCTTTTTACCTCGAGAAACTTAATGGGGTTCAGTGGAGGGACTTTATTCCGACGCTACCGGAAAGGCTTATATTTATGCAATCCCACGATGCAATATAAGACAATCTCGTTTACATCTCGTATTGCAGGATCGAGCTAAGGTAAGGGAATGCCTAACTTTTATATTGAATCACCCGTTAATCTTTATCATTGATATCAGGCACTTTTGTATCTGCAAATTAAAAATATTTTGATGTGGGATGTACAAGCTATTTTCACATAAATATCAAGAAAGCATAAAAACACAGTAGGCAGAGAATTGGCTCACCTATCCGTGCTAGACAGAGAGATCTGTAGAACATACAGGATTTAGATAATGAATAAATTATTTGCTCCAATGAGACCTGTTTAAACTTTCCACAAATTACACTCAATTCAACTCCGATACACAGAATCATTCAATCCAAGATCAATCCTACTATGTATCCAAGTTATTTACAGATGCAAAAAACAAACATTTTCAAGATACCAACCAATTCTAATTAGGAATGCTGGCATCAGAGTTGAAGATGTTCCAATGCAATGCTCAGTATAAATCCATCTACAGAGAGTCTGTTCTATATTTTTATATAGACCTAGTTCCCTACAATCCCTTATGCCAAGCCAAAAACCCTGCAGTTTAACTAAACTACCCTGTACGTTTTTTCATTTTGTTAAATCAATATCCATTAGTGATTTCATTGTGCTTTCTGGCTTAAAACGTCAAACAACCTGAAATAGCTTGTGTGTCTTGTCTTGGTACGGATACTTAGTAATAACAAACAATCCTATATTCCAGTAATAAAGGAGACCTTGTAAACAGTAATATAAAAAAATAAACAAAAAGAAAAAGGCATTAAATAAAGGGATTGCTAGTGGCTCAGTATCAATGTGATTTTCCCTCTTTTGGTTACTATATTGTCAGTATAACAAAATTAGCCGGCACATGTAACTAGGTTACTTCCTATCCCAGCATCCTTCAGCAGCAATCATCTATTACATATGGATACAAGAATATTGTACTAAAATAAAAGGAGTGAAGGCACAGTATATTTCCCCGGGGAAATGGACAATGTTACAGGTGGTGGTATTTTTAATAAATGCTTTTCTCTCATAAGATTTCACTACTATAATTTGCCTATTTTCACCTCTGATATACAGGCCGAAAACACCAATTTTCTCCACCATTCAGATACACTGCATCAAAACCAGCCAATGCATTTTTCCTGAGAATTATTATAAAAAGTTTACAACCTTCCACCAAAAGGAAATAAAAAGATAGAATATAATTCAGAGTTCCGATTAAAAACCCAGTTTACCACAATTACAAGTGCAAATATTCTTAATGTGTCATCGTTGATTATTATGTCATTGGCCCCATATGAGAAATGTAGAGAAGAGTAATCAGTCGTGTAAAATACTCTGCAACGCTGAAATTAAGTTCTTTAGTCCATAGATATACCCTTCGTCCTTTCCATTGCTAGGGAACACGTGGGCAAAATCAATCATCCGTACATCAACATGAGAGCATTCCTTCACATCTGGGGGAATGTGGCAACAGACATTTTCCAGTTTGGATACCAGGTTTCTATTTAGGTGTTCATGGGAAACGATGGTACAGCTTCCATTCTCTCGGTCTGCGTTTTCACTATTCTGAGACGTTTGGTTGTGCCGTCTCGTGGAGCAGAATTTTTGAAGAGAACAAATTTCCGACAAGGATTCAGCCTTCATTCCATTTCTCACCAAGTTAAATGTGGGAATGTTGTTGTTACATTCACCATCTGTAAACGGTCCCTTTGGAATGACTGTTTTCTCTACCACAGTTCCGTCAAGCAACCTTTTTGTGGTCTGTGGAGAGGCCCCTTCATAGACAAATAGTAACGAGCTTGCATAAAAATGATAATTTTCCTGAAATTCAAACCACTGCAAAATGTCCTGAACTTTCTGAATACATTCAGATAAAGCATCTCTTCTTAAGCAAGTTCCATTATGGAAAAACTTTGAGATTCCTGCATAAAAAGAAACAAAAATTAATTTAAGGGTCCCAATATAATCTGCAAGACAGTATGTTTGGAAACCTATATTCCACATGGTTATACACCAACTTAGGATAAGTTAGGTACCCTCTGCCCACCCTAAACCGCTGATATATTTATTCCAAAACTGCCTAGATACTTACAGCCCTCTCACTCCCAAGGCGTCTCATCACGGCTCCGTTTGGGGGAAGTCGCAAACAGGGGCCGGTTGCCACATCTGATTGGTTGAAAGGTGTACGTTAAGGATTTTTTTTTTTTTTTTTTTAAAACTACACAGTGGGGCCAGTATGGGGTTAAATGTTAGTTTTGGGGTGGAAATACCCATTTAATGTAGGCTTTTGGTCTTTCTTGTCTATATGAGAAATCTGGTCAAAGTACAGCTCAGTGTACTCAAGTGGCATTACATAAATAAAATTACATATATCCATATACTTTTTTAAATCCCCTCCTTTCTTAATAACAAAGATTGCTATTGTAATATTGAAATGTAACAGTATGACTTATTATTTATTAACTTGGGATTAAAGGGTATCTCCACTGAGGAAAAAGCATTTTTTTTTGGTTTACACCATCCCCCAACCCTCCCCCTACCTTTTTTTCATAATTCCCCTTCGTTTGCTTGCAGCAGCATAGGAAAGTTGTGCTAGCTCCTGGGGGAGTGTCTTCCCCTGTGCTGGGAGTGCTGTCACTCAATGCGCATCACCATGGTAGCAGACACACCCACTTGGCTGCAGTAAAGAAATCCTTTCCTCCCTGACTCTCTAAGTTCATTTTACAGCTGATCATGCAGAGAAAGACAGGGGAGGAAAAGTTAAAACTCTTTTCACACTACTGTAACAAAGGGAACTTGCGTTGTTTTGAATAAAGATTTTTTTTGAGTCTAACTCTGAGAGGGGTGGTTGAAAAAGTGATCTAAGATTAATTTTATAGGGGATGCTGGGAATATGAGGGTGTATTGGGAGACAGAAATAAGTAGTACCCAATTACATTAATTAGTGAACTCCGCAAGCTGCTGTGATGGTCATGTGATTATTCCTCCACTGATCAGTGGTGTGTGTGTATGCACACACTTTCTACAAAAATTAAGAGAATTAGCAGAGAAAAGAAAGAAGGTGGGAGGGAGGGGGAAATGTGTAAGCATAGAAGTGTCCATGGTGAGGCTGACAGTACAAGGAGGCAGAGAGTAAGGGAGGGTGGGGACAGTTAAGAGCACTCACTAAACCTCAATAATTTAATTATAAATTATTCCCTACTCCCTTTAAAACAAAATAATATAAAGGGTTCACATATCTAAACTACTTAAGCGACAGGTCTATGCTTAGCTGGTTAATCATGTTTCTGCTAATTCTCTCTTTGATAACCTACAGTCTGGCTTCTGCCCTAACCACTCCACAGAAACAGCTCTCACCAAAGTTACTAACGTTCTGCTTAATGCTAAATCTAAAAGGTCACTATTTCCTACTTATTCTGCTTGACCTGTCTTCAGCCTTTGATACAGTGGATCACCTTTTAATTCTTCACATCTTATCCTCCCTAGGTAACCCAGATTCTTCACCATCTTGGATGCCCTCCTACTGTACTTCTCAGGCAGGGCGTTCAGCGTTTCCCACTCTGGCTCAAACTCCACCACTCTACCCCTCCCTGTGGGGGTACTTCTATATTATCCCTCTCTCTTCCATTTACACCTTTGGGCTTGGTTAGCTCATTTGTTCTTTTGCATTCCAATACCACCTGTATGCTGATGATACCCAAATTTACATCTCCGCCCCTGACCTTGTTACACTTGACATCCTGGCTGTCTAAATGCCATCTCTGATTTTATGTCCTCCCGCTTCCTCAAACTCAACATGAACACCACCAAACTTACTTGTCATTTTCCCACCCTCTCGATCTACCCCCCTATCTAACACTACTATCCACATAGATTACACCCCAATCTCCCCAACACCTTTCATGCGATGCCTGGGAGTAACCTTTGACTCAGAACTTTCCTTTAAACGCCACATTAATACCCTGACCAACTCGGTTACAGCTCAAAAACATCTCACACATTTCTCCCTTCCTTTCACAGAACACTTCCAAAATTCTAGTTCATGCCCTTATCTCTCGGCTGGACTACCAGGAAACCAACTGGCACCCCTTCAATTAATCCTTATCTCTGCTCCCAGGCTCATTCAACTCTCCTCCCACGCTGCCCTTTTCTGCCATCTCTCCACTGGCTTCCTATTACAGAAGGATCCAATTTAATGTAATGTAATGCTGCAACTTACCACACTGAATGGTGGTGGACCAGCACTTGAAATATTTGCACTTTGCATTACTTGCACTACCCTTGTATGTAACACGTATGTTTTCCTTATGTATATTAATGCAACTGTAAAGCTCCACAGAAGATGTTGGCGCTATAAAAATCTACAATAATAATAATAATATCTTTCATACGGTGTATTCACATACCTTCTTTTATAGTTTCCTTTGTTAAGCTCCTTCCATAATGCTGGTTTTGGGTTTCATAGCTGTCAGAACAGACATTATAAACCTACAGGGTTTAAACCGAAAATGAGTAATTAGAATCATTATTGGATTCCAGTTCTCCAAAATATTAGCTACAGGAAGTTCACAGAATACATTCAACTGATACAAAAACAGCTTTATAGTAAGGCAATCAGTCCCAGTATGTTATACACTGCTCAATCAAGACTGTAATGCACATGTACAGTATGTGTTTGAGGTGGCTACTATTTCTGCTTATGACCAGCTGACAATATAGGATTCTTAAGAAATGGGTCCTGCTTTTTCGAAACTGTCCAATACAAAGGTGTAAACTTTTAATCCCCTTTAGTGAAAAGGAGGGGGACCTGTATTGTTTGAATGTTAAAACATAATTGTGCAGTAAAAACACATTTTTTAGAGAATAACCTCAATGTAATGTTCATCTTTGGCCTTTTACACACAAGCAATTAAAGTCTGATCTGTAATAAATCCCGATACTGGAACCAACACATTTGTGTTGGTTCCCATAGAGAGTGAGCGACGGGTTTGTTATAGGGTCGCTATAGTGCACGTTTTTGGGTTTGGATCAAGAGGACACTGTCAAGTTAATGTTTAAAGAGCATGTCCATCCGAATTTTTTTTTTTTTTTTTATATGGTATTCCCCATGGGCTCCCAGCCCCAACCGCATAATTTATTTTTTTAAAAAGCCCCCCAAACTCTACTTACCTCCCCTCTTTCCTCCGCCGCGCTCCCGGCCCTCTGCTTGCTAGAAAATGCAAGCAGAGGGGCGGGACCGGCAGCCGCGTCTGTGATTGGCTGAGCGGCAGCCAATCACGGACACGGCTGCCGGCAGCTCACTTCGCCGGAGGAAAGAGGAGTGGTAAGTAAAGTTTGGGGAGCTTTCTAAAGGTACAAATATTGCGGTTGGGGCTGGGAGCCCTTGGGGAATCTTATATATAAAGCATTTTACGCTAGGGGGAGGGAATCGAGAGAGGGTGGGAGAGGGAGGGGGGAGAAGAGCTGCAGTACGCATGGCAAAAATCTACCTGAGGCCAGGAAGCAGGCAGTGTCCTATATGGACCTGCTAGCCTCCTGGTGGGCAGTTTTTGGGACTTTGGGGGGGCACTACCGGAGAACCCTATGGAGCTGGGATGTGAGGTAAGGATTAAACTACACTACATGGTGGGGCCAGTAGTTGGGGGGATTATAGTTTTGGGGGTGGACATGCCCTTTAAGGAGTTCTTTCATCACACATGATTTAATCAGCTTTTGGGACTTGCACAGAACTGATTGATCCTATATTCTGGGACTGGTACAGATTATATAGTCACATTGTGCAGATATGCAGGAGTTCAAAAATTGATCTTCAATCTTGACTTACTTATATACATAGCCCATAGAAAACTCCTAGGGCACAACAGTCCATTGCTGCTGAAACTTTCATGGTCACATAGGTTTTTGAGATGTTTGATGGTTATTTTGTTTTGACATCATAGTTGTATAACACTTTTTGAATAATATGTATTATGATGCAGATATAAGATCTATCGAAAGCCTGATTCCAAGATAAAAAGAGTAGGTGGTATGTTCCATTATAGTCCCGGTAGTTCTATTGCAATTATTGGTACATACTTTTTTACTATATATATTGTGTGCATATCAAGTCTGTCTACAGGCACCACCTCTAATAAGGTTATTACCAAGATCAGGCAAATGGTGGTATATTGTTCTATATTAGCACACTTGCCATAAACTAAATACATGTTGTCTGCAAGTCATAACACATATATTCTGTTTCATAAATCTATATTCAAAAAAGGTTCCATTCGTTTTTACAATTCACAAGTATAAACCGACCTGAGCATAAACCGAGGTACTTATTTTTACCTGAAAAACGAGTAGAATTGATTGACTCGAGTATAAACCGAGGGTAACAAATATGACCACTACTGCCTTCTCAATCTGTATTGTTTTGAGCCTGTACAACTGTATGGGAATTCTGCGATACTTTCCTACCTTATACCCCATTCTCACTCTTTCCTCTTTATTCTGTCCCTCACTCCTCACACTGACCCCTTCCTCCTTGTCTCATAATGAGTCCCCCATCTGTTCCTATTCCTCCCAGCTCGTACTCCCTCCTGTAAGAAAAATGGTAATGGTGAGGAGAGCCACTGCCAATTCTGCTGCCTTTAATGTTTTACCCATGCTCCTCTCCTGGAAGTCAGGCATAAATCACTGCTCACTACATTCTTAAACAGAGTAGTGCTGCTCCTTATCTGGCTGTTCCCTACTCTGCCCCTCCTGTGCAATGGCTGTTCCCTACTCGGCCCCTCCTGTGCAATGGCTGTTCCCTACTCTGCCCCTCCTGTGCAATGGCTGTTCCCTACTCTGCCCCTCCTGTGCAATGGCTGTTCCCTACTCTGCCTCTCCTGTGCAATGGCTGTTCCCTACTCTGCCTCTCCTGTGCAATGGCTGTTCCCTACTCTGCCCCTCCTGTACAATTGCTGGATCACGGAACTTCACAGAGGAGAGGGAAATACTGCCACGCCCCCTTACCAAGTCTGCAGCCAATCCAGCACCTGGTTTCACGGAGGACCAGCACCAAATAACAGTTTCTGGACAGGCTGACCATCCCTCCCTCTCCTCTTGCAGGTACTCACACCAACGACTACCAGGAAGTATTTTTTTTTTAAAAAAAGCTTCTTATATAGAAAATTGGAGATTAAAGTGCATGTCCACCCCCCCAAACTAAAATGTAACCCACTACTGGCCCAACTGTGAAGTTTAAAAAATCCTTACCTTACATCTCTGCTCCTTGTAGTTCTCCTGCAGTGCTAGTCCAAAGTTAAGGAAACCGAAGAGTAGGAGGTGTCTTCCAGTGCGAAAGATTTCTGCCTACTCCTTGTCCTCCGAGAGGACAGTGGCATGCTCAGTGGAGCCCTTTCCCCCTCCTCCCTGGCTGCCCTTCACCTAGCATAAAATGTTGTATACAAAATGTAGGCTATCCCTTCCAAAAACGCTATATTAGAGGTCTAAAAAAAAAAAGAAGAAAAATACAAACTCTACTTACAGCCCTTTGCTCCCATGGCGTTCTCTACTGACGGCACCCGCAGTTTGATTGGCTGCCTCTCAGCCAAATCACAACCACAGCTGCCAGTCCAGCCCCAGCAAGCCTGATTAGAACGCCATGGGAGCAGGGAGCTGAGAGTTCTGCTTCGTTTTTCAGAAATCTATTATAGTGGTTAGGGGTGGGCAGGGTTGGAATAGAACATAAAAAAAAAAAAAATTTTAGGGTGGAGATGCCCTTTAAATAGCCCCCTTTTTACAACAGATCCCTGAATCTGTAAGTAAAGGCTGTATCCAGTTGTAAAAGGGAGTTTAACTTTAAGGTCATCTTTCCTGCAACATGATTTATATTAAAGGATTATGCATGACTAAATCTGTATAGGTTGCTTAAATCTCTTAATCATTTTAAGCCAATGTTTACTTTTAGGGAAAGACACATGTTATAAAAAATAGGCACACCCTCAAGCATACCTTCCTAAAACAATTTATTACCAACATGAGAATATAACCGTTAATAAGCTAAATAATTTTTTCTTATTCCATTGTACCGGTTTCCACTGGATCAAAAAGTAAAAATAAATTCAATAGAAACGGACATTCTATTCTCAAAAAAAACCTGTTTGTAAGGTAAGGCCACGGAAACCAATTAACTGTAATTCGGCTCAAACATTATATTTTATTTGGTTAATATACAGCATCAAAAATTGCCACATTTGTCTAAGCTCAGCTCACACATCACACTTCTGTCAGCCGTGAGCATCCAACAAACAACCAATTGTCCTGACAATTCTATATGAGTGGGGGCTCACAACGGCAACATTTATTGGCAGGGCTGATTGCACATGATCCTGACGGGAGCTGCCACACGTGTGATTGTCTGCAGTCAGCCTTTAAAGGTTTGTCGGTTGCTTCGGTCGTCCGAATTGTACAGGTATGGATCTATAGCCCATTCTGGTGACGTATTAGAATTCTGAAAATCATCAGCTGGTTGAATTATAAAAGCCACATAATGTATAAATCTTTTTATTCTAATTGTTCTGTTGTTAACATAGCCCTTACTACACAAAATCAAATATGCAATTCTATTGGTCTGTATTTTCGAAACAATATAAGGACATATGAGAAGGCATTTTGGCATCATTAAAAATGAGGTTTTATGGGTCACTAAACTCAACCTATTTTTTGTTAAAATGTCAAGTTTACACCTCAAACGAAAAATTGTATATAGGTAAATCACCAACCCCACTGCAATAGTAAGATAGCCAAAAGTCTAAGCTGAAATGCTGCCTTATATTCGGTTACTGCTCTTTCTGCTACAAGGTTAGCAGCTGTCAGTCATGGATGTTACAGATGACATCACAGCCAATGATTGAATGCTATTCCTTAGCTGCCTCCTCTGAGTATGTTAAAGCTTGGAGAGCTTGAAGAGTAGGAAGAAACATTTGAGAGGCAAAGCGAAGGGAGAAAGCATAATTTTGCTGGCGTCTCAGCTAATCACAAGCACCGCTGCCAGTCCAGCCCCTATTTAGGCTGCAGGAAATATTTTATTTGGGTGGACATGCACTTTTAGTAAAAATGTTGAGGATGTCAAACAATTAATAAAGCAGGATTGCTTGCGGGTAATTGCACACCAGTCATCCTCTGTTGCTCAAAAACCTAAGCTTTGGACTAGGGACACAGTCAGTGACCTGAGACTTCGAGACAAAATTTACATAAAACATGAAATGCACTGGACATATCCAGTATGTAGATTATCACACCAGTATCCAGTGTGGCTCTAGACGTTGTGGCAGAAGAACCCCAGGTGGTCCTCTGGTTTAGAACTGAGCTAAAACCAAATGGCAGTTCATAGACCATTCATATTTCTTAATTCAGGGTGTAGAATTGTTTCATATTTTCATAAATACGCTCAGTTTATACTAGAATCAAATCTGCATACGGTATAGATACCGTGCAGGATATGATATCCAGAGCCAAATTCAAGACATTATCCTACTTAGGCCTACAAACTCCAATACATGTCATGTTTGGTATCTTTTTATTGTGTAAAATTAGTGAATGACAACCAGGTTAATATTGTTAATGTGACATATATGGTACTCGGAGTATGGACTATAGGGAAATTGGAGTTTAAAAAGTTCCTTCCAAAAACTAGGAAATGCCTCTCAGGCAGTTTCCAAGCCCACCATCTAGAGACCAGTGCGCTCCCATTTTCAGGAGAAAGGATCAATTGGGATAGCAGTCTCAGGCCAAGAGTTTGTGATAACACCTTAAGGAACATCTAGCCAAATCGGACCATATATTAGCTTTCATCAGGGAATATCAATTTTGACCGTCATTCATTCTGATATCTGATTAACAAGTTTCCTGGACTTTTCAGATGCCATATATTCTTAGGTATTCCTTCTTTTATCCCATTCTATTCTCACCTGTGTGTTACCTTTTATGTTCATTAAGTTAACTTAATTATTCTGTAATATTTTTATGCACTCTTATCTTTTAATAAATGATATAAAATCATTTAAAGGCTTATTGTCCTATTCCTAGTATATCCCAAAAACGAACCTGTGTCTTCGAAGTTATGCTACTATAGAAGAAGTATAGTTTAGAATATATATAACTGTGTATAGAATAATAGGTGTGGATAACTTCTTACAGAATTCGTATAATTTACAACCCCATAGATATGTTTAGTAGGTCATTCCGCTATCTCGGAATGTGGTGGCAGCGATCATTCCGATATTGAGAAATATTAAAGGGAACTGTGGTCTCCAAAGTGGAATTTAAATGAAAGGCCAGTTTCCAACCTTTAAAACGAGCCATCAACCATCTGTGTGAAGTGAAAATCCTCACAGTAAGAGGTAAGGGAATCTTTAGCTCTACTCTCTTACTATGTGAAAACAGCCTTTTCATGGGGTCCATGAGTGGGAGGGTTCAGGGGGGCTGCAAGGGGAGGAGGAGACACATGGCAGATTGACCCTCATGCACCGACATGGTTTCAAAGCAGGAAGTGCAGGGGGCCTGGTATTGCTGCTGCCCTACCACACACAAAAATGTAAATATCTTCAAAACGATGCAAAATAAACGACAATAAATTGCAAAAATTGTCAGGAGAGCAATTCCTATCAATTTACCTTTAGTCATTTTTGGACCACAGTTCCCCTTTAAGTGTGTGTTATATACTGTTTTTTTTCCATTACCCCCTTTGTCCATTCTGTTTTATTGACTTGTCGGTTACTTGGAGTACGTTTTCAGATAACTGATAGGTAGGACTTATCCAAATTTAATGCATCTAAAAGTGTTACCCTTTAACCATACAACAGGAAAACGAGACCACAAAATACTAATTCTGTCTAGAGCAGTTTATGAAGGAGTGTATAGGAAGGTTTCTGCCTCCTCTCCTAGCTGTTCTACAAGCTTGCACATGAGCTGTAGGCTACTAGATCAAAGATGGGTTCGTTTTCCCTAGAAAAGATGCATTTTCAAAGGGGATGTTATATAAGTTATAATACGCTACCTACAGTGTAATAAAAAGAGACCACCACCAAGGACTTCCCTAACCATATAAAAGCACGAGGCCGCCAGGCCGAGTTCTTTTATAGAGGTCAGGGAACTCGGAGGTGAAGTAATATATGTATATTATTCTGTAGGTAGCGTATTATTCCATATAAATCATAAGGTAAAAAAGAAAAATCCAGCACAGGCACTCTGTCTATCAGAAGATAGGATGCGGAAAAGGTTTTACTATTCCCACTACCATATCTTGAGCGACATCACCAGCATCCTCTGCACTGTTCCACTCCTTGTGGTGTAAGCTTTACCTACGGTTAGGACATGGATGTCCTGTTTATTACTGCCCTCAATCTTAGATTATTAAACAATGTGCACAGTGCTATTAATCAGCAGGGGTATCTCCAGGTCAAGAGACAGAAGCTGGAAACAGACTTTTACACACCAATCTTCCGATTGCCTGAACCAATTTAACTTGTTTGAAGACCATAGATTTTCCTATGGTCATTGACAGCGTCTACAAGCAATAGCTGACTGCCAGAAAAGAATGCCAGAAGCTTATTTAAGTAAAGACTCTAGAAATTGAGGATAACCATTCAACAAGAAAAAAAAAAAAAAATGCACAATGAAGGAGCACATTAAGAATACTTGTCATTTGACTTCAGTGGTCCTTTTATTCTTGCTAAAGGACCGGAGATAAACCAAGACATTTCAAAAAAAAAAAGTTTAGCCGAGAGCTTTAATTTTTACACTGCATGGAACTGGCAAAAAAGCACTGTACAAACAACATGCATAGCCCTCATCCAAAGGATCGCCTGATATGTCTGCTGAAAGAATTGGTTACCTGCAGGCTTTTAGTGTTTGAATTTACTCCAATACCCAAACCAGGATTTAGAGCAGTAGGTGTGAAGGCTTTGTGTGAGGGATAATGACTGGTAATCTCTATTAGAGAGGTTTAACCCAACTCCGTGCCAGACAATCCTGTAATTCAAGACCCTAAGCAGCACTGAACAGCCTGAATTAGCAGATGGTTATGGAAAAATAAAATAGTACTTGACTGCACAGATTCAAAAAAATAAAGAAATATTTGTTTAATTTAATCATTATTCAGTTTTGCTAATGTCTGAATATCCAGAGTTTTCAAAACAACAAAATAGAAATTCTACATCTATAGAATGTTCAAAGGTCATGGACGCACAATTTATTGATTAGAACTCCGCCTTTATTAGGCGGACTCCGCCTTCATCAGGGTGTGGCACCCTTATTGGATCTTCTATAGTGGTAATGTCGTGCCAAGGTTCAACATCACTGTTCTATATGATTCAGGACTGTTGTGGTGCACCTATTGTAAGGTTACGCAGACCTTGCTTGTAAATTCTAGATCTACGCTTTATTTGCTAAAATATTATTATTAAGCCAAACTTCCCCTTTCATTTACAAGGTGGTTTTAAGGGGTGTAACTGCAGCCCCCCACCCCCGACAAGATTGGGGGCCAGGCCCCTCACTCCCTCCCCAGAAGATCCACGCTTAGCCCTTTTTAAACAGCTGATCACGGGTATGAAATAAAGATACGTGCAATCAGCTGTTTTAAAGAACAGAACCAAACTTCCGGTCTTTTAAACAGCTGATTGTGCGTATTTACTTCATACACACGATCAGCTGTTTAAAAAGAGCTCACGTGCCCTCTTACCCGCCACTGGTTGTTTTAAAAGAGAAATAAACAAAAAGCACCAACGCTCATAGTAGATTTTACATATTAAGAACCAACTGTATGAAAGTGCATTTTAGTGAGAAGACCCGAGGGGGTGGTACTTACCCTCATTCCAAGTACCAGGAAACCAACCTCTTCCATCAGTGGGTATTTGCTGATCTGCTGCTGGACTTTTTCAGCAGAGGCATATGGATCATAGCTTTTTTGGCCTATTTTGATATCCATGATGCATGGCTTTTTGAATTTACATGTTACATCTTCCAGTTTTAAATACAGGTCTGTTAAACAAAACGGAATTCTGTATAAACACGCCAGTTTTTACTGTTCACAATAGCACTTAAAGGGCAACTTTGGTGAGAAAATGACATGAGATCATAAGCTTAGCCTTTGTTTTACATTTGTGTCTATCCAACTCTGGTGCCTCCGTGTTCAGCAGTCAGTGAGATATTCTGTTAGGACTGCCCATGAAAGCACTGCCCACAAGGCTGACATTTAACTGCTTCCTGATGCACCGCTTACTCAGAACCCGGTGCAAGCATGTCTATTGAAGATTTCAGAATGAGGATCTGATGGTGAAGCTCCACCCTCTCATAAGCAGCCAATTGGTAATGTCTGTTAAGCTCCTTGTGCTCCCCGATCTCGGGTTACAGGCAGTGATAAACTGAATGAAGAAGCTGTTCGTAAGTGGATGAAAGTAGGCAGAGGGGGGAAGAGAGCTGCTCACAGCAGAGGGAGAAATTAAGTGATTAGCAGGGAGAGACTGTGTGGATCTGCACAGTACATGACAGGGAGACAGAGCATTTTAAATGGTCCCACCAGTGTTTTATTTAGCTCAGAAGTTTAAGTACCCCATTTTCACATTGAATACAGGATTGTACAGGATAGCCACATCTCCCATATGACATCACTAAATAGGGAGTCTAGTATGGGCATTGAAAGTGCCAATACCGAACATGGCAGCCCCCAGAACCTGAAAAAAGGATTAGCAAATGGACCAACACAAAGGATGTTTAAGCCAAATAATGAGACCAGTAGGATACTACAGGCATAAGTGCACCCTTAGGAACATATTTGGACTTATGTTTTTTCACCACAGTTCCCCTTTAAGGTTCATTAGACATGAAACCAAATTAAACTTCACACTGTGTCTTTGCTTTTATTTCAATTCCTTATCTGCATGCAAAATTTGCATTTAACAAAATGTGTTAGAGCTGCCATACAGTTTCCCTTAGATTGAACATGTGATTAATTTATTTATATGTTATTGCCATTATTTGTACACAAATCATTAAGGCCATTAAAGGGTACCTCCACCCTAATAAGAATTATATTAAAGGGTAACTATAGTCTCCAATTCTCCCTAACTAGTTAGGATCATATAAAATGCCATTATACCATCACAATGAAACATAAATCACATCTCTAGATAAAATGTGTGAGAAGTTTCAGCTAGAAAGTTTAGCAATATTACTTCCTGCTTGAACACTTCCTTTTTTCAATCCAGCCTCTGCCTGCATTAATAGGCTCCCCTTCTCAACTGTCAATTTTTCCCCAGGTACTTCCCGTTTTCCCTTGACTAAGCATGCTTCTCCCCTGGGGCAGAGGTCAGGTGATGTCACTCAGCCTACTTGAAGGAAATTTTAACATTCACCCCAATATAATTTCTCACAGGCTCCAGAATTGTGATGGTTGCCTCATTTTAATGGAAATACTGCAGGCTTTCATTTAACCCTAACTTGTTGGAGACTACAGTTGACCTTTAACAACCAGGCCCCACCATAAATCAAGGATTTATACTCACCTTTTCTCCAGGCAGCCACGATTGACTACTGCAACAGGAATTTGATAAAAAGATGAAGGACCTCTCTTCAGGAACATTGTGCAGGTAAGTATGGTAATTTTTGTGGTCATTAGAGTTCTCAGGGGCAAGGAAGGCAAGTATATTTATTATTTGTGAGGTGGGCATTCCCTTTCAGTTTAGAATTGTGCTTCTTAAACCTTTCCAGACTGACGCACTCTTAAAGGGCATCTTTACTTGGAAAAGGTGAATTTTGTCAACCGTTCTTACGGGGAGAAAAGAAATGCAAAATGTTCTGGCTTTCCCTGTGCTGTCCAAAAAATAACAGACACAAAAACAAGATACAACCTACCTTTTGAAGATCCAGGAGGTGACCATGTGCCAAAATATTTAGGCAAAAACATCTGAAGGTCGAGAAAAAATCCGTTAGTGCAATCGGGTGAAAAAACCTAAAAGGAAAGAGAAAAATGTAATTGGAGACACTTTCAGGTCTCATCTGCAAAATGTTCCAGTGACAGATAATGAAGCCTTTTTCCTTTGCATACAGAACATCAAACAGAAAATGCACAGTAGATTTGTAATCACATTAGAGGGGAAAACCAGAGTCTGGTTTCAAGAAAAATCTTTTTACTGTCACACTTCAAAGTCTCAAGAACTAGTGACATGGAATAAATTATTTAAACCCGACACTAAAAGCACGTTATAAGTAATTATATAGACCATACGATCCCAATATCTTATGATCAATTTTGGTTTGACAAAAAGTCAATGATCAATGACTACCTGCAAAATTCAGAAGTGTCTGACAGAAGACCCGCCAAACAAATTTGAAGATTATATCATAGAATTGAGGGCACAACACTGAAAACCATCAGACAACTAATAAAACCTCTTTTAGCAGTCCTGCAAAGATAGTCTTGCAATGCATAAAAAACATAAAAGTATCATCGGATTAAAAGATATTATTGCCTCAATTACATTTTTTTGTTTTATAACTTTAAAAAGAGTAAAGGTGTGCAGCCCTCCCCATACTTTTTTTTCCTGATTCTGAGCATGTCTGCCTTCAATTAGCCGTGCTGTGAAGGGGGTCCGCTTGATCAGCTTGATTATGTAGATTTTAGCCAAGCAACAGGACACTTCAAGTTTGACTGGTAGAGGAGGAAAGAGGATTTAACAGACATTCCCACAAGCCAATGACAAGTGCTCCGTTAACCTCGGCCCTGGGCCAACTAGGAGGCAGGCTTTTAGCATGCATCTTTGCTGCATGATATCTAAGGGGGGCAAGCACGGCTGGAAAAGTGAGTAAGCAATTTCAGCTGCTGGAAGTGTGGACATGTAATTGGGGTGATTTTTTTTATATATATGTATTGTCCTTTAATGTCTTTCATCAGGCCAAAAGCTTGATACAGATATATGTATGCCTCAACCGAAGTGAAAATGCGGATGTGATTGTTGGCCATTAGCAGCCGTTCATCAGCCACTCACATCCAACAAAAACCACGTGTCTACGAGCCAAAACACTGAAAGGAGAACAATCGAACTCCAGAACAGGCCAATACCTCCTGGTTCCACAATACTTTTCTTCACCTCATTAGCCTTTGCAGTTTAAAAAGAAAAAATCTGTCCATGAGGCTGTCCGTACAGAACACAGCTGTTCCTGCTGTGCCCCAAGTCCACAACTTCTGGACAAACTTTAGAGCATAATGAGAATGGAATACGCACTTGATTCTCCTTTAAAACAGCACAGCATTGAAGCCAAGTACAGATGTGACGTTAATAGTCTTTCCAAAGACAATGATTTAAAGATTTCTCTACAGAAAAGGCTTCTAAGCTGTGACCGAGCAGCCTGTTCAATTTAAACGTAGAGTGATCCAGAAAACTCCTGCAATATGGAGGAAGCAATTTGACAGGCTGGATCATTTAACAACATTGATACAAGCATTAACACGTTATACTATCAACCAAAACAATCAATCATCAATTATCCAACATCTGCACTTAATGTTGGAAATACATATGTTTTCAGAAAAAAAGCAGTATTTTCTCATCCCAATGACCTTAATCGGTCAATTCAGCATTTTGTCTGTATGTAAATAAATGCAACCAAAATACTGACTTCCTGTTTGCAGCACCCCTAGTAGAGACTGTTTATGGTCTTGCCCTTGACCGAGCGTCTGGGTTGATTCAGTTGCTCAGTAGAGATCTGAGCATCTTTGACCCACTCAACAGCCAATCAGTAGAATTTACTGTTGGGAACATTCCAAGGATGTGGTGCATCCTGGAAAGAAGGACAGTTAGAACCTGAAATGGCAGCTCACTAATGTCAACAGCAGGGAACAGCAACGGGTATGAAATCAACTGATTTTTCAAAATGGGAGAGAATATGTAGAATAACTAAGAAGGCATTACACAAACTAACAATTTAACAAATATTGAGAATTTCCACTGAACTGTCCCTTTAAGCCAACAGGATTTTAAATTTAGTTCTTGAAGACTCACTAATTCTTAATCCATAATGACTTGTCCAAGGATATTTTGGAAATAAGAACTAAGAGCCTCACCCATCAAGAACTAAACTTCAAGCCCAGTTGGTCTAAACGAATACTACAGACAAAGCTTAACAGAAATCATAAGTCTGCATACCAAAATACAAGCTTCTATGTTCAAGTAAACCCCCCCAGAAAAGGTTTATTTGCTGGAAATTTACTTCCAATTACTAACTAATTCTAAAGGCTTACCTACTATTATCTGTGGAAGATCATATTCCTAGGCAACTAAAATACAGAGTTAGATTAGCTTATTACTATACTAGAGGAGTTCCTATACTAACCATGTGGGAATAGCCAGACAGGCAGTTTTGACAGTTGTACAACACTAAAGCCTCAGAACAACACTCTTTTAGAAGAGCACCTTATTATAAAAACAGGTAATTTACCTTTATAACTTGTGTTTTACTTTCCAAGATCCCAGTATCATGCAGAAACTTGTTACAGCTAGTTCAGTTGATCACATCCACAAGTAGCCTCTAGCCAATCCTTTTAGAGGACCAATTAGACAAGGGAGCAGGAGTGTGGCCAGTCACTGTACATACACACAGTTATTTCATCCAGTTCTTCCGGGGTTACTTTAACTTTAATGCTAATTTACTATAGTGGGATTTTACAGCTTATTAATGTTTTTAGAGGAGATATCATATTCTGGAGTGTAAAAATTTGAGTTTAGTTCTCCTTTAAATACAAAATAAACTATCAAGTCTTTCTGAAGAGAATTTTTTTCTTTTGCGGTTGGATTTTTTTTGGTTCCCAAAAAGAAGCCCAGTGTGCAATCTGACTCATTCCCTTCATTCTGTTATCCACACAGGGAAACAGTTTAATGGTCTAAAGCCAAAAGGAAGATAAGGCCCATTAAGAGGATAACAAGGCCAACAGGACTATTGCCTAATGACCCAATACAATATTGGTGTCAGGAAATGGAAAATTATTTTTCTTTTATGCAATTTTAGTTTCTCAAAGTCATTAATAATAACATCATGTCAAAGCTGTCACAAAGGATAAATCTTAATGGAGTTTAATATTTCATGCACTGTTTATTCCTAATATATACTTTACTTTCAATTGCTACACTACTAACAATACATTCCACTACTAGCAATTCTGCTTAGCTAATCTACAGAAAAATATCAATCACTGCTAATGTATAAATGGTCAAAAGCAACAGCTTTGACTTATCAACCAAGCATGGCTGCTCAAGGAATAGAAGGCCAGACTTTAAAGGGACACTATACTGAAAAATTGACTTTGCCTCATCTTATAATTGAATACATGTAAGTAGCACTTACTCTGATTTGTGTGTGTTGCTGCATGACTTCAATCCAGCACACATTTTGTTTAGGAGCAGTATACCCCCCTCCCCCCTCTTAACCACTCCCACTTCCATCCAGCCTGACTTTTTTTCCACAAACTAACTGTCAAGCCTGCACACAACATACAGCATTCCAACGGTCAAAACTGTCACCATTCCTGCTACAGTAAAACTACTCACAGAAGAATAGTTTGAGAGCAAGGAACTTGATTGACAGCTGAAATACAAAAAGTTTTAGATTGGATATCTAAAGAAATAGGGGGCAGATCAACAAAAAAATTATACAGTGGTGGTTGGGAAGAGTTATAATTTCCAGTTATGGTCAATTTAAAATAACCTATTTTTCGGTATAGATGCCCTATAAATCTATACAGTATTTAGCATTAAAGATATAGAAAGCAGTCCCTACAAATCATGCAGACCCTTCCTAACTAAAAGAGATACTAACCAAGGAGATCATTAGGTGAACTGCAATTACTGAAATTACTATTAACACACTTTATTACTGATTAAGTTTAAAGGGTATCTCCACCCAGAAAAAAAGTTGCGCATGCCCAAGTACCTCCCGGGGGACAAGGAGGTTACAGAAACTTTTTCACACAGAGACAGCTCCTACTTTTCCATTTCCTGGACTTTGGATAGACACTGCAGAAGAACCATCAGGAGCAGAGATTAAGGTATTTTTAACCTACATCGTGGGGCCAGTAGTGGGTTAAATTTTAGTTTTAGAGGTGGACATGTACTTAAAGGGCATCTATAGTGAAAAAAACACATTGCCCCTTTGCAAGTTAAATTCATGTACTCTGTGCTGCCTTAATCCTATCTCTGTCAGTGACACTGTTTAACCATGGTGTCAGATCTCTGTGCAGCACTCCCCCCTACCCCCTCTGTTACCTCCTCCATGTCTCAACTCCGGCTAACAGACAAGCTTATCATGTGCAGTAGGAGTTAAAAGTTCAACATCCTGAAAAACACACCCACGCACAGTGGCCAATAGAAAGCAAGCTGTGCTGGAGACACGGAAGAAGGAGAACAGTACAGTTTACGATCTCTCACTTTGTGACCCATCATCAATCAGTGAAAGCTATTAAGAAGGGGGGTCAAGTGCAGCCTTATATCTACCATCAAAGCTACCTCTCTCCCCCTGCTAATGCTCTTATCTCTATGTTTATTACAGAGCAGGGAGGGGGGGGGGATCACGTCACAGGGATTTGATTGACAGTACAAGTAGGAGTAGAGGAATGCAATCACGTATTCTTCCAACTGGTGTATCTCAGGACAGAGAGGGAATCTGAAAAAAGTGAAGACACTCTGGGGCTTGTGGGGAATTATAGAACACATGGAAGGAAAGAAAAAAAAAAAAAGTTCATTTTCCCACTATAGATGCCCTTTAAAGCAAAAACACTTCTGCTATACTGTAACAACTGCTGGTTGTAACAATTTATTGCTTTTAATTCATAAAGATATGCCTAATGAAAGGCATGAAATTATTTTCCCCTTAGCACAGAAGTGATAGCCTTGTCAGAGCTAATCACAGCATGTCAGAGTTAATTACGTAGGGAATAGAAAGGGTTAGAATTCAAGGGCTCACTGCAAGAACTGTAAATGCACCCCTACAAAAACATCCCACAAACACCCCCCCCAAAAAAACCTTTACAAAATACTTACAGTTCTCTCCTGCACTGCCGAGTCCAGATATCTTACATTTAAGTCCTCTGGTCCCTCAATAATCTCTGCCACACTGTTCTGTGTTAATTGTGCCGTCATGGCCAATTATTTAGGACTGCTGAACTGCTTGACAGCTGCACAGCTCATCTGCTTTAAAGGAGGTGGCAGAGAGCAGTGACCAGAAGACATCAAGCAAAGATATCTGTACTCAGGGGTGCCAAGGAAAAAGTTAAGTATTTCAAATTTAAAAGGAGAACAAAAATCCAAAACCTTTGGGAAAGAAAAGGAAAGTTAAAAGCAGCCATCTGGGGTGCTAAATTGTTTGCCAACATTTTATTATAAGAGAAACTTACTGTAGGAGAGCATTCAAACATGGAGCTGTAAAGTATTGTGAATCCCTGTAGAGGCTTTCTGAGGACAGGATAGCCTGAGGCCGAGTTTTTTTGGGGGGTAGGGCTTATGACACCGCTTATAAGACATGCCTGTCACAGACACAAGCCAGTCTATAAATGAAGTTACCCTTTAATGAAGGCACGATTTTAAAGCAGATGTCAGATACAAGACACTGATGCCCAGTGATTGGGAAAGCAATAGGTGGAGCTGAACTGAGCATGTGCCAGCATCACCTGCCAAACTACGTGGAAAACCTCCAAGGAAGAAGTCTCAAATCCTTTGTAAAAGTTAAGATATCAATACTTTACTTTGGCGTTAGTAACATATTTTGTATTGAGTTTATAGGAGAGAAGGGGTTAAAAGGCAGAAAACCATGTTTTCCTTTCTTTGAAGCAAATATAAATACAACTGACCTTTATAGCAGGAAAATAGGCAGTTGTGTTTACATTTTTCCTTTACAAAAACGTTTTTGTGAGTTGGAAAAAATGTAGGGTAAACAGTGAACTTTGTTTTTGTGAAAATAAAGAAAAAAGGGCTCAATTAAAAGCCACATGGGAGGGGGGGAGGGGATAAACAGTGCATGCATTTATTTCCTATCTCCAACTTTGGACTCAGTGCAGACAATGACCTCTGTATCATCAACTCCCTCTCTTTCAGGTCTGTGTCTCACGCAGGTAAGATTAAAAGTCTCCAATACATGGTATTGACAGGAATAGCTCAAAGGTTCCCATACTTTATTGCTTACCAGCAGATGTTCCCGTGACTTTCCGGAAAACCGGGCTGATAAATTTATGGCCAACGTTACAGGTGTAACGCTAAACTTAAAGCATTATCCAGCCAGTGTTGTGGATTAGAACCGTTCCACATTAAAGAAAAATAATCAGCATCTAAATTAATATTTAACTAAAAATTATACGTTAACCAATCAAAGCTAACATTCGATCACCGTAGCTTCTATTTCAAGGTAATGTTTACCCTAAAAATAATGATAATATACAAAGATGATTAAAACGTTACCCTTTACATAATATGGTTTCCAAGACACATACAATGAAAGTTTTTTTTTTATAAATCTTCAAGAAATCCCCTCCCGCATTTTTAGGTTTAGAAACCACGAATTGCACCTTGCACCAGCTTTGCTGCAGTAACCCATCAAAGTTTTTAATTAGTTGCTGCCAATTAAAGGGCATGTCCACCCCAAAAACTAAAATTTAACCCACTACTGGCCCCACAGTGTAGTGTTAAAAAAATCCTTACCTTATATTTCTGCTCCTTATGTTCAAAGTAAAAAACAAAAACTAAAGAGTAGGAGCTGTCAGTGAGTCATCTGGTCCATGCTGCTTCCTTAACCCAATAAGGACTGACATGGGCAGGGGAGCCCCAGGGGAGCTCCGGACTCCGTCTTTTGCATCCCCTACCTATTAAATCTTTTTCTGTGTGTAGGGTACCCCAACCGCCGATTTACTTTTCTAAAACTAGCCCCAAAAGATACTTACCGACCTTCATTACCCCGGCTGGGTGCATAGCCAATCACACCCCCACTCTGCTGCTTCTGGCTAGCAGAAAGCCAGGAGCAGGGCACCCGATGAGTGAAGGTCTATAAGTATCATTCTGGGGCTTTTTATAGATAAGTAAATTGGCAGTTGGGGGTGGGATGGTGTACCCTACACACAGAGTAAAGTTTATTTTATGGGTTTATTTTATTTTATGGGTGTTGCAAGCGCATTTCGAGCAAACACAGGAGCAGAGGCTTTCTGCGTGACAGACACTCCTCTTTCTGGTTGCAGCTGTTAAGCAATTAGGTGAAACGTCAAGTTAGCCCATTACTGACAGCCGCAAACAGGAATTGGAGCTACTCTGTTAATCTACAAAAGCTGAAACTAGACTCTGGACATGCTCCAGAATGACTTGCCACAGCTTGTCACAAAGCAAAGCCTTAAAATGCATGTAGTTACTAAAGCACAAAAGATTGGTCTAATTTAATCAGCTTTTAACATTCTCTGTTTAAGAATAATGTTATAACGGTTAATCTGTTAGTGACCAATGCACTTGCCAATGTATCCAGAGAATCCAGCAAAAACTTCTTGTCCGCAATGAAACAAAGCTGTAACCCAATCCATAAAAAATAGAATTCCTTTAGGGCACGGCCACACTTCAACGCAAACAAACACTGAATCGCATGCGATTTTGTTAAGTGTGCGTGTGCGTTTTTTCATTAAGTATTGAAAAACGCATGCGATTGCGATTTAAAATGCGGAACGCAAATCGCGGTCGCAACGCATCCGGAAATGCGCGTTTTCAGTGCGTCGCCACGTTTTCAATGATACGAATAAGACGCAAGCGCAAAAAAAGCGCAGCAGTGTGGCCTAGCCCTTACAGTCAGTACAGTAGAAATCTATAATGTGTAGTGTCTCCTGAAATGAAATAGCTACCATTGAATAGAAATTTAACTCCCGTGGTCCACGAGGAGGTGGCTGTAGCTGTTTTAAGACAGTCCCATCTGGATGTTGCAAAATACCTAAAATAAAAACAAAAAAAATATATCTTAAGCGTCATACAAACCAGCAATGTCAATAAATTAAAAGGTGAGAAATTTGCAGAAACCTTACTAATGAACTGTGTATGCCTAATGGCGCAGTGTGAAAATAAATATAAAAATTAGATTTAGATTCAGATTGAACTACGGTACAGTAGTAGAGCAGTCAATCTCTACTCCAATGATGGAGAATATCAGGGCTCTCATGCACAAAATCTGGTGAACTCTGCTGTTCACCAGAGTTTGTTACCAGAACAAGCACTAGACAAGCCAGGGGAAAGGGCATTTCTTACCAAAAATGAATGTAAATTGATTTTATGTTCGTGCTTTAAAGCTCTGCTTGAGTCACTGTTTTAGTCTGGTGATGTAGAAGTTAATAGACACTGTTGTGGATCTCATACTCCTTTGCAGAGGTAAATAGATAATCTATAAATTATTAATCTACAATTGATCTACTGCACCTGTCTTTGTCTAGCAGTTAAACTGTTGTGTAGGCGCCATGCAATAAAAAAAGTGGGGTTTGGGTTGGAGTTTGGGCACTCTGTCTCTAAAAGGTTCGTCATCACTGCGCTACTCCTTCAGATAAAATGAGGAAAAGGCTAGTGTTTCATATGGTATCGACTTCACTAGCTCTTTTGAACTCATAAATTGACCATACTGTGGGCCGATATTACGATCAATCTGACATGCAAGTAGTCACTTCCATTGATTGGCCCCCCAATTTCTTTTTCTTATGCGATATTGTATTATAAAAATGATCGTACTTATGATCGTAAAAAGCCTTTTTTTTGACAATCTGTTAAAAGTAGTATTTTCTGAAGTTACGATAAAATTATTATTATTTTGGATTTATATAGTGCCAACATCTTCCATGGCTCTTTACAATTACATGTATACATACACATAAGGCCCTGCCCCGAAGAGCTTAAAAATCGAAGCACATTTGACACATACAACCTATCAGTATGTCTTTATGAAATGTAATGTAACCTCACAATAGCCAACATAGCCGAACAATATGTATGGTAAACACTGTACATCGGTCTATCAAAGTATTGGTCAGAGTTGTTATTGCAATAAACTTTTATAGTGTATGGCCACATTTAGTGCATGTTATATTGCGGGATACCTAGAAGCAAAAAGACGACAGTGTTCCAGACACTCTATATCTAGAGGTTTAGCTTATTAGAAAAGGAACAAAAATGAAGCTGATCCTTCATACAATATGTCAAAAGACGGGAAACAATCTTACTGCAACCATGACAATCAACAAAACTATTTTGCCCATCAGCATTTTTGGGATATTTTGTATAAAGTATCTCAACACCAGTTAAAGGTAACTGTAGGCAGGAAAGGGTACCTGTGGTCTTTTGGAATTCCTCCAAATTAGTAAGAATTAAATAAAAAGCCTTCCATCACACCTTCAAAATAAAATCTAAATCACATCTCTAGATAAAATGTGAAGCTATTGCTGAAAAGGTTCAGCAATATTACTTCCTGCTTGAACAGTTCCGGTTTTCAGCCACATGACCAGCTTGTAGTCATGTGACTAGCCTCAGCCTGCATTAATAGGCTCTCCTTGTAAACTGTCAATTTTCCCCCCAGGTACTTCCTGATTTCCCCAGCATTAAGTCTTAACTGGAGCATGCTTCTCCCCTGGGGCAGATGGGTGGGGCAGAGGTCAGGTGATGTCACAACCTACTGGAAGCAGGAAGTTTGAGCATTCCCCCGCACAATTCCCAGCATTGCTCAACTACAGAGGAAAGCATAGGAATGCTGGGAGTTGTAGTTTTCAAAACATCTGGAGAGCCGTAGTTTGCCCATCGGCGCTATATGGAGTTCAAAGTAACATGTCAAATAGAAAGAAGTGTAAAAACATGAAACAAAATGGTTTTGGCCTTGTAATCCTTCTAGAATTTTATCCAAAAACCTACTGTAGCTGTAATAAATAGAAAGTGTATTAAAGGAATTGTACACTGAGAAAAATAACTTTGCCTCATTTTATTCTATAAATTGATACATTAGTAGCACATACTCTGGTGTTTGTGATGCTTCATGGCTTCTATCCAGTACTTGTTTTGCTCAAGCTCAGTCCCTTAGTCCCCTAGCCCCCTGCCTGACTATCTGACTCTCTGTGAGGGCAAGCATGTACAGCAATCCCTACGAGGCGGCATTGGGAGAGGGAATTTCCCACCATGCAGTTCATGTAACGACTGTCACCATTCCAGGTTTCAGACTGGATATCTAATGTAATAGGGGACAGATCCATCAAAAAATAGAACAGTGATAGTTGGGAAGAATTATAGTTTCTAGAAATTGGCAATTTTAAAAAAAAAATCCCAGTATACACATCCTTTAAGTGCAAACATGTAAGAATCAAGTCTTCCAATGGGCCCTGTGGTTCTGGTTATCTAGTCTATTACCAGGGGTGAGGAACTAGCATTTAATCCCTCAATGTGAGTAGAATAGTAAAGAATGAGAGAGGGGTTAGTCTTATAGTTCTCCATTTTCCTTTAACTGAAGAAAAGCTAGCCACGCATGCAGCACTTTGACAGATTTACCCCAGGTAAAGTTCCCCCTTTCTTCCAGTCTCTTCAATCTCTACTATACTGAGGGAGGGGGGCCTGTGGGAGAGCTGTCAAGCCACTGTACATACAGCTAACTTTGCCGATTCAGCCTGCAAGTTAAAGGGTATGTCCACCCTTAAAAAAAAATTTTTATATATCATTCCCCCTGTCCCCCCAGCCCCAACCGCTATATTTGTTATTTTGGAAAGTGCCCCAAACTTTACTTACCTTCCCTTTTTCCTCCGCCGCACTGAACTCCCGGCAGCCGCGTCCGTGATTGGATCCATTTCTGCGGGGTTTTTTTTGTTTTTTTTAAACGGACAATGGCGATTGGGGGTGAGCTAGGGTACACTACACTGCAGAAAATGGGTTTTATTGTAGGGGATAAAGCTGCAAGAAGGGATCCGGAGGATGGGAGAAAGGAGGGCTCCCCTGCGCATGTCCAAGTCCCCCAGGAGGACTAGGAAGCAGAAGGGAAGGGGTGACAGACAGCTCCTACTCTTCACTTTCTGGGACTTTGAACAGGCAATGCACGAGATTTCTGAACACTACACAGTGGGACCAGCAGTGGGTTAAATTTTGTTTTGGGGGTGGACATGTCTTTAAAAATTAGACTAGGAGGTACGAGAAGAGAACTTAAACTTTTTTTGTTGTATTAAATTGTTTGTCAGGAGTGTTCCTTTTACTGTAAAACTAAATATTGTTAAAACAAAACTAAGCATATTTGTATAAACAAACAATTGTGACTTAAGAAGCATACAAGAAAACTAGTGTGACATCAAGAAACCAAGTACAATTACTCAAGAGCCACCAAGTGTCAACACTGTGACTTGGGCAGCACACTATTTCCACACCAAACAGAAAGTTTTTTTTGTCTTTTTAAATAAAAAAAAGGTGTTCCCCCAAACATTAGAAAAGTTTCATTACATTAAAAAAGGGTAAGAAATATTTTCCACATGCATAAACAGATTTATGGAAATGTCAATGAAAAGGTTTTGGGCTGAAGTAAGCACTACTCTTATTGACGTACACACCATCATCCTTTGCCTATATAGAAGAATACGCAGTAATGAGCATATCCACATTGAAGGGAACACCACAAACAAAACCAGAGTCTCTATTGATTTTAAAATGAAACTGTGCCATAGCCCAATGCTGCTAATATCAATACATGCAATTTACATATATATTGGTTAATTAAATATACCAGTCTTCCCAAACTGATTTTCTTTTGGAACCTTCCCTTTTATTCCTTCTTAACTTAAAGTGCATGGTGGTTTTATTACCTGCATTATTAATTTGATATTGATGGGTTATTATTATCCCCATTCTGGCAGAGTAAACTGGCCCGTCGCTCCATGCAGTCAATCAAGACTGACTGCTGACATCACAACCAATGATTTACTACTGTTTCTCCTTCTGCCTCCTCTGCACATGTTTAAGCATATTAAAGCTATTAGAGCAGAGGAAGGAGACAGATACTTTTGCCAGAAAGGAATAGAATGTTGTATTAAATATAAATGTGATATTTTACATAAAATATAAAAATAGCAGTTGGGGTTGCAGGCAGATAACTGAAGGGCTTGCAGGCAGATAAGTCACCATTTTTTTATTTTAAGGGTGGACATGCCCTTTAAATACTGGTGGCATGCTCAATGAGCTTTTTATAAACTTGAGCATGTGCAAAGGAGGCAGCCCGTGAAACAGCAGTCAATCATTGACTGTGACATCAGTTGTCATAGCCTTGATTGACTGCATAGAGGGGGGTCCAGTTTAAAGGGCATGTCCACCCCCAAAACTATAATTCCCCCCACTACTGGACCCACTGTGTAGTGTAATATAATCCTTACCTTACATCCCAGATACAAATGGTTCTCCTGGTTTCCCCCCACCAAAGTCTGAAAAACTGGCCACCAGGAGGATAGCAGAGTCCATATAGGACTCTGCCTCCTGTCTCCCCTCCGAGAGAAGTTTGGCATTCGCACTGCAGGCCTCCCCCCTCCCTCTCGATTTGGTCTCCCTCCCCCTACCATAAAACCCTGTTAGTATGTTGTATGGAAAGTTCCCCCAGCCCCAACCGCTATAATCTTATATCCAGAAACTCCCCTGATAGTTACTTACCTTCCCTCTATCCTCCGCCGTTGTGAACTGCCGGCAGCCGCATCCATGATTGGCTGCCTCTCAACTAAACACAGGCACGGCTGCCGGTCCAGCCCCCTGCTTGCATTTCTATGCAAGCAGAGGGCCGGAATTGTGCGGCAAAGGATAGAGGGAAGGTAAGTAACTATCGGGGGACTTTCTGAATATAAAATTATAGCAGTTAGGGCTGGGGGAACTAGCCTTACAACATACCAAAAGTTTTTATAACAGGTGGACATGCCCTTTAATATATCAGCTGGGTTGGGGGCAGGTAACCGACTATTGGCATTTTCTTTCTTTGAAACATTTTTTGTGAACATTCCCTAACAGCTCAAGATTATACAGACTTATTCAATCCAGAAGAAAGTGGATGTCAGCAAGTCCTCCAGCTATTGTAGAGGGAATAGCATATTTAAAAGGAAAATGAAACGTTAAAAGCAAATGAAATGGAAACCATACTTACAGATAATCCTACAGTTTAATTTAAAAGAATAGTTAACTCAGAAAGTGAAGCATTACTTTACTGATTTAACTGAAGAATAGGAGGTAAACAAGCTATGCCTTACCTCCCATTCCTCAATTAATTTATAATGTGCCAAAAACGGAAATTTCCTTTACCTCCTGTTCTTCAATTAAAACAGTAAAGGAATAGCTCACTTACAGAGTGAACTATTCCTTTAAAAGTTAATATAAAGGTAAGACATTGTTTATGTCATTTTTGTAGACTAGCACTAGCTGTCATGCTCCAGTTTAATGTAGGGGTGGATACTCTTTAGCATCACGTTAAATATTTTCTAAACATAACTTGCTTTGTTAAACCTTTAATTCTTCATTATAAAAAAAGAAATATTAGAAGTCAGTAATGAGTTATAATTCAAGCCATGGAACCTTAAAGGACATGCCCACCCCCATAATCAAACTTTGTCCCCCAAAACTTAGAAACTGTTTAAAGCCAATGACTGCTGCATATTCTCAGATCTTTCTCTCCTGAACACTGCAAAAGTTCATGTGTGAAAGCTCTGAGCATTTGCATTGATCAGAAGGAGGAGAAAGGGGATAGGATTATCTCCTTCTAGAACAGGGATGGGTAATTAAATTTCACAGGGGGCCTCATGAGAAACTTGGATTGTAGCGAAGGGTCAGACCAATAGTTGGATTCTCATTATTGAGATCGCAAAACTGGATTTTAGAAAAAGATAAATATCCCTGGTTCATTGGATTTTTTTTAATATTAGTTGCAATTTATAATAAAGAGTGTATAATATCTATTCAAATCCAATTAATCAGGTCACCAATTATTTTATAAAATAAAAATCAAATAATATTAAGAATTATTGAGTACAGGTCTAGTATTGAGTGGACAGTCAGAGGCAGCAAAATGTGGCCCCATGGCCTTTCTTTGCCCAGGTCTGTTCTAGAAGTAGCATTAAGCTTTGGAAGTGGAACACTGTCCATGTTTTGGGGGGGGGGGGGGGTCTGTCTGCAAAAAATGATTTTGGGTTGGACATGCCCTTTAAAGTGAATACTTGACAATATAAGACATTTTCAATAAATCACATGGCAATGGGTGTCATTTAGCACCTTTTATAATGTACAATAGACTTTAATCATACAGAATGTCTAATCAGAATTAAAATCAGCCAATGGAGGATGCTGGGACTACATCTAATCCCTGCAGGTGCCACTGGGTAAAGTATGGTGGGAAATGGAACACCACCATCACCTGGGTGCAGCACTACATGCTGGGAATACCCACCCACTTTATCTTTGCCGTACATATGGCCGGCCACTTGGTGGGACAGCGGGACACAACCGTTCAGCGACCTCTCGGACGGAATCTTCCTCAGCAGAAGCAGCAGCTCGGGGTCTCCCCTGTCTGACTCCATGCCGGAGTCTGAGCGATGGAGGAGGCCAGGGAGCACGGACTCGGCCATGCTGTGAGAGGGTGTGGGAAACAACGTGCGGCTTATTCCCAGCGTGAAATGCGAGCGACCCTCCTCCTCCTCCGCGGCGCCTTCCAGCTACGGCTCATCCCGAGCAAAAGACACAACTGGAACCCAGGTTACGTGACCAGCCGCTGCCCGTAGCTGACGGGATCTGACCTACTGCGTCACCGCCTCACTCTACTGACACCTGAGGCCACGCCTACGCAGCAACGTTCCCGGAGGCTATTGGTAGAATAGAGAGGGTGGGTCGGGGTTTTCAGGGGGGCACGGCGATTGGTGGGCGGGGTCAGCTATGCAAATCACCGAACTTTGATTGTGTTTACAATGGCTGTCACGTGACTGTTAACTCTTCACTCTCCTGAACTAGCGCCACTTCCATGGCAGGTATATATATATTCTATATCTATAATACAGATATACCTCTACTGGGTACCACCCTGACACATAATACAGATATACCTCTACTGGGTACCATCCTAGATAATACAGATACACCTCTACTGGGTACCATCCTAGATAATACAGATACACCTCTACTGGGTACCACCCTGACACATAATACAGATATACCTCTACTGGGTACCATCCTAGATAATACAGATACACCTCTACTGGGTACCACCCTGACACATATAATACAGATATACCTCTACTGGCTACCATCCTGACACATAATACAGATATACCCCTACTGGGTACCACTCTACATAATACAGATATACCTCTACTGGGTACCACCCTGACACATAATATAGATATAACTCTACTGGGTACCACCCTGGCACATAATACAGATATACCTCTACTGGGTACCATCCTGACACATAATACAGATACACCTCTACTGGGTACCACCCTGACACATAATACAGACACACCTCTACTGGGTACCACCCTGACACATAATACAGATATATCTATACTGGGTACCACCTTGACACATAATACAGACACACCTCTACTGGGTACCACCCTGACACATAAAACAGATATACCTCTACTGGGTACCACCCTGACACATAATACAGATACACCTCTACTGGGTACCACCCTACATAAAACAGATATACCTCTACTGGGTACCACCCTGACACATAATACAGATACACCTCTACTAGGTACCACCCTACATAAAACAGATATACCTCTACTGGGTACCACCCTGACACATAATACAGACACACCTCTACTGGGTACCACCCTGACACATAATACAGATACACCTCTACTGGGTACCACCCTACATAAAACAGATACACCTCTACTGGGTACCACCCTGACACATAATACAGATATACCTCTACTGGGTACCACCCTGACACATAATACAGATACACCTCTACTGGGTACCATCCTGACACATAATACAGATTTTGCGATCGCATGTCGGTCGCATAGAAGAACGGGAGAGGCGGTTCTGGCAGGATTGATTGAATGTCACGGGAGCGCTTGGTCGGGTAAGTATAATTGAATATATGTGTGTGCACCTTTAGTCTTGCGGTTGATGGGATTAGGGCCAACTTTGAGTGACTTTGGTTTGGGGGGTTATCTGTATAACCATAGAAAATGAAGGCACAATCATCCTGCATATGCGATCAATATGTCGACCCAGTTGATCAATCTCAATCTATGTTGGCTCCAAGCCATGTCAGTCAGATCCAAGCTAAACATGATAGATTGCTTCGATCTATACTGGAAACTCATACTAAGCAAGCAAATTAAGAGAAGGGAGGCAAGACTGACTAAGGGCAACTGTAATGTAATTGCAGGGCAGTTTTACAGTGTCACACAGCATATGTAGAATGAAGTTGTTTTATAACCATAAAATCTGCATTTACTTTGTTAATTTCCTTTTATATTCAGTGGGCTCTGCTCCTCTTTTTCATGCAGTTCCTGGTCTTACAATCATTAGCCAGGGTTTTAAAAGAGTGAACCCTGAACGTTCCGGGGTTACCTTAGGCTGGGTACACACCAGAAGATATTTTCAGATCCGACGATCAGAAAATCCCGATCGATCATGCGGTTCCCTATGGGACCGCGCGGTCCATGGTTCGCAATTTTGGCCGCGACATTTATCCCTCCGTGTGTACCCAGCCTTACGGTATTCTGATTGGTCAGGTCATTTACATAAGCAGCTTTTCAGCAAATTAAAGCAGATTGTCACAGTCTCCTTTTGAAAGGTATTGATGACAAGCTTGATGCTACCTCTTAATCTTATTATGTCATAAGACATGGACACAGTTAATAAACTGTTGTGTCCACACCCGTTTTTAACATCAGAGGACATAATCTTGTCTGATTTGTGTGGACGTGCCTGTTATATGGCTTTAGTTGTGCCATTCCCAGTGCTGTCATGCTCGTTCTTTCCTATTATAGCAAAAACATAGAATTAGGTCTAATGGGGCCAATACACACAACAGATCCCGGTCAGGGGCAAGCAAACAATTTTCTTAATGGGTTACCACTGAAAATGCACAGTAGGAACTTCATGACCAAATATGTCCATATATTCTATTATGTATTACATATATACTCTACTTGCCATAAGTATCATGACAGCCAACACAGATTTCACCTTTACTTTTATTATAAAGAATATTCATTGAAGCTGGGTACACACAAGCAAATTTTTTGGGTTGGGTTAAAAAATCAGAGGTGCTTTCGGCAGTGACCAATGAATGGATTAGATGAATGGCGATTGGACATGTTGGCAAATCACCGCCGATCATGCAGTCCATAGGAGACATTCACAGCGGCCGAAAGTGCTTTGTCCTGGCTGACCGCACAATATCAGGAAATGGTCAGGAGGAAAGTTCTGTTTTGCTGAGAAATACACATTTGCACTACATTACCATTAATCTCTTGTAACATAAAACTGCATACAATTGTAACTAAAACCCCCATGTTATACTAGCACAGATATTATGATAGTATATGGGGCCCAGGAATGTGCATTGATCATTTATTTTCTTGTTTGTACTGACGGCGGATCTGACAGAATAATTTCTATTACTGGTTCCCTTTACTACAGTAAGGCCATTGGACCCTGTATGGGCTATGGGCTCATTGAGTGATCATGCTTTATAAACAATATATGGAATGATCAATCATGTGTTTTTATATATATATTTATACATATATATATATATATATATATATATATATATATATATATATATATATATAGTCAAAGTGTGAGGATAGAGGTGGCACTCACCGCCGAAAGATGGACACTGCCCGGGTGCTTACCAAAGAATATGAATAGAGAACAGGTAAACATAGAAGCACTCCTGGGTCTTGAATATAACAGATCGAATTTATTGGATTAGAATGCCATCATCAACGCGTTTCGGCCGCCATCTTGGCCGTCATCAGGATGTGATGTCACAGTGACAAACAAGACTAAAAAGACTAATGTGACCCTCCCCCCTAATAGAACACTCCCTCCGTGCCGATAGTGTGGTGCCCGCCCCTGTCAGTATATTAGTTGCTGTCCCAGTGCTGAACATCAAGAGCGGAGCTAATAACAACGATGGTGTGAACAAGTGTCAGAGCCGATAATTAACAACGGGCCCTGTGTGTGCTAAAAATATATACTAGGACGATATTAAAACAGATGATATAGTAAATAGCAATAGAATGCTAAAAGTGTAAAAAAGTGTAAATAGTGTTAAATGTATAAAAATATTCACAAGGCTAAAAACATTGGAAAAATTCATAAAAGATTTTTTAAAATAAATAAAGGATAAGCTTAATTATTAGAGTGACTATTCTATTCTGCTACGAGCGGACTCACTTATGAGTCTTCTATATGCACTATTGTGTAGGACACTCCATTCTTAGAGTTGTAACTACTAATGCTACGAGAAAATCACACCGGAGATATGTATAATAGTAAATACAGTGGAATACTGACAATATTCAATTCACTACTGACCTTATCATAAACATGATTATACTTGTATGGAAATACAGGAGAATATACTTATATTTATATGGAAGGGTATATATTACAGATGGTGCTAATATGAGTAAAACTATGGGCAACACTGTTCATTGAGGCCCTTTGGGGTTAGAGTCACCAATCGTCTTATCCAACATGCCTCTCTTTGTAGCAATGCTCTATTCCGGTCAATTCCTTCTTTTTCAGGTTCATGGTCTATAATCATGCATCTGAGGGTGGCTAGCGAGTGTCCTTTTTCCTTAAAGTGTTTCGCCACCGATTGTTCTCCGAACCTATTTTCACCGTCTTCAGTTTTGTTACTTATTGCTTTTCTTATAGCCATCCGGTGATTTGCCAATCTTTCTCTGACTGTTGTTGTTGTCTTACCGGTATAGTATTTACTACATGGGCATTGGATAAAATAAATGACGTGCGTGCTCGTGCATGAGTATTTGCCTTTGATAGGGATTCTCTTGCCGGACTGGGGATGTGGAAAATCCTTTCCACTAATCATTGATCTGCACGCTAGGCAATCGGAACATTTGAAGCATCCATTCCTTTTGCTGGTTAGCCACGATCCCATTGGGTTATCTTTGTGGTTTCTCCGAATGTCGGTTCTGACTAAAAGGTCTCTCAAATTCTTTCCCCTCTTAAACATAAACCGTGGGGCGATGTCAGTGAATGGTAAGGAAGGATCCTTATTGACTATACCCCAATGATTCCTTACTATCTCCTTAATTTTTGTGGAATGTGGTGAGCATTGTATTAAATACGGGATGTTGTTTTTGTGTTTTGTGTTTATTTTTGTCGTAGTTTAATGCTCGCTGGAGTTGTTTGGTGATATCCTCCGGTATCCCCTCTGTAGGAATTTATCTGTCATATCTTCTAATTGGGTTTTCATCACTCTGGGCTCTGTGTTATTTTGTATCACCCTAAGCATTTGGGAAAATATGATCCCTTCCTTTTGTGTTATCGGGTGATAACTATTGGCCTGTAGTATGGAATTTTTATCTGTGGGTTTGTTATATAGAGAGCTACCGAATTTATTCTTCTCCTTAAAGATTTTTAAATCCAAATATTCAATGGTGTTAGGGTGACTTTTCATGGTAATTTTGATGGGGCTATCTAATGTATTTATGTTAGACAGGAATAAATTACATTCCTCTTGTGACCCCTTCCACACCACGAATAGGTCGTCTATGAAACGTTTATAGAACATGATCTGTTTGCCCAGAAGTGGATATATGTAGTTTTGTTCAAATTTTTCCATATATATATTGGCAAAAGACGGACCCATATTTGATCCCATAGCCGTTGTTTGTAAAACCTATTGCCAAATCTAAAATAGTTATTACTCAAAATATACAACATGAGGTCCATAAGGTAATCGATGGGAGGAGAGTGGTGCCCATGTTTCAGCAATGCTTGTCGGCATTCCTTAAACTGCCTCCAGAACTACAAATCCCAGAATTCCCTTGCTTCTTTCTGTAATTGAGGAATGCTTGTTGTTGATGTTTTCAAACATCTGGAGGCACACTGCTTGAGTTAATCTCCATCAAAGTGTAGTAGGTACAGTGAGTACTGTATATAAACCCAGTCTTAGCAATCACATCAGGTAGCTGCAGGGTTAAAGGAACTGTAGTCTGCAAACAAAACTTTAAATGAAAGGACAGTTTCCTACCTTTAAAACGAGCCATCAACCACCTCTCTACGTGCTCCACAGCCCAAGATATAAAGAAATGACTGACTAGAAAGTTAATGGGTGGGAGGCTGACATGTGACATTCCTAAGGCTTCTCCTGCACAGTGCCGCCGGCGAGCACATCCTCAGACTCCCTTAGTGTGTGAGGGAGACAGGAAGTCCCTCCTGCTCTCTGCTGTGTGAAGTCCTGACAGAGAAGGTAAGGGAATCTACAGCCCTTCTCTCTCTTCTTAAGGGGGGGCAACTGGAGGGACCATGGGGTCCATGAGTAGGAGGGACCAGGGGGTCTGCAAAGGGGAGGAGGAGACACAGGGCAGATTGACTGACATGGTTTCAGAGACGGAATTGCAGGGGACCTGGTGATGCCGCTGCCATATCACACACAAAAATGTAAATATCTTCAAAACTATGTAAAATAAACAATGAAAATAAATTGCAAATATTCTCAGGAGAGCAATTCCTACAATTTAAGTAATTTTTGGACCACAGTTCCCCTTTAATGTTGACACAGATCTCTATGCTGCTGTCAATCACAGGGCAGACCCGTAATACTTTGAAACAGGAAAAAATGCTGGTTCTCACTCACAGCTCAATTATCAATGTAACAATCTATGATAACAATCTATGTAACAGTCTATGTAACAGCCTATGTAACACACAATATATAACTGTCTATGTAACAGTCTATATAACAGTCTATATAAGTCTATATAACAGTCTATGTAACAGCCTATGTAACAATCTATGTAACAGTCTATATAACAATCTATGTAAAAGTCTGTATCACAGTCTATGTAACAGTCTATGTAACAGTCTATATAACAGTCTTTATAACAGTCTATATAACAGTCTATGAGCATCAGGAGAGGTAAAACAGCAGACTGTGCTGAGCAGGCAGAAAGGGGGGATCCCAGGCACCAGGAGAAAAAAACCTACACACGCCAATGCCGTTCGTACAATCGAGGAATCGTACAACAAATATTTTCCTGTTGGGCCGATTAAAAAGGTGTTGTACTACAAGCCCATACACGAACAAATGATTGTACAATATTGGAATCCTACGACTGGGATTTGTCCATGTATGGGCCCCATAATGCTGGGTAAACACGAGCAGTGCTTTCCTTGACATTGGTCACCCGGATTGGAAAAAACGGACGATCAGACATGCCATTAAATCACTGCCACTCGCGACAAAGGGTCGGGCAAAAAATGTGTGTGTACCCAGACTAAGCTCTCCACAGTTTGTAACCTTGTTATCTACCAGTATAAATTATTATTATTTGTAACATTCATTTATGTGATTTATATCAGGACTAACAGCTTTTGCCCTTTAGCTGTTCCTAAGATTCAACTTCATTCATTCTGCCAAGAATTGTAGGGAAAGGAAACATGTATCCTGGAGACTGAAGTGTCATTTTTTCTATAATGAAATAAGCTAATATTGTACGTGTCAAGGCATTAACTGGGCTGCTTGAATGATGGACAGATATCGAGTTGTGGGAATAAAGTCTGTGGGTGTGAGATGTTTGTTTAGTGGATGGGGCTCTGTGTAAATGTACGTTATCAACAACCTGATCATCGTGAGAACTAATCAGACACAAAGTAAATTCACAAAATATATCAGACCCATTACAGACAATCAGATTATTTATTTATATTTTCCTGCAGTTCACTTATCAGAGTAAGTTGCATATTAGTTGCTATTACTACTGTAGAGTTTGTGAATTCATTATTATTATCATTGTGGATTTATATAGCGCCAACATCTTCTGTAACGCTTTACAATTACATGTATACATTCACATCAGGCCCTGCCCCGAAGAGCTTACAATCTAAACACATTTCTTTGACACATACAACCTATCAGTATGTCTTCTTGCAAAACTTCTTGCAGATGTGTCCAAGGGTGGAATTGAACTCAGGAATTCAGAGCTGCAAGGCATCAGTGCTAACGACTTTACCACGTAAGCTGGCCACACAGTTTAACAATAAAGGAATGATACTATCAGACCCGACAGGACCGCATCTTTATCGTTAAAATAAGTAGTGCAGAATCTAGTGTTCACAAGTATAATGAACATTTACCCTCACCTCAGAAATGCTTTGAACTGAATAAAAATTTCCCTATAATGAAGTATAGGGATAGATTGCATCTATGAGTGATTTATCATTTGATTCTTACAAATACCGCTGATTGTTCTTATAATTTCCGTTAATATAAATTAGTATTCTTATACAATCTATCTCCTATATCCAATCTGAAACGTCTTACATTTCAGCTGTCAATCAAGTGCATTATTATAATAAACTCTTCTGCAGTGTGCAGTTTTGCTGCAACTGGAATGGCGATAGTTGATATGTGAGATTGCATGGTGAGAAATTCCCCCTACCAGTGCTGTCTCATGGTGATTACTGAGCATGCTTGACTTTACAAAAAGTCATGTCAGAGGGAATGAGGAGGTCGGTTAAGAGTAGGAGGGGAATACTTGTGCTGAGAACAACAAGTAGTGGATTAAAGGCTTGCAGCAACAAACTCACCCCCGAGTAAGGGCAACTAGCATGCATTTAATTATAGCTAAAGATGAGGTATAGTCCTTTAAACCAGCCATGGAAAAAACTGCAGCACATTTCCTACAGTATGTATTAGCTTACATGCACTGGGAAGGAAAACTGGGGTAATTTTTTAGCACACATAAAATCCTACTTATGAACCTTAAAGGGACACTATACTGAAAAAATAGACTGTGCCTCATCTTAATCTATAGTTGAATACATGTAAATAGCACTTACTATGTGTGTGTTGCTGCATGCCTTCAATCCAGCACACATTTTGTTTAGGAGCAGTATCCCCCCTTACTCTTTTAACCACTCCCACTTCCATCTGATCTGACTTTTCCCCCACAAACCAACTGTCAAGCCTGCACACACCATACAGCATTCCAACTGTCAAAACTCTGTCACCATTCCAGCTACAGTAAAACTGCTCACAGAAGATTAGTTTTTGAGAGCAAGGAACTTGATTGACAGCTGAAATATAAGAAGTTTTAGATTAGATATCTAAAGAAATAAGGGCAGATCAACAAAAAAATGAGTGGTGACTGGGAAGAATTATAGTTTCGAGTTATGGTCAATTTAAAATAACCTATTTTTCGGTATAGATGCCCTTTAATAGTATGTTAAACTCTATTTATTTTATATAAATTAACCTTAAAGGAGAACTAAACCCAATTTTTTATACTCCAGAATCTGAAAACAACCCCCCTAAAAACAAAATCCCACTTCAGTAAACTCTGTTGAAGTAAATGAAAGCCTGTTAAAGGGCATGTCCACCCCAAAATTTAACTTTTGATATGTGGTAAGGCATGCTCCCCCAGCTCCAACCGCATTAATATAATTGTTAGAAAGTCCCCCGATTCTTACTTACCTGCCATCTCTCCTCCGCTGCAGTGTTCAGGCCCTCTGCTTGCATGGAATTGAAAGCAGGGGGCGGGACCGGCAGCCGCGTCCGTGATTGGCTGAGAGGCAGGGAGGGCTGCACTGAGCATGCCTCAACCTTGATGAGGTTGAGGAAGTCTCAGGCACAGCATGAGTCACACACTGCTCCTACACAGCAGTTTCCTGGACTTTGGAGGGGCACAGCAGGGGAACTATTTTGAGCAGGAATGTAAGGTAAGGATTGTTTTAAACTACTTGATGTGGCCAGTAAGGGGTTAAATTTTAGTTTTGGGGGTGGACATGCCCTTTAAGAACTAAATGAAGTATCTGTGTCAGACCACACCTCCTGACCTCAGTCACATGCTTCCTTGCTTTATCTGTCCTGTAAAAGGATTGGTTAGAGATTATTAATGGGTGTGACCAACTGTAACAAGTTTCTGCCATAGCTAAGGACTGAGCATGTGCAGAACATAATGGTCGTTGACCAAACTGTGTGATACTAGAATGCTGAGAAGTAAAGCACAAACCATATGTTATTTAGGTAAATTTCCCAGCACCCGTATCAAAATGAGAGGTAAGACACAGATTACTGGTTTTATATCAAGGTGTTCTGCCTTCTGGTTCAGTTTTGTTCTGTGGCTTTAGTTGCCCTTTAATTCCATGTTGCGTAACCAGATATTTGCAGCTGCCTGTAACAGCTCCTTCAGGCAAGTTCACAGCCACTGAGCGGATATAAATAGAACTTTGCCTTACTTCAAATCTCCATAGATATAGATACAGTATATTTTGCAGATTCTTACCGTTTGCCTTTCACTCATTCAAAATTTTTTGTTTTTCCAACATAAATAAAGGAATGCAGGGCTGGTTCTCCAGTGGAATTTCCACCAGGGCAATGGTGAGTGAATTATTAGTGGGATTTTAATACTGATATATCTATTACTGATGGTCAGTGTTAATACTGGACACAGCTTAAGCACTATTGTGGGTTTAGAAAGAGATTTACTTTAATCCTTTGAATTGAAAGCCCACATATTGTATCAAGTGTTTGTCTTTCTCGTCATCTAGAAGGGGATTTTTGGAATTCTCACCTTTAGAGACAATGCCTTTATTTATTCAACTTTATTCATTATCAGGGCAATGTGTCCAGGTATTTTTCTCTCTTGCTAATCAAATGGATCTTGTTACATTGCGATTCCGTCTAAAAGTTCGTAAACACGTGCGATCGCAGGTGCCAACCCGCGACACACGATGTGTTCGAACGGGTGTTTCAGTCGATAATCGTGCTGTGTATGGGTCGCTCGTTTGGGGATCCGCCCAACCGGTCGTGCAATGTTCCCACATTCCGGCCATTTCGGGCGATAAAGCGCCCATACACGGCTCGATTATCGTCCAAAATGGCCGTTAGTAAACATCGTGCGCCACGTGTCGGAACATGCGATTGCACATGTGCACAAACTTTAATACTTTTGCATTATTTTATGGTTGGTTTTTCCTGCTGTCAAAAAAATCAAGCAAATTCTTCTTACTGGCCGTATTGCGGAGGTGGACTAGGACCGGGACAGGAAACTTTTGGTTTAGGTCCTGACTCAGGGTAGGAAAAAGAGGAGCACACTGTATGTATGTATATGTATGTGTAATTTTATTTATAAAACACCACTTGGTTACGCAGCGCTGTACATGATACAATACAGACGGTGATGCACCAAGAGCCGCTATCGGCAACCCAGTGCAAATAGCCGGCGATGCTTTATACTGAGAGTCTCTCTGTGCATTGACATCTGCCGTTTTTGTATTTTGCCATAGAATGTGTTGCAATAGAATGCCACTTTCGGTATATAACATCGCTTGCATTGGCTGTGTGGTTAACTTTCGCATTAGCCATGCAGCCCGCTACAATGAAGGAATTAACTGATATAACATCGGTTAACGTGACTTAAACTCCAGAACAGGAGCTGTGCCCCATGGTGCATTGCCCTGAGAGTATACAAATGGGATAAGTGCAATCTATTTTTCAGATTAATAAAAATGAAATAAAGTTTAATCCATAGGTTAAGAATACAAATATTTTAATTATAAATAAACTGATATACTGATAACTGATATAATTGTAGAGTGCTTTGACACATTAGGGATGAGATCCCTGCCCCAAAGAGCTTACAATCTAAGGTGGGAAAACATTCAGATACAAGTGTGGGGATAGGTACAAAGTGCTCGAGATGGCTAATAGAGATGGCCGAACTTTCTGAAGTTAGGCTTGTTTTCGAACTTCAGTAAAAGTGCTGAAGTTCAGTAGCTCAAAAACGAACCCGTTCAAGTCAACGGGAAGAAATAGTTGCAAAAGTTTTGATTAAATCCGGTTAAAATAGCAATGGTAACTTTATGTTAATTGTTCTGGGACTTCAGAAATGTTCTGGGGAACATGTACATATCACCAAAACTTCCTTAAACACTAACTTTCCCCACGATCGGGGGGTTACCAAATGAGCCAATCGCAGGCTACATTCAAGGGTTACCGGAATCGAACGCTCCATTCAATGGTTACCGGAATTGAAGAATACGTTTGAGAGTTACTGATTAAAGGATTCATTCGAGGGTTACCGATTCAAAAATTCGATAATTATCGAAAACATCTCGAGAAACTCTAACTATTTCATAGTTCAGGACGGTTGAAAGAGTTTGAATTTTTCCGTACTATTACGGGTCGAACTCAGGACCATCTCTAATGGCTTACACTAATTTATTGTGCTGGTGCTCAGGTAGGATAAAAATTTACATTTGAAAGAATTAATGGATGTCACCTGGCGAAGTGAGATGGGGAGAGAGGGGGGTGCAGCAGATCGTAGAGACTGCAGTATTGGGGTTGCAGGGAGCAGCTCCATCTCCGTCCTGGGTGCCCACAACACACCCCATCACGCCTCTTACCATGCCCACCTGCAGGTCCGTGTGGGTCGCAAAAACATGAGCACATACAAGAATTCTTGTAGTGGATTGAGGTTGGAATGGGCAGATCTTGGTAGAAGAAAAGAGAGTAAAAGATTACAGCGAGCAGTTTTTAACAAGGTTAATAACCACATTATCAATAGAAATAGAGATGGGTGGACTAGGTGCAGGTTTAGGGGGGATAGTATTCGATTGAGTTTAAAGGGCATGTCCACCCCCAAAACTATAATCCCCCCCACTACTGGCCCCATCATGTAGTGTAGTTTAATACTTACCTCACATCCCAGCTCCATATGGTTCTCCTGTAGTCCCCCCCCCCAAAGTCCCAAAAACTGCCCACCAGGAGCATAACAGAGTCCATATAGGCTCTATTTATTTTATTTGAAAGTGCCCCAAACTTTGCTTACCTCCCCTCTTTCCTCCGCCGAAATGAACTCCTGGCAGCCGCCTCCGTGATTGGCTGCCGCTCAGCCAATCACAGACGCGACTGCCGGTCCCGCTCCTCTGCTTGCATTTTCTCGCAAGCAGAGGGCCGTCAGCGCGGCGGAGGAAAGGGGAGGTAAGTAAAGTTTTCTGATAAAATAAATAGAGCGGTTGGGGCTGGGGGGACAGGGGGAGTAACATATAAAAAAATATTTTTAAGGGTGGACATACCCTTTAAGGCAGCGGTGTGCCATCCAGGAGGAAATAGAGACCAGACATTTAGGGTTGAACTTCAGGGGTTAGTGCGGGGGTGGACACGTAGATTTTGGTATCATCAGCGTATAGATGATGCTTAAAGCCAAATGAACTGATTATATCTAACAAATAGATAGTGTAGAGGGAGAACAGTAAGGGTCCCAATACAGAGCTCAGGGAACCACCACACTAAGCGGAACAGACAGGGGCGTAACTGACCCACCCCACTCCCCAGAGTTCCACGATCGCACGTATGAAGGAAACGTACAATCAGCTGTTTTAAAGACCGGGCGCAAACTTCCCATTGGGTTCCGGTCTTCTAAACAGCTGAGCACAGGGGTTTTGGGGGGTCCTCTTACAGTCCAGCCCCCCCCCCCCCCCGCGGTCACGGAGGTGGCGGGTGCAGTTCTTAACATCTGTGGGAAAAGAAGAGGAAGTCTTATTAGCACAGGAAACAGAGAAAGGTATGTTAGAAAAATTAAAGGGCATCTCCAACTCTTACAAGAATTATTTATGTAATGTATAGAACCCTCTCCCACCCCCAACCGCTATATCTGATTGTAAAAAAAAATAATCCTAACTGTACTTACAAAGCCTCGTTTCTCCCGGCGTTCCTGAAACTGCAAGCAGAGGGCCGGACTGGCAGCCGTGTCCATGATTAGCTGAGAGGCAGCCAATCACGGACATGCCTGCCGGCAGTGTAGAACACCGGGGAACGAGGCTTTGTAAGTACAGTTAGGATTATTTTTTACAATCAGATATAGCGGTTGGGGGGTGGGGGAAGGTTCACTACATTACAGAATGTAATGTACGTTTCCCTTACAGCCAGGCTCCTGGTCTTCACTTTCTAGGACTTTGGACAGACATTGCTGGAGAACCATTTGAAGCAGAGATGTAAGGTAAGGATTTTTACACTCTACACAGTGGGGCCAGTAGTGTGGGAGATCTTAGTTTTGGGGTTGGACGTGCCCTTTAAGAAGACAAGCATGAAGCAGGAAGATTTGAGATGCCAAGCAAATGCAGAATATCATAGGCAGCCAATAAATCGAGGAGAATGAAGATAGAGAACTGACCGTTGGATTTGCAGTTTGTAGGCCATTAGTAACCTTACAGAGGGCTGTTTCAGTTGACTGACCCGGTCAAAATCCTGATTGCAATGGGTGCAATAGGTTATTAACACGGAGGTGGTTAGTAATTTGTGTTAAGAAGAGACGTTGTAAGAGTTTACAAGCAAATGGTAAAAGAGAGAGAGGCGGAAGGGGTCAAGAGGGTTTTTTAAGAAATGGCTTGGCGCACGTATGTTTGAAGGCAGCAGAAAGAAATCCCAAAGGTCAGGAAGGAATTAAAGATGTGAGATAGAGTAGGGGAAAGGATTTTAGAGCAGGGCACGGGATTAAGGGAACATGTTGTAAGGGGTGAGGACAACAGAAGATCTGAGACTAGGTGACAGGGGTAAAAGATTCCAGAGTTGCAGGTGGGGCAGTAAGGAGGTGTGAGTTGCCTTCCATACTGTGGAAGACGTCATTTATTTTCTGACAAAAGGTCATGGTACGTTTTGTTTCTGTCTCTTTTCTAGCGAAAGAGACTGTTCCAGTTATTCCAGATAGTGAAACATGCTTGTCCAGAATTCCTATTTCTTTATATAGACACTTTATGGCTTCAGGGAGGCATTAATCTTAGGGCTTGGCCACGCTGCAGCGTTTTAACACAATCTGATTGCGATTTGCTAATCAGATCACATCTGATCTGCATTTTTTTACACAATCGCATAAACTCCAATTGAGCAAACATTGCGCAATCGCAACGCGCACGGCAATACGCACTAGCACACAGGAAACTTGTACGCAATCGCACGTGTTTCTGGTCTGCTATTACGTGGTGTAGTGTGGCCTCGGCCCAAGGGTTAAAGCACCCATACTTTTTATTCTCTTTGCTGCTATCAGGAAAATCCTTTTGCATCCAACAGGTGTTGCCTGATATCTGCAATGTGTATGCAGGACACAAATGATCTACCATAAAGCATTGTGGATCCATCCATCCATTAAATAATAGCCCATACCATTACAATGTGTATATAACCCTGGCTGACCAATCTCAACACAGTCAGTAATTTGTGCGTGTCATCAATCACATATTGTGTGGCAGATTCCAGTGGAATGGCATTGACACCTTTATAAAGCATGTCATACATGGGATTACATGTCATACATGGGATTAATCGATCGGAAAATCTGGCTGACGATTTTTTTGACCGATTGCTTGGCATGCTTTCTTAAAAATTGGCGAGGTCCCTCTATGTGCATTGCGTGGTCCGTTTTGAGTGCATTTAGGACAATGCATTTTGTCTGCGTTCCGGTCCGTTTGCAGGTTAACAGACATATATTATTCTATGCATTTGTCTGCGTGTGTCCGCGTTTCTGGTCCATTTGCAGGTTACAGACATATATTATTCTTGCATTTGTCTGCGTGTGTCTGCATTTCGTCCATTTGCAGGTTAACAGACATATATTATTCTATGCATTTGTCTGCGTGTGTCTGCATTTCCGGTCCATTTGCAGGTTAACAGACATATTTATTCTATCATTGTCTGCGTGTGTCTGCATTTCCGGTCCATTTGCTTTAACAACATATATTATTCTATGCATTTGTCTGCGTGTGTCCGCGTTCCGGTCCATTTGCAGGTTAACAGACATATATTTCTATGCATTTGTCTGCGTGTGTCTGCATTTCGGTCCATTTGCAGGTTAACAGACATATATTATTCTATGCATTTGTCTGCGTGTGTCCGCGTTTCCGGTCCATTTGCAGGTTAACAGACATATATTATTCTATGCATTTGTCTGCGTGTGTTCGCACTTTCCGGTCCATTTGCAGGTTAACAGACATATATTATTCTATGCATTTGTCTGCGTGTGTCTGCATTTCTGGTCCATTTGCAGGTTAACAGACATATATTATTCTATGCATTTGTCTGTGTGTGTCTGCATTTCCGGTCCATTTGCAGGTTAACAGACATATATTATTCTATGCATTTGCTGCGTGTGTCCGCGTTTCGGTCCATTTGCAGGTTAACAGACATATTATTCTATGCATTTGGTCTGCGTGTGTCTGCATTTCGGTCATTTGCAGGTTAACAGACATATATTATTCTATGCATTTGTCTGCGTGTGTTGCGTTTCCGGTCCATTTGCAGGTAACAGACATATATTATTCTATGCATTTGTCTGCGTGTGTCTGCATTTCTGGTCCATTTGCAGGTTAACAGACATATATTATTCTATGCATTTGTCTGCGTGTGTCTGCGTTTCCGGTCCATTTGCAGGTTAACAGACATATATTATTCTATGCATTTGTCTGCGTGTGTCTGCGTTTCCGGTCCATTTGCAGGTTAACAGACATATATTATTCTATGCATTTGTCTGCGTGTGTCTGCATTTCTGGTCCATTTGCAGGTTAACAGACATATATTATTCTATGCATTTGTCTGTGTGTGTCCGTGTTTCCGGTCCATTTGCGTTCCTGTCCATTTTTGGGGGAAATTACAGGAAATGTTGAATAAAACCGAAAGCAAAAAAATGAGTTTGTTCGCGTGTGTGCACTTTTTTTTGTGTGACCATAGAGTATTACTTAAGTGTGATTCTGACACACACAGACTAAAAGTCATGCACACATGCGGATAAAGATTCAGAATGCAGATTTGACAGTGGGAACTGATTCTCGTGATTTCTATTATTTTTAAAATACATTGCGATTTGCAAAACACACGGAAAACGGAAAACGCAACGTACATAGTGTGACCTACCCCAGAATTTTCTGTCACCCCACATTCCAATCCTTTCCTGGTACATTTTGGTTCTTCCCATTGAATTTACAGGATTCCAACCAGGTAGAATTGCCCTGTGTATTTCCAGCTTTATCCATTTCATTTCCAGCTCCTTGTGCAAATGCCAATCAGTTCCTAGGCTAAAGGGGACAAGTTGATCAACACCAGGACTAGTGATGAACCTTGGATTGTAAATAAGTGGCTTGTCTAAAGCTTGGTACACACAATACAATCATTCGGCCCGAACAACCGGCATTTTAGTGTTTCAGTCAGTTGGGACGAATTATTGTATGGCAGCTTTTTGCCACCTCGATCGACTGCCGACCTTTTGTTCATCCAAATCGAACAGGTCAGAAAATCACTACCGATCGTGCGGTCCTCTATAGACCACACAATCAGTTGCGGCTAACTGTTGGATGCCACTGCTTTTGATGCGACCGACAGTCCTTCCTCCTGGCTGACCGGTCAAAAGCCTCAAATGGTCATTCAGGAGGAAGGATTGTATAGTGTGTACCAGCCTTAATGCCTTTAAGTAAATTATATTTAAAGTTGTAGCGATCATTTATTTCTTTGTGTTTGAGGTTTTAGAGACAGTGTTTACGTGTCTGGTTATTTTCGTCACTCGTTAATGTTCTTAAGTCCTTGTACAAGTCAATCCAATTTTGTCATTAGAAGCAGATAAAAGCGATTGGTTCTAGTAATTAACTAAAAATGGATCCCTATGCTTAAACCAAGGTTCAGCTACACAACAAATAGCACTCCAAATGAAGGTCTCGTGGGTTCAGGGCAAGATGGACTGAAAAAAGATCCCATGTAGGAATGTAATTAATATCTGGAAGGTTGCAAGGTGGATATTCCAAATGAGACATTTCCAAGAATCTTAAAGCACTTTGCCCCAGTACTGATAGAGAACGCCCCTTTAATTTATCATCTAATAAAGGGCTGTCAAACTTTTGGCCCTCCAGATGTTCAAAAACACAACTCCCAGCATTCCCTGGCTGCAGAATGCTGGGAGTAGTAATTTTTGAACATCTGGAGGGCCCTAGGTTTGACACCCCTAATCTAATTGGAAATCTCTGGCATTAAAATCCAGCGCTAAAACTAGCGCAATCATGAACCGGTTAGCGCAACTTAAACTCCATATATTTGCCCAGTGAGTCATAAGGTGTTCAAGTTATTTGTCCCCTGGCTATAAAATACAACCACAGGTTTAATTCTGACCCTGATCCATTAAGAGACATTTATATGCTTACCTTCCAAAATTCCAAGTTTAAAAATGATGTCAGTTTTTGTCAGTAGCCAAATTCACCCTGTCACCCTATTATCATACAGGGAATATTTACTGACAAAAAATGTTTTTTAAATTGCCGATTACAGGAAATTATAATTCCTCCCAACTATCACTGTGCATTTTTTTTTTTTTGGTTGATCTGTCCCAAATTTCTGAACCATCTTACATTTCAGCTGTCAATCAAGTGCCTTATTATCATAAAATCCTCTGTGTGCAGTTTTGCTGTGGATTGGTGACAGTTGGTATTTGTGAATTGCATGATGGGAAATTCTCTCTTCCAATGCTGCCTCAAAGTGATTTTTTCATTATAGTTGCCCTTTCACCTCTTAACCAACAGCCAGGAAAACTGGGAATTATAGATTAACAACAGCTTCACTGACAACTTACAGGGAGAAGCAATATCCCGCGCTAGAAAATAAGCACTAAAATCAACCTATGTACTAACGTGTTAGAGAAGGTTTTGCACTGCCTGCACCATGTCGCAATTTTTTTTCTTTGCGCAGCGCAAAGTGATGCAATAAATTTTGCGCCAGTTTTTGTGCTAGTTTTTTGCGTGACAGTTAACGCCTCTTCAATGGTGTCTTTAAAATATACCGAAAAGTTCACAACTTACCGCTAGTGTTTTCACAATGTATTAACGGCCTTAAAGTGGTTAATACATTGTTTTTTGTCTCATTGCATTATGAAATCTCTGACCCTAGTTATAGGGGTAGTTAGCAATCTGCTGTTCTACAATGCTTTGTTATGTAGTTTTATCTTGGATATTTTATGGTGGGGGGGGGGGTTACTTGCTTGAAGCATTAAATTACCCTTTGTTCATTGAGTTATGTGGAAAGGAATTCTGTAGCATTTCCATCACATAGTCACTGGAGGGTTGGGCCCAATCATATTGACCTAGCTAAGGCTGTTTTCTGTGGAATTTCAAAGACAGCCATTAACTAATGGGAAGGAAACCCTAATAAACCTATAAACACAAATCATAAAAAAACCTTTTACATACAATGTGTCAAACATGACATCAAACCCACAATATCAGCACAGAGATAAGGGCAGAGTATAATATATATGGGGGGGGGTGCTTGCCAGCAAATACTGTGCAAGGGTTCCATAAAAACAAGCAGGGCCCATATATTGAATCTGCCTGGCTCTCTGACTAACAGGGTTACTACAGTTTATTGCCTTTCTCTCCCTATGTAGGTGAATCAGGTTCACGTTCCCCATACCGGATACACGCTGTCTTCTCCTACATTATAACAGTAACTCAATCCAATGTCTATAAATTACCACTAAAGCTGGGTACATACTAAAGATCTCTGAAAGATTATTCTGTCTGTAATTTTTGAGAGATCCCCCTGCACACAGTCCCTAAGTAAAGCATAGGGAGAACGCTCAGCACGGCATTGTCTCTGTGTTAATTGCCCGCTTCAATCTCCTGTACAGCCAAAGCACGCATTGCGCATGCGCGCTATGGCTGTACAGGAGAGTGAAGCGGTCGGAGATTCCAGCTTGGCCGCGGTGGATCGTGTAAAAGGTAAGTTAGCTCCCATCTTCGTTCTCGGGCCCTGCAATACTGATTGAAGATCGGGAGGTAAGGCACTGCTCCTTAACCTCCCGATCTTCAATCAGTATATTAAAGGAATAGTTCAATTCAAGAGTGAACTATTCCTTTAAGTTAAAACCCTAGTGTTTAGGGTTGGGGTGGTCTCCAACACTATATTAAAATCTGGAAAAGGTAAGGCTGCAGCTTTACTTGTAGTGAGAGAAGATGGGTGCAGGGAAATAGGGTTTTATTCCTGGGTGGGGCTGGGGGGAGAGTAAGTAGTCAGGGACAGGGTAGTGGTTTTATTCCTGGGGCTGGGGGGAGAGTAAGGAGTCAGGGACAGGGTAGTGTGTTTTGGGGTTAGTGTGTGCAGTTCCACTTATGATGTTTGTAAACTACTACTCCCTTCTACTACTCTACCCTCGACTTATACTCGAGTCAATTGTTTTTTTACTCATTTTTGAGGTAAAAATGGGTACCTCGACTTATACTCGGGTCGACTTATATTCGAGTATATACGATAAATATTTGTTTCAGGTGACATAGGGTCTAGAGACGCACCTGGTCTTTGTGTGCTGTAAGTTTTAAAACCTGCACCTGTGACACGGCTAAATGCAAGAGTAATGCAAGAGCTAACAGCTCTCCACAGAAGAGAGCTATTTCCATGTGTCTTAGGGTTTTAAGCACTTTTATCAAACTTGTTTATGTACAGTGTGCATTTTGTTTTTATTGATTGTTAAATATAGAAATAAAATGATACATACTTTGCATACACACACTTATGATCAGGTTGTGACAGTTTTTCAGTTGTGTTTGAACAATAACTTGCCCTGCAATGTAAAGTTGCCCTGCAATGTATAACAGTATCGGAGGTATGATAGTATGATAGTATAGGAGATAGGAGTCAGTAATCCTTCCTCCCAATACTATTCCATATTGATCGCCTAAAGTTGGGTTCACACTTGCACGATCTTTAGAAAATGACAGACAGAGTCTGCAAGATTCTAACAACCGTGCTACACACAGTTCTGAGTGTTCTCCCTATGTAAAGCATAATAATAATACATTATACTCTTTATACATTAAAGTGTATGTATACTGAAAAAATTACTTTGCGTCATCTTAATCTATAAATAAATACATGTAAGTAGCACTTACTCTGAGGTGTGTGTGTTGCTGCATGCCTTCAATACAATACTTGTTTTGCTTAGGCTCTGACCACTGACCGGACTATTTTCCCACATGCCAACTGTCAAAACTACATACGGCATACAGCACACAGACTGTCAAACCATTCCAGTTACAGCAAAACTGCTTACAGAAATGCTAAAATGTAAGATGTTTCAGATTGCGAATTCTAATAAAATGGAGGGCAGATCAAAAAAAAAACAGTACAGTGATAGTTGGAGTTAATTATAGTTTCCACTAATGGGCAATTTAAAAAAACAAAATTTCCAGTGTACATAACCTTTAAAGGGCAACTATAGTGGAAAAAAAAACTTTGTCTGTATACAATGTATAGATCACTTAGTATAAGCTGCCTTACTTTCATGTTTCTGTGTGGCTTAATTTCTTCACACTGGCAGAAGTTTGTACCAAGCTGTGTAGTCCCCCTCCCCTCTCTGTCTACTCCCCCTCAAGCAGTGACGGGCTGTATACAGAGTCCGAGCATTGTCAGTTGAAAGGACTTTAAATGAAGTGCTGACATCCTGTTGACCCCTCCCTTCCAGAGCTAGACTGCAAGCAAAGTGTGGAATAAAGTAGCAATATGCTGAAGGGAGGGGCAGAGGGGGAGAGAGGAGGACAAGTGGTGCTGAGATTCTTTACAAGTAAGTTACTGAACTCTGCCTGTTCTCTAACTTTGCTAATTGTTATTTACTTTTTACCTAAAGTTCATATCTCTCCCCCTGCTTAGCTGAGATCATAATCACTGAAGAGAGAGTCAGTGTAACAGCAGCTTGTAGTGAGACCTTCACAAACACAGTGACACTGCTTGTTGTCCTGTTACATTTCAGTTGCTTTAGTCTATATATTCCATAGATTGCTCTGTGTGTCTTGTTTGGTATATAGTCTGTATTACTGTATTATATATACTGTATTAGTGTTCCATTTGAGTCACTGGTTTTGTATGTATATAAGATTTTTTTGGGGGGGAGGGGCTGATTTATAGTGTGTTATGCTCATATTGCTGGGTTAATGGTTTATTGATTGTGTTTAGCACTACAGCATTTGACTATATGTTGCACATGGTACATATAGTGTGGGTGAGAGAGTGTGTGACAGTACTGCAGGGGAGCTTTGGATTGTGTGGGTGTGTGCCTTTGAGTGACAGATGAGGTGTAGCAGCTCCTACAAATCACAGCATATTCAAAGGCTTATATCTCGGGGACTATGAAGAATTTAAAGAAACTAAAGGTACCCTGGTGGTTGGGATGACTTATAGGATACATTAGAAGAAATTAAAAAAAAAAAATTTTCTCACTATATTCCCTTTAAGTACAGGGAGATGTCCAGGGGGCGAGGGGAATTTTCAGCATCTTCGAACAATCGGGAGGCCGATGGTCACTGTCAGTCGGCGTCGTAATCATTCGAAAATGTGCTACACACACTAACGATGGATCCGTACCCACCTTTATTCTCTATAAAGGGAGATTCTTCAGGTTTACCACTCAAAGCTGCTCCTGCTATTGGCTTCTTAAGAGAGGCAATTGCAAGACACGACAGTAGTCGGATTTCTTCCTAAATCATATACAGCCCTCCCCAGAGAGAGCAGGGAGAGGAGGCAGGGAAGGGGCCCCATTATATTTTGCTGGGACCCGGTGGTTTTCCTTTTCATGCCACTGCCCCCGTGGCATTTACAAAGGGCTATTAAAAAGTTACAAGTTCTGTATCTCTGCTTTCCCATTATTATCTGCTCTATTTGGTGTTTGATTCAGTTCTAACCCAAACTAATTGTTCTTGTATCTCCGAGTCAGGAGGAACAATGAAGCGTTGGCATTGATGATTTCACATTACCAGCTGTGTTACTAAAATAAAACTCTGTTCCTTTGAGAAAACACCCACTCGAGCTGTCAGGATTACAGGAACATTCCCATCTGTTCGTCTTCCATTGGTATATTTATTGGCTCTAATATAAATAGAACTCTCTGGAGAAGGATCAGTCATCACATTACTGGTTTCATTATTAAAGAGAAAACAAAGAATTTATGGAGGATAATTTAAAACAGAGAAAATGCAAAAAATACCCAGTAAACTATCCAGCATTTCCAGCCACCGCCATGACGGTAACTTCACAGCCCATGACTGACTAGTAGGACTATATGGCCCTGGGAAGGGCCTTTTGGGGCTTAAGGGGTCTCGCATCTCGAACCGGGATCCCCCTCCCCGGTACTTATAAGTGCCCTTGTGGCCCTTGGAAGGGACCTTGTGACTGACAAGTGCCTTTTTGGGCTAAGGGGTCCCACAGCTTAAACAGGGACCCCCTCCCCACACTATAAGTCCTAGCGGCACTAGGACACTAGGACTTTTCAGTGCTCCGCGTCGTCTTTGCTGAGATTGCCGCATTACCAACTCCGCTGATGTTGCCAACACCAGGTGATGTCACTGCGTCCGCCATTGAGACCAACGATGACTGGCTGTTGCCAACCTCTTCATCCGAAGTCTTCTTTCTTCCCTCTTCTTCTGAGTTGCACAGGGGTTTGCATCTCTTTATATGGTTTACTGAAGGACCAAATCCAATTGTGATTGGTTAATATTTCAATGCTTCCAATCATATGATCACACATTAACCAATAATATTTGGTTCATAACCGATTCTATTGTATTGTATTTATTGTATGGAACTAATGGTTAATATTCATTATTTAATGTATACAATGTTACAGTTACAGAAAAGGAAATGCTCAACATTATCTGAATAAAGGAATTCTGGCATCCCTTCTACTTCATTTGGAGAGGTGCAATGAAATACTAGTGGCCTAAATAGATATATTTTTCTTGGACAAAGAATCTATTAAATGTCTGTAGTGTCACTTAAGGGAAACATTTAAAGGGCATGTCCACCCCCAAAACTTAATCCCCCCCAGTAATGGCCCCTCATGTAGTGTAATAAATCCTTACCTCACAACTCAGCTCCATATGGTTCTCCTGTAGTCCCCCCCCAAAGTCCAAAAACTGCCCACCAGGAGGATAGCAGAGTCCATAATAGGACTCTGCCTCCTATCTGGCCTCCGGAGAAGTTTGGCATGCGTACTGCAGCCCTTCTCCCCCTCCCTCTCCCTCCGATTAGGATTCCCTCCTCCTAGCATAAAACCCTTTACATATAACATTCCCCCTGTCCCCCCAGCCCCAACCGCTATAGTTTTTATTAGAAAGTGTCCCAAACATTACTTACCTTCCCTCTTTCCTCCTCCCCGCACTGAACTCCCGGCAGCCGCGTCCGTGATTGGCTGCCGCTCAGCCAATTACAGACGCAACTGCATTTTCTTGCAAGAGAGGGCCTGGCAGTGCGGCGGAGGAAAGAGGGAAGGTAAGTAAAGTTTGGGGCACTTTCTAATAATAAAATATAGCGGTTGGGGCTGGGGGGACAGGGGGAATGTTATATAAAAAAAAATTTCAAGGGTGGACATGCCCTTTAGTTCAATTATTTATACCGTAATGTTTCCTATTTTCAATTATAAAATAAGAGAAACTACTGGTCTCCGCCACGAATCAGGTAACCCTGATAATTAATTGAGTGGACGTGCTGCCTTAGTGATAAGGCACATGTCTGAGAATGCAAACATTTGAGAAATTGTCTAAAGAAAAAGAAAAAAGTAATTAAATGAAGATAAAAAAAGGATAAAAGTTAGGACCTTCCAGACTGGGGTTACCTTGACGTGGTTGGAAGGCTTTTCACTCTGGATCACAGTAATGTATACTAAAACCCCTTTGTTTATATATGCCAGTGTGCAGATAATATGATTTGTATGGGCCCGGAATGTGCATTGATTACCTTTTATTGTGATGTAATTTCCTTATAACCACCAGTAGTGCAATGCTTGTGGAGATAGAGAGAGCTCTCATAATAAACAAAAAGACAAGATGGGGTCCACCAGGGACTCTGGATTCTAAAGGGATGTTTCAGCATAATAAACATTAAAATTAAAGGGGACATTTAGACAAAATACATAGGTTTCCAGGTACAAATAAGTATAATTCATTTTAATTACCATAATCTAGATGTTTCTGTTTATAAATTATGCTTTCAAAGTACTGACATCCTGTTTGCAGGACTCCTAATAGTGTCACTGGGTGGATTAAGTTGTCAGTACAAATCTGAGCATGTTTGACCCACCCAACAGCTAATCAGTAAAATTACTGTTAGGAACATTTCAAGGTGTTGGATCTAGGGAAAGAAATATATTGCAGAGCTTGAAATGGCAATTCACTACTGACCACAGTAATGGAAACCAAATAAATTTTTCAAAAATGTACCTTCCCCGTGTGTGACAATATAACGGCCTGGTGCAATTCCATCACACACCATGCTGGTCGCGCCGACTCGCATACGCTCTGACGTTGTGCGCACGTGTGGCGAGGTTACGCGCAGGTGGAACATCTGGAAATGATGTTTGGAGGCCAAGGAAGCTGGAGGGAGCAGAAGATCTCATTGGGGCAGAAAGCAGAACATTATCCAGAGAGGGAACCAGAAAGTTGCAAGAAGAAAGGTGAATAAATGAAAACTGTAACAGCTTGCAAATAAACTAAGTTTGTTTTATGGTGTACTTATCCTTTAAGGATATCTGATCCATGTTTTCTTCTTGATTTCACACTAAGTATACATATATGTGGCCAGAAGGAGACAAGTTATTTCTTTGTAAATATAATAATCTACAACAAACAAGGAGAGATCAGTGTGTACAATAAAGCTATTCTCTCACTTTCTAAGGTGAAACCATAATCTTAGCTGAAAAAGATAAAACAAATCCTGCACAAAATAATATTTTTATAGATATGTATATATGTTCCTTAATACCCTATGGTATCATTTAAAGTCATGTGCTCCCTATACCCATCCCCAGAAATAAATTACAACCTACCTAATATTGCAGCTGTTTTTAGCACAACTTCTAAGGCAAGCTGATAGTGCTGAAGTTACATGGAGCCGCCACCACCATATTAAAATACCGGGAGCAGCGTGATTGCATGTGGGGTGCCATTTGTTCCCAGGTCACTTTGTACAAACACCACTTAGTGACAACAATATATGTTGTTGACCAAAAAAATTCAGTGGTAACAAAAACTTTAGTCAACAAAAAAACAACAGTAGCACCAAAATATATATTTTGATGACCAAAATCTATTTTGGTGAACAAAATATACAGTGGATTGAAACAGAATATTTTTTGTATACAAAAAGTGGTGAAAAGAAACATTATGCTGGAAAAAGAAAATTTTGTAGACCAAATACATCTTGTAGCATGTAGAAGTGTATGTTTTAGTACACAAAATGCACCAAGGAAAAACAAGCATACCTTTTGTCTTAAAAATGCAATTTTGTGCACCAAGATTTACATTTGGTAATGGTGAATGGCAATGAAAATAGTAATGACAAGCTTTCGATTTAATCTGTATTAAAAAAATATAAACTGGTAAATTGCTTTACTTTCCCTTTATCTCTTCAAAACAAATGTATTAAAGTGTATGTATACTGAAAAAATTACTTTGCGTCATCTTAATCTATAAATAAATACATGTAAGTAGCACTTACTCTGTGGTGTGTGTGTTGCTGCATGCCTTCAATACAATACTTGTTTTGCTTAGGCTCTGACCACTGACCGACTATTTTCCCACATGCCAACTGTCAAAACTACATACGGCATACAGCACACAGACTGTCAAACCATTCCAGTTACAGCAAAACTGCTTACAGAAATGCTAAAATGTAAGATGTTTCAGATTGCGAAATCTAATAAAATGGGGGGCAGATCAAAAAAAAAACAGTACAGTGATAGTTGGAGTTAATTATAGTTTCCACTAATGGGCAATTTAAAAAAACTAAATTTCCAGTGTACATAACCTTTAAGTACAGGGAGATGTCCAGGGGGTGAGGGGAATTTTCAGCATTTTCGAACAATCGGGAGGCCGATGGTCACTGTCAGTCGGCATCACAATCATTCAAAAATGTGCTACACACACTAACGATGGATCCGGTACCCACCTTTATTCTCTATAAAGGGAGATTCTTCAGGTTTAGCCACTCAAAGCTGCTCCTGCTATTGGCTTCTTAAAGAGAGGCAATTGCAAGACAACGACAGTAGTCGGATTTCTTCCTAAATCATATACAGCCCTCCCCAGAGGAAGCAGGGAGAGGAGGCAGGGAAGGGGCCCCATTATAGTTTTGCTGGGACCCGGTGGTTTTCCTATTCATGCCACTGCCCCATGGCATTTTACAAAGGGCTATTAAAAAGTTACAAGTTCTGTATCTCTGCTTTCCCATTTATTATCTGCTCTATTTGGTGTTTGATTCAGTTCTAACCCAAACTAATTGTTCTTGTATCTCCGGAGTCAGGGAGGAACAATGAAGCGTTGGCATTGATGATTTCACATTACCAGCTGTGTTACTAAAATAAAACTCTGTTCCTATTTGAGAAAACACCCACTCGAGCTGTCAGGAGTACAGGAACATTCCCATCTGTTCGTCTTCCATTGGTATATTATTATGGCTCTAATATAAATAGAACTCTCTGGAGAAGGATCAGTCATCACATTACTGGTTTCATTATTAAAGAGAAAACAAAGAACTTTATGGAGGATAATTTAAAACAGAGAAAATGCAAAAAATACCCAGTAAACTATCCAGCATTTAACAGCCACCGCCATGACGGTAACTTCACAGCCCATGACTGACTAGTAGGACTATTATGGCCCTGGGAAGGGCCTTTTGGGGCTTAAGGGGTCTCGCATCTCGAACCGGGATCCCCCTCCCCGGTACTTATAAGTGCCCTTGTGGCCCTTGGAAGGGACCTTGTGACACTGACAAGTGCCTTTTTGGGCCTAAAGGGGTCCCACAGCTCAAACAGGGACCCCCTCCCCAGCACTATAAGTGCCCTAGCGGCACTAGGACACTAGGACTTTTCAGGTCTCCGGCGTCGTCTTTGCTGAGATTGCCAGCATTACCAACTCCGCTGATGTTGCCAACACCAGGTGATGTCACTGCGTCCGCCATTGAGACCAACGATACTGGCTGTTGCCAACCTCTTCATCTGAAGTCTTCTTTCTTCCCTCTTCTTCTGAGTTGCACAGGGGTTTGCATCTCTTTATATAGGTTTACTGAAGGACCAAATCCAATTGTGATTGGTTAATATTTCAATGCTTCCAATCATATGATCACACATTAACCAATAATATTTGGTTCATAACCGATTCTATTGTATTGTATTGTATTGTATGGAACTAATGGTTAATATTTCATTATTTAATGTATACAATGTTACAGTTACAGAGAAAGGAAATGCTCAACATTATCTGAATAAAGGAATTCTGGCATCCCTTCTACTTCATTTGGAGAGGTGGCAATGAAATACTAGTGGCCTAAATAGATATATGTTTCTTGGACAAAGAATCTATTAAATGTCTGGTAGTGTCACTTAAGGGAAAACATTTAAAGGGCATGTCCACCCCCAAAACTATAATCCCCCCCAGTAATGGCCCCATCATGTAGTGTAATAAAATCCTTACCTCACAACTCAGCTCCATATGGTTCTCCTGTAGTCCCCCCCCAAAGTCCCAAAAACTGCCCACCAGGAGGATAGCAGAGTCCATATAGGACTCTGCCTCCTATCTGGCCTCCGGGAGAAGTTTGGCATGCGTACTGCAGCCCTTCTCCCCCTCCCTCTCCCTCCCGATTAGGATTCCCTCCTCCTAGCATAAAACCCTTTACATATAACATTCCCCCTGTCCCCCCAGCCCCAACCGCTATAGTTTTATTATTAGAAAGTGTCCCAAACATTACTTACCTTCCCTCTTTCCTCCGCCGCACTGAACTCCCGGCAGCCGCGTCCGTGATTGGCTGCCGCTCAGCCAATTACAGACGCAACTGCATTTTCTTGCAAGAAGAGGGCCTGGCAGTGCGGCGGAGGAAAGAGGGAAGGTAAGTAAAGTTTGGGGCACTTTCTAATAATAAAAATATAGCGGTTGGGGCTGGGGGGACAGGGGGAATGTTATATAAAAAAAAAATTTCAAGGGTGGACATGCCCTTTAAGTTCAATTATTTATACCGTAATGTTTCCTATTTTCAATTATAAAATAAGAGAAACTACTGGTCTCCGCCACGGAATCAGGTAACCCTGATAATTAAATTGAGTGGACGTGCTGCCTTAGTGATAAGGCACATGTCTGAGAAATGCAAACATTTGAGAAATATGTCTAAAGAAAAAGAAAAAAGTAATTAAATGAAGATAAAAAAAGGATAAAAGTTAGGACCTTCCAGACTGGGGTTACCTTGACGTGGTTGGAAGGCTTTTCACTCGTGATCACAGTAATGTATACTAAAACCCCTTTGTTTATAATATATGCCAGTGTGCAGATAATATGATATTGTATGGGGCCCAGGAATGTGCATTGATTACCTTTTATTTGATGTATAATTTCCTTATAACCACCAGTAGTGCAATGCTTGTGGAGATAGAGAGAGCTCTCATAATAAACAAAAAGACAAGATGGGGTCCACCAGGGACTCTGGATTCTAAAGGGATGTTTCAGCATAAATAAACATTAAAATTAAAGGGGACATTTAGAACAAATACATAGGTTTCCAGGTACAAAATATAGTATTAATTCATTTTAATTACCATAATCTAATGATGTTTCTGTTTATAAATTAATGCTTTCAAAGTACTGACATCCTGTTTGCAGGACTCCTAATAGTGTCACTGGGTGGATTAAGTTGCTCAGTACAAATCTGAGCATGTTTGACCCACCCAACAGCCAATCAGTAAAAATTACTGTTAGGAACATTTCAAGGTGTTGGATCTAGGGAAGAAGAACTATAATTGCAGAGCTTGAAATGGCAATTCACTACTGACCACAGTAAATGGAAACCAAATAAATTTTTCAAAAATGTAGACCTTCCCCGTGTGTGACAATATAACGGCCTGGTGCAATTCCATCACACACGCATGCATGGTCGCGCCGACTCGCATACGCTCTGACGTTGTGCGCACGTGTGGCGAGGTTACGCGCAGGTGGAACATCTGGAAATGATGTTTGGAGGCCAAGGAAGCTGGAGGGAGCAGAAGATCTCATTGGGGCAGAGCAGCAGAAGACATTATCCAGGAGGAGGAAACCAGAAAGTTGCAAGAAGAAAGGTGAATAAATGAAAAATGTAACAGCTTGCAAATAAACTAAAGTTTGTTTTATGGTGTACTTATCCTTTAAGGATATCTGATCCTATGTTTTCTTCTTGATTATTCACACTAAGTATACATATATGTGGCCAGAAGGAGACAAGTTATTTCTTTGTAAATATAATAATCTACAATCAAAACAAGGAGAGATCAGTGTGTACAATAAAGCTATTCTCTCACACTTTCTAAGGTGAAACCATAATCTTTAGCTGAAAAAGATAAAACAAATCCTGCACAAAATAATATTTTATAGATATGATATATATGTTCCTTAATACCCTATGGTATCATTTAAAGTCAATGTGCTCCCTATACCCATGCCCCAGAAATAAATTACAACCTACCTAATATTGCAGCTGTTTTTAGCACAACTTCTAAGGCAAGCTGATAGTGCTGAAGTTACATGGAGCCGCCACCACCATATTAAAATACCGGGAGCAGCGTGATTGCATGTGGGGTGCCATTTGTTCCCAGGTCACTTTGTAACAAACACACTTTAGTGACAACAATATATGTTGTTGACCAAAATAAATTCAGTGGTAACAAAACACATTTAGTCAACAAAAAAACAACAGTAGCACCAAAATATATATTTTGATGACCAAAATCTATTTTGGTGAACAAAATATACAGTGGATTGAAACAGAATATTTTTTGTATACAAAAAGTGGTGAAAAGAAACATTATGCTGGAAAAAAGAAAATTTTGTAGACCAAATACATCTTGTAGCATAGTAGAAGTGTATGTTTTTAGTACACAAAATGCACCAAGGAAAAACAAGCATACCTTTTGTCTTAAAAATGCAATTTTGTGCACCAAGATTTACATTTGGTAATGGTGAATGGCAATGAAAATAGTAAATGACAAGCTTTCGATTTAATCTGTATTAAAAAAATATAAACTGGTAAATTGCTTTACTTTCCCTTTAATCTCTTCAGAAACAAATGTGTACACATTAAGACTCTCTTGTCATGCAAACCCCACTTTGTGCAATTTATTTTCGGGTGGGAAGTTCTCCTTTTTTTTCATTCTGATTTTAGCCAGATGATGCCATGAAGATTATTAATTGTTAACTTCCCAGAGAAAGAATGTACAGTTTATATATTCTGGGTGGATATTCCATGCCTCTATGTAGACAATCTGTTCATTGTATCACCTTAATCTTTACATCAAAGTACAAACACCAATTCTACAGTATACAACCTCCTTTGCACTAACCTTCCTTAAAGGGCATGTCCACCCTTAAAACAAAAAACTGGTGACTTATCAATTATCTGCCTACATCCCAACTGCTACTTTTACCAGATTATTGCATGTATTTGTAACCAGCTATTTAATGATAAGTTCTATTCCTTTCTGGCAAAGGTATCTGCCTCCTCCCTCTGCTCAATGAGCTTTTTATAAGCTTGAGTATGTGCAGAGGAGGCAGCAGAGGAAACAGCAGTCAATTGGTTGTGATGTCAGCAGTTTAAGCCTTGATTGACTGCATGGAGGGAGGTGCCAGCTTACTCTGCCAGAATGGGGACAAAAATAAAACTTAAATATTTGGTTAGTAATGCAGGTCATTTAAGATCAGATGCAAAGGACATCAGGGTTATTCAATAAAAGTTCTAATCTTTAAAAATGGTACTAATTTTGCCCCAACCTATCAGAAGTTAGCTTTCAAATGTTAAATAATATCTGATTGGTTCGGGCAAAATTAGCATCATTTTTAATGACTGGGCAAATATATGGAGTAAAAGTTGTTCTAACCGGTTTGCTACTGGTTAGCGTGACTTTATCTTTATATTAGCGTTGGGTTACGCAAAAATCGTCTGTGCATCCGATGCTCGCGATTCAATATCGCGTTTGCGCTGGATTTTAACGCCAACAGATAGCAAATGCGATATTGAACCGCTAAAGGAGCATTTACCCAGAGCGATAGCGGTTCTGGGTAAATGAGCCTGAAGAATTTTTATTGAATCTCCCTGATAAACTTTAGCAGAACGGGAAGTGAGAATTTGTTCGCTTGCACCATGTTTGGCCTTAATGACTGTACAGATCACAATCTGCACACATACCTGTAGCATTGCAATCCCTACTTTGCCAGTAAAGCCTTCTCAGTGGCTGACGTCTAAAAACAGGCTCTGGAACAGTGCCAGAACTAAATGAAATCTAAACAGACCTAATCCTTTAATCCCAGCATCTGTCTGCGTTTGTTCTGGAAGAGATATTTTTGATCACACCTAAGGATAAAGCTACATTTGCTCATTTAAACACCTTTAAGTCAAACAGGATCTAGCTTCCATTTACCTCCCTTACTTAGACAATAAAGCGTAAAGCCTGTGCATACTGTTTGCTCAGAATAGTATCTCTGTGTATTTGTATAGAAGAAGAAGGGGGACCTATCAAATTGCTTGTTATCGCCTTTCTTTAAGAGAAATAACTAAAGTAGCAGCTATGCCTATCTCTATACTATTAGGAACACATGGGGTGACATTTCTGGTCAATCAACCAAAAATCTTGGTGACAGTGGTTGATTAAGGGAACAGTACCAATCTGTCAAAGATGACCGTCAGAATCTGGGAGTACACAGTCACTATATAAAGTAAATATAAAGTATAGGGAGAATGTTTGTGATTGCCATACTGCCTATGATCGTGTCCGATACTTTAGTATATGCGCCAACCACGTCCGAGGGAAATTTCCGTTTGAAACTATCGTTCCACACCGGAGTCAGAAACGATCGCTTTGTTACTGATCAAAGGAATGTGTGTGCCCAGCTTTAGGCTGAAAGTAAAATGTTCCCCACAAGTTTTTTGCTAGATTTTATACAGAACGTGCACTGTTCCTATCTGTAGTCTGTCTGATGGGAATACCTACTGGTCTGTACACATTACAACTAACTTTGCACAGAGAGAATTGTAGCCAGTAGCCATAGAAAGGTGGAGAATTTGTCTTATTAGTTCTTGGTGGGGTTCACTAGACTGTTTTTACCTACACAATACTTTTTGACACAAGTCTTGCTGTTCATATCATCTGCTCTTAATAATAATATATAGGGGAATGTAAGCAGAATATACACCCGTACATAGATGCAATATGGTGAAATGATCAGACAATACCAACTTCTGCCATCTATCTTCTGAAATCCGCTCAAGATAATGTGGCCACTGATGGGGTCATCAAACACTTTTCCATCATGTCCAATCACCTTTTGTTCTGTAAACTGCTCGTCACATCAATATCAGCACAGGCGGTGTTATTAAGCTGCCCAGGGTAAGGTGTTATTAAGCTGCCCAGGGTAAGGTGTTATTAAGCTGCCCAGGGTAAGGTGTTAAAATGGTATTGTATGTGTCAGGCAGTAGATGTTACTGCTCAGTGTTGTAGGGTTTTGATGATTCTCAGCTTGTGATTCTAAAGGGTGGTGGGAGTCAAACATTAAGTTCTGGTCTGTGTAGATTGGTTTTCTTTAAGCCTACACTTCCAGTTTATCATTCTCTATTTATTGTCTGCCATGTAAAATGCTGTTTTGACACCTTACCCTGGGCAGATTCGATAACAGCTCTTAGCCTCAATGCATCCACACCTTGCATTAAGAAGGTCCCTAACACCTGGCTGTCATATGCTAATTGGAACTTTCCAGGGTACATAATTTCCAACTGATTCATGTACAAGTCATTCTGAATTGAGAAAGCCAGTCGGATGACTAGCAAAACGTCTTCAATAACTAAACTTCAAGTTCATCTGAATAAAACAGATATACCAGAACCTGGATTGGATGAATGAGAAATATCACAAACTTTTTTGAAAGGTTATTTTGGACATGGTTAGGTTTAGTTGGTCAGAACAGTAGAAGGGAGCCATGGCAGTTGTGTAGCTGGTAAATGTAATGCTTCAGCCTGGGAGCATTATTAAAATATTCGAGTACAACACAGCTGGGGTTTTGGGGGGTGCTCCTAAAAATACTCGATTTTAGTAGAAGGGTGGACATGCCCTTTAAGCCTACCTAGGGTGAGGACTTAAACAGTGAGGTCTTCACCCCTGGGTTTACCTTTAATCGGTATTGTAAATTGAATGTCCCATTGTTACTCCCCACGTTAATCTGGGATATGTCCAATAGGAAAACATGTTTCTTGCAAAGGACTCTTTCCAATCGGTTAAGCCCTGGGCTGGAAGGGGGTTGGGGCTAATAAAATAGGCCAGTGATCAATAAAAGTTTTTATTGTTAAAAATGGTGCTAATTTCTCCCCAACCAATCAGATCTTGTTTATCATTTGAAAGCTAACATTTGATTGGCTGGGGCAAAATTAGCACCATTTTTAACGATAAGAACTTTTATTGAATCTCCCTGATAGTTTTTTCCACCAGCAGACTGCCCATCAGTATATTTATCCTGTAGGTAAGGAAGATAAAGGAAATGAATCTGTATGCGCCAGGTCTTGGTGGATCCTGTGATTATTTCCTTATTGTTCTTTCTTTTTTATATCATACATTTTTATAATTTTTTGCAAACATAAGCAGTTATAGAGTTTATTTATTACATATATTAATGTTAAAGGACAACTAAAGCCACAGAACAACACTGAACCAGAAGGCAGAACACCTTGATATAAAACCAGTAATCTGTGTCTTACCTCTCATTTTAATACAGACGCTGGGAAATTCACCTAAATAGCTTATGGTTTGTGCTTTACTTCTCAGCATTCTACTATCACACAATTTGGTCAACGACCATTATGTTCTGCACATGCTCAGTCCCTAGCTATGGCAGAAACTTGTTACAGTTGGTCACACCCATTAATACTCTCTAGCCAATCCTTTTACAGGACAGATAAAGCAAGGAAGCATGTGACTGAGGACAGGAGGTGAGGTCTGACACTGCACATACACACAGATACTTCATCCAGTTCTTAACAGGCTTACATTTACTTTAATACAGTTTACTGAAGTGGTATTTTATAGCTTATTGATGTTTTTAGGGGGGTTGTTTTCAGATTCTGGAGTATAAAAAATTGGGTTTAGTTCTCCTTTAATTAAACAGCAAATAAAATGTATTGAATAGGACAGAATAGGTTAAAGCCTTTAATAATTATTACTTAATCTCCTTAGTTTATTCCTATTTAACTTTTTCCACAAGATTAAATTTTTACGCTACCCATACATTTTATTGACAGCATTTCCGCGACTTATCAAATGAAACACGTCACCTCTTAAACACAATAATTATATCTTTGTAAAGGCTGGAAAAGAAATCTAACAGCCAACAATTTAAAGGGCATGTCCAAAAAAATGGTGACTTGTTAGTAATTTAGCATGTGTTATACGGACATGTAACAGGCATAAGTTACATGCTTGTTACATGGGAGCCTTTAAGTGGTCCAGAGTGTAGTTCAAAGAGGGGTAGTCCGGGACTTGGGGGCAGCATTTCACTTGATGCGTAGAGGTTAGAGGGGTAAGTTATCCGGATTTTTTGTTGGACATTTCTGTGTGTGTGGGTAGTCATATTCCCACTTGGACTATTAACTATATTTGGACTTATTACTTGTTGCATTGAGACTCTGTAGCAGGCAGAGGATCACTTTGTCTTTATTTGTATATTATGTGATTATATATGTATATATGACACATATACTTTATGTATATATGACACTTAGTCACTTTATCTAACACTTAGGGAACGCTCCCAAACTAAAATTTAACCCACTACTGGCACCACTGTATAGTTTTAAAAAAAATCATTACCTTACATCTCTGCTCCTTATGGTTCTCCTACAGTACTTGTCCAAAGTCCAGGAAACTGAAGAGTAGAACCTGTCTTCCTGTTCCTGCCTCTAATCTGTGACATGCGCAGGAGAGCCCTTTCCCCCCTACCAGGGGCGTACCTGAAGGGGCTCGTGCCCCCCCCCCCTCGTGAGTTTAGGGGCCGGTCCCCTGACTCCTCCTTCAATGAAGATCAACGCAGACTCCAAGATCTGTGCAGCGAACAGCCGTTTTTAAACAGCTGATCGTGCATATGAAGGAAACATATGCACGGTCATCTGTTTCAAACCGGACCCGAACTTCCGGAACTAAAAGTTCAGGTCCGGTCTTTCACGCTGCACAGATTACAGCTTGTGGTGGGCCCTACTACCGTCCGGGCCCCCCCCACCCCTTGCGATTGCAGGAGTTGTGGAGGAGGTAGTTACGCCACTGCCCCCTCCCACCCTCCAGATCCATCCCTGGCTGGCCTGCCACCTAGTATCTGTATTATTGGCTACCTCTGCCCACCCTCAAATGTCAGATTACTAAAAAAAGAAAACAGAAATTTACTTACAGCCCTGTGGTGCTCTGCATTGCCGGCAGTCGTGTCTGTGATTGGCTGCCTCCCAGCCAATCACAGATGCAGCTGCCGGTTTGGCCTCTGTTTGCAGGTTCCAGCAAGCAGGGAGCTGGATCAGTACGCCGCAGGAACAAGGGGCTGTAAGGAGAGTTCTGATTCTTTTTTATGTAATCTATCATAGCAGTTGGGGGTGGACAGGGGTGTCCTACAACATATAAAAAGGGTGGACAAGCCCTTTATCCTTTTAAGGGCCTTCCATTATATCTGGGATATACAGTATAACCTTTGAATATAAATATTTTTAGAAACCAACATTCATCCTAACTATCACTGTACCATTTTTGTGTTAATCTGTTTATTTCTTTAAATATCCAATCTGAACCATCTTACATTAATGTAATGCGTTATTATCATAAACTGTTTTGAGTTGGTTGGAATGATGACAGTTGGTATGTGTGAATTGCATGGTGGGAAATTCCCTCTCCCAGAGAATGCTCATAGTGATAACTGAGCATGCTTGACTTTTTAGAAAGTCATGTCAGATGGAAGAATGAGATGGTTAAAAAAGGGAGGAGAATACAGAGGCCTGACCAAAACAAATACTGGATTAATGGAATGCAGCAACACCCAATCCTCGGTAAGAGCTTCTTACATGTATTTATTTGTAGATTTAGAGGGAAAGCATTTTAGATGCCTATAAGTAAAATCTCTACAATTATTTTATTTTCCTATATTCCAACTGTCCCAGAAGAGAATTCAACAGTATCACTGTTCTTCCTGTAAACAAAATGTGTCTGTTCATTTACTTGTGAATATAGTTGCCTGTTCAAATCTTTAGTTCAAATCACAGTGATTTGCAACATGGGAATCTATGAACATATTATACTAATAAGTCTGGGTGCCATTACATTTTTCAAGCCGACGACCTATTTCCGTATATTGTCCGTATATTGAAAAATCAGAAGTGATTTTGAGCCCAGCCATGTCCAATGTCTAATGCATGGACCGCGCGATCGCTCACGCATAGTCAGCCATGGTTGATTCATCCCAGCCGACTTATCACTAGTGTCGAACGGTCAACCAAGACTGAAACATAACAATGAAACCAGCTACTTTTTCCAATTAAAATTATTTGCTCCCCATTCTACATTTTTAGCTTTAAACTCTGTTGACCATAGAAATCACAGTCATGGTAAAATACAATTTGTTTCCATAACAATAAATCGTCCCTGGTTCCTTATCAGAGCGATGCCATGTGTGTATTGAAGAAGTGGCTGTCAAAGGCAACGTATCTTACCAAGCAGACTTCCTATTGTGGTTCAAGTTATTTGTCACAGAAAATGGATCGGGTTTGCAGGGTTTAATGGAAAACTATAACTGTGGATATATCGACGACAATAACTACATTTTTAGTATGTGAAAGGGGTTTTTAACGCATGCTTTAGTAGAACAAAGGGCTTGGTACACGCAGGCTGATATTTTGGCCCAAGTAACCTTTATGGGCTAGGCCAAACTGCTGCACTGCCACATTGCAGGAGCGTAACTACCAGGGGAAGCAACTGTATGTCCCATCTTCTTATTTTTCCTATGACAGATATAGCCTCCTCCCAGAAAACCACTGTGGATGAAGCACAGATAGGGGCCCATGATTCCTAGTTACACCACTGCCACACTGCATGCACTGCAATGTTTTTGCAGCACATGCAATCAACGTTTTTTTGCAGATTGCATGCACTCCGATTGGGGATTACTGTGCAGATCGATTCGCAAATGGAGGGTAAATGTGCGCGCAGGTTTTTTCTTTTGGGTTGCTATCCAGCATAGTGTGACCTCAACCTCAGGTGAGATATTTTGGACAGAGTTATGGTGATTTACTGCACAATCAATCTTTTAATAGGCCACACGGTCAGTAGAACATTCTTCCGAATCGGATGAATGTTGAATCAGACCAGTGGCGTATCTACGTTAAAACATTCGGGGCACGTGCCCTGGATGTTTGGCAAAGTGCCCCGAATGTTTTAACTGACTGTGCCCCCTGCAAGGCCCCCTCGAACGGCCGAATATTCCCGGCTGCACGAACCCTGGGGCACGTCGCGCAGCCGGCGCACGCATGAAGTCCTATGGCGCGCCGATGTCACGAGCGCGCCGGGCGCGCGAGAAGAAATCAGGGACTCAGAGGAGTCCAGATAGGTAGCAGGGGCCCATGGCAATAGCAGCAGAGTCTAGATATCAGATAATATAGATAAAATAGATAGCAGCCAGTTAGATGAGATAGATAGCAGTTCGATTAGATCGATACTAGCAGATATATAAGATAGCAGTTAGATAGATAGTAGAGTTAGATAGACATATAGATGGATATTTGCAGTTAGATAGATATAGCAGAATTAGATAGATAGATGATAGATAGATAGATAGAAGCAGATTAGATAGATATAGATACCAGATTAAGATAGATAGATATATGTTAGATAGATATCAGAGTTTAGATAGGAGATAGCTAGATAGAGAGATAGATAGATAATAGATAGATAGAAGTTATAGATAGATAGCAGAGTTAGGTAGTAGATAGATAGATTAGATAGATAGATAATAGATTAGATAGATAAGCTAGAGAGTTAGATAGGATAGCAGAGTTAGATAGATAGATAGATAGAGAGTAGAATAGATAGATAGAAGAGATCTATATATAGAGTTAGATAGATTAGATAGATAATAGATAGATAGATAGATAGATAGAATAGATAAGTTAGACAGATAGAGTAGATCGATAGATAGATAGATAGATAGTATAGATAGATAGATAGATAGTAGATAGATAGATAAGAGTAGATAGATCGATAGATAGATAGATAGATAGATAGCAGAGTTAGATAGACAGCAGAGTTAGATAGATAGATAGATAGATAGTAGATTAGATAGATAGCTAGATAGCAGATGATAGTATAGATAGATAGATAGCAGTTAGACATATAGAGTTAGATAGATAGAGAATTTAGATAGATAATAGATAGATAGAGTTAGATAGATAGATAGATAGATAGCAGTTAGATAGATAGATAGATAGAGTAAAGGGGCATACATATGCAATTTTGTTGTACAATCGTCGTACGAACTCCACGATTGTACATCACTTGTATCGTATGGAATAATAAAGTCTGTGCAATTAATTTGAGAAGATCTGATATGATCTGAAGGTGATCTGTCAGAACGGAAAATTTTTATCTGCTACAAAAAATTGTTTATGTGTATGGATGATTGTCCAACAAAATGTCTTCTAACTCAATCCTGAAGTATCTGTTTTATTCAATTAGATCAACTGGACTTGAAATGTAGTTTTGAAGACGTTTTCGCTAGTCATCCGACTGGCTTTCTCAATTCAGAAGACTTGTACAAGAATCTGTGGCAATATGTACCCTGAAAATCCCAATTAGCATATCACAGCCAGGTGTTAAGGGTGTGATGAGATAGTGGCTAAGAGTGTTATAGGAACGCCCAGGAAGGTGTTAAAACAGCTTGTACTGGTCAGACAGTTGGGGTCGAACCCCCCCACCTCTATTTAGGCTGGTTTCTTTATTTCCACTAAATGGCCTCCTTAACACCTCTCTTGAACCGTCACGTTCCTTCGCCAGTATTTAACATTACAATCTTCAAAGGTATGTCCTTTATCCTTAAGATGCAGATACACGGCTGAGTCCTGACCCGAGGAATTGGCTCTTCTGTGCTGGGCCATACTTGATTGTTGCTGTTTTTGGTCTCCCCCCACTACAATCAGAGCATTCTTCACTGCACTGCACTCATATTGATGTCGCTTTTCTTGTGTTTTGGTATTGGGTCTTTCGAGAGTACCATTGCTGCCTCATGTGTTGTGTTCGGTTTAAAGCAACAGGGATACCATGTTTTTTGAAAATTCTTCTTAATTTCTCGGAGACCCCTGCTACATAGGGATGACCATGTTTCTTCCTCCTTTCTTGCTTTTCCCCTTCACTGTTGGTATTCATGTTCTTTTTCTTTCCTTCTATTCTTTTGACAAGGCCCAGTCTGAATTTCCACAATTTTTAAGGGCTCCTCTGAGATGTTTCATTTCTTTAGCCTTCGCCTCTTTGCTAGTGGGGATATTCTCGGCTCTGTGTTGCAGGGTCTGATGACACCCAGCTTGTGATCTAAAGGGTGGTGGGAGTCAAACATCAAATACTGATCTGTGTGTGTTTGGTTTTCTGTAAACCTCTACTTCCAGTTTACCATTTTCCTTCCTTACTTCTACCAAGCAGTCCAAGAAAGCCAGTTTGTTGTTTTGTACCTCTTCCCTTGTGAATTAATGTTTTGGTCCACCGCATTAATGTGTTCTGTGAAAGCTTACTTCCTTCTTCTGTGGATTTTAAACCCCAGGTGTTCATCAACATATCTGAACCAGTGGCTGGGTGCTATGCCCTTAAAGGTATTAAGCGCCTGGTGTTTCTACCTCCTCCATGTAAAGGTTTGCCACAATAGTGAAACTGGAGATCCCATAGCACATCCATGTTTTTGCTTATGAACTTATCCCGTTTTTGAAATAGGTGGTATTCAGGCACAATCCAACAAGGACCACACTTTCCTGGGTTGAGATCATTCTGCTGGTAAGAGTGCTGTCTTGGCCCAGCCGTTTCCTCACCATTGTCAACAGCCTCCTTGGTGGGGTATACAAGTGAAGAAGATGTCACTCATAGGACACCATAGTCTTCTTCTTCTAACACCGAGTACTATATCTTCAATCTTGTTGGTGAATCCTGAAGTTCTGGATGTGATGCTTAGAACTTCCCCACCAAAGGTCCTAAGATGTTAGCTGATATTTTGCCACCTTGTATGTTTACCGATTTGATGCTGCTGACTATAGGTCTTAGTGGGGCCCCTTCCCTATGTATCTTTGGGAGTCCATATTGCATGGATGTGCCTCACCAGGGTAGAGGCGATGATACATTGCTCGTTCAATGGCTTTATCCTTTTGAAGCTGTTGTAGTAAGTCTATGACTCTTTTCTTGTAAGGCTGGTGGGATCCCTTGTTAAAGCCTCATATGTGTTGTTATCGGCCAGGAGCATGGTCACCTTATCATGTAGTCTGAGGTGTTGAGTACCACTGTGCATCTTCCTTTATCTGCCGGTAGAATGGTGATACTGGAAATCTTTCTGAGGGATGTTTAGGGCTTTCTTTCCTGTGTAGTCAGGTTAGATGAAGGAGTTTTAGCACTGGCTAAGGCTGCAGTGTAGTGCAGTGCAGTCCTGAAGTGTCAAATTAACAACTTCCTGGAAAAAGCAGAGCTCACAGTCTGGAAGGTGTAGACCATAGAGTGATATTTGGTTCATGATGGCAATGTGTGATGCGGTACACATGCAACAACAGGCACATTAATTATGTACGAACCACATCGACATTCGTTAGCAAATAAAATATGAAAGAAAAACCAGCAAACACAATCGCAAATTACTTCATTCTTCATTACCATTCGAGACCTCAACCCCAAAAAGTGCTTTTTACATTCGTCATTTCGCCATATTACACTATCAGCAACAATTAAATCTGCCCAAATATGGTGAATGGGTTGCTTCTAGCGGCACATTCTATTCTGCAACAATTTAGATCTTACAAACAATCATATCTGCCTATTAATCCAGATTGTGCACAGCAAATGGCAACAATTTATTTGTGTTCGTTAATGTCCGATTGTATGACTATTGTTTCCAATTTAAATCTGGTCGGTAGTTCATAGTCCAATTTCATTGCATCGTGTATGGGCCCCTTTAGATAGATAGATAGATATCAGAGTAGATAGTAGATATCAGATTAGATAGATAGATATCAGAGTTAGATAGATAGATAGATAGCAGAGTAGATAGAGATAGATAGAAAGATAGTAGCAGAGTTTGATCAGATAGATAGCAGAGTTAGATAGATAGCAAGTTAGATAGATGATAGATAGATAGAGACATAGGAAGATAGACAAGAAGCAGATAGACATAGTTCAATAGATAACAAGAGGCAGATATATAGATAGATAGATATATACAGGAGAGAGAAGGACAGATAGAGATAGATATACAAGAGAGAGATAGGGACATGAGATAGATTACAGAGAGAGAGAGAGGACAGATAGAGATGATATACAGAGAGAGAGGGACAGATAGAGATAGATATACGAGAGAAGAGGGACAGATAGAGATAGATATACAGAGAGGAGGGACAGACAGAGATGATAGTGCTGAGGTCCTGTAATAAGGTGCTTCAAGAAGATCTCCCTGGCCAAAGGTGTGGGCAAGCGTCTGACTACAACTGAACACAACAGTAAGTTTAAAATGACCAAATTGCTACCAGTATATAATGAAATTGCCAGTTTACTGTGCCTTTGTGTCATTAATTTGTGTCCAACTCTCTGATCTCTATCTCTGTCTATTTCACTGTCTTTCTGTCTGTTTATCACTATCGGGCTGTGTGTCTATGTTTGTGGTTGTCTATCTGTCTGTATCTTTTTGGTAATCTCTATAAGTAAATAGTGGGTGTGGCCTAATTGGGGCAGAGAAAGGGGCATGACCTGGAGTGCCCAAAAGTGGCCCTGATATTCTTAGACCCTAGATACGCCCCTGAATCAAACAGTGCAGTAAAGCATAAAGCGTTGATCCGTCTGTTGTGTTGAACTATCAGCCTGTGTGTGCCCAGCCTTACCGATTTGTCTAGGGCAGACCGGATCTGAGGAGTCTGTCCCTGAACACTCAGCTTTGCCTTGACAGGCATGGGGTTGGTGGGTCAAGACTGGCAGAGCTTAAATAGCTCCTGGCTTCCCCTGTGTTGGGAGTTATGTTTTCATCCTGTAAAATCTCATCCTGTGTTAAACAAAAACTAAAGGTAAAATGGAAATGTCTCTCAGCAATATTAAGGAACGATTATCTTTTGTTCTGCAGGTGTCTGGTGTTTTCTGGGATCTGTAGGTTTGCGTTTTCCAGTGACTATCAGATTTATCACTGTTCAGCCAGGTCAGCAAGAGATCAGCCAGCTTTGTATTATGAATGAAAGCAGAGTAAGCTCCTGCAGAGCGGGTCATGCTCCTCTTTCTATTCTTTTGTTTCTCTCCATGACTGAAAATACTGTTCTTCCATGTTTTTCATTCCTCTTTCAGAACTAGCAAATGGAGAAAGAATAGAATCCTGCTGAGCACCGTTTTGTCCTTATTCATATGATGAGAGCAAGGGAAGTTTACACAGACACACCTATATTGTTTCAGCTGTAATCACACGGTGTATTTTTCCCAGCACTGATATAAAATGGAAAAATAATGTATGATGTTCCACAGTCTAAAGATTCGTACACACGTGCGATCGAAGGACCTGTCCCGCGACGCACAATGTGTATGAACGTTTCGGCCAATAATTGGCCAGTGTATGGGCACTTTATTGGCCGAAACAGCCGTTTGGTCAGGGATCGTTGCCTGACCGGCCGGATCTCCGAACAACCGGCCATTTCGGTAGATAAAGTGCCCATACACAGGCCGATTATCGGCCAAAACGAACATTTGTACACATCGTGCGTCGTGACCCACGATCACACGTGTGTACGAACTTTACGTTAAGTGGTATTTTTCGTCAAAAAAATCGAAGCTGATTGGTGGTCTCCTATGGACAGTGCATTTTATAAAAAAAATATAAATAGAGGGTAGATGAGGTCTTGGCTACAGCGTTACAAACCTGGTTAAGGCCAAGGCCACATGTGCGTGAAAAGCGAGTGCGCATTGGCGAAAGTTTCACGCGTGCTAATGTCTGTTTGCTATGCAAAAAATGGTGATGCGCTGTGAAAACAATGCAGCGCAAGCAATGTGTCCACCCACGTGCACTGCTTTGCGTGCGCAAGTGTAGTCGTAGACTTAAAAGTGGTTTATTTTGGGTTCATTCTCACACTGCTCACCTTTGAGGGTTGCAACGCATAGAATAACGTTATATTAATAAACAATATAATAATAAACAATTCAATGTGTCCAGTTACACACAGCTGCATACATTTTTATGCGTTTCAGACACCAAGGGACACAAGTCAATGAGACTGTAACACAATAACACCATTTGTGTGCAATGTTTACACATTTACTATCTTTTATTTTTTTTTTGTAATGCACAGAAAACGCAGTAAAACATATTCGTTATCATGCGTTTTATAGCACATTGTAGTGTGAACACTAAGACTAACTTTTAAAAATGGAACAAAAAAACCCCAGCAGTCACAGCAAAAATATAACAAAATCAAAGCAGGTGTTGATAGTTTTATTCATTTATATTTAACAAGTGAAAGTAAAAGTCTTTACAGCGCCATCTAGTGCCTGCCCAGCAAAATCATGATTCCCATCCGAATGTTTGTGTTATAAGATATACAAATGAATGGCCTTTTACTTACCTTACATTATAGTGTAGCACTCCTGTCAGATACCAACATGTGATTGGATGAGGCGAATTAACGGTGCAGGAAAATGGTTGCACGTGCAAGTACTCAATGGACGGTAATACGTGTGAAAAGCGTAATCGCTCAATAATCTGTTATCGGATCACATTCGATTTGCACAAAAAATTCGATTCGCTCCAAAAATGCATCGCAGCGCATACAGTGTGGCCATTGAAATGCACTGGCATGCAATTCTGACAAATTTATAATGGCCATTGGGTTATGTTCCAAGCCGGCCATACCACATTCCAAACCTTTTCCGCACATACCACGTTTCAAGCCTTTTAACGGCCATACCACGTTCCAACCCTTTTACCGGCCATGCCACGTTCCAAGCCTTCTACCGGCCATACCACGTTCAAAGCCTTTTACCGGACATACCACATTCCAAGCCTTTTACCATCCATACCACATTCCAAGCCTTTTACCGGCCATACCATTTTACAAGCCTCTTACCAGCCATACCAAGTTCTAAGCCTTTTACCGGCCATACCACGTTCCAAGCCTTTTACCGGCCATACCAAGTTCTAAGCCTTTTACCGGCCATACCACGTTCCAAGCCTTTTAGCGGCCATACCACGTTCCAAGCCTTTTACCGGCCATACCACGTTCCAAGCCTTTTACCAGCCATACCACGTTCCGAGCCTTTTACCGGCCATACCACGTTCTAAACCTTTTAAAAGCCATACCACGTTCCAAGCCTTTTACCAGCCATACCATGTTCCAAGCCTTTTACCAGCCATACCATGTTCCAAGTCTTTTACTGATCATACCACACCCCACTTTGCAGTTGATTTGTTAAAAATGTTTGGAATCATGTATGATTTTCGTTCCACTTCTGACGTGTACACCAATTTGTATTGGTCTTTCATGTGAAATTCCAATAAAATTGATTCATGTTTGTGGCAGTAATGTGACAAAATGTGGAAAACTTCAAGGGGGCCGAATACTTTTGCTAAACACATACTCCTCCACCTTTCTTTTTTTCTCTGTCCTGCCTAAACAAGGCGTATACTTCTAATTTTACAGCCCAGTCGTGAGAAGTGTTCAACCATGTTTCTGCTATACCTATTACATCATACTTTCCAGTCAACGTCGTTATTTCAAATTCTCCCATTTTGTCAGCCAGGCTTCTTGCATTTGCAAACATACATTTTAGATTATGATCCTGTAGTTTATTTATACACTTAAATACACATGCCTCCCTATCCCCTATGCTAGCCCCACCCCCCTTTCAACCCACCACTGGCCAATCTACACCCTGCTTTCCTCCTAGCCTATCTATCCCAGTGAGACTGCGAATACCCTCCCCCCAACCTAGTTTAAAGTCTCATCCAACCCTCTAGCCATATTCTCTCCCAAAACACCCGCCATTAATAAGGTGCAACCCATCCCTAATAAAGAGCCTGTAGCCGACAGCAAAGTCTGCCCAGTTCTCTATAAACCCAAACCCTTCTTCCTTACACCAGCCTTTTAGCCACGCATCAATGCTCCTAAGCTCCCATTGCCTCCCTGGTGTAGCACGTGGCTGTGGTAGTATTTCTGAAAATACTACCATGGAGTTCTTGCTTTTAACTTGGCCCCTAACCCTAAATCATGTTTAAAGACCTTTCCCCCTCTTCTAACTTTGTCATTGGCACCAATGTGGACCAAGTCCGCAGGGTCACACCCAGACCCACCTAATAATCTGTCTAGACAATCCACCACATGCCAACCCTAGAACCCAGGCAGCAACACAGTTTTGCATGGTAGGGCTTGGTGCAGATTACCCTATCTACCTTCCTTAATGGAGTCTCCTACCACTACCACACAGCCTAGTATTTCTGATCCTAAGTTCATCCTCCCTTGTATAAGAGATGGCAGTCCCTGGGTGCTCATGGGATTGCCCGCTCCATACATGCTATTCCAATCTGTCCCTCCTCCACTTCATGACCTAAGATGGCAAATCTGTTGGAATGGGACAGCTGGGAAGAAGCAACCCTACCCTTCTGTCCCCACTTCCAACCTAGTTTAAAGTCTCATCCAACCCTCTAGCCATATTCTCTCCAAAACACCCGCCATTGTAAGGTGCAACCATCCCTAATAAAGAGCCTGTAGCCGACAGCAAAGTCTGCCCATGTTCTCTATAAACCCAACCCTTCTTCCTTACACCAGCCTTTTAGCCACGCATCAATGCTCCTAAGCTCCCATTGCCTCCCTGTGGTAGCACTTGGCTGTGTAGTATTCTGAAAAATACTACCATGGAGGGTCTTGCTTTTAACTTGCCCTAACCCTAAATCATGTTTAAAACCTTTCCCCCTCTTCTAACTTTGTCATTGGCACCAATGTGGACCAAGACCGCCGGGTCACACCCAGACCCACCTAATAATCTGTCTGACAATCCACCACATGCCAACCCCTAGAACCAGGCAGGCAACCAGTTTTGCATGTAGGGGCTTGGTGGCAGATTACACCTATCTACCTTCCTTATAATGGAGTCCCCTACCACTACCACCGCCTAGTATTTCTGATCCTAAGTTCATCCTCCCTTGTATAAGAGATGGCAGTCCTCCTGGGTGCTCATGGGATTGGCTCCGCTCCATACATGCTAATTTCCAATCTGTCCTCCTCCACTTCATGACCTAAGATGGCAAACTGTTGGAATGGGACAGCTGGGAAGAAGCAACCCTACCCTTCTTCCCCCACTTCCCCTAGTAATCCTAACAAAACAACCCTCCCCCCTCAACCTTCACTGTCCCACTTCACCCACCTCTATACTGGCCCAGCCAGTGCCTGCTGCCCCCCCCCAGATTTGCCAATACCTGCAAGGCTGAAAGCTGCCCCCTTAGACTCTCCACCTCAGCTTCCAAATGGGCCACCCCTTGCACCTGACACATAGGTCCCCTGGAAGTCGTTCCAGGTTCTTATACATGTGGCAGGATGCACATTGCATGGGTACCAACAAAACTGCTTCCCTTCTAATACACAGTAATAATACATATTACAGCACACTCCAACTTTGGTTGTCCTTCATGTTTCAATGGTATCACAGCTCTACTTTTCTTCTTTTTCTTATGTCCTTAATAAAATATCCTTATTTTTCTATGTCCTTAAAAAAGGGCCCCTTTTCTATGTCCTTAATCAAAGGGTCATTCTCTGTCCTTAATAAAAGGGCAATTCTATGTCATTAATAAAAGGGTCCTCTATGTCCTTAATAAAAGGGCCTTCTATGTCTTATAAAAGGGTCCTTCTCTATGTCCTTAATAAAGGGTCCATCTTTCTCTATGTCCTTATAAAAGGTTCCCCGTTTCTATGTCCTTAATAAAAGGGTCCATCTTTTTCTATGTCCTTAATAAAGGGCCCCTTTTCTATGTCTTTATAAAAAAGTCCTTTAGAAAAAAGGTACTTGTACAGGTTCCACTCAGTTCGTTTCCACTCACAGGAAACATCCTTTGGCAGTGAAAACCACTGATCCACCCAATGTGAATTCTATATTTACTAAAGAGAGTATTAGAGAGTACTAAAGAGTGTGCTAGAGCACTAAAGAAAGTACCACAGTGTACTAGAGTCTAAAGATAGTGTACTAGATAGTACTAAGGAGTATATTAAAGAGAGTTCTAGAGTTACTTAAGGGTTTACTAAAGACAGTGTGTGAAGAGTACTAGAGTAATAAAGAAATAAAGAGTACTAGCGTGTACTAGTGTACTAAAAAGTGTACTAAAGGGATGCTAAAGAGAGAGTACTAGAGTACTTAAGAGTGACTAAAGAGAGAGTATAGAATATTTAAGCATTTGCTGGAGTACTAGAGTACTGGTGTATTTAAAAGAAGTGTACTAACGGGAGTACTAAAGAGAAAGTACTAAAGGGTGCACTAACAAGAGTACTAGAGTAATAAAGAGTGGTACTGGAGGAAGTACTAAAGAGAGTACTGGAGTACTTAAGAGTTTATTAAAGAGAGTACTAAGAGTACTAAGTGTTCTAAAAAACAGATTGAGAGAGCACTAGAGTACTGGAGTAATAAGTATACTCAAGATACTGAGAGGAGTACTAGAGAGGTATACTAGAGTACTAAAGTGTACTATAGGGAGTACTAAAGGAAGAGTGCTAGAGGTACTAGAGAGAGTACTAAGAGTACTAGCATAATAGAGTACTAAAGGAGGTACTAAAGGAGAGAGTACTAGAGTACTTAGAAGTTTACTAAAGCGAGCAATAGGGTACTAAAAAGTGTACTAGAGTGGTGTACTAAAGAGTACTAAAGAAGCACTGAGTGGATCCTAAAGAATGTACTTGAGATAGTACTAAAGAGAGCATACTAGAGTACTATAGGATAATAAAGGAAGAGAACTATAATACTAGAGTACCTAGAGGATTAATAGTGAACTAGAGTACTAAGAGTTAGTAGAAACTAGAGAGAGCACTAAAGATAGTAATAAGAGGAGTAATAGAGTGAACTAGAGAACTAAAGTGTGTGTATCGAGAACTAAAGTGTGGCACTAGGAGAGTGTGCTAGAGAGTATAAGAGAGTACTGAATTAAGTGTACTAAACAGAGTAATAAAGGGAGTACTAGAGAGTGTACTAAAGAGGAGTACTAATAGAGTATACTGGAGATTACTAAATAGTACTAAAGGGGTACTAGAGAGTGTACTAGAGAGTACTAAATAGAGTGTACTAAATAGGTGTACTGGAGAGTGTACTAAATAGAGTGTACGAGAGCGTGTAACAGAGTTCTAAAGGGAGTACTAAAGAGTGTACTAGAGAGAGTAATAAATAGTGTACTAAAGGGGGTACTAAATAGGTGTACAAAGAGAGTGTACCAAATAAATAGTGTAGTAAAGAGAATACTAAAAGAGTGACTAGATAAGTACAAGGGGGAACTAGAGAGTGTGCTAAGAGTGCTAAATAAAGTGTACTAAATAGAGTACTAAGGGATTACTAGAGAGTACTAAATAGAGTGTACTAGAGAGTACTAAATAGAGTGTACTACAGAGAGTACTAGAGTTATACTAGAGAGTGTACAAAAGAGTACTACTAGAGTGTACTAAAGAGAGTACTAGAAGAGTACTAGAGGGTCTCTAATATGTACTAAAGAGAGTACTAGAGAGTGTGCTAAATATGTACAAGAGAGTGTACAAGAGTACTAGAATGTACTAAGAGTTCTAAAGGGAGTACTAGAGAGTGTAAGAAAGTACTAATAGATACTAAAGGGATTACTAGAGAGTACTAGAGAGTACTAAATAGTGAACTAGAGGTGTACTAAATAGAGTACTAAAGGGAGTACAAAAGAGTGTACTAGAGAAGTACCTGATGAAGGGGTGTTACCCTCGAACGTGTATGATTTTGTGGATGTTTGCTTATAATAAACGTTCGCTTTTTTGGAGTGCAAGTCTACCTTGGTTTTTCTCTACTATGGAAGTAATAAAGGAAGAGAATTAGAATACTAGAGAGTAACTATGGGAGTAATAGTGAACCAAAGTACTAAGAGTGTACAAAAGAGAGTACTAGAGAAAGCACTAAAGAGGTACTAAGAGGAGTAATAGAGTGAACTAGAGAACTAAAGTGTGTGTATTGAGTACTAAAAGTGGCACTAGAGAGTGTACTAAATAAAGTACTAGAGTGTGCTAGAGATGTAGTATAGACTTGTACTAAAGGGAGTACTAGAGATGAGTACTAAATAGTGTGTACTAGAGATGTACTAAAGAGAGTACTTAATACTGTACTAGAGTGTACAAAAAAGAGTACTAAATATGTACTAAAGAGAGTACATGAGAGTGTACTAATAGAGTACTAAAGGGTGTACTAGAGATACTAGAGTGTAGAGTGAGTACTAAGTATAGTGTAACTAGAGAGAGCACTAAGTAGTGTACTAGAGAGAGTACTAAGTAGAGTGTGCTATAGAGGTACTAGTAGAGTACTAAGTAGAGTGTACTAGTAGAGTATAAATAGAGTGTCTAGATACTGGTACTAGAGAGTACTGATTTACTAGAGAGAGTTACTAGAGAGCGTACTGAGTGTATAGTAGAGAGTACTAAAGGGAGTAAAAGGAGAGAGTACTAGAGAGTGTATAGAAGTATTAGAGTGAGCCATCCATTCATACTGATTGATTTTCTGACTGTAGGCTGTATTTCTATTACAAACACTGTATCACCATTCCCTGCTGTCGGTATACACCCTTATACAGTAACTGGCACACTAAATATACTAAGATGTTTTACACGACTCAGTAGTTTTGTCAGCCTCACTTTGCCCAGACATCAATCCCTACATCACGCAGCAGCTTTGCCCAAAACAGTCATGGCCGCAGGGAGATTCCCTTTTAATACGTATTAAATACGCGACCGCTGTCAACTCTTGACCAGCCCCAGCCGGTGGACAGACAGTGTAGCGCGAGCGGGGGAACACGTGATTCGCAGATTGCCCTTGACATGAGGAGGTAGAAGCGAGATACTAACCATGAGCTCCGGGGTGCGAGGTAAGTGCGGCTCCTGCTGGAGGCTCCAAAACACCGACACCCGCGGGCCCCGGGTCCCCTGCACTGAACTCCACCTTAAGTTTTCAAAGGAATCTACATCCCCCTCTTCTAACTTTGTCATTGGCACCAATGTGGACCAAGACCGCCGGGTCACACCCAGACCCACCTAATAATCTGTCTAGACAATCCACCACATGCCAACCCCTAGAACCAGGCAGGCAACACAGTTTTGCATGTAGGGGCTTGGTGGCAGATTACCCTATCTACCTTCCTTATAATGGAGTCCCCTACCACTACCACCAGCCTAGTATTTCTGATCCTAAGTTCATCCTCCCTTGTATAAGAGATGGCAGTCCCCTGGGTGCTCATGGGATTGGCCCGCTCCATACATGCTAATTTCCAATCTGTCCTCCTCCACTTCATGACCTAAGATGGCAAATCTGTTGGAATGGGACAGCTGGGAAGAAGCAACCCTACCCTTCTGTCCCCCACTTCCCCTAGTAATCCAAACAAAACTACCTCCCCCCTCAACCTTCACTGTCCCACTTCCACCCACCTCTATACTGGCCCCAGCCAGTGCCTGCTGCCCCCCCCCAGATTTGCCAATACCTGCAAGGCTGAAAGCTGCCCCCTTAGACTCTCCACCTCAGCTTCCAAATGGGCCACCCACTTGCACCTGACACATAGGTCCCCTGGAATGTCTGTTCCAGGTTCTTATACATGTGGCAGGATGCACATTGCATGGTACCAACAAAACTGTCCCTTCTAATACACAGTAATAATACATATTACCAGCACACTCCAACGTTGTCCTTCATGTTTCAATGGTATCACAGCTCTACTTTTCTTCTTTTTCTTATGTCCTTAATAAAAATATCCTTATTTTTCTATGTCCTTAACAAAAGGGCCCCTTTTCTATGTCCTTAATAAAAGGGTCATTCTTCTGTCCTTAATAAAAGGGCAATTCTATGTCATTAATAAAAGGGTCCTTCTATGTCCTTAATAAAAGGACCTTCTATGTCCTTAATAAAAGGGTCCTTCTTCTATGTCCTTAATAAAGGGTCCATCTTTCTCTATGTCCTTAATAAAAAGGTTCCCCGTTTCTATGTCCTTAATAAAAGGGTCCATCTTTTTCTATGTCCTTAATAAAAGGGCCCCTTTTCTATGTCTTTAATAAAAAAGGTCCTTTAGAAAAAAGGTACTTTGTACAGGTTCCACTCAGTTCGTTTCCACTCACAGGAAACATCCTTTTGGAAAGTGAAAACCACTGATCCACCCAATGTGAATTCTATACTATTACTAAAGAGAGTATTAGAGAGTACTAAAGAGTGTGCTAGAGCACTAAAGAAAGTACCAGAGTGTACTAGAGTACTAAAGATAGTGTACTAGATAGTACTAAGGAGTATATTAAAGAGAGTTCTAGAGTACTTAAGGGTTTACTAAAGACAGTGTGAAGAGTACTAGAGTAATAAAGAAATAAAGAGTACTAGCGTGTACTAGTGTACTAAAAAGTGTACTAAAGGGATGCTAAAGAGAGAGTACTAGAGTACTTAAGAGTGTACTAAAGAGAGAGTAGTAGAATATTTAAGCATTTGCTGGAGTACTAGAGTACTGGTGTATTTAAAAAGTGTACTAACGGGAGTACTAAAGAGAAAGTACTAAAGGGTGCACTAACAAGAGTACTAGAGTAATAAAGAGTGTACTGGAGGAAGTACTAAAGAGAGTACTGGAGTACTTAAGAGTTTATTAAAGAGAGTACTAAGAGTACTAGAGTGTTCTTAAAAACAGATTGAGAGCACTAGAGTACTGGAGTACTAAGGAGTATACTCAAGAGTACTGAGAGGAGTACTAGAGAGGGTATACTAGAGTACTAAAGTGTACTATAGGGAGTACTAAAGGAAGAGTGCTAGAGTACTAGAGAGAGTACTAAGAGTACTAGCATAATAGAGTACTAAAGGAGGTACTAGAGGGAGAGAGTACTAGAGTACTTAAGAGTTTACTAAAGCGAGCAATAGAGTGTACTAAAAAGTGTACTAGAGGGTGTACTAAAGAGTACTAAAGAAAGCACTGAGTGGATTCCTAAAGAATGTACTTGAGATAGTACTAAAGAGAGCATACTAGAGTACTATAGGGAGTAATAAAGGAAGAGAACTATAATACTAGAGTACCTAGAGGAGTAATAGTGAACTAGAGTACTAAAGAGGGTACTAGAGAACTAGAGAGAGCACTAAAGATAGTAATAAGAGGAGTAATAGAGTGAACTAGAGAACTAAAGTGTGTGTATCGAGAACTAAAGTGTGCACTAGAGAGTGTGCTAGAGAGTATAAGAGAGTACTGAATTAAGTGTACTAAACAGAGTAATAAAGGGAGTACTAGAGAGTGTACTAAAGAGAGTACTAAATAGAGCATACTGGAGAGTTTACTAAATAGTACTAAAGGGGGTACTAGAGAGTGTACTAGAGAGTACTAAATAGAGTGTACTAAATAGAGTGTACTGGAGAGTGTACTAAATAGAGTGTACGAGAGCGTGTACTAGAGTTCTAAAGGGAGTACTAAAGAGTGTACTAGAGAGAGTAATAAATAGTGTACTAAAGGGGGTACTAAATAGAGTGTACAAGAGAGTGTACCAAATAAATAGTGTAGTAAAGAGAATACTAAAAAGAGTGTACTAGATAGAGTACTAAAGGGGGAACTAGAGAGTGTGCTAGAGAGTGCTAAATAAAGTGTACTAAATAGAGTACTAAAGGGATTACTAGAGAGTACTAAATAGAGTGTACTAGAGAGTACTAAATAGAGTGTACTACAGAGAGTACTAGAGTGTACTAGAGTGTACAAAAGAGTACTAGAGTGTACTAGAGAGTACTAAAGAGAGTACTAGAGAGTGTACTAGAGGGTACTAAATAGTGTACTAAAGAGAGTACTAGAGAGTGTGCTAAATAGTGTACAAGAGAGTGTACTAAAGAGTACTAGAATGTACTAAAGAGAGTTCTAAAGGGAGTACTAGAGAGTGTACTAGAAAGTACTACATAGAGTACTAAAGGGATTACTAGAGAGTACTAGAGAGTACTAAATAGTGAACTAGAGAGTGTACTAAATAGAGTACTAAATGGAGTACAAAAGAGTGTACTAGAGAGAGTACCTGATGAAGGGGGTGTTACCCTCGAAACGTTGTATGATTTGTTGATGTTTGGCTTATAATAAACCGTTCGCTTTTTGGAGTGCAAGTCTACCTTGGTTTTCTCTACTATAGGAAGTAATAAAGGAAGAGAATTAGAATACTAGAGAGTAACTATGGGAGTAATAGTGAACCAAAGTACTAAAGAGTGTACAAAAGAGAGTACTAGAGAAAGCACTAAAGAGAGTACTAAGAGGAGTAATAGAGTGAACTAGAGAACTAAAGTGTGTGTATTGAGTACTAAAGAGTGCACTAGAGAGTGTACTAAATAAAGTACTAGAGTGTGCTAGAGAGTGTAGTATAGACTGTACTAAAGGGAGTACTAGAGAGAGTACTAAATAGTGTGTACTAGAGAGTGTACTAAAGAGAGTACTTAATACTGTACTAGAGTGTACAAAAAAAGAGTACTAAATAGTGTACTAAAGAGAGTACATGAGAGTGTACTAAATAGAGTACTAAAGGGTGTACTAGAGACTACTAAATAGAGTGTAGAGTGAGTACTAAGTATAGTGTACTAGAGAGAGTACTACGTAGTGTACTAGAGAGAGTACTAAGTAGAGTGTGCTATAGAGAGTACTAAGTAGAGTACTAAGTAGAGTGTACTAGAGAGTACTAAATAGAGTGTACTAGAGTACTGAGTGTACTAGAGAGTACTGAGTGTACTAGAGAGAGTACAAGAGAGTGTACTAGAGAGAGTACTAGAGAGCGTACTGAGTGTAATAGAGAGAGTACTAAGAGGAGTAAAAGAGAGAGTACTAGAGAGTGTATAGAAGTATTAGAGTGAGGCCATCCCATTCATACTGATTGATTTTCTGACTGTAGGCTGTATTTCTATTACAAACACTGTATACACCATTCCCTGCTGTCGGTATACACCCTTATACAGTAACTGGCACACTAATATACTAAAGATGTTTTACACGACTCAGTAGTTTTGTCAGCACTCACTTTGCCCAGACATCAATCCCTACATCACGCAGCAGCTTTGCCCAAAACAGTCATGGCCGCAGGGAGATTCCCTTTTTAATACGTATTAAATACGCGACCGCTGTCAACTCTTGACCCAGCCCAGCCGGTGACAGACAGTGTAGCGCGAGCGGGGGAACACGTGATTCGCAGATTGCCCTTGACACTGAGGAGGTAGAAGCGAGATACTAACCATGAGCTCCGGGGTGCGAGGTAAGTGCGGCTCCTGCTGGAGGCTCCAAACACCGACACCCGCGGGCCCCGGGTCCCCTGCACTGAATCTCCACCTGAAGTTTGCAAAGTGAATCTACAAATACAAGTGGAGGATTCCCAATATGGACAGTGACAACGGGTTATTGGGGCAGTGCAAACGGGGGGTGAGTTAGTGTCCGGTACCTCGGGAGATGCAGTAAATACATGGAACCCCCTATGGCAATAACTATAGACACCCCCATATCAACTATATACCCCTATAACTATATACACCCCTATAACTATACCCCTATATAACTATATACACCCCTATATAACTATATACACCCCCTATAACTATAGACACCCCTAATAACTATATAATACATAAGGCTAGGCATTTTCAATGGGGGTGCAGTGGGAGAATCTATATTACAGTCACTCAGTTATGTCACTGAGTGACTTCTTGTTATCAAACTGCCTCTTCCGTCTCCCCCTCCCTGGATTAGGCATTTATATAGGAACCTGTTTATGTTGACTGATGTTTGGTACTTCTTTCTCTTTTCAATAGGAACCGTAATTAACTATTTATACACTAAACAGGGATTCCTATATAAATGAATAATACAGGTAGGGGAAGAGACTGGTAGTGGACAGGTTTATTTTTTTGGCTGGCCTTATGTATTATAAGTAATAATACGCTACTTACAGTGTAATCTATGGATTTACTCACCTCAGAGTTCCATGTCCTGTATAAAAGCACTCGGCCTGTGGCCTCATGCTTCTATATGGTCATGGAACTGGTGGCATATATCCTTATATTACACTTTAGGTAGCATATATCCCTTGTATACACCCCCATAAACTATATACACCCCCTATAACTATATACACCCCCTATGGCAATAACTATATATATCCCCTATATATATTACACCCCTATAATATATTATATATATAAAGGAAAATTCAATAAACGTTCTTATCGTTTAAAATGGTTCTAATTTTGCCCAACCAATCAGATCTTATTTAACATTTGAAAGCTAACATATGATTGGTTGGGGCAAATTTAGCACCATTTTAAACAATAAGAACTTTTATTGAAAAGCCCTGATAATATATAATAAATATATACACCCCCTATGGCAATAACTATATCCACCCCTATATAGCTATATCCACCCCTATAACTGTATACACCCCCTATAACTATATACACCCCCTATGGCAATAACTATATGCACCCCTTCTGGCAATAACTATATGCACCCCTTCTGGTAATAAATATATGCATCCCTTCTGGCAATAACGTATGGACCCAGACAATGTGCAGTAGCTGTATGGACCCCCATACAATGTGCAAAGCTGTATGGACCCCCATACAATGTGCAATAGCTGTATAGACCCCCATACAATGTGCAATGATGTATGGACCCCCATACAATGTGCAATAGCTGTATGGACCCCCATACAATGATGCAATGCGCTGTATGGACCCCCATACAATGTGCAATCGCTGTATGGACCCCCATACAATGTGCAATCGCTGTATGGACCCCCATACAATGTGCAATCGCTGTATGGACCCCCATACAATGTGCAATCGCTGTATGGACCCCCATACAATGTGCAATCGCTGTATGGACCCCCATACAATGTGCAATAGCTGTATGGACCCCCATACAATGTGCAATAGCTGTATGGACCCCCATACAATGTGCAATAGCTGTATGGACCCCATAAATGTGGCAATAGCGTCTGGACACCCATACAAGGTGCATTAGCTGTATGACCCCCATACAATGTGCATTAGCTGTATGGACCCCCATACAATGTGCATTAGCAGTATGGACCCCCATACAATGTGCATTAGCTGTATGGACCCCCATACAATGTGCATTAGCTGTATGGACCCCATACAATGTGCATTAGCTGTATGGACCCCCATACAATGTGCATTAGCTGTATGGACCCCCATACAATGTGCATTAGCTGTATGGACCCCCATACAATGTGCATTAGCTGTATGGACCCCCATACAATGTGCATTAGCTGTATGGACCCCCATACAATGTGCATTGCTGATGGACCCCCATACAATGTGCATTGCTGTATGGACCCCTACATGGCATTAGCTGTAGGGCCCCACATACAATGTGAATTAGCTGTATGGACCCCCATACAATGTGGCATTAGCTGTATGGACCCCCCATCACAATGTGCATTAGCTGTAGGACCCCAGACAATGTGCATTAGCTGTATGGACCCCAGCACAATGTGCATTAGCTGTATGGACCCCCAGCGACAATGTGCATTAGGTGATGGGACCCCCAGCACAATGTGCATATAGTGTATGGACCCCCCAGCACAATGGCATTAGCTGTATGGACCCCAGCACAATGTGCATTAGCTGTATGGACCCCAGCACAATGTGCATTGCTGTTGACCCCAGCACAATGTGCATTAGCTGTATGGACCCCCAGCACAATGTGCATTAGCTGTATGGACCCCAGCCACAATGTGCATTAGCTGTATGGACCCCCAGCACAATGTGCATTAGCTGGATGGACCCCCAGCACAATGTGCATTAGCTGTATGGACCCCCAGCACCATGTGCATTAGCTGTAGGAGGCCCCCCAGCACAATGTGCATTAGCTGTTGGACCCCAAGCACAATGGCATAGCTTTATGGACCCCCAGCACAATGTGCATTAGCGGTATGGACCCCCAGCACAATTGGCAGTGCTGTTGGACCCCCACACAATGTGCATAGATGGAGGACCCCCCATGCACAAGGCATTAGCTGTATGGACCCCCAGCACAATGTGCATTAGCTGTATGGACCCCCAGCACAATGTGCATTAGCTGTATGGACCCCCCTATGGCAACAACTGTATTATGGACCCCCCTATGGCAATAACTGTCTGGACACCCAGCACAAAGTGCAAGAACTGTATGGACCACAATATTGGAGATCAGAACACCCAGTAAAATACCTTTATTTGCATGCTGTCTTCTACCTTAATTAAAGGGTGTGCATGGAATTCACCTCCAAGCCCTCTTTGTTTGTTACACCCTCACCTGCAGCTACCACACCTACAATATAAATTCAGTGCATGTACCGTACTTTCAATTTAACCCTAACACTAGCACCTTCCCCTAATTTATAGGCCAGGAATAGTTTGTTAAAACAATGTATCACTTGTACTTGTGTAATCCTGAAAATTTTTATTTATATACATTTTAATCTGATGGGCAAGTATTAGTTGCAGAAGTGTGAATTTCTTGTATTTGTCTCTAGAAGGGATAAGACATAATAGGACACATCTACACACATTAAATAGTCACATCCCAAATGGTAAAGCTGGCCATACACTAATAAGACATTATTAGAGCCTCTCAGCCAATCACAGATGCTGCTGTCGGTCCGACCCCCTACTTGCGATTTCCTGCAAGCAGAGGGATGGATTAGAACGCTGGGGGACCGATGCTCTGTAAGTACATTCCTGATGATTTTTTTAGCAAACAAACATGGCGATTGGGGGTGGGCTTGTGTCACCTACACTACAGAAAAACTTTATTTAATAGGAGATACCCTTGTATCTAATGTCTAAAAACAGATTTAAGCCAGCCATACACAATGAGACATTCAATCTTGTAATGTCTAGTGGAGCAGCAGTTTCATCTCCTGATGTTTGCAATTGTTATTATGGTCACTATCAAGATCTGTCGCAGTGGTTTTATATCTTGGATTTCCCTGTCCTGGACATTTTGTTTTGCAGAAACAATGGGAGGTAAGTTGGTAGCGGACAGCTAGGTGTCTGACAATGCAAATACACACTGTGCTTTTAATAAAATTGCACAGGATGAGGATGTAAACCTCTAGGTTGTCACCCCTGGGATTGCCTTTAATTGCCAGCAATCTTCTATGTAACTTGTAATTGCCGGTCCAGTCTAGGTCTTTCCACACCACACTGAATACAGGACTTGTGGTTCCTGATGTTCTTGTCCCAGATACAATACATAGATGTGGGTTTATACTGCAAGGGCTCTTGCAGTATAATTGCCCTTTGAGATAGAACCTTAACTGTGCGGGTTACTTTATTTGTTCAACCCACACAGTATTTTTGTTTTGAGGCTTTAAACCTTGTAGGGTAGATTAATAAAGTCTGTTTTCATACGTGCAGAATGACACAGATTGGCCATGCAGTTTATTCATGAAAGATTTCTGTGCACTTTATGCTGCCACTGAAAGGTTTGCAGGGTTACTATGACAGTGTTTATCAACAAGATAAGGAACTGTTCCCATGTCTGGCAAAAGGTGATGCATTTCATGTGTCACAAGGTTTGTCACAAGGTAAATATCGTTCTTTGTGCAATCAAGACAGCTGAATTCTGAATCGACTTTATATTACAGTAAAACAGCTAAATATTGAAACAAATTCTAACTGATTTAGCATCTGATTAACTGCAAGGAGGAATCTCTAGAATGATTAAAGCAGATCAAGCACCTTATACTGGTAGACTCCTAATATTTTATACATTATAAAGGAGACCTAAGGTGCATAAAAAAATAGTTAAATGAAAACATATATATAGATAAATCACTGTCCAAACCCCACAACTGCAATAGTTAGAAATATAAAAGACTAGCCTGAAATGTTGCACAAATTCCGGTTACCCCTCTTACTGCTTCCTGGTTCTAAAGGTGGCCATACACATTGCAGCTTTGGTACCTAAAACAACAGATTTTGGTAGTTGAAGACCAGGGTCGTAATTTTGATGGGTGCAAAACAACTGTATCGTTGGTCATGCTATTCAACAGTCATTTTGGATAGAAAATTTTGATCGGTCATCCTTTAAATACGAACAAATCGTGTCATTAAACAACCTGTAACAATATGATTGGTTGGGAAGTAAAACGAAGAACGTCGGATGTGTGTGGCCACCTTTACAGTTGTCAGATGTCAGTCATAGATATGACAATTGACATAACAGCCAATGATTGCAATTCCCCAAGCTGCTTCCTCTGAGCATGTTAAAGTGCAAAATTAGCTCAGAAAGCTTGGAAAGTTGGTGGTGACCTTTTGAGAGGCATTCGAGCGGTGGAATTGCCCTAAAAGATAATTCCTCATATAACTGCTATATTTTTAACTTTGAAAGTGTTCTGAAAAGAAGACAAATCTTGAAACGGATATTAGAAGTCACTGAGGGGTTCCCACATAAAATCATGAGGCCGCAGGCTGAGTGCCTTTTATACAGGACATGGAACTCTGAGGTGACTTCTAATATCCTTATAATTTTCTGTAGGGGGTGCATTTCCCCAACATTTCAACAAATATCTGAAGAGTGTACAAGGTTTTGACAGATTTGCTGTACACACCCAGATATGGCCATTACAACCAATCCCATTGCTAGTTCCATAACATGCACACAAGGTGTTGTACACGGATTTCTGCATGTGCAGCACTTGATGTACCCGATATATGTATAAATGTTAAACACTGCAAGATATTTTGGCCCTAGTGATGGGTTGGCCGGTGTGTGAACTCGACACACCTAAATAAATAGAATTGTATTGAATAGGAAAGCAAAACAACATAAACTGTCTTTGTCCTTGTTAAAAAAAAAATAACCAGCTTTGCCCTGGTTGGCAGCCAGCAGGGTGTACGTATACTGCAAGTGGCAGTAATCTGGGTGGTTGGATGAACATTGCTGCACCTGCTCCTTCCAACAGGAGAATTTCCTGTTTTTTATTTTGCAGGGAGACATCCAGCCTAGTGCTGGGCTTGTGTGGAAACAGCTCCAGGAATTTTCAGCAGCATCTACTTTTCTTTTTATTACTTTACTAATGTATTGCTAAAAACCTCAATTGTGCAGTAAAATGCCACGGGACCCTGAATAGTGTTAAATTAGCACTTTAAGAGTACATTTTATTGGTAATAAAGAGCACTGAAGGTGGCATTATGCCTTGCTTACTGTGATATCATCAAAGATCCAGTTTCACTTCAGGTAATAATATGGGATAATTAAAGGGCCTGTCCAACCACACATAAACATTTATATTTACATTTCTCACCCCTGAAAACCCTAAAGCTTGCAATAATGACTTGCCTGTCTGATGGTCCTGATAAGAAATATTCGCCATCTTCCTTGATAGTCCTGCTTTTTCTATCTTCCTGGTGCTGCAATCAATTATGGCTGTGATATATGATGTCATGATCAATGCCTGACTGCTGATTGTGCCTCATCCTCTGCGCATGTGTGAGCTTGTACAGCTTAAAGAGGAGGCAGCAAAGGAGGATGGTATGGACAGATAAGTCAGTTGTGGCGTTGAAATTTTCGGGGGGGGGGTGTATTTTTAGGCTTTATTTAACCAACCCCACTACTGGTAATACAGTTAGTTGGAGAGCTGTGAAAAACAACCAAAAAGAACTCAAATCTTTTTTTTTTTTTTTTTTTTTTTTACATTTCACAAGCCTAAGAAATTAACAAAATATTCAGTGCTGTATATTACCAATACAATATCATTTTTTGCTCTTTTTTCCCGTAAGATGTCAAAGCTTACTTTTTAAAATGACTTCACAATCTTATGAGCTTTTAGTTGTTTTTTGGGCCTTTCTGCTTGCAATGACAATTTAGAATTGTCAAGTGGTATTGACACGAAAAGCCATCAGACCACTAGATGGCAGTGTAGCCTTTCCACCCAAGGAGGAATACTAAATGCATGATGCTATTTTTAGCAGCGATTGGAAAACTAGTTTTCAATGTGATATGCTACACTTTTTTTCTTGCACAGCGAAGCTTACATTCTGAAGATTGTGATTAGTTGTTGTAAAACATACACAGACTCTTGGCCAGCTTTACATGGCTTTGTACTGTATGGCCAGCTTTACACGGGTGCAATGTTACCTCTAAAGCTGGGTACACACGATGAGATATTTCGGTCCGATCGACCGATAGTTCAGTGTATCGGTCGATCGGACCGAAATTATCGCATCCGAAAGTGCCCATGTCCGATCGACCGTTCGTCCGAATCGGACGAAAGGACGATCGGACAGGGTGGAAAACCTCGTCCGATTGTGCGGTCCTCTATGGACCGCACAATCGGTCGCGGTGACTATCGGACGCGGCTGCTTTTGCCGCGACCGACAGTCCTTCCTCCTGGCCGACCGTTCGAAAGTATCGAACGGTCGGTCAGGAGGAAAAATCGATAGGTGTGTACCTAGCTTTAGTGTGTACTCATGTGCACACTTACAACTTAACAGAGAAGCACAAACAAGTTAAAATATTGTAAAAACAATAATGTGTAGTGCACAGAATTTAATTTTGTATCCACTCAGATGATGTAAATCTGCACATAAAGCTCATAAGAATTAAAAGGAGCTTTAGCTTTTAAGTAGATGTCCTTCGCTAATTCTGTTGAGAATGTACAGGAGTTTTAGCTTTTGCACAACAATTTAAATTATGGAAACAGCCCTGCATTGTTTATCGTACAAATTGACTGTACCTGCAGTAGTAGGTGATAATGGATTGTGATCCTGTGTATCTAGCATTTCTGCATAATGGTCTGACTGTTTTCTTTCTTATTGGCAGAGTGGACTACTATAGCCTCTGTGTCTGTGGCTGCAGCAGCTTTGGGCTATATTGCTTACAAAACCTTCACTTGTAAAGATAAATGCTGCAAGTCTAAGATAAACCTTGAGATACAGAAGGATAATCCCAAGGTGGTCCACGCCTTTGATATGGAAGACTTGGGAGACAAAGCTGTTTACTGTCGTTGCTGGAGATCAAAAAAGGTAAGTTTCCATAGGATACATGTTATTCCATACTTTACATACTGCCGCATCACAGGAGACCAGTCACTGGTGCTAATTGCTTCATTTCCTCATTGACATAAATGGAAAGGTGATATGTGGAGACAGGCACAAGGGGTTATCCCTCCAAATCACAACCTGAAACCTTTTCAGTTAATAATCTTATGACTGAGATACTCTGTGCTCTTCCAGTGACGTGACTGTAGAGACCTGCAGGGTTTATAAACTTACATAATACAGTTTGTTTCTGTTCCTGGAGCTGTATTTGTTCTTTTCATTACATCTTAAATACATATTCAGCAGTTAATCCTAAGGAAGAACTAAAGCAAACATACAAACACTAAATAGCTTTAGTTTTCTTGGGCCTTATACTGTTCCCCATTACCGCAGCCTACTCCCCTATAGGGATATTACTGCGGCCCAGGGAAATTTTAGGTATTTTCCAAACGACCGCAAGGCCGTCGGGAATGTTCAGCGGCTGCACACTCGTTCAGAAAATGAGCTACACACACTATTAGTATGTGTACCTAGCTTTACGCTGTAAAGATCACTGGGTAAAAAGTTTATTTTTGCAGATACGGGTCTGATGAGTTTGTATGTAGCTAGCATTTATGAGTATGGCTGTTTACGCACCAGCCAGCAGACCTGATCAGTAGTCTGATGGCATTTAAAGGGCATGTCCACCCAAAAATTACAAAAATTGAGTATCTTATAGAACACCCCCCAAAAGCTAAGTTCTGTTTTACTTACATTTTGCAAAGATGATCCCAGGCTGTGTAAGGATCCTTACACACCCATGATCCAGCGCTGCTTAGTCCACGCCTCTGCTGCTGCTGCACGTGCCCTTTACGAGCATGAGCAGCAATAGCAGAGTCTCATGGCAGTCAGCCATTACCGAATGACACATGTGACACATGTACATTTAGCTTATCTAAACTTAAAGGGCATGTTCACCCCTTAAATGAAAAATTATAAAGAAGTAAATCACCCCCAAAACTACAATAGATGATGGGTTAATCTGTTATGCAGGAAAATTATGTTCTCCCCTACCCTCTGCCTCTAAGGTTTCTGTCTCTTCAAGCTCTCCAAGCTTTTACAAGAGGCAGGGAAATAGCATTCAATCATTGGCTGTGATGTCATCTGTTACGTCCATGACTGACAGCTGCTAATTGGTTAACCAGGAAGCATAAAGTGAGGTAACAGAACATCTGGCAGTATTTCAGTTTGTGGTTGATATACCTATATTCAAATTTTTTATATGAAGGGTAAACTTGCCCTTTAATAGGCTGGATGAAGGGCATTTAAACCTGCCTGTTAAACACACATTTTGCCTTTTGTTAAATCCCACACCCTCAGCCATGAGATCCAGTGATGTAAGTCTGGTGGATGTCAGGATTTGGAATTGGGTTTTAGAAGAAACTGGGAACCAATATAATGATTTGTAATGGCGAGAGAAGAGATGTGGCCAAATTAAATGGTCTTTGGCATGTGTATTGATTTTATAGGATTTATTTCAGGGACCTCCGCCCTGCATTATTAACTGAATAGTAGCTGATACTAAAAGAAATATATTTGGATGAAAGGAGGGCATCGGCAGTAATGGAAGGCTCGTATCGAGCGCTCGGTCGGGACAAAAAGTCCCTCCGTGTGTACCCAGCCTAACATTATCTTTCCAAGTTCTATCTATAATAGAAATGACTCCTCATGTAATCGGTATGTAACTGTCTATTGTAGGGATCTCCAACTTGTGTAGTTCTCTATTAAAGGAGAACTAAAACTATACTGCATACTCTGAAAGCAACCCCCCCAATAACACCAATAAAATGTAAATAAGTGCTCCAGTAAATTTGTCTGACACACCTCCTGACTTCAGTCACATGGTACCCTGTCTAATGGACGGTAAGGCTGGGTACACACGACCATTTATCCCGACCGAGCATTAGCTATGAGCGAGTGCTCAGCCGGAGCAAATGTCTGCCGGTCTTGGCAATAGTGGCCGCGGCTGACAGTTCCCTATGGGATAGCACGATTGGCCGTGATTTCCTGATACGTCCGTTCCGGACGAACGTATAACAGACATCGGTCGATTTTTTTTTTGGCCCAATCGACTGATACGCTGAAGTATTGGTCGAATGGGCCGAAAAATCTGCCTGTGTGTACCCAGCCTAACAGGATTGGCCTAGAGACTACTAGTAGGCATGCATTGCTGTAACAAGTTCCTGTGGTAGCTTACTACTTCATGCAACTCAAATATTCTATTGCTGTTTATTGCACACAACATGAGAAAGGACCACGAGAAAGTCTGAAACATGTTGTGTGCAATAAACAGACGGCAATTTCATGTTTACCTATTCTACATTACTTGTATTTTCTGGGGCAGAGCACAGCGGGAACCATGAGGCAGCTATCCAGTGTGGAAGCCCGGCTTTTCAGTTAAAGTGTTTTTTTTCCACTGTACTCAGTGCTTTTCTGACCGGTGAAAAGTAAAATAAGTGCCTATTAAAGGGCATGTCCACCCCCAAAACTATAATCCCCCCAACTACTGGCCCCACCATGTAGTGTAGTTTAATCCTTACCTCACATCCCAACTCCATCTGGTTCTCCTGTAGTCCCCCCCCAAAGTTCCAAAAACTGCCCACCAGGAGGCTAGCATAGCAGAGCCATATAGGACATGCCTGCTACCTGGCCTCCCGGAGATTCCTGCCATGCGTGCTGCAGCCCTTCTCCCCCCTCCTCTCCCTCCCTTCTACTATCCCTCCCCCTAGCATTAAACCCCCTAATACTTCTCCCCCATGTCCCCCAGCCCCAACCGCATGTTTTTTTTTAAAAAAGCTCCCCAAACTCTTACTTACCTCCCCGCTTTCCTCCGCTGCACTGAATGACCGGCACCGCGTCCGTGATTGGCTGCCGCTCAGCCAATCACAGACGGACTGCGGTCCCGCCCCTCTGCTTGCATTCTCGCAAGCAGAGTCCGGCATTGCGGCGGAGGATCGAGGGGAGGTAAGTAAGAGTTTGGGGAGCTTTTTGAAAAAAAAAAACATGCGGTTGGGGCTGGGGGACATGGGGGAGCAGAATATTAAAAATCGATTTTAGGGGTGGACATACCCTTTAATGCTGGAACAGCGCAAACAGAGTTTTGTTGATAAACACAAAATGAATCCTGTATGCATCTCTTGACCTAGATCACTCAAGCATTCCATACACATTGGATGGCTGCACCACTATGTGTCCTCTATCCTGACCCACTCAAAAAGAAAGGGCAAGATGCAGACCCCTTACTCCCAAAGTACCCTTATGAAGCACTCTTATGCTTGTGGCTAGCAATTAAAAAAGGCAGTTAATTAGCACAATTTTAAAATACACAAGTAAATAATACACATTTAATTGAATATATAAATCTATATAATATTCAAACAGGAATATTATATAACCCATATATAAGGATTAAAACATCCCTACACAGCTAACCTTTGCACAAATCTGCAATAATAGACCATAAATATAGACATAGTTTATATCAACAATAGGGGAATAATACCTCAAACAACCAGGCATCCCCGGTCAGAAATAAATAAGAGGATCTATTGCTGGGTAAACAGCCGTGATTAACTATTACTGGCGAAACGCGTGTCAGCCCTGAGACAGGGACACCGAGGAGGATCTTGACCTAATTTCAGGGTGGCTAGGATGGCCGAACTTCGTACCGGCACTGTTATTTGGGGGGTTAAATAATCCTATTAGATTGGATATGTGTATTATTTACTTGTGTGTTTTACAATTGTGCCCATAAACTGCCTTTTTTTAGTTGCTAGCTACAAGTGTAAGTGCTTGATAAGCCTAGGTGGTCTATCGAATGGACAACATGCACAGATCAAATCGAATCACTTATGCCAGCCTTTAGATTCTTTTTTTGCCTTTTAGCAACGTGCATCTTATCCTTTTAATGGATAAAGATATGGTTTTTGTTTTTAAAAAAATATATTCTGCTCTGAAATGAGTTTCTGAAAACAAGGAATGTTGCATGTTACTGGTATTGATACTTTAAGTTGATCCAGGGAAATTTCCGATTGCTACTTGGATTCAGGAAGGATTTTTTTTCCCCTTCATAATTCTGGTGGTGGTTTTTTTTTTTTTTTTGCCATCCTCCGGATCAACAGTTAGGCAGGAAATGTGGGTATTGCTGAGTGGGTTGAACTGGATGGACGTATGTCTTTATTGTCAGGAATCGGCCTCTGTTATGCAGTTTGTAGTTTTGCTTTTATATTTTTTCCCGCTAAGTCCCTTTGTCTTCTCTTCCAGTTCCCATTATGTGACGGGTCTCACACCAAGCACAATGATGACACTGGTGACAATGTGGGCCCCTTGATCATCAAGAAAAAGGAATCCTAAAGAAATACACCGTGCTTCGCAGTTCTTCTGCAAAACCACAATATGAGCTGCTTTTACTACATATAGGAATTCTACCAGTCTGGATATTCTCTATAGGAGTGTTCTTTGTGGATAAAAAAAAATATTCCCCATATGCCCTTCATCTGCCTTAAATGTTGTTGTTTTTTTGTTTTTTTTCTTTCAGCAGTTGGGTGACACTACAGGATATGCAGTATATATGTGTTTATAAGACGGCATGTTGTAACAGAGATAGAAACGGTCAAATAGAACAAAAGATTTCATGGTGAAAATATCATGGTTATTTTCACTTTATTGCCGCTTTATAGGAAAAGGTCTCTAAGGTGCTGGTTTAAAGACGTCCTAATACATGATCAGTATATCCTCCGGTTATAATCAAACTACATATTCAATTTCTTATCATGCAAATCGAAGGGTTGGTCTCTCTGCATTCTCTTTGATATAACCATTTTAAATTCTGCACTGCAAGTCTCAACAATATCAGGAATATTGTAGGTTGTCCATCCCTGGGATTGAACAGGCTTATGACTAGGTCAGGTTCTAGCGCATGCACACAATATAGCTTCTTTTGCTGTTTCTTTTCTGTTATTAGTGGGAGCAGTCTTACTGTAACATCTCATTATTATAACAAACTTGTTTTATTGCAGACTAGGGAGTAATAACTGCAGACAACAGCCCTGTATTTTACTGTATAATTGTGAAAATATAAACTGGAGGGGGGGGGGGGGGAGATCCTTGTGAAAAGTTACATTTATCTCTCAATTACACATGCCAAAATATATTTAGTCTATTTGCTATTTGACCTGTTCTGCCTTTTCAGTGTTTAGTAGATGCAATCCCTTAAGTGTTTAATTTTTACTCGACTTTAGAGGAGAGTGTCGATTGTTGGAGTCTAATGTGCTGAAGGTAACTGTTTTACTAGACAGTTTAATCTTCATGTGTAGAGTTCAAATGAATATTGAGAAAACTGGATTTTCAGAGACCCTAATAACCTGTGTATTCGCTTCCATTGATTAAATGCAGATTTTCAATTGATGACACTGGAATGTAAATGAGAATAACTGGCAAATAAATTATTTACGTTATTTAAAGAGTACATGATTTATTTATTTTTTTTTAAATATTACTTGTGTTGCACAATCCTTCAAGGGCAAGTCCAGCTCTCAAATGAAAAATTATATACAGGTAAATCAACCCCCAAAACTAGAAAGGTGAAAGGTATAACTAACATGAAATCCTGCACAATGTCCTGTTCTCCCTGTTGCTGCTTCCTGGTTCTTCCAGTTAACAACTGCTAGTTATGGAATTAACAGTTGACATCACAACCAATGATAATGCTAATCCCCCTAGCTGTCTCTTCTGAGCATGCTCAACCTTATAACCAGCTCACTAAATTGCTGAGGGAGGCATGAACAAATATAGCAGTTAACACACGCTACCCACTTTTTTTTTCATGAGGCATCTAGGAGTATAGCACATAGGACAAGGTAGGATATAACCTTTTTTAAAGAGGCCATTCTTTCTAAAGGGGTTTTTCTATGAGGATACAGTGAAAGAGAGTGTCGGGAGTGTCAGAGGTACATCGGAGTGTGAACATGGGTAAGTTCTTTGTTTGCTCCTGGCTGTTAAATTGAAGGACGGGAGGTAAGACGTAATTAAACTGACAAAAGATAAGCATACATTTTTAGTGGCAATACCATTTAACTGCCTGCTTGTTCATTTGGGGTCGTGGTGTCAGTTCAGTGTGTGTACAAGGTGTAAAATGTAGCAGTGTTTGAAACTTCGCATTCCAGATACCCGAGGTGGAAAGTCACCTGAACCTTATTCATGTTTTGGTTAGTCAACAAAACCTTGAATGTCAAGTTGATTAGTTACAATCTATTAATAGCTGTAGCACTCATGGCAGGGAGATCTGGTTTTTCCTGGTGAAACTGTATACTAATCTGGCATATAAGAACAGTTCAGTCAGTGTAGGGCAAGGATGTCCAACCTGTGAACCAATATATGTTTCAAATGTACAACATCCAGCATTCCCTGGCTGCCTTTTGCTGTTGCAGGGTGCGTGTAATGGAATGCTGGCATGTAAAACAACATGATGCCAGCCATACATTATTACAATATGTTCTTTTTTTGTATAGAAATAGATTAAATAGGACACAATAGAAATATATCCTCTATATCTCACGTATATTTGCAAAGACTCGGATCATTGCAGGAAAACAAAAGCCTCCATGTACACTAAAATAAACATTTACATAATACTTTGCATCCAATGCTACATGCTCGTTTTCTTCACTTGTGCCTGACACTATGATGCCTTATAAATGGCTCGGTATCTTAAAATCCACACTATGTGATCATTGATCAAGCTAAGAATCCAACTACCAATACTGTATATTTCAATTTAAAAAAAGATGCCCAACAGGCTGAATGCATAAAAACACCCACATTACTACACTATTTCAATTAAGTAATATTTGGCATAAAAATAGATATTAACTACAACTGCAGTCAAGAAGGTTGAAGAAATAAAATCATTTTATGGTAACCTGCAAAAAGTTAAGAAATTAAAAATCATTAAAAACATTTCACTGGGAAGTGGGAGATACTATCGCCAATATCCACAGGTAAATATATACATGCTTACAGCATCCCCCAGGGCTTCCTGCCATCTTGACTAACATAGTGCCCACTTAAAGGGTATGTCCATCAAAAAATTAACTTTCTAACTGATTTACTGAAGAACAGGAGATACATGCACTATTTCTTATCTCCCTTTCTTCAGTGAATCTTGCAGGAGAACTTACCGGGATTGTTCCAGCGCTGAAGGACATACCCTTTAAAGGGGCTCCCACCTAAAAAGGGCATGTCCAGTCACAAAACAAACTTTTTACCTATATGTTTAAATCCCCCAAACCCCACATCCATTTTACTTCCCTTCCCCAAAGATGCCTCTGGAGATACCTAATAAGCCTACTTCTACCTCCCTGGTTGGTCCAACTGTGCCTTAGCTGATACCCTTTGTGACCCAAGCCTTATTTTTTCATGTCCCTAAAATTAGGAGATAGACATGTGTGCATATGGCAGTGAGAGGTAACCTGACAGCCTTTGCACAAGCAGAAATGGGGCTTGTATTATAGATATTGCTATATCTATAATATGTATAGATATTGCTATATCTATACACCCCCTATATCTATCTATATATATCCCCGCTCTATGAAACCCATCTCTGTCCATATATCCTCTACCTATCTATCCCCATCTCTATCTATCCCCATCTCTATCTATATATCCCATCTCTATCTATATATGCCACATTTGTCTATATATCCCCATCTCTATCTATATATCCCATCTCTATATATATATCCCCCATCTGTCTATATATCCCCATCTCTATCTATATATGCCATCTCTATATATTCCATCTCTATCTATCCCATCTCTATCTATATATCCCCCATCTGTCTATATATCCCATCTCTATCTGTATATACCATCTCTATCTATCCCATCTCTATCTATATATCCCCCATCTCTATCTATATATCCCCCATCTGTCTATATATCCCATCTCTCTCTATCTGTATATACCATCTCTATCTATCCCATCTCTATCTATCCCATCTCTATCTATATATCCCCCATCTCTATCTATATATCCCCCATCTCTATCTATATATCCCCCATCTCTATCTATATATCCCATCTCTATCTATATATCCCCATCTCTATCTATTATCTCATCTCTATCTATATATCCCATCTCTATCTATATATCCCCCCATCTATATATATATATCCATCTCTATCCAGGGGAGGACTGGGACCTTTTGGCCTGGGGGCAAATACAACCAAGTGGCCCTTTCACTAGATCGCAAAATGTTTATTCACGCCGACTTTGCTATGATCATCCTTTCTTTAGTTATGTCCAGGGGCGTATCTAGGGTCTGAGAGATATGGGGCACTTTCGGGCACTCCATGTGGCCGCGCGAATTTTTTAGGCCACGCCCCTTTCTCTCCGCCCCAATTAAGCCACACCCACTATGTACTTGTAGAGATTACCAAAAAGATACAGACAGATAGACAACCACAAACATACACAGCCCGATAGTGATAAACAGACAGAAAGACAGTGAATAGACAGACAGAGATAGAGATCAGAGAGTTGGACAGAGAGACACAAATTAATGACACAAGCACAGTAAACTGGCAATTTCATTATATACTGGTACAATTTGGTCATTTTAAACTTACCTGTTGTGTTCAGTTGTAGTCAATGCTTGCCCACACCTTTGGCCAGGGAGATCTTCTTGTACCTTCTTCATGGATCTCTGCCCCTATCTATCTCTGTCTGTCCCTCTCTCTCTCTTTATATCTATCTCTCCCTCTCTCTCTCTCTGTATATCTATCTCTATCTGTCCCTCTCTCTCTCTGTATATCTGTCTATCTGCCCCTTGTTTATCTATTTAACTATGTCTATCTGCTTCTTGTCTATCTCTCTGTCTCTTATCTATCTATCTATCAACTGCTATCTATCTATCTATCTATCTATCTAACTGCTATCTATCTATCTAACTGCTATCTATCTATCTAAACTGCTATCTATCTATCTAACTAACTCTGCTATCTATCTATCTATCTATTTATCTATCTATCTATCTAACTGCATCATAGCAGTTATATGATAGATAGATAGATAGATAGAAGCAGATAGATAGATAGATAGATAGCACTGCTACCTATCTATCTATCTATCTATCTATCTATCTACCTAACTGCTATCTATCTATCTATCTATCATCTATCTATCTATCTATCTCTCTAACTGCTATCTCTAGCTATCTATCTATCTTCTCTCTAACTGCTATCTATCTATCTATCTAACTGCTATCTATCTATCTATCTACTCTCTATCTATCTATCTTCTATCTCTCTAACTCTATCTATCTACTATCTCTCTAACTGCTATCTATCTATCTCTCTAACTGATATCTATCTCTCTATCTATCTAACTGCTATCTATCTATCTAACTCTATTATAGCAGTAGATAGATAGATCAGTTAGTTAGATAGATAGATAGATAGATAGATAGATAGGTAGCAGTGCTATCTATCTATCTATCTATCTATCTGCTATCTATCTATCTATCTATCATCTAACTGCTATGATAGCAGTTAGATAGATAGATAGATAAATAGATAGAAGATAGCAGTTATTAGATCAGATAGATAGATAGCATGTTATTTAGATAGATAGATAGATTCAGTTAATAGATAGATAGATAGCATAGATAGATAGATAGATGCATTTAATAGATATAGATAGATAGATAGATAGATGATAGCATAGATAGAGTAGATAGATAGATAGAAATAGCATAAGACAGACAGATAGATAATAAGTAGATAGATAGCAGTTAATGATAGATCAGTTAGATGATGATAGCAGTTAGATAGATATAGATAGCATTAGATGATAGATAGCATTAGATAGATAGATAGATAGCAGTTAGATAGATAGTAATAGATAGCAGTTAGATAGACATAGATAGATATAGATAGATAGATAGATAGATAGCAGTTAGATAGATAGATAGTCAGTTAGATAGATATAGATAGTCAGTTAGATAGATAGATAGCATTTAGTAGATAGATAATAGCAGTTAGATAGATATATAGCAGTTAATAGATAGATAGATAGCAGTTAGATAGATAGACCAGTTATAGATAGAGTTAGATAGATAGATAGATAGATTAATAGATAATATATAGATAGCAGTGCTATCTATCTATCTAACTGCTATCTATCTATCTATCTAACGTCTATCTATCTATCTAGCAAACTGCTATCTATCTATCTAACTGCTATCTATCTATCTATCTATCTGCTATCTATCTATCTATCTTAACTGCTAGGATAGCAGTTAGATAGATAGATAGATAAATAGATAGATGATAGCAGTAGTAGTAGATAGTAGATAGATAGATAGATAGATCAGTTAGATAGATAGATTAGATAGATAGATGATAGCTTAGATAGATAGCTAGATAGATAGATAGCGTTGAGAATAGATAGATATATAGCATTTGATAGATAGATAGCATTAGATAGATAGATAGCAGTTAGATAGATAGAATAGATAGCATTTAGATAGATAGATAGCAGTTAGATATATAGATAGATAGCAGTTAGATAGATAGATAGCAGTTAGATAGATAGATGTTAGATAGATAGATAGCAGTGCTATCTATCTATCTATCCATCTATCTAACTGCTATCTATCTATCTATCTAACTTCTATCTATCTATCTAGCTAACTGCTATCTATCTATATAGCTAACTGCTACTATCTATCTATCTATCTATCTAACTGCTATCTATCTATCTACCTAACTGCTATCTATCTATCTATCTATCTACTGCTATCTATCTATCTATCAACTGCTATCTATCTATCTAACTGCTATCTATCTATCTACCTATCTATCTACTCCTATCTATCTATCTATCTATCTATCTAAACTGCTATCTATCTATCTAACTGCTATCATCTATCTATCTAACTGCTATCTATCTACTGCTCTATCTATCTATCTAGATATCTAGATCTAGAGGTTCGCGCAGCTGGGAACTCCGAAGTTCGGCGGCACTTGCAATGGGGCACAGGCGGCGAAAACATTCGGGGCACTTTGCCAAACATCCGGGGCACGTGCCCCGATGTTTTAAACGTAGATACGCCACTGGTTATGTCCATTTTTAAGACTACTATTCTTATTTTACATGGTTGCCTGCAACATTTTCAAGTGTATGATGTGGTTAAGATAACAGACTAAAGCATTCTAAAAACGGACAATTTTACCACTGATGCACAAGGCTGTTTTAGCTGATAATCACACGTGTGTATGCATTCGGTCTGGTGGATCAACGTACAACACCGACCAAATGCATACACATGTGCGATTATTGGCACTCGTTTGTCAGTGGTAAAACTACGTGTGTACGAGGGATAACACTGGAGGGTTGATAACACTGGCTAAATCTGGAGGGCTGATAACACTGGCTAATGATCTGAAGGGATTACAACACTGTAATTATCTAGAGGGCTGACAACACTGGCTAAGGTTCTGAAGGGCTGACGTACACTGGCTAATGAACTGGAGGGCTGACTAACACTGGCTAATGAACTGGAGGGCTGACTAACACTGGCTAATGATCTGGAGGGCTGATAACATGGCTATTATCTGGAGGGCTTACAACTGGGTAATGATCTGGAGGGCTACTAACACGGCTAATGATCTGAGGGCTGATAACGTGGCTAATATCTGGAGGCTTACAACACTGGGTAATGACTGGAGGGCTGATAAAAGGCTTAGGATCTTTAGAGTACTACACTGGCTAATATCTGGAAGGTGCATAACTCTGGCTAATGAACTGGAAGGCTGACTAACACTGGCTAATAAACTGGAGGACTGACTAATATAAATGTGATTATATACCTGAGACCCCCATATATTACCTGTCTCTTAGCTTCCTTCAATGTGCTGCCAAACTGTCAGAATATCTGCTACACTTTACAGTGCTGTGCGGCTTCAGACAGTCTGGGCAGGAGTTTAAATGGAGTCAAGAGCAGAACATGTATGTAGTTTTATAGATAAAAACATGCTACCCCCCTCCCATCACCTTTTAACATGTTAGCCAAGGCAGTTAAGCTTTGAACTAAAGGTGGCCATACATCTATGAGATTTTACTTACCCGACCGAGCGCTCACGCGATGTTCATCGATGCTGCCGGAACCGCTTCTCCCATCGTATATTTGACCGACATGCGATCGCAAAATCCCATTCATTTTGCGATCGCATGTCGGTCGACCAGCTCGGTCGAGTAAGTAAAATCTCATAGATGTATGGCCACCTTAAGACAGTGTCTCTAAACCTCATTACTGATCTCCCTTCTTATAAATCATTTTAGTTTAGATGTGGTGCATGTCAGCTCCCAGTGTCAGTAAAGGAAAGGCATTCAGCAGCAGAGGAGTCTTCTGTTCCTTGCCCATGTTAGAGCTATAGGCGCGCGCTGCGCCGTTTATTTTAGCTAATGTGCTAAAAGCTTCTGTGGCAGCCCAAATTTTTTTTATTGGAGACCAGCCCTGGGGGCATTTGTCCTTCAGCCTATTGGCCAGTCCTCCTCCGTTTTATCTATATATCCCCATCTCTATCTATCCAATCTCTATATATATATCCCATCTCTATCATCCCATCTCTATCATATATCCCCCATCTGTCTATATATCCCATCTCTATCTATATACCCCATCTTTATCTATATCAACCATCTCTATCTATATTCCCCATCTCTATCTATATATCCCCATCTCTATCTATATATCCCCATTCTTTCTATCCCATTTCTATCTATATATCCCCATCTCTATCTATATATCCCCATCTCTTACTATCACATTTCTATCTATATATCCCCATCTTTCTATATATCCCATCTCTATCTATATATCCCCCATCTCTATCTATCCCATCTCTATCTATATATCCCCCATCTGTCTATATATACCATCTCTATCTACATATCCCATCCTATCTATATATCCCCATCTGTCTATATATCCCATCTCTATCTATATATCCCATCTCTATCTATAATATCCCCATCTCTATCTATCCCATTTCTATCTATATATCCCATCTATCTATATATCCCATCTCTATCTATATATCTCCCTCTTATCTATCCCATTTTTATCTATATATCCCATCTCTATATATCCCCATCTATCTATATATCCCATCTCTATCTATCCCATCTCTATATATATCCCCCCATCTGTCTATCTATCCCATCTCTATCTATATATCCCCCATCTGTCTATATATCCTATCTCTATCTATATACCCCATCTTTATCTATATACACCATCTCTATCTATATATCCCCATCTCTATCTATATATCCCATCTCTATCTATATATCCCCATCTCTTTCTATCCCATTTCTATCTATATACTCCCCATCTCTATCTATATATCCCATCTCTATCTATATATCCCCATCTCTTTCTATCACTTTCTATCTATATATCCCCATCTGTCTATATATCCCATCTCTATCTATATATCCCCATCTCTACTATCCCATCTCTATCTATATACCCCCCATCTGGTCTATATATACCATCTCTATCTATATATCCCCTCTCTATCTATCCCATCTCTATCTATATACCCATCTGTCTATTATCCCATCTCTATCTATATATCCCCATCTCTATCTATCCCATTTCTATCTATATATCCCCATCTATCTTATATCTCATCTCTATACTATATCTCCCATCTCTATCTATCCCATCTCTATATATATCCCCCATCTCTTCTTCCCTCTCTATCTATATATCCCCATCTCTATCTATCCCATCTCTATCTATATATCCCATCTCTATCTATATATCCCATCTCTATCTATATATCCCCATCTCTATCTAGCCCATCTCTATCTATATATCCCATCTCTATATATCCCATTTCTATCTATATATCCCATCCTATCTAATACCCCATCTCTATCTATATATCCCCCATCTGTCTATATATCCCATCTCTATCAATCTATCCCCCATCTGTCTATATATCCCATCTCTATCTATACATCCCATCTCTATCTATATATCCCCCATCTGTCTATATATCCCATCTCTATCTAGATATCCCATCTCTATCTATTACCCCATCTTTATCTATATACCCCATCTCTATCTATATATCCCCATCTCTATCTATATATCCCATCTCTATCTATATATCCCCATCTCTATCTATATATCCCCATCTCTATATATCCCATCTCTATCTATATATCCCCCATCTGTCTATATATCCCATCTCTATCTATCCCATCTCTATCTATATATCCCCCATCTCTATCTATATATCCCATCTCTATCTATATATCCCCCCATCTGTCTATATATCCCATCTCTATCTATAAACCCCATCTTTATCTATATACACCATCTTTATCTATATATCCCCATATCTATCTTTATATCCCATCCTATCTATATATCCCATCTCTATCTATCTATCCCATATCTATCTATAAATCCCCATCTCTATCTATCTATCCCATCTCTATCTATATACCCTCATCCTATCTTTATATCCCATCTCCTATCTATCTATCCCATCTCTATCTATATATCCCCATCTCTATCTATATATCCATCTCTATCTATATATCCCCATCTGTCTATATCTCCCATCTTTATTCTATTACACCACTCTATTCTATATCCCCCAATCCCCATCTCTAACTTATATCCCCATCCTGTCTATATATATCCCACATCTTCTATATTCCACTCTATCTTAAACCCCACTTTTATCTATATACACCATCTCTATATATCCCATCTCTATATCCCATCTTTATCTATATATCTAATCAATCTCTATAATCCTCCCCATCTTTATCTACATATCCAATCAATCTCTATCTATATATCCCTCTCTATCTATATATTTCCCATCTCATACTATATATCCCCATCTTATCTTTTTGGTCTCCCAATTCTCTGCGTCACCATTCACTTTTCTCCTTTTAAAGCGGAAGCGGAAGCCGTTCTAGTCCCCCGCCTCCCAACGCTTAGCTCCGCCCAGAGTGAGTCAGGCGAGGGATCTGCTTTCCGGCCCCGCTCTGTGTAGCTGAAGCGTGACTCGGCGAGAAGCCGTTCCTCGTAATCCCCTGTGTCCTGATCTCCCCTCGCCGCTCCCAACCCAAACCTTCTGTGGAGCCCGTCCATCCCCTTCTCCATGGCCCTGAAGAGAATACGAAGGTAAATGAAGGCGGTCGGGGAGAACAAGGGACTAGGGGATGTTCGGTTTCTACCCGATTTCCTGGCCAGGTTCCCCGTGATCTCGGTCTCTTTATCCCCCTTAGTACCGAGAGGAGGTAGAGGGTTGTTTGGCCTTGTTCACGGTCAATCGTCCTTAGCTGAACATGGGCGGTAACATGTGACAGGATCCAACCCAGACAATCCCATCACCCCTGCCTCAGACTTGATATAACGGGTCTGACCGGAGTTGCCCTTTAGACAAACTATAATGGGATCATTTAATTTTCTATTGCCCTATAGTTTTAGTCTATGTATACAATAATAATTAGCCTTATCTACTTAATTAAGCTGTAATTAACCTCCTCTTAACCCACTCTTTTTTTTCAGACCTGACTTTTTTTAAACTGAGCATGCTCAGTAATCACTCATCTAGCACTTTGTGAGGGTGTTCCCCCTCCCCAGCTGTCACCCATCCAGTTAGTTAAGGTGGCCATATACCTGTGATTTCCATTGCAATGTGCTGACAAATCACATTGGTATCTGTCGGCACATTGCGAATGGAACACATAGGTCCGTCCTATCCCCATACGCGGTATGGGGGTCGTACGGCCATACACCCCCAATCTGTATCTGCTCCCTCTATTAAAAGTAAAGGGAGCTTGTTGCCAACCGTCAAAATTTTTTCCGTCTTTCCTAGTTGATCGGAGTGCTGACTACAGTCGTTCGTCGGCACTTAGATCAGTCAGGAATATACACTACGCATGAGCGATAATAGGTAAATCACGTTTGGAACAACAGGATTTACCTATATCGCGTTCGTGTATGGCCACCTTTAACACCCTTCCAGTAATGCAAAATCCATTACTTGCACACAGCAGAAGTGTATAATAAGGCCACTTAATTGACAGCTGAGCATCTTATCTCAAATTAAGATATCTAAAGCTAGGTACACACAATACAATAATTCTGCCCAATACAAAATATTCTGCCCAATATTCCCCCATTGGACAAAGCATATTGGACGGTCGGAAAACCTGACCGAACCTCTGTTCCCTCTATGGACCGCAGGATCAGTCCGCAGTAAACAGTCGACATGGCTGCTTTTGCGTCGGTCAGGAGGAAAAATAGAAACGTTGTGTACCTGCTTAAAGAAATAGTGACAGATCAACAAAATAATGGTACAGTGATAGTTGGGAAGAATTATAGTTTTACAGTATGAGCAATTTAAAAAAAAAGTATATATATATTTTTTTTAGTGTACATACCCTTAACATGCCATGACAATAAAAGGGCAACTCTGGTTTCCTTTACTGTTGATCCCTTTGGGTAACATGTCACACACATTCCACAACTATGGTAAAATATGTTTATTTATTCTTCACAAAGTATCTCGAGTGAAAGCAGTACATTTTTTATGTTCTTGCCCCAGTTCTCATTTCTATATGTGGGGGAGACCTGGTCAGTGAGAGGGGCTGCCACATTTGTCCTCCCTGTGCTAAGTAAATGCACAACAAAATGGTTGTGGAAACGTTAACGTTTATCTTGTTAGCATCAACATACACTGCAATTTGCCCTTGTTGGTCCTTATTTTTATTTGAACTCCCTCTGCTAAGGCTGTGACCTATATTTTATCCAGTAGTTTCTGGGCTATTTGTCATGGAAAATGTTTTGGGCCAGTTAACCCACCCAATCCTATTTATTTCTTTTATAGTCTTGTTACCTGAAACAATCAGCAGACACATGACTATTTACAAGTAGTCATTTCCTTGTTACAGTTCACTCCTGACACAAAGCATATATTTGTTCTACAAAACACTGTTTGTTGCTTTCATTTGGCCCATCAACCTTTGCCTTTTCGCTAATGGATTTAATGGTGAATTTATCCACTGTCGCAGTGTTAGGGGCATTGTATGCTTTGACCCAATGAAGTTTTGGTGTTCTTTTGATTTTTTCCAGTGATATCATAAGCTAATGCTGAGGTGCAACTTCTAGGAGAGCAGCCCCTGCAACTGCAGTGGGCCTCCAAATTCAGATACAGCCTCTCTGGCACAACTGTAGATAAAGAAGCATTATAGTTATGCTGGGGTGTTGGTTATATCTAGTTATGTTATTGGTGGTTTAGCCCTCCTGGCCAAACCACCTTCTGATGCCTTTAACAGTGTTCTAGATCTAGACCACACATTTATGGTGGTGCTCTTACTTCTTCTTTTAAATTTTTCCTACTGTGTTTCTCACTAAAGAGAATTTAAATGTAAAAACAAATCTTCCCCTAAAACACTATGCTTGACTATCTGTCATCTATCGATTTATTTAGCCTAGTATTGTCTATCCTCTTCTTATTGTCTTGCTTATCCAAGCAGATCTTAATGGGGAAGAACAATGATCCTCTGCAGCTGACTTCCAGCTTTCCTGTAATGGTTTTCTATTCTTTGTGGCATTAAAGTCATCCCGTGGGGGCTACCCACCTTTTTAATAAAAGCTTTGCTGCAACAAGGCAACCTTTAACCTCATAGCTGACCATTCTAGTGCTTGTGTGTGGTTCTTGTGATTTTTCTTAGATAGATGTTAGTGATGAAGTCATAATCCTAGTCATATGATATTACTTAAGTCACATTTTCTCATTGTCAACAAGAAACATTATATTGTACATATATGTGGGTAAACTTGGTGTTTATTTCTTAAAATATTCATTTTAAGACATATTAAGACAATTTGTTAATGTTTTTATGATGTCATGTCGAGTTATAAAACCTGTATGTTTTAAAATCTGTGCAAGGAGAATTTTCCAAAGTACGGTTAGAATTCCCTTCAGCTTGGTTGACCACTGTTGGTTTGAAAATGACTCTTTGGTCAATACCGTTATAGAGGGATTTCTGTCAAGCTTTATGGAAATTTTACCCAAAAATGAAACTTGGGTCTTTAGTTCTATAATTGGCATTTAATTAGTTACAAATTAGCTGCTCCAACGAACGGTCTACCTGTCCAAGAGAGGGGCGATGTTTTATTAGTATGTAGACCCTTGTCTAGACCTAGTCCGAGCACACCCAGATTTAGAGAGTTTGGTATGTTGCACTTAACTGTGAAGGATTGAAACTTAAGATTGTGACTGCTGCATTTCTTCTAACTAAAACCAGACATTAAAGATATTTTATATCTGTTGTATTCAATTAGATCAACTGGACTTGAAGTTTAGAGTCTTTGGACGTTTCGCTAGTCATCGGACTGGCTTTCTCAATTCAGAATGACTTGTACAAGAATCTGTGGCATTATGTACCCTGGAAAATCCCAATTAGCATATCACAGCCAAGTGGTTATGGGCGTGATTGGATAGTGGCTAGAGGTGTTATAGGAACGCCCGGGTAAGGTGTCAAAAAGCATTGTACATGGCAGACAGTTGGTGTTGACACCCCCCACCTCTATTTAGGCTTGGTTTCTTATATTCACATAAATGGCCTCCTTAACACCTCTTGAACCAGTCATGTTCTTTTGCCAATATGTTAACATTCACAATCTTCAAAGGTATGTCCTTTATCTTAAGATGCAGGTACACACGGCTGAGTCCTGACCTGAGGAATGTGGCTCTTCTGTGCTGGGCCATAACGTGGATGCAGTTGCTGTTTGGTCTCCCTCCCCACATACAAATCAGAGCACTCTTCACTGCACTGCGTATATGATGTTGCTTTTCTTGTTTTTGGTATTGGGTCTTTTCGGATGGTACCAATTGCTGCCCAGTGTGTTGTTCGGTTAAAGCAGACGGGATACGGTGTTTTTTGAAAATTCGTCTTCATTTCTTGGAGACCCCTGCTACATATGGGATGACCATTTCTTTCTCCTGTCTTGCTTTTCCCCTTCACTGTTGGTGTTCTTTTCTTTCTTCTTCCTTCTTTGACAAAGGCCCAGTCTGGATATCCACAAGTTTTAGGGGCTCCTCTGAGATGTTCATTTCTATGTCTAAAGAAAATAGTTCACTGAGAAGTGATTTATTCTTTTACTTCATTATTGAAGAATTGGAGTAAAGGAGCTATGCCTTACCTCCCTTCAAATAATCTTACAGGAGCCGGGAACAAAGCTTTAGAACTTAACCTTGTTCTCTGACAATTACCTAACAATTTCCGTCTGTTCCTGGTTTTCACTTAACTATAGTGGCGCATTATATGGGGAATAATGGTGAGCAAAGCAACCCCCACCCCCACCCCAATCCATTTTTTTGCAATGCTTAAATTTCTTCCCAGCTCTTCTGAGGCTGAATATCTTACCTTTAACTTCTTCATCCCCTCACTGATTTATGATGGCCTCCTTTGTGGTTTGTGATCCTTTATAATTCGTTCGGCTATGATTGATGGCAGAGAAAGGCAATTACCAAGTATGTTGAAGGTAAGAACTGGATTAGGAGCACTGAGAAGAAAGGTAAGTATTGTGAAAATGGGGGTTGATTACAAAAGTTTTGTGCGAGGGGTGACATCAGGCACATGTGGCATTACCTTACCATTAAAGGGCATGTCCACCCCCAAAACTATAATCCCCCAACTACTACTGGCCCATCATGTAGTGTAGTTTAATCCTTACCTCACATCCCAGCTCCATATGTTTCTCCTGTAGTCCCCCCCCCCCCCCAAAGTCCCAAAACTGCCCACCAGGAGGATAGCAGGTCCATATAGGACTCTGCCTCCTACCTGGCCTCCGGAGAAGTTTGGCATGCGTACTGCAGCCCTTCTCCCCATCCCTCTCCCTCCTCTCAGGATTCCCTCCCCCTATGTTAAAACCCTTAATATATAGTATGCCCCTGTCCCCCCAGCCCCAACCGCTATATTTATATGTTTAAATCTCCCCAAACTTTACTTACCTCTCCTCTTTCCCCGCCGAAATGAGCTCACCGGCAGCCACGTCGTGTTGGCTGCCGCTCAGCCAATCACAGACGCGACTGCCGGTCCCGCCCCTCTGCTTGCATTTTCTCGCAAGCAGAGGGCCGCACGCGGCGGAGGGAAGAGGGGCGGTAAGTAGCGTTTGGGGAGCATTCTAAACATATAAATATTGGCGGTTGGGGCTGGGCTGGCATGGGGAATCATATATTAAAAAATTATTTTTAGGGTGGACATACCCTTTAAAGTTATAAGGAAAACAGAAGGTTTAGTGTTAAGCTGCCAAAGCTACATTCTCCTACCTCTTGGAAAAAGTCCCGCAGTCAGAAGGACTTTTACCACTACAAGCTCCATGTCTTAATTCAGTTCTTTCAGCAGCAAAACACTCCTACTTCAGCACACTAATAACAATAACAAAAATTACCATCTATTTTTGCTAGTTAACACTCTTGCATCCCTCGTCACACTCCATTAATCTCTAACTAATCTTTTCTCTTTTGCTAAATACTTCCTTTCAAGTTCTGCTTGTGTGGGGTCCCACAGGGCTCGTTTTTAGGACCCTTGCTGTTCTCCCTGTACACTATCTTGGAGAAATAATCCCTTCTTTTGGCTTTAAGTGTCACCTATACATGGATGATCTCCGATTTACTTGTCCACCCCCACATTAAACCCCTGAAGTTCAATCCCAAATCTTTAAATGTCTGCTCTCTCTTTCCTCCTGGATGCGCACACCGCTGTCTAAACTTAATCTAAAGCTGAATTAATAATTTTCCCCCCTATAAACGGACCTAATTTACCGTTCTCCATCTCTATTGACAATAAATTTATTAACCCCCAGTTGAATCTGTATGCTGCCTTGGGGTAACTTGGACTACTCTCTTTCCATCATCACATTAACAATGTCACTAGGACATGCCATTTTCTCCATCGCAATATTGTGAAGATCCGCTTTCCTCTTTTGCTCCCTTCTAAAATGCTCGTGCATGCCCTTATAACTCTCCTTCTTGACTACTGTAACATTCGGCTACTTGGACTCCTGGCCTTTCATCTTCTCCTCTGCAGCCTATCTTAAACTCGGCAACTGGGTCATCTCGCACTCCTCCAAAGAGAAAGCGCAACCCCTTATTCCATAGAGTGGCTTCCCATCAAACAAAGAAACCTATTCAATACTCTTCTCACCTTTAAATCACTTCACTCTACTGCACCTCTCTACTTATCTACTCTCCAGGTCCATTATGTTCCAGACATGCCCTGCGCTACTCACAAGGCATCTTCTCTACAAACCCCTACGAACACAGCATCTTCCCTGTCTTAAATAATTCTCTCTTGCTGCTCCCTACCTTTGGACTCTCTCCTCCCTATCTTCCTTCACCAGGTGACATCCTTTAGCTCTTTAAATCTAAACTGTTATCCTACATTTCTGAAACCAGCACTAATGATGATGTTAGTTGTCTGAGCACTTTATCCCTCCCCCCAATCAACCCCCACTTTATTTGTATGTTTGTTGTCCTTCCCGCTTCGATCATAAGCTCTTCAGGCCAGGGATATATATATATAATATATAAAACCAACCGCACACAGGTCTTAACTACAGATTCCTTATTAGCAAAACCATATTTCTATGTGGACTATTTACATAAAAGACATGAAAAAACCTGGAAAAACAGACATGTTTTAGATACATCACCTAAGAAAATGGAAGAGACGTCGTCTTTATTTAATCCCTGGGGGCACAAACTATTAATATTGGTGTACCCACCAGACCTCCCTTTTTTTTCAATTTTAGACCACGATCTCCTCCCCCCTACTGGACTGTACACTCTCTCCAGTACCCTGATTTTAACTCATTGTCGCTATGTCCCATCTCCACAAAGTGTTTAGGGACAGGCAACCTCACATCTTTCTTTTCTTATACTGGAGCTGTGTTGGGAGATCCTAGATTTAATCATCTGGGTGGTCTCCCCAACGTAAATATCAATCCACCGGGCACCACACACAACATATACACAAACGTGGATTCACATGTGCACAATTCCCGTGTCCTTATTCTTTCTTAGTACCTGGATGTGTAAATGTAGGGCCCTTATCTCCAAACCTACACTGAGTACAGTGCAGACAGGGGTACATTCCGGGCTTATGTTTACCAAGGAGGTAGCCCCCATCCGCACCATCCCGTCTGTACATGGTCTACTAACCAGGCGTGGCCTATCGTGTAACCCTTGCGGTAATTTATCAGAGGTGGTGCCTTAAATTCTTCATCTCGGGGTAGGAGCGTGTAAAGTATGCCAGTTCTTACAGATAGCCTCCTCTATCAGGTTACTTCCTACCGAGAAGTCCATATAAGGGGTATACGTTTGGTAAGTGTATTGCCTTTCTTCTTTGTTTTACACTGGCCTTCATTAGGGATATCACTAGTAGTCGCCTGGGGTATTGACGTTTAGCGAGTTTGTCATACATCTGCTGTGTCTGCCCTCTCGCGTACAACAGGGCTACTTACAATCCTGTTCAACTCTTTTAAACTGACTGATCGGGATTGATTTCCTGACATGGGAAGGATGGAAACTTCCATACGACAGGATCTGATTCCGATCAGTAGGCTTGCTATACAATTCCGTACTAGTGCCATGTCTTCCTTCAAAGCCATCCAGAACAAATCTCCGTGAAACTAGACTGCATAGAGAAATTGATCTCAGGGTGTAGCTTGTTCACCTGTTCATGAAAATGTATAGGGATCCAATGTCGCCCCCCCCAAGAGAAGCATCATCTATGTATCTCCACCAGGCTAAACAGTGCCTGGTGAAGGATGGAAAACATAGATAAGTCCTCCTCAAGCCAAGCCATAAGGCATTGGCGTATGACGGAGCGGCATTAGATCCCATCGCCGTGCCTCTCATTGTATGTAAAGGAATCATCAACTTAAAGTATGATCTGGGTAAAATCAAATTCAAACATTCAGTGAAAACTTGACCTGGCATTCACTGTACCCTCCCCACCCCCACTGAGAAGGCGGCTGCAGGCAGCAACCCCATCCCTGTGTGGTATGGAGTGTACAGTGATGACACGTCCATGGTAGCCATAATGATCTCCCCCGTGGTCTAAAATTGAAAAAAAGGGAGGTCTGTGGGGTACACCAATTAATAGTTTGTGCCCCCGGGGATTAATAAAGACTACGATCTCTTCCTTTTCTTAGTGATGTATCTAAACCATGTCTGTTTTTCCATGTTTTTTTCCATGTCTTTTCATGTAAATAGTCCACATAGAATAATATGGTTTTTGTTCTCTGATGTTCTTTGAGCATTGGTTAAGTGGTAAGGGTTAACTAGATAGGGGTGTGATTGACACGGCTGTGAAGTCAGTTCCTGTGGGGAGGGGTATAAAGGTTGTGTACTATGTAGCATTATGTGAATATGTGTACCTGAGGAGGGGAGTGCGATCCCCGAAACGTAGTGCATTTGCATATGTGCTAATAAAGAATCTGTAGTTTAAGACCTGTGTGCGGTGTTTTGCTGGTTGTTACATATATGAAGGAGTTTTGAGACATACTTCCATAACACCAGCACCAGGCAGGAACGACTTAAGAGGTGTGGCGGTGGATCCTACTGATTGATATATATATATATATATATATATATATATATATATGTATATTATATTTCCCTTAACCTTTGAAACTTTGTTCTTCAATGTTTCTGTATAATGGCTTGCCCTTATCCCATGTTGTATTACTCTTTAATTTGTAATGTACAGCGCTGTGCCATGGCATAGAAGACACAGTCCATCGGGACCTGGCAGACTACGCGGCGGAGGAGCGAGCGATCGGTAGTGTCTTACCTTCTCTCCTGGCTCAGGTGACTGTCAGTGCTACCATATTGCTTAATTTCATTGGATACCCCGCTAGTGTGTGCTAGTGGGCTACACTCGGCTGTAACCATCTTCTGCAGTTGCATAACGCTATATATTATTGTATCCTTTTTTGTGTATATATATTAATTAACCTTGCCCTTAATGCATGTTCACCTACCCAACATAACTTGTCTATTACAATTGCAGGCTTGTAATACTAATTGGTTTTCCAGGACGTCGCAGAAGGAAAATCTTCTTAATCATCCCCAGCTCTGGTCATCTTTTGGGAAGCAGAGTTCAGTCTTGACTGATTTGACGGCCATGCAAAGAAGGTGTGAACCTTGAAGACTAGAGCTGAGAAGGATCAAGAATATTCCTTCTGCGACATCCTGAGACCTTTAGTAGTACAAACTTTATGATTTGGGGGGATCCTGGTTATAATATCAAAGTTGTTAGGGGGCTCCTTTTCCACCCCACTAAGAGGCAGTACCAGAAAATATCTACTCTGCCTGCTTTGGTCAATGAGGGTTCCCCTGCAGTTCCACATTTTAAAATGTTTGTAGGAACAGCATGAAAGATGCAGGAATGCATCATTTTAATTGGCAGTTTTAGATACAAGCCCGTAGATCTCTTTTAAATGTGCCACTATTGTTACTCCTAAATAAGCAGCATTGTATGTGCTTCAGATTCTTACATACTTAACATTACCTTTAATTGGAAAACCAGATAATTTCCGTTGCACCTGTTTTATCTCTTTTCACATGTTTTATTATAGGAAACATGTTTCAAAACATCCCCATATTTCAGAAGAAATATTTTGGGGTAGCCAGCAATAGTACCTTTTTTATTTAGCATAAAGCCAGGTTTACACAGATGTACCTCCATTAGTTTATCAGTCCAACATACACCAGTTGGGGCATTTGGTTTGTTGCTAGCTACTTAGTATAGAAGCCTGTTTAAACAGGTTACCTGTTCCTTCTAAAAGCGATAATTACTTAAATGACTTATAAATACATGGATATTAATGGTCACAATTTAAAAGCAATAAATAAAACCATAATGATCCAATCTAACAACTGTCATAAAATTAAGTGACCAGACACCTTGTACCTGATTGTAGCATTTTTGCATTTACATGTACACATTAAATCAGGCCTACCCCCGAAGAGCTTACATTCTAAGCACTTTTATTTCACACATACAATAGGTCTTTATGATTTTGGGGGAGGCAACTCAAGCATCAAGGAAATAACAAACCTTGAAGATGTGTGATGTGTCCAAGGTGAATTTGAAGTTCAGCGCTGCAATGCATCGTGCTAATTAACCACCGTAGTCTCTGTGCTGCCATAATCCATAACACGGCACTTTCTTTATTAAAAAATCTTCTACTCCGGTATGACCTTTCTTCCATTTCCTATTCAGTGACAGGGCCTTTGTGAATGTTATTTAAATGATTTATGCAAAACTTTTTACATGCTTGAGGAGGCAGCTAGGTGCATAGCATTCTGTCTCTTGCTGTGTTCATTTGTTACGTTAATGACTGACAGCTGGTAACTGGAAAAACCAGAAAGCAGAAAGAGGTAACAAACGTCAGCATATTTTAGGCTATAATTACATCTTTTACAGAAATTCTCATTACCTTTGTCTAATTTATTAAGGGCTAGGCCGTCCTGATGCTCTTTTATGGTGATCCAATCACACTTTTAAAAGTGATGTGGCCCACAAGTGCGCTACTCTAATTGCAAAACATCGGGCATCGGTCCGCATGGCTACGCACTTTCAAGTGCCGGAACGTGCGTGCAATCGCGGCGTAACGTGCAGTGCAGTGTGGCCTCACCATAGTGATTGTCTCTTATTGGTGGAATATTGGAGTTTGTTAAACACAGTGCACTCATTTTTATTGTGGAATACCGTAAACATGTATTAATTGTTCTCATAGATTCTAGAAACAATGGGTAACCCCCAACAACAATAAACTACTGGTTTCCAAGGTCTACACTAATTATTAAATTATAGCAAACCATCAATCTTAGTTCCATAAGGGTTTGGTCCCACATTTTTTTTTGCAGCCTCTGGTTATTTGCTAATTGTGCTCCATACAGATTTGTATTATTGGGCCTTATGGTATAAGCACGTTAAGTAATGCACGCATTACCGTTCGGTTGGATTCCATTGAGAGTGTGAATCAGAAGCAGTCATTGGCATTAGTGGGACCTAACCCTTACATAATCTGGTCAGTTGTAATTTATATCTATTACTTCTATGGTGTGCCTATAGACATCCATTTAGATGGGTGTCTCCCCCTTTTTAAGCAGAATTGCACATTAGGAATGCATTATGCTTTTACATGTCTGACATCAAATAGATATTAAAGGACCAGTTTTTCCCTCAGTCCAATTTAAAAGGCATGTCCACCCCCCAAAACATTTTTTTGCTGTAGTGTATGGAACACACTATCCTGTGTAATTTTGCCATACTTTCATTAATTTTTCTGAACAGTTATCAAGTTATTTTCATTTTTTGTGTTTCTATGGGGCAGAGCAGTTGATTTCTCTCCTATAGTGGCAGTGTGCTGGCAGTCTATGGCGATATGTCCCCACCAAACCATTTGCATAATGGTTAAATTAACTGATTCTGCATGTTTAATTAATAAATGGAAAAAGTGCAAACATGCAAACAACTGATTTGCTAGTCCCACCCGGATTCTGGGATTTTACATTAACCCTTTCCCTTTTCTATAGTCTCAGAACTACATGATCTGATATTGTTTGTGCAAGTAACATGTTGATGTCAGATTGATCAGTTTAATAATGATATATAAGAGATATATATATATATATATATATATATATATATATATATTATATATAATTTCTGTTGCTTTTACACTGCAATTATTCAGACTCTCTGCTTTGCTGCATGTGTTTCTGATATCCCTTTGATTTCATGCACTCTCTAGACTGGTTGCAATCATCTCCCTATGTTCTTATCACTGACGATTATAACGTGGTGAAATATTGGAACCAGATATTCCAAAACATCAACCGCACCAGTATTCAGATCTCCTGTGCAGTACTTAGTTGGGATAGCCAACCTACCGTAACTTTGCTGGAATTTTTTTTATCTTAGATACTGATTGCCAAATACTGAGAACTAAAACCGCGAGCCATCTGAGCTAAGGGCTGGCCCATTCAAGCTACCCAGTCCAGAATCACTCAATGAGCTTATATCCCAGTACATGCCTTAGTACATGTCTTGGTACAAGACTCCAAAACCCACCCCCATTTTTGTTGGTCTAGATAAAATCTTAAATCTGATTGGATCTTGAACCAATCAGATTTTGGGGGTGGGTTTTGAGACCCTATAAAACGACATGACATCTTCAGAGCAGCTCAGTTTTTAATCAGCCATCAAACTAGCAGGTATTTAGATTAGAGCTTTGTATGATATGCTGGGATAGGGGTTGTATATTGAAAACATCAGTGTAAATACAAACAGTTGTAATGAATGCAGCCCTGCTACTTACATTTACCGTATATACTCGAGTTAAGCCGAGGTTTTCAGGCTTTAAAAATAGCCTCAAAACCCACTTGGCTTATACTCGGTTCATGGTAATTTTCACAATCTGCTGCTGCTTACCGGTACTTCTCTAGTAACCGGCTACCTGTAACTTAATACTTCGATCCTGCTGGTCACTCTGCACGCTGAGCTGCATGTCCGTACTCGGCGGCTGTCTACTGCCGGGCATTAAGTTAGACAGCCGCCGAGTACGGACATGCAGCGCAGAGTGCCGCAGGACCCAGAGAATTACTATGTTCCGTAGCTGGTTACATAGAGAAGTACCGGTAAGCAGCAGCAGATTTTGTAAGATTTACACCTCACTCCCTGAACTGGGGGCTCTCTAAGGGGGAATGTTTTTGGGTGGGGTGCTGTCCATAAAAAAGCCTCATTCTTGGCACTAAAGGGGTTTGGAAACTACAACTCCAGCTAATAAAGATGCTGGGAGTTGTAGTTTCCAAACATCTGGAGTGGCCAGGAATGAGCTTTTTTATGGACAGCAGAGTTCCCATAGTTTCAACCCTCGGCTTATACTCGAGTCAATCTGGTTTCTTACTTTTGAGGTAAATAGGTACCCCTTATACTCGGTCGGCTTATACTCGAGTATAACGGTACTATAAAAATCCCCCAATTATGAGATGACTGATAACTAAATATATATCCACTTCACAATATAAGCTTATTATCAAATAAAAATATGCTAACATGCAAATCAAGTTTATTTCCTGTGCTCTGCTGGCAGGAAATTGCTTTCTCTATGCCCCAGTGCAACCGCATAGCCAGGACTAACCAACTTGGATAGCTCCATTATCAAGAAATGAATAGTTTGGATAAAGATTACAATGTTGTTGCCATTACCGTGGCAGGAAGCACATGTAAAAAGACATTTCAAATGCGGCAACAAAAATCAGTTTATTGCAGCACTTTCTGCCAAGTTTCAGGTATAAAAGGTCATCTATACTGAAAAAACTATATCTTAGATATCCAATCTGAACTATCCCTCTCTTTGTGCAGATTTGCTATAACTAAATTTCATGCAAATCTGTAAATTGCATGTTGGGAATTCCCTCTTCCCATGCTGCCCTTTTTCGTGATTACTGAGCATTGCTTGCCCTCATAGAACCTTGAGAGGAACAGTTAACAGGCAAAACAAATTACACTAGAAATGGCTCCTATTCGTACTGTAAGCCTACAGAGTAATTTTTTAAATTAAAACTGTTTTACATTGATAATTATAATGTAAAAATACTTTGGGGATTTTTTTTACTGTCCCTCCTAAAAACGAAGCCTACATGTTAACGAAAAATATTCTCCTTTGTGTAACCACTAAAAATACAGAATGCAAAAGTCTGTGCAAACAGCGGTTTGGTTATAACTGCGTGGAATATTTTAGTTAAATAAAGTTTTCCATGGATCCTTCTGATAATGGAAATATTTTAAAACTTACCTGGGAGATTGGGTGGGCCTTGTACCAAGCAAAAATTTTATTTTTTTTAACTGGTCTACTTCAGTTGGCTACTTTCACACTGGCAATTTTTCTGAGTGGTTCTGAACATTGGCTGAGAAAAACACTCAAACTCTCAGAACGGAGTTCTGCCATCCGCATAAAGACTTTAGAAAACATTTGATAACTTCTGATTCGTTGTCGCAGAATGGAAGCTAATTACATGTTAAGTTTTTAATCAACGGTGTAAGGGCAGAGAGGTGGATTGGATTTCAGCACTATCTTTAATACAGGAAACTCAAGACACTAACCTGGCAGATGAAAGCTGCTCTATCAACATCTCACGGAACATACTGCCAGCATTCATATTATGGATTGGGTGATCTACTAGTGGGTTCAAAGTAATTTACTCCAATATGGAGGGCTTTAGCCTGGAAGTCCCTAAGATGGATACAGTTCCACACTTCCATTTGTAGTATGGCTATAAGAATTGGCTAACGGCAGATTATTTATGGCTTTTCACACTACATCGTTTTGTATATGTTTTCAAACGCAGGGGCGTTTAAAAAAAAAAATGGACAGACCGTAAAACCCCATAGGATACATAATATTGTTCACACCTTGCTGCATTTAATCCGCTCCATTCCAGTCCGTTTAAAAAACGCACTGCATGCAGCATTTCTGTCTGTTTTTCATTCATGCATTTTCTATAGAAATCTATGGAATACACATTAAGAAATGGATACAAATGTATGAAAAAAAATGGATACAACGACCATGCAGTTTTCTAGTGTGAACGAGCCCTACGAGGCTACTTGTGCCTCTAGACATTTAGTTCTGTTCTCTGTCCTTAAATGGTTCTTTTCTATTTCCACCCAACATCTTAGGGTTAGCCGTCCTCACTCCTGGGATTTAGTAGTACTGTAGCACTCATCTCCCTGAACACTGCCAGCACTGGTCATGAGCAATATATGTTGTTCCTGGTTTGTCCTTTGATGGGTAGTCCTTTCTGATAGATGGAAACCAAATGGCATCATACAAGTATTTAAAAAAAAAAAAAAAAAATCCTGCTCATTAATTTTTATTGAACCAACTAGTTTTTATTTGTCATGTGAATGTTTAAATAATTAGAGTAATTAAACACTAATTAACATAGGGTGTAGCCCACTTTCCAAGAATCTGTTGCTCATGTTGCTTGTTTGCAAATTACCGCTATTAATAAGGCATGTGCATGGAACTGCATAACCTATATAAATCCCACTACGTGTTTCTTTACACTGATAACAGCAAATTAATGTACATCATTGAAAGGTGGCAGATTAGATTAAGGGATGTATTATTCCTGCTGAGTAACCTTCTACTAGCTCTCTATTCAAAATATTTAAGCACAACTACTACACTACATTTGTTATTGCTTCAGTACCTCAAAACACTACAGCACTGTGATATATCACGGCATCATGGAGACTGAGGACATATGTCTAGTGCGCAAGGTGTTCCCTTCTGCAGTTCGGGGCCCTTAAAGGAGAACTAACCCCAAATACAAGGCAGCTCCACAACTCTATAACTGTCACTTTGTAAAACCATTTGTTTCTCATCACTCTGAATTCAGCTCTCTTATTGTAGAAATCATTTATGAACATTTCTGAGTACTGGCAATCTATATGTCTGGCTGACTTCTGTGTTGCCTCTTCCGGTGGTTCAGGTACCAAATTCCTTTTGCACTGCTAACTAGTACCTTGGTTTTGTTCCCACTCCCCTTATGCTAGCTGTATGTAACATTTGAACTCAGAGTCCCCACCTGTCAGTGTCTCCCAGTCCAATCATCAGAGATAGCAGTAAATATTATTAGCAGATTTTTCCTGCTTAAACAAGTGGGGGACGGTGTTAACCCTTTTCATATGTACTTGGAAGCAACTTTTAACCCTTTATATTTGTGAGCTTTCTCAAGACTGTGTCTTTGTATGTGTGTATATCTGCACTCTAACAACCATTTATATTAGTGTGTGTATTGCTGAATGTACATTTAGGGCACGCCACCTGCAACGCAACCTGAATCGCACACGATTTTACATTCGTTTGCCTCTTGCAATTTGTCCATTGTCATTATGAAAACGCATGCGACTGCACAAAACACGCATGCTATACCAAATTGCTGACGCATGCGTGAATCGCAACACTTGAAATCACAATTTTGGTGCATGTTGCGATTTCAAATACAATTGGAAAATTGCAATCGGCGAAAAACGCGCGTTGTGTGGCCTAGCCCTTAGAAGTGTAATGCAAGCTGCATTGATTTCAGTTTAGCCCATCCAGCATGTATTTATGCAATGGAACTTAGCAATTTCCGGAGGCTGTGGCCCCACCTAGTCAAGGAGGACACACGGTCACAATAATGGGCGATTGTGCTTGCTTCCGTGCATGGGGGTTGCACTTCCACAATTGGAACCTAGCAAAGCGTATGCAATACAGACAAAACAAATGTGCATAGCATGTATGTGAGCCGATCCCATAGGCTACTTACATGCCTGCACTCCACTGCACAATCGGATCGCAAACCGCAATCCAAAATTGCTAGTGGAAGTTGCTCAAGATGTTTTGAGTCTTATAGGGAAGAGGTGGCAACCCCAGGTAAAATTGAACGACCACTTTACAAGGTACACCTTATAAAAACAAAAACAAGCTCAGAGCTGCAGGTCCGCATTATTGATGGAACATGTGCAATGCATTTTAAGGGGAATGTTGGAGCCTGGAAGTAGTTTTGGAAGTAGTGTAAAGGCAAAGGCCACCTTTGCCTTTAAGAACCCAAACACGTATAAATATGCATTGCAGTGCTAATACCATTGCATTAAATACAAACTGTATCAGCCTGCTCATGCTTCTAAAGAAAATACTAACAACATTTTGTTGTGGTACAAATTATCAGCCTATGTCATAAGTTCTAATGCTAAATCTGATTGGTTTGGGGCAAATTTGCACCATTTTTACCGTAAGAACTTTTAATAAATAGGCCTGTATTGTGTTCGGGTCTTAAAGGCAAAGGTGGGAATCCTAGTTGAAAGATGATTTTTCTTTATGCAAACTTCCCACAGGCAGCCCTCTGCTGCATTAAATTTTACATGTTTGCGTTCCCCCTCTACGTGGCCCCTTTAATTGGTATTCCCTCCAATATTCCTATTAATATGTACATTTATATAAACAACTGGTGCAGAGCGGCAATGGCATACCCTCCACATTTCCTTTAATATGTACACTTATAGAGCATGGTGCAGTGGCTACAGGTGGAGGATAATATAATGACCCTGATCTTAGTCACAGCTCTGTGCAATGCATTTCTCTGTGTAAAACATTTCTTAGCTTAGCTCTGTACTACAGTTTGTTGTTTTTATACAGACAACTGAATTAAAAACACAAGGTAAAAGTACTGCGCAGGCAAGGGAAAATGTCAGCTTCAGATTTGGGGAACAAACAGAACTAAAATGAGCTCATAGAGGTAAAGAAAAGGCCCTAGTGGAATCTTCCATGGTGAGAAGGATGTTGAGGCAATTACTTTCTAACTTAAACTTTTTTGGGTTTAGTTCTCCTTTAAGCTTACAGAAAATTTACATCTGTGAAATTCTAATTATCTGTTTCTGCTTTTATATTTTGCTACAGTAACATCAAACTTTGCTCATTTAATATATTTTGCATTTGTTCTTTGTTAAAGAAGGCCCTTTCTGAATTTCATCCATTTGTGTGATACAGCGAATCACTGTCCTCAAATGCAAAGAAATAAATATCCTTCCTGCAGTTAGTCTGTGGCACTGAATATATTTTCACTGTTCACTGTCCTGCTTGCTGTAAGGTGTGAAGTTGATAATAGTACTTTTCCTCCCTCACCTATTGTTTATAATGTGGAAGTGTCAGTGGTTTTTTATTTATTTTTTTAGTGAAGATAACTTGGATTAAATACCTTTTTTTTTTTGGGCTACTAAAAAAACACTGAAATGCCAGTTTGGTTGGGACGAATTTTTTGTATAGTGTGTACCCAGCTTTAGGCTTCTTCTTCTCAGAAACAATTCTTCAAAACCACCTAACACCCCTAGATATCTCATTTATACAGATCCTCCATTGAGAATTATCAATGGTTAAACAAACGGTCAGACACACACTCACCTATTTCCTGCTGTGATCATTGAATGTGTATTTACTTTTTATTTACAGGCCATTGGCAGGGCATATGGGCAAAGATAAACATCTGTAAGTAGTGTGCTTACAAGATTCAGAATTGTATCATGCCTGAAGAAGTAATGTCCTTCCCCATGTTACATTGTTTCTTCCAGTGCTTGGCTTCCTCCATCCTCCACAATCAAAATGCCATGGACAGTCTTTGTGTGATAGGCCACATACATATAGAGTTGTAGAATGTGTTCAGGGCTAGTTAAGTTAATGAATAAATATCATATAATATCCAGCTGCACTTCAGGTCCAGTTACATCTACTGAATCCCACCCGAATTACCATGACCTGGATGTAATGAGGACCTTCACAAGCATTCAGCTGCACGCGTCTTTTCTTGGGACTATTTTTAAGTACAGGAAGTGATCATAGTCATGCCTAGGTTATTTATCTATAAAGCATGATTTCTTAAATTTTACCTTACCACGGTCTCTCCATAAATCTTCCATGCTTTGGAGAATGGATTTCTAGGCAACACAATTTTGTTTATTAACACAGAGCAGGTTTGGATGAATTACACTACTTGTTATTGTGAATTGACACAATTATCATTTTATCATTATATTTTATTGTATTTAATAGAAATCCTGTGTCTTAGTCGTATCCTCGCCAAATGTTTATTTCCTTATGGAGCTAAATGACTTGCACGTGACCCTCCTGCTCAGTGCCTCTGTGCGGCCCAGTATGAGATGAACTGTAGTTAAAAAAAAACACGTTTTTGGACTTGTTTATACCCAGTGAGTTTGAATTCCTACTTACTGCATATCTCTCATTTCAGTATTCCACTGGCAGGCCGACTATAATGGGACCTGTAAGTATATTCTAACGATACCATTGGGTGTTTAGCTGCCAGGGTTTAAAGGTTTAAAAAGAAGAACTTTAGGCAGTGGCTAGAGTATCCCCCATGTGATTGTTTTCCGACCATTGAAGGAACTAAAAAGTGGGGTGGAGGTTTTTTGTTAAAAATAACTAACTGAGATGGAAGTGATCACCTCTGTCCCTCCCATTATGTTTAGATTCAGATTGCACTAATGCAGCACTGTCAGTTCTTCCCCTTCTCGCCCTCCTCATCCTAACCTGCATGTGTGCACACCTATTTCAGAGAGAGGGTGGTCTGTCACTGGAATTGGGTATGTCGAATTGGCACGCTGCATGTGCACACTCTCAGTGATCATTTTCCAGCATGTAAGTAAAAAAGTTAAATAACTGATCAATTCCTAAGCTTCCATGTAAACTTTTGGTACTGCCAATCAATTGCGTTAGCTGCTGCAATAACCTGCTACATTCATCAAAGATGGGCTGTTGACAGTAGTGAAGCTACCTACTATCATCTACACTGTTAGTTGTGGCAAGTGCTCATTCATTTATCTTAACTGGGCACTTGTGGATACTGCCCTAAAATTGTGGGGATGATTCTATTTGAATCAATAAGACTTGTTAGTGGTTGTAAATTGCATGACATAATGTGTTATCCTCGATGATCTTGTGTGTTTGCCAGAGTTTTTCTCTACGTAACTTGTGCTCTTTTTTAAATGCACAGTGCCATATAATAACCTACCTTTATTTTATATTTTGGTGTTTGTTTAGACTGATAGTCCATATCAAGGAGGTGTCTTTTTCCTCCACATTCACTTTCCAACGATTACCATTCAAACCGCCGAAAGGTGATTATTCATGTTGACACTTTTTTTTTTTTTACCTTAACAGCCTTGGATAAGTTAATGTTGCAGAACTTGGGCAATATTGGTCTATTTGTCCAACTTCTTGAGCAGAGAGATTGCAATTTAAAAATCATCTGTCTTAGGCTGGGTACATGCAAGCAAATTTTTTCCGTGTATCTCTGTCCGTTGGGCCGGAAATCTGCAGTGTTTTCTTTTTTGCCTGGATTGGGCGATGGAATGTTGGTATATCATCCTCAAATCGAATCACTGTCAACCATAGCCAACATCACCGTGACAATAGTGATTCATCCCGACTGCTTCAGATGGTCATTTGGCCAAAAAAATGAGCCGCAACAGACGGACATTTGTCCTCGGACAAATAGTCCGCCGTGTGTACCCAGCCTAAAGGGAGAGCTGTGGGTCTTCATACAAGTTTCTTAAATAGACCTCTGTTTCCTTTTAAATGATTCTGGGATCACCACTTTATATCCAAAATTGCAGCATAATGGGCTGGCGCTCTCCTCCCTGCTATGGCACTGTGGGAAAAAGTAGAAACCTATATAAAATTTCTATTGATTTATTCCTCTGTCTATATTCCAGGTGTCTGTCGAGCAAGTTATAGAATTCCTGTTATGCTAATTAGTCAGCTATTAGCAAGAGAGGCTTCACTCCCTTTTTACTAGTTTAATACAAATTTGAACTTTTGCACCTATTATTGCATCAGTGTTTCTATGAGCTTTTGGCATCACTGTTTTGAAAAATACAAGGCCAATTTTTCTGGTACAACACACACACTTTTTTTTGTGTGTGGTTGAAGTTTTAAAAATCAAAAAACACAAACGAACAGGAAACCACAGTGCTTGTAAATGTGATGCTTTTGCTGTGCAAATAAAGACTATATCTATGCTTATGTTTTGTTACTTTTTTACAAACTGAGAGATGAAAACATTATTATGTATGTTGTATGTCTGTATGTATGTATGTATCCTCCTGCATCATCCATGCATCCATCCATGCATCCCTCCCTCCCCCCTCGTCCCCGGAGTGGCTGAAAGTAGCCAGGTGGGCCGCCCGGCTAAAGACCTAGGAGAACACGTGCACTGGATGGCTATAAACAGGCTCCTCACTCTTCCCCCCCCCCCTCCCCCCCAGCCCTTGGCTTTTAAAATAAGGGAAGAAGGCCATCCGTGCTTTATATTAACAGGGCATAGGACCTCCCATAAAAGGGGCGTGTTGGGGGTGCTCATTTTACCAATGGATGCTTGACCAGGCCTCCGAATAAATACAAACAATACAGGATTGTGGAAGCACTCAATTAGGCTAATTTACAACTACATTCGCGGAAGTGCTACTGATCTGGTCAAACATTTATACAACATAGAAAGATAATCAATGCACATTCCTAGGCCCCATACATATCATATTATCTGCACACTGGCATTACTTTATAAAAACAAGGGGTTTTAGTATACTTACTGTGATCACATGAATGAAAAGCCTTCCAACCACGTCAAGGTACCCCAGTCTGGAAGGTCCTAACTTCTAACCTTTTTACAATTACCATTAGTCAACTTTTGCATTCTCATATTGCAGAAATGCCCATAACCTAGACCACGCAAGGTTTATAGACCTCAAAAGCTGTCTTTCTACTTTCTACCCTCATTACCCTCGCTGCCTTCTGCCGGTCTTCTTCTGTGCACAGAGACAAGCAGAAGGGCTCGACTGGCACCACTCCTTTAATTATGGCTATGTCCGATCTTATCGTTAAAAATGGTGCTTACTTTTGCCCACAAGCACTCGGATCTTATTTAACAATTGTAAGCTTACATCTGATTGGTTGGTGCAAATTAGCACATTTTAAACGATGAGAACTTTTTTGAATAACCCTGAAAGTTTTAGTTTGTGAGGTGAACATACGTGTACTCTTTAAAAGGCTGCCCCCGAGACTAAATCTATAACTTCTTCTATAATCTACTTTCCCCCAACACCCAACCCTGAGCTAGTAACTTACCTCCCTGTAGTCTTCCAGAACCCATATATCCTTGCCTTTCTCCAATGCAAGAAACTGGCATCTTTTCACATACTGCGATACCAGTCACTGGTGCCTATCCTTCCATGACTGCTTAGCAGTGCACCTACTTCTGTTCTGCACGTCTCCTCGTAAAAGCTCTCTTTGAGATTACAGAGAGGCAGGAGAGAGGGATAGAATGTGGAAAAGGGTAAATTATGGGCTTTAGGGGACTGCAAGGGATTCATTAAGTAGCATTTTTTTTATTTTTTTGTGGACATGCCATTTAAATGACTGACCTTTTTTATTTAGTGATTTCATTTTTATTTTAACTGGAAGAATGTTGGCGCTCTATAAATCCTACAATCAATAATATCAATATTTGTTCCAGGTTCATTCACGGACAAAAATATATCATCCAAATCATAAACGAACGGAACAGCATCTGTCTTGACATTTGATGGTCACAGTGGTCTCCAGCACTACAGTGTCAAAAGTTAAATCCCATTGATATATAATGATGTAATTTAAAAGCAGGAATACTTTTGAGATTTTTTTTTACATCTAGACTTGTGTTAAAGGATATGTAGACGTGTGACAATAACTTCATGTATTGGGTAGACTTTGACTATAATCTTAATGTCGAGTGATCGCACGAGGGCGGTACCCTGCGCTCGCCTGATGGCACCACCGTGCGCATGATATAACCGTGAGAACTCGCACCTTTGCCTTGTGATTTTTTGGAGGAGTAGTACTCACAACTGCTGCTCTATTCTGTGACACGCTATTTGCACATTTTTGAGCGATTGAAAATGCCTACACAACAGACCGAGAAGGGACGATCCGTCAGACCTGACGGTATAGTCTTTTTATTTTTTTGTTTTTTGTTTGTGTGTGTACCCACCTTTAGTATTGAACAATGGTCAGATTGGATGTGAAGGATCATAACTGTATATTGATCGGTCTGATTTGCTTTCCTCATCAGACAGGCTGGAAATGTTTTCTATGGCCAATGTATCTGAATAGGTGATTTTACCTGATTATTCACATTTTCTACCGTCCTTAAAACTCGGTACCTGTCTGACTACGCGAGCAATCAGGTTGAGGGTAGCAATTGCTAAAAGTTAATCGGCGTTACATGTGTGGTTAGTCTGGCGGGAAAGGTGGGGGGGTGGCCTTGCCGTTGTTCTTACCCTGATCTGCAGTAGGGTCCCAGGATGCAAGCCCGGAAGTCTGTTGGAATGCTCCTAGTGGGGTTGGGTGCCATGAGCGTTAGTAATCCTTTGGGTGCTGAGGTTGCAGGTAATGAGCGGACTTGTTTAGGAGCCATCGATGCAGTTTTGTGTGAATAAGGAACCTTGTATGGTGTTATTGTAGAGACTTTGGTATTTGTAATCCATGGTGTTGTTTGGTTGCTTCTTTGAGTTGGGTCTAGCGGTTCCCTCTGCGAGATGTTCGAACAAGTGGGTCCTGGACCTTGTCCCAGGGGGGGTTGCCCTGTTCCTGTAGGAGTTCTAGGGATGGAAATCCGAAACCTGGTGGGAATATTACCTCGTGGGGTTGAACCTTTGGATATCTGTAATCCTTTGGGTGCCGTGGTTCGGATAGTGTGGGCTGTTTGGGAGTCATTGCAAATCTTGTACAGGTAAGGGTCCTGTGTGTGTTTTTCTAAAGAGGCTTTGTGCATTTATAGCCTACAGAATGTTGGTTCATAGGCGATTTTCTCTGTGGGGTTTCAGGCTTGGAGTGGTTCATATCCCCCATCTCTATCTATATATCCCCCATCTCTATCTATATATCCCATCTCTATCTATATATCCCCATCTCTATCTATATATCTCATCTCTATCTATATATCCCATCTCTATCTATATATCCCCCATCTATATATATATATCCCATCTCTATCCAGGGGAGGACTGGGACCTTTTGGCCTGGGGGGCAAATACAACCAAGTGGCCCTTTCACGGTAGATCGCAAAATGTTTATTCACGCCGACTTTGCTATGATCACTTTCTTTATGTTATGTCCAGGGGCGTATCTAGGGTCTGAGAAGATATGGGGCACTTTCGGGCACTCCATGTGCCGCGGCGAATTTTTTAGGCCACGCCCCTTTCTCCGCCCCAATTAAGCCACACCCACTATGTACTTGTAGAGATTACCAAAAAGATACAGACAGATAGACAACCACAAACATACACAGCCCGATAGTGATAAACAGACAGAAAGACATGAGATAGACAGACAGAGATAGAGATCAAGAGTTTGGACAGAGAGACACAAATTAATGACACAAAGGCACAGTAAACTGGCAATTTCATTATATACTGGTAGCATTTGGTCATTTTAAACTTACTGTTGTGTTCAGTTGTAGTCAATGCTTGCCACACCTTTGGGGCCAGGGAATCTTCTTGTACCTTCTTCATGGATCTCTGCCCCTATCTATCTCTGTCTGTCCCTCTCTCTCTCTGTAATATCTATCTCTCCTCTCTCTCTCTCTGTATATCTATCTCTATCTGTCCCTCTCTCTCTCTGTATATCTGCTATCTGCCCCTTGTTTATCTATTTAACTATGTCTATCTGCTTCTTGTCTATCTCTCTGTCTCTATCTATCTATCTATCTAACTGCTATCTATCTATCATCTATCTATCTATCTATCTACTCTATCTATCTATCTAACTGCTATCTATCTATCTAACTGCTATCTATCTATCTAAACTGCTATCTATCTATCTTCAACTAACGGCTATCATCTATCTATCTATTTATCTATCTATCTATCTAACTGCTATCTAGCGTTATATAGCATAGATAGATGAGATAGATAGATAGATAGATAGATAGATATGCACTGCTACCTATATATCTATCTATCTATCTATCTAACTGCTATCTATCTATACTGCATCTATCTATCTACTATCTCCTAATGCTATCTATCTATCTATCTATCTATCTATCTCTAACTGCTATATATCTATCTATCTAACTGCTATCTATCTATCTATCTATCTAACTGCTATCATCATCTATCTATCTCTCTAACTGCTATCTATCTATCTCTCTTAACTGATATCTATCTATCTATCTATCTAACTGCTATCTATCTATCTATCTATCTATCTATCTATCTAACTGCTATATAGCAGTTATAGATAGATCGCAGTTAGATAGATAGATAGATAGATAGATATGGTATCAGTGCTATCTATCTATCTATCTATCTATCTGCTATCTATCTATCTATCTATCTAACTGCTATGATACAGTTAGATAGATAGTAGATAAATAGATAGATAGATAGCAGTTATGTAGATAGATAGATAGATAGCAGTTAGTTAGATAGATAGATAGATAGCAGTGTAATAGATATAGTAGATAGTAGATAGATCATAGATAGCATTAGATAATAGATAGATAGATAGCTAGATAGATAGATAGCATAGATATAAGATAGATAGATAGATAGAAGATAGATAGATAATAGATAGATAGATAGATAGATCAGTTAGATATATAGATAGGATCAGTTTAATAGTAATAGATTAGATAGATAGATAGATAGCAGTTAGAATAGATAGATGAGATAGATAGATAATAGATAGATATAGAATAGATAGATAGATAGATAGCAGTTAGATAAGATAAGATAAGATAGATATGATAGATAGATTATATAGATGACAGTTAGAATAGATAGATAGCAGTTATATAGATAGATAGCAGTTAGATAGATTAGATAGATAGCAGTTTAGATAGATAGATAGCAGTTAGATAGATAGCAGATTAGATAGATAATAGATAGATAGATAGATAAGTAGTAGTCAGTAGTGTGAACAGTGCTATCTATCTATAACTGCTATCTATCTATCTATCTAACGTCTATCTATCTATCTAGCAAACTGCTATCTATCTATCTAACTGCTATCTATCTATCTATCTATCTGCTATCTATCTATCTATCTTAACTGCTATGATGCAGTTAGATATATAGATAGATAAATAGATAGATAGTAGCAGTTAGTTAGATAGATAGATACGTCAGTTCTCGTATAGTGGTGTCGATGCTAGATAGATCCTAATGTATCGCATGATGCTCTTGATCGATAGCAGTAGATAGATAGTAGATAGATATCGTTAGATAGATAGCAGTAGATAGATAGCAGTTAGATAGATAGATAGATAGCAGTTAGATAGATAGATAGATAGTTAGATAGATAGATGAATAGATAAGCAGTTAGATAGATAGATAGTAGTAGATAGAATAGATAGTTATAGATGATAGATCAGTTAGATAGATAGTACGTGATAGATAATAGCGTGCTATCTATCTATCTATCCTCTATCTAACTGCTATCTATCATCTATCTATCTAACTTTCTATCTATCTAGCTAACTGCATCTATCTATATGCTAACTGCTATCTATCTATCTATCTATCTAACTGCTATCTATCTATCTACCTAACTGCTATCTATCTATCTATCTACTATCTGCTATCTATCTATCTATCTACTGCTATCTATCTATCTAACTGCTATCTATCTATCTACCTATCTTTATCTTACTCTATCTATCTACTATCTATGCTATCTATCTATCTATCTACTGTCTATCTATCTAACTGCTATCTATCTATCTACTATCTATCTACTGCTATCATCTATCTATCTAACTGCTATCTATCTATCTATCTACTATGCTTGCTCGCACTGCTACATACCTGTCCCTGGATTCCCTCCGATAGCTCCTCTGCGCTCTCGTGCGCTCTGTATCGCGCCCCATTGCGCCTGACTCATTGTGTGCGACTGCGCCGCTGCGCGACGTCCCAAGGTTCGCCAGCTGGGAAATCCGGAATTCGGGGCACTTGCAAGGGCACAGGCGGCGAAAACATTCGGGGCACTTTGCCAAACATCCGGGGCACGTGCCCCGAATGTTTTAACGTAGATACGCCACTGGTTATGTCCATTTTTAAGACTACTATTCTTATTTTACATGGTTGCCTGCAACATTTTCAAGTGTATATGTGGTTAAGATAACAGACTAAAGCATTCTAAAAACGGACATTTTACCACTGATGCACAAGGCTGTTTAGCTGATAATCACCACGTGTGTATGCATTCGTCTGGTGGATCAACTACAAAACCGACAAATGCTACACATGTGCGATTATTGGCACTCGTTTGTCAGTGGTAAAACTACGTGTGTACGAGGATAACCACTGAGGGTTGATAACACTGGCTAACCATCTGGAGGGCTGATAACACTGGCTAATGATCTGAAGGGATTACAACACTGTAATTATCTAGAGGGCTGACAACACTGGCTAAGGTTCTGAAGGGCTGACGTAACACTGGCTAATGAACTGAGGGCTGACTAACACTGGCTAATGAACTGGAGGGCTGACTAACACTGGCTATGATCTGGAGGGCTGATACAGTGGCTAATTATCTGGAGGGCTTACAACACTGGGTAATGATCTGGAGGCTATAAAATTGGCTTAGGATCTTTAGGCTGACTAACACTGGCTAATAATCTGGAAGCTGACATAACTCTGGCTATGAAACTGGAAGGCTGACGTAACACTGGCTAATAAACTGGAGGACTGACTATAATAATGTGATTATATACCTGAGACCCCCATATATTACTACTCTGCTCTTAGCTTTCCTTCAATGTGCTGCCAATACTGTCAGTAATAATCTGCTACACTTTAGACAGTGCTGTGCGGCTTCAGACAGTCTGGGCAGGAGTTTAAATGGAGTCAAGAGCAGAACCAATGTATGTAGTTTATAGATAAAAACATGCTACCCCCCTCCCATCACCTTTTAACATGTTAGCAAGCAGTTAAGCTTTGAACTAAAGGTGGCCATACATCTATGAGATTTTACTATACCCGACCGAGCGCTCACGCGATGTTCATCGATGCTGCCGGAACCCTTCTTCTCCGATCGTATATTTGACCGACATGCGATCGCAAAAATCCCATTCATTTTGCGATCGCATGTCGTTCGACCAGCTCGGTCGCGTAAGTAAAATCTCATAGATGTATGGCCACCTTAAGACAGTGTCTCTAAACCTCATTACTGATCTCCCATTCTTATAAATCATTTTAGTTTAGAGTGTTGCATGTCAGCTCCCAGTGTCAGTAAGGAAAGGCATTCAGCAGCAGAGGAGTCTTCTGTTCCTTGCCCATGTTAGAGCTAGGCGGGCGCGCGCTGCGCCGTTTATTTTAGCTAATGTGCTAAAAGCTTTCTGTGGCAGCCCAAATTTTTTTTATTGGAGACCAGCCCTGGGGGCATTTGTCCTTCAGCTATTGGGCCAGTCCTCCCCGTTTCTATCTATATATCCCCATCTCTATCTATCCCATCTCTATCTATATATCCCATCTCTATCTATCCCATCTCTATCTATATATCCCCCATCTGTCTATATACCCATCTCTACTTATACCATACCCCATCTTTATCTATATCACCATCTCTCTCCTCCATATATCCCCCATCTCTATCTATATATCCCCATCTCTATTCTAGTCCCCATCTTCTTCTATCCCCACTTTCTATCTATATATCCCCACTCTATGAAAAGTAATCGCACATGTGTAGGCATTTGTCGGTGTTTGTAGTTGATCCACCAGACGAATGCATACACACGGGTGATTATCAGCTAAACAGCCTTGTGCATCAGTGGTAAAATGTCCGTTTTTAGAATGCTTTAGTCTGTTATCTTAACCACATCATACACTTGAAAATGTGCAGGGCAACCATGTAAAATAAGAATAGTAGTCTAAAAATGGACATAACCAGTGGCGTATCTACGTAAAACATTCGGGGCACGTGCCCCGGATGTTTGGAAAGTGCCCCGAATGTTTTCGCCGCCTGTGCCCTTGCAAGTGCCCCGAAATTCCGGATTTCCCAGCTGCGAACCTTGGGACGTCGCGCAGCCGGCGAGTCGCACACAATGACGTCAGCGCAATGGGCGCGATGACAGAGCGCCGGAGCGCAGATGAGCTTCGGAGGGAATCCAGGGACAGTATGTAGCAGTGCGAGCAAGCATAGTAGATAGATAGATAATAGCAGTTAGATAGATAGATGATAGCAGTAGATAGATAGTAGATAGATAGATAGCAGTTAGATAGATAGCAGTAGATAGATAGATAGATAGCATAGTATAGATAGATAGATAGATAGATAGGTAGATAGATAGATAGCAGTTAGATAGATAGATAGCAGTTAGATAGATAGTAGATAGCAGTAGATAGATAGATAGATAGATAGCAGTTAGGTAGATAGATAGATAGCAGTTAGATAGATAGATAGATAGATAGCAGTTAGCTATATAGATAGATGCAGTTAGCTAGATAGATAGAGAAGTTAGATAGATAGATGATAGATAGCAGTTAGATGATGGATAGATAGATAGATAGCACTGCTATTATCTATCACGCTATCTATCTATCTAACTCATCTATCATCTATTAACTATGACTATTCTATCTAACTTACTATCTATCTATCTAACTGCTTATCTATCATCTATCTATCTAACTATCTATCTATCTATCTAACTGCTATCTATCTATCTATCTAACTGCTATCTATCTATGCTATCTATCTATACTGATATCTATCTACTAATCTATCTATGCTATCGATCAAAGCATCATCGTACATTAATCTATCTGCATCACACACTATACGAAACTGACTATCTATCTATCTAACTAACTGCTATCTATCTATTTATCTATCTATCTATCTAACTGCTATCATAGCAGTTAAGATAGATAGATAGATAGCAGATAGATAGATAGATAGATAGCAGTTAGATAGATAGATAGCAGTTAGCTAGATAGATAGATAGACGTTAGATAGTAGATAGATAGCAGTTTTAGATAGATAGCACTGCGTATTATCACTTTATCTATCTACTGATTCTATCTACTTATCTATCTATCTATCTAACTGTATCTATCTAATCTAGCTATCTATCTAACTGCTATCTATCTATCTAAACTGCTATCTATCTAAATCTATCTAACTGCTATTCTATCTATATAACTGCTATCTATTCTATTCTAACTGATCATCTATATAATGCTATCTATCATATCTATCTATCTCTATCTGTATCTAACTGCTATCTATCTATCTATTATTCTAACTCTATCTATTATCTATCTACTCATCTATCTATTCTAACTGCTATCTATCTATCTATCTAATGCTATTACTATAAACTGACTATCTATATATCTAACTGAGATCTATCTATCTATCTATCTATTATCTATCTATCTTCTATCTATCTATCTGTCTGTATATCTAATGCTATCTATCTATCTAGCTATCTATCTATCTATTATCTAATCTATCTATGATCTATCTACTATCTATCTACTATCTATCTAACTGCTATCTATCTATCTATCTAACTAACTGCTATCTATCTATCTGATCTACATAACTGCTATCTATCTATCTATTTATCTATCTATTCTATCTAACTGCTATCATAGCAGTTAGATAGATAGATAGATAGATAGCAGATAGATAGATAGATAGATAGATAGCACTGTACCTATCTATCTATCTATTATCTATCTAACTGCGATCTATCTATATAACTGCTATATAGCAGTTAGATAGATAGAAGATAGATAGATAGATAGATAGCAGTTAGATAGATAGATAGATAGATATCAGAGTTAAGAGAGATAGTAGATAGCATTAGAGAGATATAGATATGATAGCAGTTAGATAGATAGATGATAGATAGCAGTTAGATGATAGATATATAGCGTTAGAGAGATAGATAGATAGATAGATAGATAGCAGTTAGGAGGATAGATAGATAGATAGATAGCAGTTAAGTAGATAGATAGCAGTTAGATAGATAGATAGATAGATAATAGGTAGCAGTGCATATCTATCTATCTATCTATATATCTATCTATCTATATCATATACGCTATGTAGCATAGATAGATTAGATAGATAAATAGATAGATAGATGATAGCCGTTAGTTGAAGATAGATAGATAGCAGTATTTAGATAGATAGATAGCAGTTAGATAGATAGATAGCAGTTAGATAGATAGATAGCAGTAGATGATAGATAGATAGATGATAGATAGATAGCAGTTAGATAGATAGATAGATAGAGACAGAGAGATAGACAAGAAGCAGATAGACATAGTTAAATAGATAAACAAGGGGCAGATAGCAGATATACAGAGAGAGAGAGGGGACAGATAGAGATAGATATACAGAGAGAGAGAGAGGAGAGATAGATATACAGAGAGAGAGAGGGACAGACAGAGATAGATAGGGGCAGAGATCCATGAAGAAGGTACAAGAAGATTCCCTGGCCCAAAGGTGTGGGCAAGCATTGACTACAACTGAACACAACAGTAAGTTTAAAATGACCAAATTGCTACCAGTATATAATGAAATTGCCAGTTTACTGTGCACTTTGTGTCATTAATTTGTGTCTCTCTGTCCAAACTCTTGATCTCTATCTCTGTCTGTCTATTCATGTCTTTCTGTCTGTTTATCACTATCGGGCTGTGTATGTTTGTGGTTTGTCTATGTCTGTATCTTTTTGGTAATCTCTACAAGTACATAGTGGGTGTGGCTTAATTGGGGCGAGAGAAAGGGGCGTGGCCTAAAAAATTCGCGCGGGCGGCACATGGAGTGGCCCGAAAGTGCCCCATATCTTCTCAGACCCTAGATACGCCCCTGGACATAACATAAAGAAAGTGATCATAGCAAAGTCGGCTGGAATAAACATTTTGCGATCTACCGTGAAAGGGCCACTTGGTTGTATTTGCCCCAGGCCAAAAGGTCCCGTCCTCCCCTGGATAGAGATGGGATATATATATATAGATGGGGGATATATAGATAGAGAGGGATATATGATAGAGATGAGGATATAGATAGAGATGGGGATATTATAGATAGAGATGGATATAGATAGGATGGGGATATAAGATAGAGATGGGGGATTATATAGATAGAGATGGGGGATATATAGATAGAGATGGGGGATATATAGATAGAGATGGGATAGATAGAGATGGTATATACAGATAGAGAGAGATGGGATATATAGACAGATGGGGGATATATAGATAGAGATGGGGGATATATAGATAGAGATGGGATAGATAGAGATGGTATATACAGATAGAGATGGGATATATAGACAGATGGGGGATATATAGATAGAGATGGGAATTAGAGATGGAATATATAGGAGATGGCATATATAGATAGGATGGGGATATATAGACAGATGGGGATATATATTAGGATGGGATAGAAGATAGAGATGGGGATATATGACAAATGTGCATATATGATAGAGATGGGATATATAGATAGAGATGGGATAGATAGAGATGGGGATAGTAGGTAGAGGATATATGGACAGAGATGGGTTTCAGAGAGCGGGGATAATATAGATAGATATAGGGGGTGTATAGAATAGCAATATCTATACATATTAAGATATAGCAATATCTATAATACAAGCCCCATTTCTGCTTGTGCAAAGGCGTCAGGTTACCTCTCACTGCCATATGCACACATGTCTATCTCCTAATTTTAGGGACATGAAAAAATAAGGCTTGGGTCACAAAGGGTATCAGCTAAGGCACAGTTGGACCAACCAGGGAGGTAGAAGTAGGCTTATAGGTATCTCCAGAGGCATCTTTGGGGAAGGGAAGTAAAATGGATGTGGGGTTTGGGGATTTAAACATATAGGTAAAAAGTTGTTTTGTGACTGGACATGCCCTTTTAGGTGGGGGAGCCCTTTAAAGGGTATGTCCTTCAGCGCTGGAACAATCCCGGTAAGTTCTCCTGCAAGATTACTGAAGAAAGGGAGATAAGAAATAGTGCATGTATCTCCTGTTTCTTCAGTAAATCAGTTAGAAAGTTAATTTTTGATGGACATACCTTTAAGTGGGCACATGTTAGTCAAGATGGCAGGAAGCCCTGGGGGATGCTGAAGCATGTATATATTTACCTGTGGATATTGGCGATAGTATCTCCCACTTCCCAGTGAAATGTTTTTTAATGATTTTTAATTTCTTAACTTTTTGCAGGTTACATAAAATGATTTATTTCTTCAACCTTCTTGACTGCAGTTGTAGTAATATCTATTTTTATGCCAAATATTACTTAATTGAAAGTAGTGTAGTAATGTGGGTGTTTTATGCATTCAGCCTGTGTGGGCATCTTTTTTTAAATTGAAATATACAGTATTGGTAGTTGGATTCTTAGCTGATCAATGATCACATAGTTGGGGATTTTAAGATACCGAGCCATTTATAAGGCATCATAGTGTCAGGGCACAAGTGAAGAAAACGAGCATGTAGCATTGGATGCCAAAGTATTATTGTAAATGTTTATTTAGTGTACATGGAGCTTTTGTTTTCCTGCAATGATCCGAGTCTTTGCAAATATACGTGAGAATAGAGGATATATTTCTATTGTGTCCTATTTAATCTATTTCTATACAAAAAAAGAACATTGTAATAATGTTATGGCTGGCATCATGTTGTTTACATGCCAGCATTCCATTACACGCACCTGCAACAGCAAAAAGCAGCCAGGGAATGCTGGATGTTGTACATTTGAAACATATATTGGTTCACAGGTTGGACATCCTTGCCCTACACTGACTGAACTGTTCTTATATGCCAGATTAGTATACAGTTTCACCAGGAAAACAGATCCCCTGCCATGAGTGCTACAGCTATTAATAGATTGTAAACTAATCAACTTGACATTCAAGGTTTTGTTGACTAACCAAAACATGAATAAGGTTCAGGGACTTTCCACCTCGGGTATCTGGAATGCGAAGTTTCAACACTGCTACATTTTACACCTTGTACACACACTGAACTGACACCACGACCCCAAATGAACAAGCAGGCAGTTAAAATGTAATGCCACTAAAAATGTATGCTATCTTTGTCAGTTTAATTACGTCTTACCTCCCGTTCCTTCAATTTAACAGCCAGGAGCAAACAAAGAACTTACCCATGTTCACACTCCGATGTACCTCTGACACTCCCGACACTCTCTTTCACGGTATCCTCATAGAAAAACCCTTTAGAAAGAATGGCCTCTTTAAAAAAGGTTATATCCTACCTTGTCCTATGTGCTATACTCCTAGATGCCTCATGAAAAAAAAAGTGGGGTTAGGTGTGTAACTGCTATATTTGTTCATGCCTCCTCAGCAATTTTTAGTGAGCTGGTTATAAGGTTGAGCATGCTCAGAAGAGACCAGCTAGGGGGATTAGCATTATCATTGGTTGTGATGTCAACTGTTAATTCCATAACTAGCAGTTGTTAACTGGAAGAACCAGGAGCAGCAACAGGGAGAACAGGACATTGTGCAGGATTTCAGTTAGTTATCCTTTCAACTTTCTAGGTTTGGGGGTTGATTACCTGTAATAATTTTTCATTTGAGAGCTGGGATTGCCCTGGGAAGGATGTGCAACACCAAGTAATATTTAAAAAAAAATAAATAAATCATGTACTCTTTAATAACGTAAATAATTATTTGCCAGTTATTCTCATTTACATTCCAGTGTCATCAATGAAAATCTGCATTTAATCAATGGAAGCGAATACACAGGTTTATTAGGGTCTCTGAAAATCAGTTTTCTCAATATTCATTTGAACTCTACACATGAAGATTAAAACTGTCTAGTAAAACAGTTACCTTCAGCCATTAGACTCCAACAACGCACACTCTCCTCTAAAGTCGAGTAACAATTAAACACTTAAGGGATTGCATCTACTAAACACTGATACGATACGCAGAACAGGTCAAATAGCAAATGACTAAATAATTTGGCATGTGTAATTGAGAGATAAATGTAACTTTTCACAAGGATCTCCCCCCCCCCCCCTCCAGTTTATATTTTCACATTATACAGTAATACGGGCTGTTGTCTGCAGTATTACTCCCTAGTCTGCAATAAAACAAGTTTGTTATATAATGAGATGGTACAGTAAGACTGCTCCACTAATAACAGAAAAGAACAGCAAAAGAAGCTATATTGTGTGCATGCGCTAGAACCTGACCTAGTCATAAGCCGGTTCAATCCCAGGGATGGCAACCTACAATATTCCTGATATTGTTGAGACTTGCAGTGCAGAATTTAAAATGGTTATATCAAAGAGAATGCAGAGAGAGACCAACCTTCGATTTGCTATGATAAGAAATTGAATATGTAGTTTGATTAAACGGAGGATATACTGATCATGTATTAGGACGTCTTTAAACCAGCACCTTAGAGACCTTTTCCTATAAAGCGGCATAAAGTGAAAATAAACATGATATTTTCACATGAAATCTTTGTTCTATTTGACCGTTTCTATCTTGTTAAAACATGCCGTCTTATAAACACATATATACTGCAATCCTGTAGTGTCACCCAACTGTGAAAGAAAAAAAACAAAAAAAACAACAACATTTAAGGCAGATAAGGGCATATGGGGAATATTTTTTTTTATCCACAAAGAACACTCCTATAGAGAATATCCAGACTGGTAGAATTCCTATATGTAGTAAAAGCAGTCATAGTGTGGTTTTGCAGAAGAACTGCGAAGCACGGTGTATTTCTTAGGATTCCTTTTTCTTGATGATCAAGGGCCCACATTGTCACCAGTGTCTCATTGTGCTTGGTGTGAGACCCGTCACATAATGGAATGGAAGAGAAGACAAAGGGACTTAGCGGGAAAAAATATAAAAGCAAAAACTACAAACTGCATAACAGAGGCGATTCCTGACAATAAAGACATACGTCCATTCAGTTCAACCCACTCAGCAATACCCACATTTCCTGCCTAACTGTTGATCGGAGGATGGCAAAAAAAAAAAAAAAAAAACACCACCAGAATTATTGAAGGGGAAAAAAAAATCCTTCCTGAATCCAAGTAGCAATCGGAAATTTCCTGGATCAACTTAAAGTATCAATACCAGTAACATGCAACATTCCTTGTTTTCAGAAACATTTCAGAGCAGAATATATTTTTTTAAAAAAAAACCATATCTTATCCATTAAAAGGATAAGATGCACGTTGCTAAAAGGCAAAAAAAAGCATCTAAAGGCTGGCATAAGTGATTCGATTTGATCTGTGCATTGTTGTCATTCGAGACCACCTAGGCTTATCAAGCACTTACACTTGTAGCTAGCAACTAAAAAAAGAGCAGTTTATGGGCACAATTGTAAAACACACAAGTAAATAATACACATATCCAATCTAATAGGATTATTTAACCCCCCAAAAACAGGCGGTACGAAGTTCGCACCTAGCACACCCTGAAATTAGGTCAAGATCTCCTCGGTGTCCCTGTCTCAGGGCTGACACGCGTTTCGCCAGTAATAGTTAATCACGGCTGTTTACCCAGCAATAGATCTCTTATTATTTCTGACCGGGGATGCCTGGTTGTTTGAGGTATTTCCCCTATTGTTGATATAAACTATGTCTATATTTATGGTCTATATTGCAGATTTGTGCAAGGTTAGCTTGTGTAGGGATTTTTAATCCTTATATATGGTATATAATATTCCTGTTTGAATATTATATAGATTTATATTCAATTAAATGTGTATTATACTTGTGTATTTTAAAATTGTGCTAATTAACTGCCTTTTTTAATTGCTAGCCACAAGCATAAGAGTGCTTCATATAGGGACTTTGGGAGTAAGGGGTCTGAATCGTGCCCTTTCTTTTTGAGTGGGTCAGGATAGAGGACATAGTGGTGCAGCCATCCAATGTGTATGGAATGTTGAGTGATCTAGGTCAAGAGATGCATACGGATTCATTTTGTGTTTATCAACACAAAACTCTGTTGCGCTGTTCCAGCATTAAAGGGTATGTCCACCCTAAAAATCGATTTTTTTTAATATTCTGCTCCCCCATGTCCCCCAGCCCCAACCGCATGTTTTTTTTTTTCAAAAAGCTCCCCAAACTCTTACTTACCTCCCCTCGATCCTCGCCGCACCCGGACCCTTGCTTGCGAGAATGCAAGCAGAGGGGCGGGACCGGCAGTCCGTCTGTGTGATTGGCTGAGCGGCAGCCAATCACGGACGCGGCTGCGGTCATTCAGTGCAGCGGAGGAAAGCGGAAGAGTAAGTAAGAGTTTGGGGAGCTTTTTTAAAAAAACAAAAAAACATGCGGTTGGGGCTGGGGGACATGGGGAGCAGAATATAAGGGGGTTTAATGCTAGGGGGAGGGATAGTTAAACGGGAGGGCGAGGGGGGGGGAGAAGGGCTGCAGCACGCATGGCAGGAATCTCCGGGAGGCCAGGTAGCAGGCATTGTCCTATATGGACTCTGCTAGCCTCCTGGTGGGCAGTTTTGGAACTTTGGGGGGGGACTACAGGAGAACCAGATGGAGTTGGGATGTGAGGTAAGGATTAAAACTACATCATGGTGGGGCCAGTTTGGGGGGATTATAGTTTGGGGGTGGGACATTGCCCTTTAATAGGCACTTATTTTACTTTTCACCGGTCAGAAAAAGCACTGAGTACAGTGGAAAAAAAAACACTTTAACTGAAAAGCCGGGCTTCCACACATGGATGCTGCCTCCGTGTTCCCGCTGTGCTCTGCCCCAGAAAATACAAGTAAGGTAGAATAGGTAAACTGAAATTGCCGTCTGTTTATTGCACACAACATGTTTCAGACTTCTCGTGGTCCTTTCTCATGTTGTGTGCAATAAACAGCAATAGAATATTTGAGTTGCATGAAGTAGTAAGTACCACAGGAACTTGTTACAGCAATGCATGCCTCTATAGTCTTAGGCCAATCCTGTTAGGCTGGGTACACACAGGCAGATTTTTTCGCCCATTCGACCAATACTTCAGCGTTATCAGTCGATTGGGCAAAAAAAATCGACCGATGTCGTTATACGTTCGTCGGAAACGGACGTATCAGGAAATCACGGCCAATCGTGCTATCCCATAGGGAAAAGTCGACGCGGCCACTATTGCCAAGACGGCAGACATTGCTCCGGCTGAGCACTCGCTCATAGCTAATGCTAGGTCGGGATAAATGGTCGTGTGTACCCAGCCGTACCGTCCATTAGACAGGTACCATGTGACTGAAGTCAGGAGGTGGTCAGACAAATTACTGGAGCATTATTTACATTTTATTGGTGTTCTTGGGGGGGTTTGCTTTCAGAGTATGCAGTATAGTTTTAGTTCTCCTTTAATAGAGAACTACACAAGTGGAGATCCCTACAATAGACAGTACATACCGATTACATGAGGAGTCATTTCTATTATAGATAGAACTTGGAAAGATAATGTTAGGCTGGGTACACACGGAGGGACTTTTGTACCCGATCCCCGAGCGCTCGTAGAGCTTCAATTACTGCCGCGATGCCCTCCTTTCATCCAAATATATTCTTTTAGTATCAGCTACTATTCAGTAATAATGCAGGCGGGAGGTCCCTGAAATAAATCCTATAAAATCAATCACATGCCAAGACCATTTAATTTGGCCACATCTCTTCTTCGCCATTACAAATCATATATTGGTTCCCGTTTCTTCTAAAAACCAATTCCAAATCCTGACATCCCACCAGACTTACATCACTGGATCTCATGGCTGAGGGTGTGGGATTAACAAAGGCAACAATGTGTGTTAACAGGCAGGTTTAAATTGCCCTTCATCCAGCCTATTAAAGGGCAAGTTTACCCTTCATAAAAAAATTGAATATAGGTATATCAACCACAAACTGGAATACTGCCAGATGTTTGTTTACCTCACTTTATGCTTCGGTTAACCAATTAGCAGCTGTCAGTCAGTGGACGAACAGATGAATCACAGCCAATGATATGATGATGCTATTCCCTGCTCTTGTAAAAAGCTTGGAGAGCTTGAAAGAGACAGAAACCTTAGAGGCAGAGGGTAGGGGAGGAGAACATAATTTCCTGCATAACAGATTAAACCCATCATCTATTGTAGTTTGGGGGTGATTACTTCTTTATAATTTTTCATTAAGGGGTGAACATGCCTTTAAGTTTAGATAAGCTAAATGTACATGTGTCACAGTGTCAGTCGGTAATGGCTGACTGCATGAGACTCTGCTATTGCTGCTCATGCTCGTAAAGGGCACGTGCAGCAGCACCGCAGAGGCGGGGACTAAGCAGCGCTGGATCATGGGTGGAGGATCCTTACACAGCCTGGGATCATCTTTGCAAAAGTAAGTAAAACAGAACTTAGCTTTTGGGGGGTGTTTCTATAGATACTCAATTTTTGTAATTTTGGGTGGACATGCCCTCCTTTAAATGCCATCAGATCTAATGATCAGGTCTTGCGGCTGGTGCGTTAAACAGCCATACTCATAAATGCTAGCTAATACAAATCATCAGACCCGTATCATGCCAAAAATAAACTTTTTACCCAGTGATCTTAAGCGTAATAAAGTACAGGTACCATACATAGGTGTGTAGCTCATTTTTGAACGAGTGTGCAGCCGCTGAACATTCCCGACGGCCTTGCGGTGTTTGGAAAATACCTAAAATTTCCCGGGCCGCAGTAATATCCCTATAGGGGAGTAGGCTGCCTGCGGTAATGGGGAACAGTATAAGGCCCAAGAAAACTAAGCTATTTAGTGTTTTGTTGTTTGTTTAGTTCTTCCTTAGGATTAACTGCGATATGTATTTAAGATGTAATGAAAGAAAAACAATACAGCTCCAGGAACAGAAAACAACTGTATTATGTAAGTTTAAAACCCTGCAGGTCTCTTACAGTCACGTCACTGGCAGAGCACAGAGTATCTCAGTCATAAGATATTAACTGAAAAGGTTTCAGGTTGTGATTTGGAGGGATAACCCCTGTGCCTGTTCCCATAATCACCTTTCCATTTATGTCAATGAGGAAATGAAGCAATTAGCACCAGTGACTGGTCTCCTGTGATGCGGGCAGTATGTAAAGTAGGAAATAACATGTATCCTATGGAAACTTACCTTTTTTTGATCTCCAGCAACGACAGTAAAAAGCTTTGTCTCCAAGTCTTCCATATCAAAGGCGTGGACCACCTTGGGATTATCCTCGTATCTCAAGGTTTATCTTAGAACTTTCAGCATTATCTTTACAAAGTGAAGGTTTTGTAGCAATATAGCCCAAAGCTGCTGCAAGCCACAGACACGAGGCTATAGTAGTCCACTCTGCCATAAGAAAAGGAAAACAGTGCAGACCATTATGACGAATGCTAGATACACAGGTCACAATCCATTATCACCTACTACTGCAGGTACAGTCAATTTGTACAAAACAATGCAGGGCTGTTTCCCTAATTTAAATTGTTGTGCAAAAGCTAAAACTCCTGTACATTCCAACAGAATTAGCGAAGGACACTACTTAAAAGCTAAAGCTCCTTTTAATTCTTATGAGCTTTATGTGCAGATTTACATCATCTGAGTGGATACAAAATTAAATTGTGCACTAACCATATTGTTTTTACAATATTTTAAACTTGTTTTGGCTTCTCTGTTAAGTTGTAGTGTGCACATGGAGTACACACTAAAGCTAGGTACACAACCTATCGATTTTCCTCCTGACCGGACCGTTCGTACTTTCGAACGGTATCGGCCAGGAGGAAGGACTGTCGTCGCGGCAAAAAGCAGCCGCGTCCGATAGTCACCGCGACCGATTGTGCGGTCCATAGAGGACCGCACAATCGGACGAGGTTTTCCACACCTGTCCGATCGTCCTTGTCCGATTCGGACGAACGGTTCGATCGGACATGGGCACTTTCGGATGCGATAATTTCGGTGACGACCGACCGATACATGAACGATCGGTCGATCGGACCGAAATATCTCATCGTGTGTACCCAGCTTTAGAGGTCCGGTGTGGTAACATTGGCACCGTGTAAAGCTGGCCATACAGTACAAAGCCATGTAAAGCTGGGCCAAGGAGTCTGTGTATGTTTTAAACAAAAACTAATCACAATCTTCAGAATGTAAGCTTCGCTGTGACAAGAAAAAAAGTGTAGAGCATATACATTGTAATATAGTTTTTTTCCAATACGCTGCTAAAATAGCATCATGCATTAGTATTCCTCCTGGGTGGAAAGGCTTACACTGCCATCTAGTGGTCTGTGGCTTTCGTGTCAATACCACCTTGACAATTCTAAATTGTCATTGCAAGCAGAAAGGCCCAAAAAACCAAATAAAGCTCATAAGAGTGAAAGTCATTTTTTAAAAAGTAAGCTTTGACAATCTACTGGGAAAAAAGAGCACCAAACATGATATGTTATTGGTAACTATTACAGCACTGAATATTTGTTAATTCTTAGGCTTGTGAAACGTAAAAAAAAAAAAAAAAAAAAAAAAGATTTGGTTCTGTTTTGGTTGTTTTTCACAAGCTCTCCAACTAACTGTATTCCAGTAGTGGGGTTTGGTAAATAAAGCCTAAAAAAACACCCCCCCCCGAAAATTTCAACGCCACAAACTGACTTATCGTCCATACCATCCTCCTTTGCTGCCTCCTCTTAAGTGTACAGCTCAACATGACGAGAGGAGGAGGCACAATCAAAGGCAGACCAGCCACAACACAGTCAGGCATTGATCATGACATCATATATCACAGCATAATTGATTGCAGCACCAGGAAGATTAGAAAAAGCAGGGACTATCAAGGAAGATGGCGAATATTTTCTTATCAGGACCATCAGGACAGGAAGTCTTTATTGCAAGCTTTAGGGTTTTCAGGGGTGTGAGAAATGTAAATATAAATGTTATGTGTGGATTGGGGGCCCTTTAATTATCCCATATTATTACCTGAAGTGATGAAACTGGGCTTGATGATATCACAGTAAGCAAAGGCATAATGCCACCTTCAGTGCTCTTTTATACCAAAAAATGTACTCTAAAGTGTAATTTAACACTATTCAGGGTCCCGTGGCATTTTACTGCACAATTGAGGTTTTAGCAATACATTAGTAAAGTAATAAAAAGAAAAGTAGATGCTGCTGAAAATTCTGGAGCTGTTTCACACACCAGCCCAGCACTCGGGCTGGATGTTCTCCCTGCAAAAAAAAAAACAGGAAATTCTCCTGTTGGAAAGAGCAGGTGGCAGCAATGTTCATCCAACACCCAGATTACTGCCACGCATATACGTACACCCTGCTGGCTGCAACCAGGCAAAGTGTTATTTTTTTTTAAAAAGGACAAAGGACAGTGTATGTTGTTTTGCTTTCCTATTCAATACAATTCTATTTATTTAGGGTGTGTCGAGTTCACACACCGGCCAACCATCATAGGGCCAAAATATCTTGCATGTTTTCACATTTATACATAATCGGGTACACTCAAGTGCTGCACATGCAGAAATCCGTGTACAACAAACTTGTGTGGCATGTTATGGAACTAGCAATGGGATTGGTTGAAATGGCCATATCTGGGTGTGTACAGCAATCTGTCAAAAACCTTGTACACTCTTCAGATATTTGTTGAAATGTTGGGGAGAAATGCACCCCCTACAGAAAATTATAAGGATATTAGAAGTCACCTCAGAGTTAGTCCTGTATAAAAGGCACTCAGCCTGCGGGCCTCATGACTTTATGTGGGAAACCCCTCAGTGCATTCTAATATCCGTTTCAAGATTTGTCTTCTTTCAGAACAATTTCAAAGTTAAAAATATAGCAGTTATATGAGGAATTATCTTTTAGGGCAATCCAACCGCTCGAATGCCTCTCAAAAGGTAACCCACAAACTTCCAAGCTTTCTGAGCTAATTTTGCACTTTAACATGTCAGAGGAAGCAGCTTTGGGGAATTGCAATCATGGTGTTATGTCAATTGTCATATCTAGACTGACATCTGACAACTGTTAAAGGTGGCCACACACATCCACGTTCTTCGTTTTACTTCCCAACCAATCATATTGTTACAGGTTGTTTAATGACACGAGTTTTGTTCGTATTTTAAAGGATGACACCGATCAAAAATTTCTATCCAAATGACCTGTTGGAATAGCATGACCAACGACTACAGTTGTTTTGCACCCATTCAAAATTAAGACCCTGGTCTCTCAACTACCAAAATCTGTTGTTTTAGGTACCAAAGCTGCAATGTGTATGGCACCTTTAGAACCGAGGAAGCGTAGTAAGAGGGGTAACCGGAATTTGTGCAACATTTCAGGCTAGTCTTTTATATTTCTAACTATTGCAGTTGTGGGGTTTGGACAGTGATTTATCTATTTATATGTTTTCATTTAAACTATTTTTTATGCACCTTAGGTCTCCTTTAAATGTAATAAAATATTAGGAGTCTACCAGTTATAAGGTGCTTGATCTGCTTTAATCATTCTAGAGATTCATCCTACAGTTATCAGATGCTAAATCAGTTAGAATTTGTTTCAATATTTAGCTGTTTACTGTAATATAAAGTCGTTCAGAATTCAGCTGTCTTGATTGCACAAAGAACGAATTTACCTGTGACAAAACCTTGTGTGAACATGAAATGCATCACTTTTGCCAGACATGGGAACAGTTCCTGATCTTGTAAAACACTGTCATAGTAACCCTGCAAAACTTTCAGTGGCAGCATAAAGTGCCACAGAAATCTTTCATGAATAAACTTGCATGGCCCAATCTGTGTCATTCTATGCACGTATGAAAACAGACTTTATTAATCTACCCTACAAGGTTTTTTTTAAAGCTCAAAACAAAAAATACTGTGTGGGTTGAACTGAACAAAATAAAGTAACCCGCCACAGTTAAGGTTCTATCTCAAAGGGCCAATTATACTGCAAGAGCCCTTTCAGTTAACCCCACATCTAGAGTTTGTGTTGGGACAAGAACACAGGAACCCAAGACCTGGTATTCAGTTGTGGTGTGAAAGACCAGACTGGACCGGCAATTACACTCTATCTATCTAACTGCTATCTATCTATCTATCTATCTATCTATCTAACTGCTATCTATCTATCTATCTATCTATCTATCTAACTGCTATGATAGCAGTTAGATAGATAGATAGATAGCAGTTAGTTAGATAGATAGATAGATAGCAGTTAGATAGATAGATAGATAGCAGTTAGATAGATAGATAGATAGCCGATGCTTGATCCCCAACCTTGGCAGGGAGATCTTCTTGTACCTTATCAGGATTCTGCCCCCTATCTATCTTGTCTGTCCCTCTCTCTCTCGTATATCTATCTCTCCCTCTCTCTCTCTCTGTATATCTATCTCTATCTGTCCCTCTCCTCTCTCTGTATATCTGTCTATCTGCCCCTGTTTATCTATTTAACTATGTCTATCTGCTTTGTCTATCTCTCTGTCTCTATCTATCTATCTATCTAACTGCTATCTATCTATCATCTATCTATCTAACTGCTATCTATCTATCTAACTGCTATCTATCTATCTAACTGCTATCTATCTATCTAACTAACTGCTATCTATCTATCTATCTATCTATCTATTTATCTATCTATCTATCTAACTGCTATCATAGCAGTAGATAGATAGATAGATAGATAGATAGATAGAGATAGATAGATAGATAGATAGCACTGCTACCTATCTATCTATCTATCTATCTATCTACCTAACTGATCATCATCTAACTGCTATATCTATCTATCTATCTATCTCTCTAATGCTATCTATCTATCTATCTATCTATCTATCTCTCTAAGCTATAGATCTATCATCTAACTGCTATCTATCTATCTATCTAACTGCTATCTATCTATCTATCTACTCTCTAACTGCTATCTATCTATCTATCTCTCTAACTGCTATCTATCTATCTCTCTAACTGATATCTATCTATCTATCTATCTAACTGCTATCTATCTATCTAACTGCTATGATAGCAGTTAGATAGATAGATAGCAGTTAGTTAGATAGATAGATAGATAGATAGATAGGTAGCAGTGCTATCTATCTATCTATCTATCTATCTGCTATCTATCTATCTATCTATCATCTAACTGCTATGATAGCAGTTAGATAGATAGATAAGATAAATAGATAGATAGATAGCAGTTAGTTAGATAGATAGATAGATAGAGTTCAGTTAATAGATAGATAGATAGCAGAGATAGATAGATAGATAGCAGTAGATAGATAGATAGATAGATTAGATCGATAGATAGCATAGATAGATAGATAGCTAGATAGCATTAGTATAGATAGACGTGATAGTAGATAGCATTAGAAGAAGACTAGATAGATAGATAGATAGATAGATAGCAGTTAGATAGATAGATAGCAGTTAGATAGATAGATAGCAGTTAGATAGATAGATAGATAGCAGTTAGATAGATAGATAGCAGTTAGATAGATAGATAGATAGCAGTTAGATAGATAGATAGATAGATAGCAGTTAGATAGACAGATAGATAGATAGATAGATAGATAGATAGATAGATAGCAGTTGATAGATTAGATAGATAGCATTAGATAGATAGATAGATAGAGTAGATATGAAGATAGCTAGATAGATAGATAGATAGCAGTTAGATAGATAGATAGCAGTTAGATAGATAGATAGATAGCAGTTAGATAAATGCAGTAGATAAGAGTAGATAGATAGATAGAGCAGTTAGATAGATAGATAGATAGATAGATAGATAGCAGTGCTATTATCTATCAAACTGCTATCTATCTATCTATCTAACGTCTATCTATCTATCTAGCAAAACTGCATCTATCTATCTAACTGCTATCTATCTATCTATCTATCTGCTATCTATCTATCTATCTAACTGCTATGATAGCAGTTAGATAGATAGATAGATAAATAGATAGATAGATAGCAGTTAGTTAGATAGATAGATAGCAGTGTAGATAGATAGATTAGATAGCAGTTTAGATGAGATTAGATAGATAGAATATAGATAGATAGCAGTTAGATAGATAGATAGATAGATAGATAGCTAGATAGAGAGATAGATAGATAGAAGATTAGATAGATAGATAGAGTTAGTAGATAGATAGCAGTTAGATAGATAGATAGATAGCAGTTAGATAGATAGATAGCGTAGATAGATAGTGATAGATAGATAGAGATAGCAGTTAGATAGATAATGTTAGTTAGATATAAGCGTGCTATCTATCTATCTATCCATCTATCTAACTGCTATCTATCTATCTATCTAACTTCTTATCTAATACTATCTAGCTAACTGCTATCTATCTACTATAGCTAATAACTGCTATCTATCTATCTATCTATCTATCTAACTGCTATCTATCTATCTATCTAACTTGCTATCTAACTATCTATCTATCTAAAACTGCTATCATCTACTATCTAACTGCTATCTATCTATCTAACTGCTATCTATCTATCTACCTATACTATATATACAATCTAGCTATCTATCTATCTATCTAAACTGCTATCTATCTATCTAACTGCTATCTATCTATCTATATAACTGCTATCTATCTACACTGCTATCACTATCTATCTAGAATATCTGATCCAGAGGTCGCGCAGGCTGGGAAATCCGGAGTTCGGGGCACTGCAAGGGGCAAAGGCGGCGAAACTCGGGCACTTGCCAAAATCCGGGGCACGCCACGAATGGTTTTAACGAGATACGCCACTGGTTATGTCCATTTTAAGACTACTATTCTTATTTTAAATGGTTGCCGGCAAACATTTTCAAGTGTGTATGATGTGGTTAAGATAACAGACTAAAGCATTCTAAAACGGACAATTCTTACCACTGATTGCACAAGGCTGTTTTAGCTGGATTAATCACACGGTGTATGCATTCGTCTGGGGAGCCACGTACAACACCGGACAAAATGCATACACACGTGTGATTATTGGCACTCGTTTGTCAGTGGTAAAACTACGTGTGTACGAGGGATAACACTGGAGGGTTGATAACACTGGCTAACCATCTGGAGGGCTGATAACACTGGCTAATGATCTGAAGGGATTACAACACTGTAATTATCTAGAGGGCTGACAACACTGGCTAAGGTTCTGAAGGGCTGACGTAACACTGGCTAATGAACTGGAGGGCTGACTAACACTGGCTAATGAACTGGAGGGCTGACTAACACTGGCTAATGATCTGGAGGGCTGATAACAGTGGCTAATTATCTGGAGGGCTTACAACACTGGGTAATGATCTGGAGGGCTGATAAAATGGCTTAGGATCTTTAGAGCTGACTAACACTGGCTAATAATCTGGAAGGCTGGCATAACTCTGGCTAATGAACTGGAAGGCTGACGTAACACTGGCTAATAAACTGGAGGACTGACTAATAATAAATGTGATTATATACCTGAGACCCCCATATATTACTCTGCTCTTAGCTTCCTTCAATGTGCTGCCAAGACTGTCAGTAAGTAATCTGCTACACTTTAGACAGTGCTGTGCGGCTTCAGACAGTCTGGGCAGGAGTTTAAATGGAGTCAAGAGCAGAACAATGTATGTAGTTTTATAGATAAAAACATGCTACCCCCCTCCCATCACCTTTTAACATGTTAGCCAAGGCAGTTAAGCTTTGAACTAAAGGTGGCCATACATCTATGAGATTTTACTTACCCGACCGAGCGCTCACGCGATGTTCATCGATGCTGCCGGAACCGCTTCTCCCGATCGTATATTTGACCGACATGCGATCGCAAAATCCCATTCATTTTGCGATCGCATGTCGGTCGACCAGCTCGGTCGAGTAAGTAAAATCTCATAGATGTATGGCCACCTTAAGACAGTGTCTCTAAAACCTCATTACTGATCTCCCATTCTTATAAATCATTTTAGTTTAGGATGTGGTGCATGTCAGCTCCCAGTGTCAGTAAAGGAAAGGCATTCAGCAGCAGAGGAGTCTTCTGTTCCTTGCCCATGTTAGAGCTATAGGCGCGCGCTGCGCCGTTTATTTAGCTAATGTGCTAAAAGCTTCTGTGGCAGCCCAAATTTTTTTATTGGAGACCAGCCCTGGGGGCATTTGTCCTTCAGCCTATTGGGCCAGTCCTCCCGTTTCTATCTATATATCCCCATCTCTATCTATCCCATCTCTATATATATATCCCATCTCTATCTATCCCATCTCTATCTATATATCCCCCATCTGTCTATATATCCCATCTCTATCTATATACCCCATCTTTATCTATATACACCATCTCTATCTATATATCCCCATCTCTATCTATATATCCCATCTCTATCTATATATCCCCATCTCTTTCTATCCCATTTCTATCTATATATCCCCATCTCTATCTATATATCCCCATCTCTTACTATCACATTTCTATCTATATATCCCCATCTTTCTATATATCCCATCTCTATCTATATATCCCCATCTCTATCTATCCCATCTCTATCTATATATCCCCCATGTCTATATATACCATCTCTATCTACATATCCTATCTATATATCCCCATCTGTCTATCTATCCCATCTCTATCTATATATCCCATCTCTATCTATATATCCCCATCTCTATCTATCCCATTTCTATCTATATATCCCATCTATCTATATATCCCATCTCTATCTATATATCTCCCTCTTCTACCCATTTTTATCTATTATCCCATCTCTATATATCCCCATCTTATCTAATATATATCCCCATCTCTATCTATCCCATCTCTATTATATATCCCCCATCTGTCTATCTATCCATCCTTCTATATATCCCCCATCTGTTCTATATAATCCTATCTCTATCTAATCTACCCCCATCTTTATCTATATACACCATCTCTATCTATATATCCCCCATCTCTATCTATATATCCCATCTCATCTATAATCCCCCAGCTTTCTATCTCATCTACCCATTTCTCTATCTATATATCCCATCTCTTCTATATATCCCATCTCTATCTAATCTATCCCCATCTCTCTATCCTTTCTATCTTATATATCCCCATCTGTCTATATATCCCAATCTCTATCTATATATCCCCATCTCTATCTATCCCATCTCTAATATATACCCCCCATCTGTCTATATATACCATCTCTATCTATATATCCCCATCTCTATCTATCCCATCTCTATCTATATCTCCCCATCTGTCTATATATCCCATCTCTATCTATATATCCCCTCTCTATCTATCCCATTTCTATCTCTATAATCCCCATCCTATCATATCTCATCTCTATCTATATATCCCATCTCTATCTATCCCATCTCTATATATATATCCCCCATCTCTATCTATCCCATCTCTATCTATATATCCCCATCTCTATCTATCCCATCTCTATCTATATATCCCCATCTCTATCTATATATCCCATCTCTATCTATATATCCCCATCTCTATCTAGCCCACTCTATCTATATATCCCATCTCTATATATCCCACTCTATCTATATATCCCATCTCTATCTATATATCCCCATCTCTATCTATATATCCCCATCTGTCTATATATCCCTCTCTATCAATCTATCCCCCATCTGTCTATATATCCCATCTCTATCTATATCCCATCTCTATCTCTATCTATAATCCCACCATCTATCTATATTCCCCATCTCTATCTATATCTCCCATCTCTATCTATACCATCTATCTATATCCCATTCTATCTATATATCCCCATCTCTATCTATATATCCCATCTCTATCTATATATCCCCATCTCTATCTATATATCCCCATCTCTATCTATATATCCCATCTCTACTATATATCCCCCATCTGTCTATATATCCCATCGCTATCTATCCCATCTCTATCTATATATCCCCATCTCTATCTATATATCCCATCTCTACCTATATATCCCCCATCTGTCTATATATCCCATCTCTATCTATAAACCCCATCTTTATCTATATACACCATCTTTATCTATATATCCCCATATCTATCTTATATCCCATCTCTATCTATATATCCCATCTCTATCTATCTATCCCATATCTATCTATAAATCCCCATCTCTATCTCTATCTATCCCATCTCTATCTATATATCCCCATCTCTATCTATATATCCCATCTCTATCTATATATCCCCCATCTGTCTATATATCCCATCTTTATCTATATACACCATCTCTATCTATATATCCCCATCTCTAACTATATATCCCATCTCTATCTATATATCCCCCATCTGTCTATATATCCCATCTCTATCTATAAACCCCATCTTTATCTATATACACCATCTCTATATATCCCATCTCTATATCCCCATCTTTATCTATATATCTAATCAATCTCTATATATCCCCATCTTTATCTACATATCCAATCAATCTCTATCTATATATCCCATCTCTATCTATATATTTCCCATCTCTATCTATATATCCCCATCTTTATCTTTTTGTCTCCCATGATTCTCTGCGTCACCATTCACTTTTCCCTTTTAAAGCGGAAGCGGAAGCCGTTCTAGTCCCACCGCCTCCCAACGCTTAGCTCCGCCCAGAGTGAGTCAGGCGAGGGATCTGCTTCCGGCCCCGCTCTGTGTAGCTGAAGCGGTGACTCGGCGAGAAGCCGTTCCTCGTAATCCCCTGTGTCCTGATCTCCCCTCGCCGCTACCCAAACCTTTCGGTGGAGCCCGTCCATCCGCCTTCTCCATGGCCCTGAAGAGAATACAGAAGGTAAATGAAGGCGGTCGGGGAGAACAATAGGGACTAGGGGATGTTCGGTTCTACCCGATTTCCTGGCCAGGTTCCCCGGTGATCTCGGTCTCTTTATCCCCCTTAGTACCGAGAGGAGGTAGAGGGGTTGTTTAGGCCTTGTTCACGGTGCATCGTCCCTTAGCTGAACATGGCGGTAACAATGTGACAGGATCCACCCAGACATCCCATCACCCTCTGCCTCAGACTTGATATAACGGGTCTGACCGGAGTTGCCCTTTAGACAAACTATAATGGGATCAGTTTAATTTTCTATTGAGCCCTATAGTTTTAGTCTATGTATACAATAAATAATTAGCCTTATCTACTTAATTAAGCTGTAATTAACCTCTCTTAACCCACTCTTTTTTTTCAGACCTGACTTTTTTTAAACTGAGCATGCTCAGTAATCACTCATCTAGCACTTTGTGAGGGTGTTCCCCTCCCCAGCTGTCACCCATCCAGTTACAGTTAAGGTGGCCATATACCTGTGATTTCCATTGCAATGTGCTGACAAATCACATTGGTATCTGTCGGCACATTGCGAATGGAACACATAGGTCCGTCCGATCCCCATACGCGGTATGGGGGTCGTACGGCCATACACCGCACAATCTGTATCTGCTCCCTCTATTAAAAGTAAAGGGAGCTGTTGCCAACCGTCAAAATTTTTCCGTCTTTCCTAGTTGATCGGAGTGCTGACTACAGTCGTTCGTCGGCACTTAGATCAGTCAGGAATATACACTACGCATGAGCGATAATAGGTAAATCACGTTTTGGAACAACAGGATTTACCTATTATCGCTCGTGTGTATGGCCACCTTTACACCCTTCCAGTAATGCAAAATCCATTACTTGCACACAGCAGAAGTGTATAAATAAGGCACTTAATTGACAGCTGAAGCATCTTATCTACAAATTAGATATCTAAAGCTAGGTACACACAATACAATAATTCTGCCCAATACAATAATTCTGCCCAAATTATTCCCCCAATTGGACAAAAGCATGATTGGACGGGTCGGAAAACCATGACCGAACCTCTGATCCTCTATGGACCGCAGGATCAGTCGCAGTAACAGTCGGACATGGCTGCTTTTGCGGTCGGTCAGGAGGAAAAATAGAAACGTGTGTACCTAGCTTAAAGAAATAGGGGACAGATCAACAAAATAATGGTACAGTGATAGTTGGGAAGAATTATAGTTTACAGTAATGAGCAATTTAAAAAAAAAGTATATATATATTTTTTTTAGTGTACATACCCTTTAACATGCCATGACAAATAAAAGGGCAACTCTGGTTTCCTTTACTGTTGATCCCTTTGGGTAACATGTCACACACATTCCACAACTATGGTAAAATATGTTTTATTTATTCTTACACAAAGGTATGCTCGAGTGAAAGCAGTACATTTTTTATGTTCTTGCCCCAGTTCTCATTTCTAATAGTGGGGGAGACCTGGTCAGTGAGAGGGGCTGCCACATTTGTCTCCCTGTGCTAAGTAAATGCAAACAAATAATGGTTTGTGGAAACGTTAACGTGTATCTTGTTTAGCATCAACATACACATGGCAATTGCCCTTGTTGGTGTCCTTATTTTTATTTGAACTCCCTCTGCTAAGGCATGTGACCTATTATTTTATCCAGTAGTTTCTGGGCTATTTGTCATGGAAAATGTTTTGGGCCAGTTAACCACCCATATCCTATTTATTTCTTTTATAGTCTTGTTACCTGAAAACAATCAGCAGACACATGACTATTTACAAGTAGTCATTTCCTTGTTACAGTTCACTCCTGACACAGCATATATTTGTTCTACAAAACACTGTTTGTTGCTTTCATTGTGGCCCATCAACCTTTGCCTTTTCGCTAATGGATTTAATGGTGAATTTATACACTGTCGCAGTGTTAGGGGCATTGTATGCTTTGAGCCCCAATTGAAGATTTTGGTGTTCTTTTGATTTTTATCCAGTGATATCATAAGCTAATGCTGAGGTGCAACTTCTAGGAGAGCAGCCCCTGCAACTGCATGTGGGCTCCAAATTCAGATACAGCCTCTCTGGCAACAACTGTAGATAAAGAAGCATTATAGTTATGCTGGGGTGTTGGTTATATCTAGTTATGTTATTGGTGGTTTAGCCCTCCTGCCAAACCACCTTCTGATGCCTTTAACAGTGTTCTAGATCTAGACCACACATTTATGGTGGTGCTCTTACTATCTTCTTTTAAATTTTTCCTACTGTGTTTCTCACTAAAGAGCATTTAAATGTATAAAACAAATCTTCCCCATAAAACACTATGCTTGACTATCTGTCATCTATCGATTTATTTAGCCTAGTAATCTGTCTATCCTCTTCTTATTGTCTTGCTTATCCAAGCAGATCTTAATGGGGAAGAACAATGATCCTCTGCAGCTGACTTCAGCTTTCCTGTAATGGTTTCTATTCTTTGTGGCATTAAAGTCATCCCGTGGGGGCTACCCACCTTTTTAATAAAAAGCTTTGCTGCACAAGGCAACCTTTAACCTCATAGCTGACCATTCTAGTGCTTGTGTGTGGTTCTTGTGATTTTTCTTAGATAGATGTTAGTGATGAAGTCATAATCCTAGTCATATGATATTACTTAAGTCACGATTTTCTCATTGTCAACAAGAAACAGTATATTGTACATATATATGTGGGTAAACATTGGTGTTTATTTCTTAAAATATTCATATTTAAGACATATTAAGACAATTTGTTTAATGTTTTTTATGATGTCAGTGTCGAGTTATAAAACCTGTATGTTTTAAAATCTGTGCAAGGAGAATTTTCCAAAGTACGGTTAGAATTCCCTTCAGCTTGGTTGACCACTGTTGGTTTGAAAATGACTCTTTGGTCAATACCGTTATAGAGGGATTTCTGTCAAGCTTTATGGAAATGTTTACCCAAAAATGTAAACTTGGGTCTTTAGTTCTATAATTGGCATTTAATTAGTTACAAATTAGCTGCTCCAACGAACGGGTCTACCTGTCCAAGAGAGGGGGCGATGTTTTATTAGTATGTAGACCCTTGTCTAGACCTAGTCCGAGCACACCCAGATTTAGAGAGTTTGGTATGTTGCACTTAACTGTGAAGGATTGAAAAACTTAAGATTGTGACTGCGGATTTCTTCTAAACCAGACATTAAAGGAATAGTTTATATCTGTTGTATTCAATTAGATCAACTGGACTTGAAATGTAGTTCTTGAAGACGTTTCGCTAGTCATCGGACTGGCTTTCTCAATTCAGAATGACTTGTACAAGAATCTGTGGCAATTATGTACCCTGGAAAATCCCAATTAGCATATCACAGCCAAGTGTTATGGGCGTGATTGGATAGTGGCTAAGAGGTGTTATAGGAACGCCCAGGGTAAGGTGTCAAAATAGCATTGTACATGGCAGACAGTTGGTGTTGAACCCCCCCACCTCTATTTAGGCTTGGTTTCTTTATATTCACATAAATGGCCTCCTTAACACCTCTTGAACCAGTCATGTTCTTTTGCCAATATGTTAACATTACAATCTTCAAAGGTATGTCCTTTATCCTTAAGATGCAGGTACACGGCTGAGTCCTGACCTGAGGAATTGGCTCTTCTGTGCTGGGCCATACGTTGATGCAGTTGCTGTTTGGTCTCCCTCCCCACATACAAATCAGAGCACTCTTCACTGCACTGCGTATATGATGTTGCTTTTCTTGTGTTTTGGTATTGGGTCTTTCGGATGTACCAATTGCTGCCTCAGTGTGTTGTTCGGTTTAAAGCAGACAGGGATACGGTGTTTTTTGAAAATTCGTCTTCATTTCTTGGAGACCCCTGCTACATATGGGATGACCATGTTCTTTCTCCTGTCTTGCTTTTCCCCTTCACTGTTGGTGTTCTTTTCTTTCCTTCTACTTCTTTTGACAAAGGCCCAGTCTGGATATCCACAAGTTTTAAGGGCTCCTCTGAGATGTTACATTTCTATAGTCTAAAGAAATAGTTCACTGAGAAAGTGAATTATTCTTTTACTGCATTAATTGAAGAATTGGAGGTAAAGGAGCTATGCCTTACCTCCCATTCAAATAATCTTACAGGAGCCGGGAACAAAGCTTTAGAACTTAACCTTGTTCTCTGACAATTTCCCTAACAATTTCCGTCTGTTCCTGGTTTTCACTTAACTATAGTGCGCATTATATTGGGAATAATGGTGAGCAAAGCAACCCCCCACCCCAAATCCATTTTTTGCAATGCTTAAATTTCTTCCCAGCTCTTCTGAGGCTGAATATCTTACCTTTAACTTCTTCATCCCCTCACTGATTTATGATGCCTCCTTTGTGGGTTTGTGATCCTTTATAAGTCTTCGGCTATGATTGATGGCAGAGAAAGGCAATTACCAAAGTAGTTGAAGGTAAGAACTGGATTTAGGAGCACTGAGAAGAAAGGTAAGTATTGTGAAAATGGGGGTTGATTACAAAAGTTTGTGCGAGGGGTGAACATGCAGGCACATGTGGCATTACCTTACCATTAAAGGGCATGTCCACCCCCAAAACTATAATCCCCCAACTACTGGCCCCATCATGTAGTGTAGTTTAATCCTTACCTCACATCCCAGCTCCATATGTTTCTCCTGTAGTCCCCCCCCCCCCCAAAGTCCCAAAAACTGCCCACCAGGAGGATAGCAGAGTCCATATAGGACTCTGCCTCCTACCTGGCCTCCGGGAGAAGTTTGGCATGCGTACTGCAGCCCTTCTCCCCATCCCTCTCCCTCCCTCTCAGGATTCCCTCCCCCTAGTGTAAAACCCTTAATATATAGTATTGCCCCTGTCCCCCCAGCCCCAACCGCTATATTTATATGTTTAGAAATCTCCCCAAACTTTACTTACCTCTCCTCTTTCCCCCGCCGAAATGAGCTCCCGGCAGCCACGTCCGTGATTGGCTGCCGCTCAGCCAATCACAGACGCGACTGCCGGTCCCGCCCCTCTGCTTGCATTTTCTCGCAAGCAGAGGGCCAGCAGCGCGGCGGAGGGAAGAGGGGCGGTAAGTAGCGTTTGGGGAGCATTCTAAACATATAAATATAGCGGTTGGGGCTGGGCTGGCATGGGGAATCATATATTAAAAAAATATTTTTAGGGTGGACATACCCTTTAAAGTTATAAGGAAGAACAGAAGGTTTAGTGGTAAGCTGCCAAAGCTACATTCTCCTACCTCTTGGAAAAAGTCCCGCAGTCAGAAGGACTTTTACCACTACAAGCTCATGTCTTAATTCAGTTCTTTCAGCAGCAAAACACTCCTACTTCAGCACACTAATAAACAATAACAAAAATTACCATCTATTTTTGCTAGTTAACACTCTTGCATCCCTCGTCTACACTCCATTAATCTCTAACTAATCTTTTCTCTTTTGCTAATAAGACTTCCTTTCAAGTTCTGCTTAGTGTGGAGGTCCCACAGGGCTCGGTTTTAGGACCCTTGCTGTTCTCCCTGTACACTATCTTTGGGAGAAATAATCCCTTCTTTTGGCTTTAAGTGTCACCTATACGATGATGATACTCCGATTTACTTGTCCACCCCCACATTAAACCCCTGAAGTTCAATCCCAAATCTTTAAATGTCTGCTCTCTCTTTCCTCCTGGATGGCGCACCGCTGTCTTAAACTTAATCTAAAGCTGAATTAATAATTTTCCCCCTATAAACTAGGACCTAATTTACCGTTCTCCATCTCTATTGACAATATAATTATTAACCCAGTTGAATCTGTATGCTGCCTTGGGGTAATCTTTGACTACTCTCTTTCCATCATCACATTAACAATGTCACTAGGACATGCCATTTTCTCCATCGCAATATTGTGAAGATCCGCCTTTCCTCTTTTGCTCCCTTCTAAAATGCTCGTGCATGCCCTTATAATCTCCCTTCTTGACTACTGTAACATTCTGCTACTTGGACTCCTGGCCTGTCATCTTTCTCCTCTGCAGCCTATCTTAAACTCGGCAACTGGGGTCATCTCGCACTCCTCCAAAAGAGAAAGCGCAACCCCTTTAGTCCATAGAGTGGCTTCCCATCAAACAAAGAAACCTATTCAATACTCTTCTCAACCTTTAAATCACTTCACTCTACTGCACCTCTCTACTTATCTACTCTCCAGGTCCATTATGTTCCAGGACATGCCCTGCGCTACTCACAAGGCAATCTTCTCTACAAACCCCCTACGAACACAGCATCTTCCTGTCTTAAATAATTCTCTCTTGCTGCTCCCTACCTTTGGAACTCTCTCCCTATCTTCCTTCACCAGGTGACATCCTTTAGCTCTTTTAAATCTAAACTGTTATCTTACATTTCTGAAAACCAGCACTAATGATGATTGTTAGTTGTCTGAGCACTTTATCCCTCCCCCACTAATCAACCCCCACTTTATTTGTATGTTGTTGTCCTTCCCGCTTCGATCATAAGCTCTTCAGGCCAGGGATATATATATATATATATAAAACACCGCACACAGGTCTTAACTACAGATTCTTTATTAGCAAAACCATATTATTCTATGTGGACTATTTACATGAAAAGACATGGAAAAAAAAACATGGAAAAACAGACATGGTTTAGATACATCACCTAAGAAAATGGAAGAGATCGTAGTCTTTATTTAATCCCTGGGGGCACAAACTATTTAATTGGTGTACCCACCAGACCTCCCTTTTTTTCAATTTTAGACCACGATCTCCCCCCCTACTGGAACTGTACACTCTCTCCAGTACCCTGAATTTTAACTCATTGTCGCTATGTCCCATCTCCACAAAGTGTTTAGGGACAGGCAACCTCACATCTTTCTTTCTTATACTGGAGCTGTGTTGGGAGATCCTAGATTTAATCATCTGGGTGGTCTCCCCAACGTAAATCAATCCACACGGGCACCACAACACATATACCACAAACGTGGATTCACATGTGCACAATTCCCGTGTCCGGTATTCTTTCTTAGTACCTGGATGTGTAAATGTAGGGCCCTTATCTACAAACCTACACTGAGTACAGTGCAGACAGGGGTACATTCCGGGCTTATGTTTGCCAAGGAAGGTAGCCCCCATCCGCACCATCCCGTCTGTACATGCTCTAACCAGGCTGTTGCCTATCGTGTAACCTTGCGGTAATTTATCAGAGGTGGTGCCTTAAATTCTTCGATCTGGGGTAGGACGATGTAAGTATGCCAGTTCTTACAGATAGCCTCCTCTATCAGGTTACTTCCTACCGAGAAGTCCATAATAAGGGGTATACGTTTGGTAAGTGTATTGCCTTTCTTGCTTTGTTTTACATGGCCTTCATTAGGGATATATCTAGTAGTCGCCTGGGGTATTGACGTTTAGCGAGTTTGTCATACATCTGCTGTGTCTGCCTCTCGCGTACAACAGGGCTACTTACAATCCTGTTCACTCTTTTAAACTGACTGATCGGGATTGATTTCCTGACATGGGAAGGATGGAAACTTCCATACGACAGGATCTGATTCCGATCAGTAGGCTTGCTATACAATTCCGTACTAGTGCCATGATCTATTCTTACAAGCACATCCAGGAAACAAATCTCCGTGGAACTAGACTGCATAGAGAAATTGATCTCAGGGTGTAGCTTGTTCACCTGTTCATGAAAATGTGATAGGGATCCAATGTCGCCCCGCCACAAGAGGAAGACATCATCTATGTATCTCCACCAGGCTAAACAGTGCCTGGTGAAGGATGGTAAAACATAGATGAAGTCCTCCTCAAGCCAAGCCATAAAGGCATTGGCGTATGACGGAGCGGCATTAGATCCCATCGCCGTGCCTCTCAATTGTATGTAAAAGGAATCATCAAACTTAAAGTATGATCTGTGTAAAATCAAATTCAAACATTCAGTGAAAAACTTGACCTGGCATTCACTGTACCCTCCCACCCCACTGAGAAGGCGGCTGCAGGCAGCAACCCCATCCCTGTGTGGTATGGAGGTGTACAGTGATGACACGTCCATGGTAGCCATAATGATCTCCCCCGTGGTCTAAAATTGAAAAAAAGGGAGGTCTGGTGGGTACACCAATTAAATAGTTTGTGCCCCCAGGGATTAAATAAAGACTACGATCTCTTCCATTTTCTTAGGTGATGTATCTAAACCATGTCTGTTTTTCCATGTTTTTTTCCATGTCTTTTCATGTAAATAGTCCACATAGAATAATATGGTTTTTGTTCTCTGATGTTCTTTGAGCATTGGTTAAGTGGTAAGGGTTAACTATGATAGGGGTGTGATTTGACACTGCTGTGAAGTCAGTTCCTGTGGGGGAGGGTATAAAAGGTTGTGTACTATGTAGCATTATGTGAATATGTGTACCTGAGGAAGGGGAGTGCGATCCCCGAAACGTAGTGCATTTGCATATGTGCTAATAAAGAATCTGTAGTTAAGACCTGTGTGCGGTGTTTTGCTGGTTGTATACATATATGAAGGAGTTTTGCAGACATACTCCATAACACCAGCACCAGGCAGGAACGACTTAAGAGGTGTGCGGTGGATCCTACTGATAGAATATATATATATATATATATATATATATATATATATATGATATATTTATATATTCTTAACCTTTGAAACTTTGTTAATTCAATGTTTCTGTATAATGGCTTGCACTTATCCCCATGTTAGTATACTCTTTAATTTGTAATGTACAGCGCTGTGCCATGCGCATAGAAGACAGTCCATCGGGACCTGGCAGACTACGCGGCGGAGGAGCGAGCGATCGGGTAAGTGTCTTACCTTCTCTCCTGGCTCAGGTGACTGTCAGTGCTACCATATTGCTTAATTTCATTGGATACACCGCTAGTGTGTGCTAGTGGGCTACACTCGGCTGTAACCATCTTCTGCAGTTGCTATACGCTATATATTATTGTATCCTTTTTTGTGTATTAATATATTAATTAACCTTGCCCTTAAAATGCATGTTCACCTACCCAACATAACTTGTCTATTACAATTGCAGGCTTGTAATACTAATTGGTTTCCAGGACGTCGCAGAAGGAAAATCTTCTTAATCATCCCCAGCTCTGGTCATCTTTTGGGAAGCAGAGTTCAGTCTTGACTGATTTGACGGCCATGCAAAGAAGGTGTGAACCTTGAAGACTAGAGCTGAGAAGGATCAAGAAGATATTCCTTCTGCGACATCCTGGAGACCTTTAAGTAGTACAAACTTTATGATTTGGGGGGATCCTGGTTATTAATATCATAAGTTGTTAGGGGGCTCCTTTTCCACCCCACTAAGAGGCAGTACCAGAAAATATCTACTCTGCCTGCTTTGGTCAATGAGGGTTCCCCTGCAGTTCCAGCATTTTAAAATGTTTGTAGGAACAGCATGAAAGAGGCAGGAGATGCATCATTTTAATTGGCAGTTTTAGATACAAGCCCGTAGATCTCGTTTTAAATGTGCCACTATTGTTACTCCTAAATAAGCAGCATTGTATGTGCTTCAGATTCTTACAATTACTTAACATTACCTTTAATTGGAAACCCAGATAATTTCCGTTGCACCTGCTTTTATCTCTTTTCACTGTTTTATTATAGGAAACATGTTTCAAACATCCCCTATTTCAGAAGGAAATATTTTGGGGATAGCCAGCAATAGTACCTTTTTATTTAGCATAAAGCCAGGTTTACACAGATGTGACCTCCATTAGTTTATCAGTCCAACAGTAACCAGTTGGGGCATTTGGGTTGTTGCTAGCTACTTAGTATAGAAGCCTGTTAAACAGGTTACCTGTTCCTTCTAAAAGCGATAATTACGTAAATGACTTATAATACATGGATATTAATGGTCACAATTTAAAAGCAATAAATAAAAACCATAATGATCCAATCTAACAACTGTCATAAAATTAAGTGACCCAGACACCTTGTACCTGATTGTAGCAATTTTGCATTTACATGTACACATTCAAATCAGGCCTTACCCCGAAGAGCTTACATTCTAAGCACTTTTATTTCACACATACAATAGGTCTTTATGATTGTGGGGGGAGGCAACTCAAGCATGCAAGGGAATAACAAAATAACAAAATCCTTGAAGATGTGTGATGTGTCCAAAGGTGAATTTGAAGTTCAGCGCTGCAATGCATCAGTGCTAATTAACCACGTAGTCTCTGTGCTGCCCATAATCCATAACACGGCACTTTCTTTATTAAAAAATCTTCTACTCGGTATGACCTTTCTTTCCATTTCCTATTCAGTGACAGGGCCTTTGTGAATGTTATTTAAATGATTTTATGCAAAACTTTTTACATGCTTGAAGGAGGCAGCTAGGTGCATAGCATTCTGTCATTGGCTGTGATGTCATTTGTTACGTTAATGACTGACAGCTGGTAACTGGAAAAACCAGAAAGCAGAAAGAGGTAACAGAACGTCAGCAATATTTTAGGCTATAATTACATCTTTACAGAAATTCTCATTACCTTTGTCTATTATATTAAGGCTAGGCCGTCCTGATGCTCTTTTATGTGTGATCCAATCACACTTTTAAAAGTGATGTGGCCACACAAGTGCGCTACTCTAATTGCAAAACATTGGGCAGTCGTGCGCGCATGGCTACGCACTTTCAAGTGCCGGGAACGTGCGTGCAATCGCGGCGTTAACGTGCAGTGCAGTGTGGCCTCACCCATAGTGATTGTCTCTTATTGGTGGAATATTGGAGTTTGTTAAACAGTGCACTCAATTGTTATTGTGGATACCGTAAACATGTATTAATTGTTCTCATAGATTCTAGAAACAATGGGTAACCCCCAAACAACAATAAACTACTGGTTTCCAAGGTCTACACTAATTATTAAATTATAGCAAACCATCAATCTTAGTTCCATAAGGGTTTGGTCCCACATTTTTTTTTTGCAGCCGTCTGTTATTTGCTAATTGTGCTCCTATACAGATTTGTATTATTGGGCCTTTTGGTATAAGCACGTTAAGTAATGCACGCATTACCGATTCGGTTGGATTCCATTGAGAGTGTGAATCAGAAAGGCAGTCATAATGGCATTAGTGGGACCTAAGCCCTTACATAATCTGGTCAGGTTGTAATTTATATCTATTACTTCTATGGTGTGCCTATAGACATCCATTTAGATGGGTGTCTCCCCTTTTTAAGCAGAATTGCACATTAGGAAATGCATTATGCTTTTACATGTCTGACATCAAATAGATATTAAAGGACCAGTTTCCCTCAGTCCAATTTAAAAGGCATGTCCACCCCCAAAACATTTTTTTGCTGTAGTGTATGGAACACTATCCTGTGTAATTTTGCCATACTTTCATTAATTTTTCTGAACAGTTATCAAGTTATTTTCATTTTTGTGTTTCTTATGGGGGCAGCAGTTGATTTCTCTCCTATAGTGGGCAGTGTGCTTGCAGTCTATGGCGATATGTCCACCAAACCATTTGCATAATGGTTAAAATTAACTGATTCTGCATGTTTAATTAATAAATGGAAAAAGTGCAAACATGCAAACAACTGATTTGCTAGTCCCACCTGGGATTCTGGGATTTTACATTAACCCTTTCCCTTTTTCTATAGTCATCAGAACTACATGATCTGATATTGTTTGTGCAAGTAACATGTTGATGTCAGATTGAATCAGTTTATCAATGATAGATATATATATATATATATATATATATATATATATATATATATATAATTTCTGGTTGCTTTTACACTGCAATTATTCAGACTCCGCTTTGCTGCATGTGTTTCTGATATCCCTTTGATTTCTCTCTAGACTGGTTTGCAATCATCTCCCTATGTTCTTATCACTGACGATTATAACTGGTGAAATATTGGAACCAGATATTCCAAAACATCAACCGCACCAGTATTCAGATCTCCTGTGCAGTACTTAGTTGGGATAGCCAACCTACCGTAACTTTGCTGGAATTTTTTTTATCTTAGATACTGATTGCCAAATACTGAGAACTAAACCGCGAGCCATCTGAGCTAAGGGCTGCCCATTCAAGCTACCCAGTCAGAATCACTCAATGAGCTTATATCCCAGTACATGCCTTAGTACATGTCTTGGTACAAGACTCCAAAACCCACCCCCAATTTTTGATTGGTCTAGATAAAATCTTAAATCTGATTGGATCTTGAACCAATCAGATTTTGGGGGTGGGTTTTGGAGACACTATAAAACGACATGACATCTTCAGAGCAGCTCAGTTTTTAATCAGCCATCAAACTAGCAGGTATTTAGATTAGAGCTTTGTAAGTAGATAGCTGGGATAGGGGTTGTATATTGAAAACATGCAGTGTAAATACAAACAGGTTGTAATGAATGCAGCCCTGCTACTTACATTTACCGTATATACTCGAGTATAAGCCGAGGTTTTCAGGCTTTAAAAATAGCCTCAAAACCCGACCTTGGCTTATACTCGGTTCATGGTAAATTTTCACAATCTGCTGCTGCTTACCGGTACTTCTCTATGTAACCGGCTACCTGTAACTTAATACTTTCGATCCTGCTGGCACTCTGCACGCTGAGCTGCATGTCCGTACTCGGCGGCTGTCTAACTGCCGGGCAGTAAGTTAGACAGCCGCCGAGTACGGACATGCAGCGCAGAGTGCCAGCAGGACCCAGAGAATTACTATGTTACCGGTAGCTGGTTACATAGAGAAGTACCGGTAAGCAGCAGCAGATTTTGTAAAGATTTACCACCTCACTCCCTGAACTGGGGGGCTCTCTAAGGGGGAATGTTTTTGGGTGGGGGTGCTGTCCATAAAAAAGCCTCATTCCTTGGCACTAAAGGGGTTTGGAAACTACAACTCCCAGCTAATAAAGCATGCTGGGAGTTGTAGTTTCCAAAACATCTGGAGTGCCAAGGAATGAGGCTTTTTTGTGGACAGCAGAGTTCCCATAGTTTCAACCCTCGGCTTATACTCGAGTCAATCATGGGTTCTTACTTTTTGAGGTAAAAATAGGTACCTCGGCTTATACTCGGGTCGGCTTATACTCGAGTATATACGGTACTATAAAAATCCCCCAATTATGAGATGATCTGATAACTAAATATATATCCACTTACAATATAAGCTTATTATCAAATAAAAAATATGCTAACATGCAAAATCACAGTTTATTCCTGTGCTCTGCTGAGCAGGAAAATGGTTTCTCTATTGCCCCAGTGCACCGCATAGCCAGGACTAAACCAACTTGGATAGCTCATTATACAGAAGATGAATAGTTGGATAAAGAGTTACAATGTTGTTGCCATTACCGTGGCAGGAAGCACATATGTAAAAAGACATTTCAAATGCGGCAACAAAAATCAGTTTATTGCAAGCACTTTCTGCACAAGTTTACAGGTATAAAAGGTCATCTATACTGAAAAAATCGATATCTTTAGATATCCAATCTGAACTATCCTCTGCTTTGTGCAGATTTGCTATAACTAGAATGTTCATGCAAATCATGTAAATTGCATGTTGGGAAATTCCCTCTTCCAATGCTGCCTCTTCGTGATTACTGAGCATGCTTGCCCTCATAGAAACCTTGATGAGGAACAGTTACAGGCAGAAACAAATTACACTAGAAATGGCTCCTATTCGTACTGTAAGCCTACAGAGTAATTTTTTTAAATTAAAACTGTTTTACTTGATAATTAATAATGTAAAAATACATTTGGGGATTTTTTTTACTGTCCCTCTAAAAACGAAGCCTACATGTTAACGAAAAATATTCTCCTTTTGTGTAACCACTAAAATAACAGAATGCAAAAGTCTGTGCAACAGCGGTTTGTGTATATCAACTGCGTGGAATATTTTAGTTAAAATAAAGTTTTCCATGGATCCTTCTGATAAATTGGAAATATTTTAAAACTTACCTGGGAGATTGGGTGGGCCTTGTACCAAGCAAATAAATTTTATTTTTTTTAACTGGTCTACTTCAGTTGGGCTACTTTCACACTGGCAATTTTTCTGAGTGGTTCTGAACATTGGCTGAGAAAAACACTCAAACTCTCAGAACGGAGTTCTGCCATCCGCATAAAAGACTTTAGAAAACATTTGATAACTTCTGATTCGTTGCTGCAGAATGGAGAGCTAAATTACATGTTAAGTTTTTATCAAAACGGTTAAGGGCAGAGAGGTAGGATTGGATTTCAGCACTATCTTTAATACAGGAAACTCCAAGACACTAACCTGGCAGATGAAAGCTGCTCTATCAACATCTCACGGAACATACTGCCAGCATTCATATTATGGATTGGGTGATCTACTAGTGGGTTCAAAGTAATGGTTGTCCAATAATTGGAGGGCTTTAGCCTGGAAGTCCCTAAGATGGATACAGATTTCCACACTTCCAATTGTAGTATGGCTATAAGAATTGGCTAAGCGGCAGATTATTTATGGCTTGTTCACACTACATCAGTTTGTATATGTTTTTCAAACGCAGGGGCGTTTAAAAAAAAAAATGGACAGACCGTAAAACCCCATAGGATTACATAATATTGTTCACACCTGCTGCATTATAATCCGCTCCATTCCAGTCCGTTTAAAAAACGCACTGCATGCAGCATTTCTGTCTGTTTTTCATGCATTTTCTATAGAAATCTATGGAATACACATTAAGAAATGGATACAAATGTATGAAAAAAATGGATACAAACTGACACATGCAGTTTCTAGTGTGAACGAGCCCTAAGAGGCTACTTGTGCCTCTAAGACATTTAGTTCTGTTCTCTGTCCTTAAATGGTTCTTTCTATTTACACCCAACTCTGTAGGTTAGCCGTCCTCACTCACTGGGATTTTAGTAGTACTGTAGCACTCTTCCCTGAACACTGCAGCACTGGTCATGAGCAATATATGTTGTTCCTGGTTGTCTTTTGATGGGTAGTCTTTCTGATAGATGGAAACAAAATGGCATCATCAAGTATTTAAAAAAAAAAAAAAAAATCCTGCTCATTAATTTTTATTGAACCAACTAGTTTTTATTTGTCATGTGAATGTTTAAATAATTAGAGTAATTAAACACTAATTAAACATAGGGTGTAAGCCCAAGCTTTCCAAGAATCTGTTGCTCATGTGTGCTTGTTTGCAAATTACCGCTATTAATAAAGGCCATGTGCATGGAACTGCATAACCTATATAAATCCCACTACGTGTTTCTTTACACGATAACAGCAAATTAATGTACAATCATTGAAAGTGTGCCGAGATTAGATTAAAGGGCATGTATTATTACTGCTGAGTAAACCATGTCTACTTAGCCTCTATTAAATATTTAACACTAACCTACACATACATTTTTGTATGCTGCACAACAGAACATCTGTAACAGTAAATGACTTGTACTGCACTGGCTGTTTTTTTTTATTTTTTTATATCACTGTTGCCAGATATGACGACGTGCAGGATATGGCCAAGGTGTTCCCTTCTGCAGTTACAGGGGCCCTTAAAGGAGAACTAAACCCAAAATACAAAGGCAGCTCCACAGACTCTATAACTGTCACTTTGTAAAACCATTTGTTTCTCACCTCTGAATTCAGCTTCTTATTGTAGAAATCATTTATGGAACATTTCTGAGTACTGGCAATCTATGATGTCATGGCTGACTTCTAGTGTTGCCTCTTCCTGGTGGTTCAGGTACCAAAATTCCTTTTGCACATGCTAACTAGCTACCTTGTGTTTGGTTCCCACTCCCCTTATGCTAAGCTGTATGTAACAGTTGAACTCAGAGTCCCCACCTGTCAGTGTCTCCCAGCCAATCATCAGAGATAGCAGTAAATATTATTAGCAGATTTTCCTGCTTAAACAGAGTGGGGGACGGTGTTAACCCTTTTCATATGTACTTAGGAAGCAACTTGTTAACCCTTTATATTTGTGAGCATTTCTGCAAGACTGTGTCTTTGTATGTGTGTATATCTGCACTCTACCATTTATATTAGTGTGTGTATTGCTGAAATGTACATTTAGGGCACGGCCACACTGCAACGCACCTGAATCGCACACGATTTTACATTCGTTTGCTCTTGCAATTTGTCCATTGTCATTATGAAAACGCATGCGACTGCACAAACACGCATGCATTACCAAATTGCTGACGCATGCGTGAATCGCAACACCTGAAATCACTATTTTGGTGCATGGTTGCGATTTCAATACAATTGGAAAATTGCAATCGGCTGAAAAACGCGCTTGTGTGGCCTAGCCCTTAGAAGTGTAATGCAAGCTGCATTGATTTCAGTTTAGCCATCCAGCATGTATTTAATGCAATGGAACTTAGCAATTTCCTGAGGCTGTGGCCCCACCTAAGTGCAAGGGAGGACACACGGTCACAATAATGGGCGATTGTGCTTGCTTCCGTGCATGGGGGTTGCACTTCCACAATTGGAACCTAGCAAAGCGTATGCAATACAGACAAAACAAATGGTGCATAGCATGTAGTGGAGCCGATCCCATAGGCTATTACATGCCTGCACTCCCACTAGCACAATCGGATCGCAAACCGCAATCCAAAATGTGCTAGTGGAAGTTAGCTCTAAAGTGTTTGAGTCTTATAGGGAAAGGTGGCAACCCCAGTAAAATTGAACTGACCACTTTACAAGGTACACTTATAAAAACAAAACAGCTCAGAGCTGCAGGTGCAGCATATTGATGTGAACATGTGCAATGCATTTTAAAGGGGAATGTTGGAGCCTGGAAGTAGTTTTGGAAGTAGTGTAAAGGCAAAGGCCACCTTTGCCTTTAAGACCCAAACACGTATTAAATATGCATGTTGCAGTGCTAAGTACCATTGCATTAAATACAAACTGTATCAGCCTGCATCATGCTTCTAAAGAAAATACTAACAACATTTTGTTGTGTACAAATTATCAGGCCTATGTCATAAGTTCTAATGCTAAAATCTGATTGGTTGGGGCAAAATTTGCACCATTTTTACCGATAAGAACTTTTAATACATAGGCCTGTATATGTGTTCGGGTCTTAAAGGCAAAGGTGGGAATCCTAGTTGAAAGAGTGATTTTTCTTTATGCAAAACTTCCCACAGGCAGCCCTCCTGCTGCATTAATTTTACATGTTTGCGTTCCCTCTAACAGTGCCCCTTTAATTGGTATTCCCTCCAATAATTCCTATTAATATGTACATTTATATAAACAACATGGTGCAGAGCGGCAAATGGCATACCCTCCAACATTTCCCTTTAATATGTACACTTATAGAGCATGGTGCAGTGCTACAGGTGGAGGATAATATAATGACCCTGATCTTAGCACAGCTCTGTGCAATGCATTTCTCTGTGTAAAACATTTCTTAGCTTAGCTCTGTACTACAGTTTGTTGTTTTTATACAGACAACTGAATTAAAAACACAAGGTAAAAGTACTGGCAGGCAAGGGAAAATGTCAGCTTCAGATTTGGGGAACAAACAGAACCTAAAATGAGCTCATAGAGGTAAAGAAAAGGCCCCTGAGTGGAATCTTCCATGGTGAGAAGGATGTTGAGGCAATTACTTTCTAACTTAAACTTTTTTGGGGTTTAGTTCTCCTTTAAGCTTACAGAAAATTTACATCTGTGAAATTCTAATTAATCTGTTTCTGCTTTTATATTTTGCTACAGTAACATCAAACTTGCTCATGTAATATATTTTGCATTTGTTCTTTGTTAAAGAAGGCCCTTTCTCTGAATTTCATCCATTTGTGTGATACAGCGAATCACTGTCCTCAAATGCAAAGAAAATAATATCCTTCCTGCAGTTAGTCTGTGGCACTGAATATATTTTCACTGTTCACTGTCTGCTTGCTGTAAGGTGTGAAGTTGATAATAGACTTTTCCTCACCTCATTGTTTATAAATGTGGAAGTGTCAGTGGTTTATTTATTTATTTATTTTAGTGAAGATAACTTGGATATAAAATACCTTTTTTTTTTTGGGCTAACTAAAAAACACTGAAATGCCAGTTGGTTGGGACGAATTTTTGTATAGTGTGTACCCAGCTTTAGGCTTCTTCTTCTCAGAACAAATTCTTCAAAACCACCTAAACCCCTAGATATCTCATTTATACCAGATCCTCCATTGAGAATTATCAATGGTTAAACAAACGGTCAGACACACTTCACCTTATTTCCTGCTGTGATCATTGAATGTGTATTTACTTTTTTATTTACAGCCATTGGCAGGCATATGGGCAAAAGATAACATCTGTAAGTAGTGTGCTTACAAGATTCAGAATTGTATCATGCCTGAAGAAGTTAATGTCCTTCCCATGCTTACATTGGTTTCTTCCAGGTGCTTTGGCTTCCTCCCACAATCAAAAATGCCATGGACAAGTTCTGTGTGTGATAGGCCACATACATATAGAGTTGTAGAATGTGTTCAGGGCTAGTTAAGTTAATGAAATAAATATATATAAATATCCAGCTGCACTTCAGGTCCAGTTCATCTAACTGAATACCACCGAATTACCATGACCTGGATGAATGAGGACCTTCACAAGCATTCAGCTGCACGCGTGTTTTCTTGGGACTATTTTTAAAGTAACAGGAAGTGATCATAGTCATGCCTAGGTTATTTATCTAGAAAGCAATGATTTCTTAAAATTTACCCCAGCGTCTCTCCATAAATCTTCATGCTTGGAGAATGGATTTCTAGGCAACACAAATTTTGTTTTATTAACACAGAGCAGTTGGATTGAATTACACTAATTGTTATTGTGAATTGACACAATTATCATTTTATCATTATATTTCATTGTATTTAATAGGAAATCCTGTTCTTTAAAAGTCTGTATCCTCAGCCAAATGTTTTATTTCCTTTATAGGAGCTAAATGACTTGCAACGTGACCCTCCTGCTCAGTGCTCTGCCGGCCCAGTAGGAGATGACTGTAAGTTAAAAAAAACACGTTTTTGGACATTGTTTATACCCAGTGAGTTTGAATTCCTACTTACTGCATATTCTCTCATTTCAGTATTCCACTGGCAGGCGACTATAATGGGACCTGTAAGTATATTCTAACGATACCATTGGGTTATAGCTGCCAGGGTTTAAAGGTTTAAAGAAGAACTTTAGGCAGTGGCTAGAGTATTCCCCCATGTGGATGTGTTTCCGACCATTGAAGGAAGAAAAAGTGGGGTGGAGGTTTTTGTTAAAAAGTATAATTAACTGAGAGATGGAAGTGATCACCTCTGTCTCCTCCCATTTATGTTTAGATTAAGATTGCACTAATGCAGCACTGTCAGTTCTTCCCCTCCTCATCTCTAACCTGCATGTGTGCACACCTATTTCAGAGAGAGGGTGGTCTGTCACTGGAAGTGGGTATGTAGAATTGCACCGCTGCATGTGCACACTCTAGTGATCATTTTCCAGCATGTAAGTAAAAAAGTTAAATAACTGATCAATTCTAGCTTCCATGTAAACTTTTGGTACTGCCAATCAGATTAGCGTTAGCTGGCAAATACCTGCATACATTCATCAAAGATGGCTGTTGACAGTAGTGAAGCTACCTACTATCATCTACACTGTTAGTTGTAGGCAAGTGCTCATTCATTTATCTTAACTGGGCACTTGGTGGATACCTGCCTAAAATTGTGGGGATGATTCTATTTGAATCAATAAGACTTGTTAGGTTGTAAATTGCATGACATAATTGTGTTATCTCGATGATCTTGTGTTTGCCAGAGTTTTCTACGTTAAATTGTGCTCTTTTTTAAATGCACAGTGCCATATAATAACCCTTTATTTTATATTTGGTTTGTTTAGACTGATAGTCCATATCAAGGAGGTGTCTTTTTCCTCACAATTCACTTTCCAACGGATTATCCATTCAAACCGCCAAAGGTGATTATTCATGTTGACACTTTTTTTTTTTTACCTTAACAGCCTTGGATAAGTTAATGTGCAGAACTTGGGCAATATTGGTCTATTTGTCCAACTTCTTGAGCAGAGATTGCAATTTAAATCATCTGTCTTAGGCTGGGTACATGCAAGCAAATTTTTCCGTGTATCTCTGTCCGTTGGGCCGGAAAATCTGCAGTGTTTTCTTTTTTGCCTGGATTGGGCGATCGGAAATGTTGGTATATCATCTCAAATCGAATCACTGTCAACCATAGCCAACATCACCGTGACAATAGTGATTCATCCCGACTGCTTGCAGATGGTCATTTGGGCCAAAAAAATGAGCCGCAACAGACGGACATTTGTCCTCGGGACAAATAGTCCGGCCGTGTGTACCCAGCCTAAAGGGAGACTGTGGTCTTCATACAAGTTTCTTTAAATAGACCTCTGTTTCCTTTTAAATGATTCTGGGATCACCACTTTATCCAAAATTGCAGCCATAATGAGGCTGGCGCTCTCCTCCCTGGCTATGGCACTGTGGGAAAAAGTAGAAACCTATAAAATTTCTATTTTATTCCTCTGTCTATATTCCAGGTGTCTGTCGAGCAAGTTATAGAATTCCTGTTATGCTAATTAGCAGCTATTAGCAGAGAGAGCTTCCCTCCCTTTTTACTAGGTTAATACAAATTTGAACTTTTGCACCTATTATTGCATCAGTGTTTCTATGAGCTTTTGGCATCACGTGTTTTGAAAAATACAAGGCCAATTTTTTCTGGTACAACACACACACTTTTTTTTTGTGTGTGTTGAAGTTTTAAAAATCCAAATAAACACAAACGAACAGGAAAACACAGTGCTTGTAAATGTGAATGCATTTTGCTGTGCAAATAAAGACGTATCTATGCTTATGTTTTGTTACTTTTTACACTGAGAGATGAGAAACATTATGTATGTATGTATGTATGTATGTATGTATGTATGTATCCATCCATGCATCCATCCATGCATCCATCCATGCATCCCTCCCTCCCTCCCTCGTAGCCGGGTGGCATGAAAAAGTAGCCGGGTGGGCCGCCCGGCTAAAAGACCCTAGGGAGAACACTGCACTGGATGCATATAACAGGCTCTCTCACTCTTCCCCCCCAGCCCTTTGGCTTTTTAAAATAAGGGAAGAGGCCATCCAGTGCTTTATATTAAAGGCATAGGACCTCCCATAAAAGGGGCGTGTTGGGGGTGCTATTACCACATGGAGGCTTGACCAGGCCTCCCAATAAATACAAACAATACAAGGATTGTGGAAGCACTCCAATTAGGCTAATTTACAACTACATTTAGCGGAAGTGCTACTGATCTGGTCAAACATTTATACAAACATAGAAAAGATAATCAATGCACATTCCTAGGCCCCATACAATATCATATTATCTGCACACTGGCATACTTTATAAACAAAGGGGTTTTAGTATACATTACTGTGATCACATGAATGAAAAGCCTTCCAACCACGTCAAGGTAACCCCAGTCTGGAAGGTCCTAACTTCTAACCTTTTTACAATTACCATTAGCAAACTTTTGCATTTCTCATATTGCAGGAAATGCCCATAAACCTAGACCACGCAAGGTTTATAGAACTCAAAGCTGTCTTTCTACTTTCTACCCTTCATTACCTCGCTGCCTTCTGCCGGTCTTCTGTGCACAGAAGACAAGCAGAAGGGGCTCGACTGGCATCCACTCCTTTAATTGGCTATGGCGCGATCTTATCGTTTAAAATGGTGCTACTTTTGCCCCAAGCAATCGGATCTTATTTAACAATTGTAAGCTTACATCTGATTGGTTGGTGCAAAATTAGCACCATTTTAAACGATGAGAACTTTTATTGAATAACCCTGAAAGTTTTAGTTTGTGAGGTGGACATACTGTACTCTTTAAAAGGCTGCCCCCCTGAACATAAATCTATACTTCTTCTATAAATCTACTTTCCCCCCACACCCAAACCCTGAGCTAGTAACTTACCTCCCTGTAGTCTCAGAAGCCCATAATCCTTGCCTTTCTCCAATGCAAGAAACTGGCATCTTTCACATACTGGCATACCAGTCACTGGTGCCTATCACTGCCAATGACTGCTTAGCAGTGCACCTACTCAGTTCTGCACGTCTCCTCTGTAAAAGCTCTCTTTGAGATTACAGAGGAGGCAAGGAGAGAGGGATGAGATGTGGAAAAGGGTAAGAATTATGGGCTTTAGGGACTGCAAGGGATTCATTAAGTAGCATTTTTTTTATTTTTTTGTGGACATGCCATTTAAATGACTGACCTTTTTTATTTAGTGATTTCATTTTTATTTTAACTGGAAGATGTTGGCGCTCTATAAATCCTACAATCAATAATATCAATATTTTGTTTCCAGGTTGCATTCACGACAAAAATATATCATCCAAACATAAACAGCAACGGAAGCATCTGTCTTGACATTCTGAGGTCACAGTGGTCTCCAGCACTTACAGTGTCAAAAGGTAAATCCATTGATAATATAATGATGTAAGTTAAAAAGCAGGAAATAACATTTTGAGATTTTTTTTTACATCTAGACTTGTGTTAAAGGATATGTAGACTGTGAAAATAACTTCATGTTATTGGGTAGCTGTGACTATAATCTTAATGTCGAGTGATCGCAGAGGCGGTACCGCGCAGCCTGATGGCACCACCGTGCCCATGATATAACAGTGAGAACTCGCACCTTCCGCTTGTGATTTTTGGAGGAGAGTACTCACACTGCTGCTCTATTCTGTGACACGCTATTTGCACATTTTGAGCGATTGGAAATGCGCTACACAGACGAGAAAGGGACGATCCCGTCAGACCTGACGGTATAGTCTTTTTATTTTTTTGTTTTTGTTCGTGTGTGTACCCACCTTTAGTATTGAACAATGGTCAGATTGGATGTGAAGGATCATACTGTATATTGATCGGTCTGATTTGCTTTCCTCATCAGACAGGCTGGAAATGTTTTCTATGGCCAATGTAATCTGAATAGGTGATTTACCTGATTATTCACATTTTCTACCGTCCTTTAAAACTCGGTACCTGTCCGACTACGCGAGCAATCAGGTTGAGGGTAGCAAATTGCTAAAAGTTTAAATCCGGTTACATGTTGTAGTTACTGGCGGGAAAAGGTGGGGGGGTGGCCTGTCGTTGTTCTTACCCTGATCTCGCAGTAGGGTCCCAAGGATGCAAGTCCGGAAGTCTGTTGGGAATGCTTCCTAGTGGGGTTGGTCCATGAGCGTTAGTAATCCTTTGGGTGCTGAGGTTGCAGGTAATAGCGGACTGTTTAGGGAGCCATCGATGCAGGTTTTGTGTGAATAAGGAACTTGTATGGTGTTATTGTAGAGACTTTGGTATTTGTAATCCATGGGTGTTGGTTGGTTTGCTTCTTTGAGTTGGGTTCCTAGGCGGTTCCCTCTGCGAGATTCGAACAAAAGTGGGTCCTGGACCTTGTTCCCAGGGGGGGTTGCCCTGTTCCTGTAGTGGAGTTCTAGGGATGGAAATCCGAAAACCTGGTGGGAATATTACCCAGTGGGGTTGAACCTTGGATATCTGTAATCCTTTGGGTGCCGTGGTTGCGGATAGTAGTGGGCTGTTTGGGGAGTCATTGCAAATCTTGTACAGGTAAGGGTCCTGTGTGGTGTTTCTAAAGAGGCTTTGTCATTTATAGTCTACGAATGTTGGTTCATAGGCGATTTTCTCTGTGGGGTTCAGGCTGGAGTGGGTCATGGTCCCTGTTTCCGGCGGAGCTTAACAGTTTTGATACCGAGCTGAGGTAGGTTGCGAGTATTTGTGTTGCATTTAGGGTTGGAGTCGAGCCATTTTGAGGTCTCTTCGGCGGATGTGAAGAAGTGCACTTTGCTGCCGGTTGTGACCTGGAGTTTTGCCGGATAGAGCATGCCGTATTTTATATTCGCTGATCTCATCCTTTGTTTGACATCCTTAAATTTTGCTCTCCATTTTTGCGTTTCTATTGAGAAATCGGGGTAGATCGTCTCACAAGGGAAAGAGGCAATATCCCCTTTCAAAACAGCACAATTTCGAAGCATTGTATCACGGTCCCTGAAGTTCAGCAGTTTTACTATGAGAGTTCGCGGTGGGGCTCCAGGTGGAGGGATTCTGGGTGAGAGCCTGTGTGCACGCTCCACAACGAATTTATTAGATAAGCTGTCGCTGCCAAACGTATTTATTAAAAAATCTTCTAGGAATTTGGTTGGGTCAGCTCCTTCATCCTTCTCTGGCAAGCCCACTAACCTTATATTGTTCCTACGATGTCTGTTTTCCAGATCTTCTTGCCGCGCCTGGATTTTAGTTATTGCGGCCTGTTGGGCCTCCACCGTGCGCTGCATTGGAGATAGTGTGTCTTCACGTCACTGATGCGGCGCTCGGTGTCTGTCACTCTATCATGTAGTGTGTGTAGATCTTGGCGAATAAACGAGATGTCTACCTTGACCTCCATTTTAGCTGTCAGGGTGGTCTGGCAGTTAGCGATGGCCTCCAGGACCTTTGTAGTTGTGTCTGGCTGCAGTGTCTCCGCAGCACGTGGAGTTGATTCTCCTGGGTCTGGTGTGTCTTCATGTTCGGTTGCGCCGGAACGTGCGGGTCTGGTGTAAGTAGGGCTGGGTCCCTTTGTGGGTGCAGGCGGGCAGTGGGGAACCTTTTTACTGTAGTTATTCTAGTCACAGTCTGTATTTTACTTTCTGTACAGGTTGTATAGTATATGTGACTGTAGTAGATGACCAGCCTTGTTTGGTGTTGATTAGGCCTCTGGGGTGATGTGTGTGTGGTGCTCACCTTCTACCACTAGGTAGCTTGTTTGGTAGGCCCTGGGTAAGTGTCTCTTTTATTGGTGGCTTTCTCCCTAGGCTGTATGAGTTGGTTCCACACAATCTCTGGTCTCATTCTGGTGCAGAGGGTTTACTGTCCATATGTTTAGAACAATTAAAGGACAATTATACTCACCTTCCCTCTACTCCACATCTTCTTCGTGCAGTAGCTTTTACCCAGGGTGAGGACCTGAACCGCTAGTCCTCACCCCTGGATTCACGAAACCTACAGCAGAGTGTTACAGCTACGCTGCTCTGGTAGGCTCCGCCCCCTCCTCCCCGTCTGCGACGAGGCCAATAGGAAGGCACGCTCTGCAACAAGCGTGCCTTCCTATTGGCCTCGTCGCTGACGGGGAGGAGGGGCGGAGCCTACCAGAGCCGCGTTGCTGTATTCCGTGAATCCAGGGGTGAGGACCTAGCGGTTCAGGTCCTCACCCTGGGTAAAAGCTACTGCACGAAGATGTGGAGCGAGGGAAGGTGAGTATAATTGTTGTAAAAAAATCATACACTAATATTACATTATAGACTGATCTGTGCTCTATATATACAGTTAAGCTCTACAGATCTCTAATATAAACATATATGTATTTTACTTCTTTAGTTCCATGTAAGTTATCTTATGGTTAATAATACACTCACCAAGGTGATATATCAAATAGTTTTATTGTATGGAATAGTTACAAATTATGCAGTAAGTAAAAGCCAGTCAAGTATATTAGAGACAGCCTACAAATTTAAACTATATACTTTAAGCATAATTATTCTATTATGTGTGTGTGTGTGTCTGCTTACCTCCTCCTCCTACTAACGTCAACCTCCAACTCCTACCTCCCACCACAGTGTGTGAATCCTGACCAGTTATATACCGTATATACTCGAGTATAACCAGGTTTTTAGTTTAAAAATTACCTAAAAACCTTGACTCGCTTATACTCGAGTCAGAAGAAACTTACCTTCAATCCAGAGCAGCCGCGAGTCCGGCCGGCAGTTCCCATTACTGCTAGCGGTTGCGCGATGACGTCATCACGCACGCTGGCGGGATGACGTCATCGCGCAGCCGCAAAGCAGTAATGGAACTGCCGGCCGGACTCCCGGCTGCCTCTGGATTGCAGAGAGAGGAAGACTGAAGACCAGGTACAGGTAAGTGAGTGGGGAGGCGCTGGGGGTACTGGGGGGAGGGCTGGGGGACAGTATGCCATGCAGACACCCACATTACCTTTTTACTATAGGTGGTTGGAAACTACAACTCCCAGCAACCAAGCATGCGGGGAGTTGTAGTTTCAAACATCTACAGTGGAAAGGTATTAGGGTGGGGGCAGTATGCCATACAGTAACCCCCAATACCTTTCTACTATAGGTGGTTGGAAACTACAACTCCCAGCAACCAAGCATGCTGGGAGTTGTAGTTTCCAAACATCTACAGTGGAAAGTTATAGGGTTGCTGTATACCTCGGCTATACTCGGGTCAGTCATCTTTTCTAATTTTTGAGGCAAAATGGGTGCCTCGGCTTATACTCGAGTCGGCTTATACTCGAGTAATACGGTACATCTCTGGTGGCTTTAGTTACCTCTAAACGTTCCATGAATGGTCACAACTTATGTTACTGATGAACTTCATTTTCCAAAATAACTTCTACTACTTTGTGAGTGAGCAAGACAGTTGTGCATACACTTTGTGAGTGAGCAAGACAGTTGTGCATACATAACAAGCTTTGGTTAACTCTTTACAATACTGATTAACCCTTTATACTGGATTCAACAATTGTCCTTTAAGATACTGCATACCAGTCACCAGCCATCCTCTTCCACAAAGCAATAGATTATTGAAAATAAGTCGATAAAAAATGGGACCATATTATTAGCATTCCTTGAAACTAAATAAGAACTTTTTTTCCCCCCTCCTATAGTTTTATTGTCCATATGCTCCTTACTCTGTGATCCAAATCCAGATGATCCTTTAGTACCAGATATTGCACAAATCTACAAATCAGACAAGGAAAAGTAAGTATATTAAATCATAAATCTAAAATAAAATCTTTGCAATTTGATTGGCAGAAGACACTGTTACCTTTTCTTCAACTTTGGCTGCTATTGGTCATCAATGTAGCCTCTAATTTTACATTTTTTTTGTGTGCGCTGATAAATATTTTCTTTGCACATAAAAACTAGTTTTGTGTGCTGCACAACACTACTTTTTTTAAATGGTAACTATACTGGAAAAATGACTTCATCTTAATCTATAAATAAATACATGTAATTAGCCTTTACTTTGAGGTGTGTATTTCTGCATGCCTTTAATCCAGTACTTGTTTTGCCAGTACTTGTATTCTCCTCCCACACTTTAACAGACTCCTCCTTCCATCAGACACTGCTTTCTCAAGGCAAGCATGCTCAGTAATTACCCTTAGCCAGCACATTTCCCATCATGCAATTGACACAGCAGAAGAGTTTATGATAGGTACTGGATTGACAGTTGAAATTGTTTAGCTATAAATGGGGGACAGATCTACAAATAAATGGTACAGTGAAAGTTGGGAAGGATTAGTTTCCAGAATTTGCCAATTCAATAAGGAAAAACAATTCAGTATAGATGCCCTTTAAAATTGAACATATTTTTATGTGCACACCACTTTAACCTGTGTGCGAAGGCTTGTGGTGTTGTGTGCGCTTGCACAAGCACACAGGTTAAAAGGATCGCTGTTGGTCATCCCACTTTTCTGAACCAATTGGATTCTGTATTGCACTGAAAATGTCTGCCTTTTTTCCCTCCCAGTTATATTCTAGAACATCAACTGCTGTTTAGCTCCTAATGTCTGTGACCTTATCAATTTGATCATGAAGGGAGCCGAAGGTTGTGGCCTGAGAAATTAATCCTTTCCGTTTCTCTTTCTACATTTGCTAACTGGTTTCTGTTCTTCTTGCAGATACAACAGATTAGCAAGAGAATGGACTCAGAAATATGCAATGTAAATGTGTGAAAATATCCTTTCATATAAACCAGTGTACTGTAAATTCTAGGTTTTTCCAAATTAGAAGAAAGCGGGCACAGCCTATCGTTCGACTCCTTCAAATCCTCCCATTTGATTTTTTCCCCCCCCTAACTAATTGCGGCTCTGAGGCAACGCAAACCCCAAATCTAAGAAGAGCATTTTCACTCGTTTCCTGTATACTTTGCAAAAAGACGTTAATTGCGGTTTTTAAGATTCCTGAATAATTGCACCTCCGCAAGGTCTAAAAATGGAGATTTAACCCCCTGACAGTGCCAGCAATGACTGTGCTGTAAAGTACCCTGGCTCGGTGAAGACTACATTTTTTTTTTTCTTGAGCAATACTGCATTTGTGCAACAGCATTGAATTGTCTCTTTTTTTGTAAATCTTTGTTCAAATTTCATTCTGTTAGCTCACTATTTAATTTGTATTTTTTTACTGTATAGACTAAATATATTTTATTTACCTATGTAAGTAAACTCCTTTTTAGAATTTTCTTTCCCTCCCTTCCTACGCACAGTATTGTCAAGATACAAAGCGCTGATCTCCAGCCCAATCTTGGACCCCTCCCATTTATTTCATTGCTTAGGCTCCTCCCCTTTTTGTTTCATTGCTTAGACTCTTCCCCTTTGTTTCATTGCTTAGACCCCTCCCCTTTATTCTAGCAGATATGTTAAACTAGAATGAGCTTTGCACTGTAATTCTAGAGATTCCAATGATAGGAAAACCCCCTTTTTTTGTTTTGATGTTGATTCTGTTGCATACCAGTATGTCACAATGTGAACGAATTGCACTGTAAAGTAGAAAAGAAATTGTTTGTTGCTCTTCACCATTCCTTTTTTTTTTTTTTTTTTAGATTTTTTTTGTTTTTGTTTTTCATATGGGAAATATATAAAGAAAAAAAAGATCTTTTACAAATCTTACTGTAGTTTTTTTCCCATGCAAATAAAATGCATTTTCTACTAAGTGTGTATATAGGCATCTGTGTTATACATATGTTGCAAGGTGACCCTTTATGTATGTCATGGCTTTTACAAGGAGAACAAATCTCCAAAATGTTATGCTTCTGAAAACATCCCTTAAGATCACCAATAAAATATTGCTCCAGTAAATGGCATTAAAGGAGAACTAAACCCAAATTTTTATACTCCAGAATCAGAAACACCCCCCCCCCCCCAAAGACAAACTGTTAAATACCACTCTAGTAAATTGTATGTAAGCCTCTGAAGAACTGGATGTGCAGTGTTTAGCCACACCCCCTGACCTCAGTCACATGGTCCCTTGCTTAAAGGACAACTAAAGGCTCAGAACAACATTGAATTAGAAGGCAGATCTCCTTGTTAAAAAAAACAGTAATCAGTGTCCCACTTCTTATTTTAATATGGTTGTTGAGAAATGTAACTTTCTAACACAAGGTTTGTGTCTTATTTCCCAGTGTTCCAGTATCAGTGTGGTCACTGACCATTATGTTCTTTACACATGCTCAGTCCTAAGATACTGCAGTAACTTGTCACACCCACCAGTAGCCTCTAGCCAATCCTTTTACAGGACTGAATAGGCAAGGGAGCATGTGATTAAGATCAGGGGTGTGGCCAGTCACTGTACATAGTTATTTCATCCAGTGGTAACATTTACTTTAATGCCATTTACTGTATTGCTATTTTACAGTTTATTGGTGTTTTTTGAGGGAATATGTTCAGATTCGAGAGTGTAAAATGTGGATTTAGTTTTCCTTTAATCAGTCCTCTAAAAGGATTGGCTTGAGACTACTAGTGGGTGTGACCAACTATAACAAGTTTCTGCTGTAGCTTAGGAATGAGCATGTGCAAAGAACATAATGGTCATTGAACAAACTCTGATACAACAGTATAACTGTGTATGTCCTATATCTGGTGAGGCTTCCTGATCTTAGTCACATGTTCCCTTTTCCCAATCATGACTGTAACGGGATTGGCTAAAGACTACTGGGGATTTGCTGTAACAAGTTACTTTAGTAGCTTTGGACTGGGCATGTGTGAAGAATATAACTGACAGTCAGTCTATTAAATGGCATGTGCCAGCATTGTCAATAAAATAAGGATTTTAGAAATAGATTATAGAAATGATCCTGAACCGGACAATGAAGTAGTTTTCCCTTCCACAGGAACATTTCCCACGTTACTAGCTTATTTGGAAACACTTTTGGATGACTCAGTTCTACTAATCTAATTGGTTAACTAACAGGGCTGTGAGTGACTGTACCAGTGGCGCCCATGTTTCCACAATGTGACTTTCCTTAGTCACTTGCATACACTAATGGGTATTTTATACGTTTCCACTAGTAAATGCTGCCATGTATAGTAACTGGGAAACCAAAAATACCTTGGGGCAGCGATTCTTGGTTAGTCTAATGAAAATATGTGGAGGTTTATATTCTCCTAGATTTATTTTTACCTTGACTTACATTATTGATGTCCAACAGACAGAACAATGTAAGGAATGTGTTTTAAGCTTTAAAAGGGAAGTTAAGTGCAAAGTCATATGTTTTCTAGGTAAAAAACTGAATTTTCACATTCTAATGACCTTAATCTGCTCATCCAGCATTTTGTCCGTGTAGAAAGAAATGCTTCTGAAATATGGAGCTGTTTTTAGGACCCCTAATAGTGTCTGTTATGGTCTTGCCTTTGTCTCAGTCCCTGGGTTTGCTACTTACTGTTAGGAACATTCTGGGGAAATGGGGCATCCTGGGAAGAATGGACAGTTACAGAACTTGAAATATCCGCTAACTGCAGACTAGCAAAGGGGTATGAAATCAATTGATTTATCAGAAAGTAAGAGAATCTGTAAAATTGCTAATATGAGTGGTGTCTCCCTTCGGTTTGACAGGAAATGCAAACTTTAAAATGCTTCCCTCTTCCTGGTTTGGAGTGTGTTTACATTTTTTACCATAAGGTTTTGGCTCTGCCTGACTTCTCTAGCAGGGAATCTTTTGCATGGTGACCTAGAGCTAACAACCATAGGTTTGATATCTTACATTTTGATCTGTTTGATTCAAATCATTGCTGTGTTACAGTCCTTGGTGCTGTCTGAGAAGGAGAAAAGTGTTTTTTTTTTTTTTTTAAAGCCTCGTACACATGAGATCGCGGGTCCCGACCCGTGACGCATGATGTATCCGAACGTTCGTTCCGGCCGATTATCGGCCCGTGTATGGGCACTTTAACGCCCGTTTGGTCGGGAATCGTTTCCCGACCGGGCGGGCGGATCTCCGAACGACCGGCCGATAAAGGGCCCACACATGGGCCGATTATCGGCCAAAACGAATGTTCCGACGGGCACGACGGGATCCGTGATTGCATGTGTGTACGAGGCTTAAGGCTGGACACCAGCAGATATTTTTGTCCAACCAATTCACGGCACTTCTCCACCCGCTATATTAGATTTCTAAAGAGAACCAAAACTCTACTTACAGCGCTTTGCTCCAGTGGCGCACTGATCCGGCTCCATGCTTGCAGGAATTTGCAAATGGCCTGGACTGGCAGCCGCGGCTGTGATTGGCTGAGAGGCAGTAGAGAACGGCTAAGGGCTATAAGTACAGTTCAGATTCTTTTTTTTTTTTTAAATCTAATATAGTGGTTGGGGGTGGGAAGGCATGCCCCACATTTTAAGCCAACTGAAGGGCAGCCAGGGAGGGGAGCTCCCCTGCGCTTGCCACTGTCCTACTCTTCAGGTAAGATGTGAATATTTGCAGGGAGGCTTTATCTACAATCACAGTGTTACATTAAAGGGACTATTCACCCCTCATGAATAATTATATACAGGCAGTCCCGGGTTACACACTTCCTACTTACAATCTTAGCAAATGGATGCACATAAGGGCAAATACTGTACAGCATGGGGGGTCTGCAGGAGCAAACAGTCTGGTGGTTCATACTGTGGTTGGCTACTTACCACTGTTTAATGGGCCCCCAACAACCCTCCCCTTTACCCACCTGATCCCAAAGCCATAAGATAATGCAATGCATTGTTTAAAATGTTGGAAACATCTAAGCTGTATTTAATAGATAAATGTACCTGTTCCAACATACAAATTAAATTTAAAGGGCATTTTCTGACCCCCCAAACTAAAACTGAACCCACTGTGGAGTGTTAAATCCTTACCTTTCTCCTCTGCTCCTTATGGTTACCCTGTAGTTTCCACTGAAAGCCCAGGAAACTGTTTTGCGATTCAGTGCTATGTTGTGCTTCACGCACAGCGGTGCCCATTATTTTCAATGGCAATGCTGTGTGTTAATGCACTAAACTGCTGCATGCAGTTGCAATGTGAATATTGCACATGATTTTTGGTGCAATGACATTACTATACACTACACTAGAAAAAAGTACATTTTGGGGTGGAAATACCATTTAAGAGAAATCCCACCCGGGTGCTGCCATTGGTAAATCACCCCCCAAAACTACAATAGTTGGCTGACAAATGTGGGACTAATCTGTTATGCAGCAAATTTTTACTTCCCTTTTCAAAAGTTTCCACCTCCTCTTCAATCTCCCTAAAATCCCACGTTTAACATGCTAGACTATTTGCAGCAATTTGCTGTAGCTGATTGTTTCTACGTCTCTACGTGTGAACTATAGCACGCACACAAATGTTTGGAAACTACAACTCCCAGCAACTAAAGCATGCTGGGAGTTGTAGTTTCCAAACATCTGGAGTGGCAAGGAATTAGTGGTTAGCGTGTATTGGTATGTATTGTGGAATGGTATGCATTGCTGAAAAGATTTCCTTCTGATTCTGTAGTTTTGAGGCTTTAGTTGCCCTTTAAATGGACAGCAGAATTCTCATCCAGTAGTCCCATACTGGATTTGGCTGTTACTGTATGGGACTACTATATGTGAATTCTGCTGTCCAGGACAACTTAAAGCCTCAAAACAATACAGAATCAGAAGGCAGTAGTGGTCATATTTTCTGCCCTCGACTTATACTTGAGTCAATCATGTTTTACTCATTTATTAGGACAAATGGGTATCTCAAATTATTCTCGGACCGACTTATATTCGAGTATATACGGTAGAATTTGTTCATTGGCTGTGATGTCAACTGTAACACTCATGATTGGACAGCTGCTTACATCAGGAAGCATTTTGGGATAGGCATGGGAATACGTCTCTTGGTGTTCTAACTATTGCATTTTTCATGTTTGGAGGGTAATTAACCTACAGTTTTTTATTTAAGGGGTGGACTTGTCCTTTAAGAGGATCCAGAGCCACTATGTGCAGTTATAACCACTCATCTGCCCAGCAGGGTCAAGTCTTTCTGTGGCCACTGACTGCCTCATAAAAATGACCAGCCAATATAGGAACCATCCATCCCTGGGTTAAAAAAAAAGTCACTTAGTTGCTATGATATCAAATTTGTGAGAATTAGGGAATGTCTCCCTAATTGGTTTGTAAATCAACACTTAGGGCACAGCCACACTGCAACGCAATCGCATGCGATTTCATTTGCAATTTTGATTTGTTTGTGCATGCGGTTTCTTCAATAGGTATAGGTAAAAACGCATGCGATTGCCGAATGCAAGCGCAACACACCCTAAAATGCGCGTTTTCGGTGCGATGCCTTGTTTTCAATTATTTTTTAAAAACGCAAGCACAGAAAAAACGCAGCAGTGTGGCCTAGCCCCTAAAGATTAATTTGTTATATACAGCACTAAAGTTACAACAGAGCAAAAGTGTACAAGGCCACCCCCACCACTAAAATTTATATTTACCTTCCCCAACCCCCTAAAAGAACATTATACATACTTCCCTCACTGAAGCTTCCTATACATACTTCTCTTGTAGTACTCGCTGTAGTCTTTCCCTAAGTTACAGCCGTCCGTCGTGGCCAATGAATTGTGCCTGCATAGCAGTACGCCTTCTCTCTGGCTGAGCTCTATAAGAGCTTAAAGAGGTGAGCACCAGTGCCAGCAGACAGTAGCAGGTATAAGAAGCTTCAAGGATCACGGGGAGGAAAGAAAGAATAACAATCTCCATAAATTTAGGTTTTAGTGGTTAGGGTTGTCATTCCTTTTAAAAAGGTTTTAAATGAGAACTAAACCCAAATGTTTATAATCTCAAAGTATCCCCCCTCCAAGAACACCAATAAACTGAATTACCACTCCAGTAAACTGCATTAAAGTAAATCTAATCCCTTGAAGAACTGTATGTATGAGCACTGTCTGGCCACACCTCCTGTAACATGGCCGCTGCCTAATATGAACTTTATTGGATTGGCTAGTTCCTGCGGACTTGGCATGTAAAAACACAATAGTCAGTGATCACACTGCTTTACTGTAATGCTGAGAAATAATACACAAAGCCCATATTCCTATGGTAAATTTCCCAGCAACCACGTTAAAAGAATAGGTGAGACACAGATTACTGCACAAACGAGCGTTTCTCAGAAATGTTCAGTCAGGATTGTTGGTTATATTCGGAAAATTTTGCTCGGCCCTCTGTACTAAAGTATAGGGAGTTGGCTGCAGACATAGGAAACATGTCAGTCCACCCCCAAAACTATAATTTAACCCACTACTGGCCCTGCTGTGTAGTGCAATAAAATCCTTACCTTACGTCCCAACTCCAAATGGTTCTCCTGTAATGTCACTCCAAAGTCCGAAAAACTGACCACCAGGAGCCTGGCAGAGTCCATATAGGACTCTGCCTCCTGTCTCTCCTCTGGGAGAATTTTGCCATGCACACTGCAGCCCTCCTCCCCCTCCCTCACGTTTTCCTCTCCCTACCCATAGTGTGTAATCCCTTTGCTGTAGTGTAGGGCTCCCAACCCCTATATTACTTTTTGCAGAAACTCCCCCGAACTCTACTTACATTACCTCTCTCCCCCAGGGTTCTGGATACACGGAAGCCACATCCGTGATTGGCTGCCTCCTAGCCAATCACGGACACAGCTGCTGGTCCGGCCCCCTTCTTGCAGTTTCATGCAAGCAGAGGACCGGGACAGTATGTCAGAGGAGAGAGGTAAGGTAAGTAATGATCCGGGGAGTTTGTGCAAAAAGTAATATGGCGGTAGGGGCTGGGGTAAGGAGCCCTACACTACAGAAAAAATTATAAAAAGGGGTGGACATGCCCTTTAAAGCAAATCCATGCCTTTGAAAAGTAAGCCACCCTTTATACTGCTGTAACTTTAGATACCCTGCAGCTAGACTCATGATCCTGGAGTCATTTTAAAAGGAATATGCTCTTTATAATAAAGGGCACCTGTATCGAGTCTAAAGTTGCCCTTTAAGAATGTTAAGAAAAAGTTAAATTGTTATCCTTTAAAAAAAAAAAAAGGTAACCAAAACATCTTTATGGAGAATCTAATCAGCAGTTTATTTAGTTATCTGTAATTTTCTGATTTCTGTTAATGGATTTATTTTATACAATGTATATAAAAACTGTATTAGACTTTCATATAGCCAGTACATTTTTCTTAGAAATCCGTAATTGAATGTGATTTTTTTTCCTCATAGAAATAGATTAAGTTCTGACGTGTAAGCAGAGTCTTTTTGAGAAAAAATAAATAAATCGTATCCCGAAACCAAATGATTGAGAAGTTGGCGCTCTGTCCTTTTAATCCTGAAAATCATGAATCCCCTTTGCTCACTCTTACTACAATTAGATCAGACTGAACTTCTCTTAGCACAAAGCAGGAATTCAAGGCAATATTAGAATCTTTCGGATTTTCTCTTTATTTTTTTATTTTTCTCTTTTTCCGGTTCTTCTTGCCCTCAGCGATAGCCGCCTTTTCCGCACTTATCTCTTTATATTTCTTCTTGTTATACCTAGAAAGGCAAAACTCAAAATGTTTAAAAGGAAACAGTTACAAGTTTTTCTATCTGTCCAATAAACGTTTTCTAATAACTCAAGTAACTCACTGTAACCCAAAAGAATCCTATATCACGGAGACTAACAGTAAAAGGTACAAATGGCCTATATCTGTTTCACATTAGAAAATGGTGTGCCTTGATAACAATTGCTCCTGCACCCTAATGCAACAGATGGATACAGTCCCCTAAGGTATACTCCCCTGACATACAGCACAAGTCCATGAATACAAAACACAGATTCAGAGAGATTATTATTAGCATTTTTATTGCAAGCAGCTCGGCAAACCTTTTGGAGACCATGAGCAACATCCAGAAGTATAGGACAGAGATCCTGGGTGCTGGACCCCTGCCAAATCATCTGTTTGTCTTTGTATTTTTTTTATTCTTGTTTACGTGTCCAGCTGCTATCAGAGGTTGCTTCTATGTCAGGAAGAAATCTATTTTCCCAGAAAGAATAATTCTTATTTACTTGAAAGAAAAGTCTTACCTTCTAAACTCAGAGTCTGCCAGGAGTTCTTCCACAATTGTCCTTTTTCTTTGCTTCTTGGGAATTCTAGAAGTGTAGAAATCTAATGGACTGTCCACAATTGTGCCAACCTAGAAGGTAGACAAATGTAATTTATATTTCTTTATTGTTTATTTAAATTAAATCTTTAACATCTGCTGGCCCCGGAGACACACTGATAAATAGTTACTAACCGCTATGCCTGACAATATAGATTTTCTAAAAGAGACATTTGCTGTTTCCTTATTAATGTGCACCTTTCTTCTTGGCATTCCTGTCAAACCTATTTAATACATAGAACAACCCGTCTCTGGGATCGTCATTCTATAGTATACACACACATCAGATATGCATAGTAAAAATCACGCAGGAGTTTATTAACATCATATAGACACAAAGGCAAAATGACAAATAAAAGGTCAGATGTGCAGCTGACAGATGTACATTATATATAGAATTTTATAAGTTAGAACCTCTGGGGTATATATGATAAAAGGTAAAGGATTGGCCTATTTGACTGAACTGTTAATCTACACCAACTGGTCTACTGCAGTTAGATACCAACATCTGGTTGGTTGAGCAGATTTATAGGAGAATGAACCCCAAAAAAGTGTAAGTACCATCTCAGCATATAAGATTCCACTCACGTGCCATTCCTTTTCCTCTATGAGCTCATTTTAGGTTCTGTTTGTTCCCCAAAGCTGAAGCTGACATTTTCCCTTGCCTGCCAGTACTTTTGCATTCATGACATTTTCTGCAGGTGTGATGTTCCATGTTATTTGTAAAACTGAATCCTTTAAAAAGGGGCATATTGGAGGGTATGTTTATGTCATACCCTCCAACATTCCACTTTTAATAAGTACTCTGTTAAAATATATTACATTTTCTTCCACTCACAACGGTTCCACTTTAAATAAGTACAAAACTGAGAAATGCATTGCACAGAGCTGTGCAGGGTCACTATGTTAACTTCCACTTGTAGCTCTGTACCATGTTGTATCTGTAAGTGTACATATTAAAGGGGAATGTTGGAGGGTGTGCCACTTGCAGCTCTGCACCATGTTGTTTCTATAAGTGTACATATTAAAGGGGAATGTTGGAGGGTGTGCCACTTGCAGCTCTGTACCATGTTGTTTCTATAAGTGTACATATTAAAGGGAATGTTTGGAGGGTGTGCCATTGCAGCCTGAACCATGTGTTTCTATAAGTGTACATATTAAGGGGAATGTTGGAGGGTTGTCCCTTTGCAGCCGCACCAGTTGTTTCTCTATAAGTGTAATATTAAGGGGAATGTTGGAGGGTTTCACTTGCAGCTCGTGCACCACGTTGTTTCTTATAAGTGTACATATTAAAGGGGAATGTTGGAGGTTTGTCCACTTGCAGCTCTGTACCATGTTGTTTCTATAAGTGTACATATTAAAGGGGAATGTTGGAGGGTGTGCCACTTGCAGCTCTGTACCATGTTGTTTTCTATAAGTGTACATATTAAAGGGGAATGTTGGAGGGTGTGCCACTTGCAGCTCTGCACCATGTTGTTTCTATAAGTGTACATATTAAAGGGGAATGTTGGAGGGTATGCCACTGCAGCTCTGCACATGTTGTTCTATAAGTGTACATATTAAAGGGGAATGTTGGAGGGTGTGCCACTTGCAGCTCTGCACCATGTTGTTTCATAGTGTACATATTAAAGGGGAATGTTGGAGGTGTGTCACTTGCCTCTTGCACCATGTTGTTTCTTAGATGTACATTGCAGATCTGCACCATGTTGTTTCTATAGTGTACATATTAAAGGGGAATGTTGGAGGGTATGTCACTTGTAGCTCTGCACCATGTTTTTTATAAGTTCATAAAAGGGGAAGTTGGAGGTGGTGCCACTTGCGATCTGCACCATGTTGTTTCTATAAGTGTACATATTAAAGGGGAATGTTGGAGGGTTGCCACTTGCAGCTCTGCACCATGTTGTTTCTATAAGTGTACATATTAAAGGGGAATGTTGGAGGGTGTGCCACTTGCAGCTCTGCACCATGTTGTTTCTAGAAGTGTACATATTAAAGGGGAATGTTGGAGGGTGTGCCACTTGCAGCTCGCACCAGTTGTTTCTATAAGTGTACATATTAAAGGGGAATGTTGGAGGGTGTGCCATTTGCAGCTCTGCACCATGTTGTTTCTATAAGTGTACATATAAAGGGGAATGTTGGAGGGTGTGCCACTTGCAGATCTGCACCATGTTGTTTCTATAAATGTAATAAATAAAATGGGAATGTTGGAGGGTGTGCCACTTGCAGATCTGCACCATGTTGTTTCTATAAGTGTACCTATTAAAAGGGGAATGTTGTAGGTGTGCCACTTGCAGCTCTGTACCATTTTGTTTCAATAAATGTCAATATAAAGGGGAGATGTTGGAGGTTATGCCACTTGCAGCTCTGCACCATGTTGTTTCTATAAGTTTATTAATTTAGGAATACTGTTGGAGGGGATGCATACATGTTCTATAAAATTGATGCAGCGAGGGCTGTCTGTAGGAATTTTGCATAAACAAAAACACACTCTTCCACGCTCTAACATCCCCCTTTAAAATGCATTTCACAGAGATGTGCCAAGATCAGGTTCACTTCAAAATGCTGCACCTTTAGCTCTGCACTGTATTGTTTTTGAGTATACCTTATAAAGTGATCAGTACAATCTATGGCCTGACGGCCTGAAGTCTGGAACTCATGGACATTACCAGATGCTGGGTTTCCTCCTTTTTAATGCTCTGCCAGGCCTTTCAGTTGCAGTGACTTTCTGTCCGAAGTCTAGTCTTTTTAGTATAGTAAAAAGACATATTATTAGGTTATTAGGTTGAATAAAGACATATGTCCATCCAGTCCAACCCATCTAGCAATATCCTCATTTCCTGCCTAACTGTTGATCCAGAGGAAGGCAAAAAAAAGCACCAAATTTATGAAGGGGGAAAAAATTCCTTCCTGACTTCAAGTGGCAATTGGAAATTTCCCCGGATCAACTCTACTTTATGGATCAATACGTAACTTGCACATTCCTTGTTGCAAACTCATCAGCTTTTTTTTTTTTAAACTGACCAATGAACCTGCCATAACAACGTCCACTGGAAGACAGTTCCATGCTTTACTTCGTTCGCACAGTGAAAACCCTTTCCGATTTGAAGCCTAACCTTTTTTTTCAAGTCTTAAGGGATGTCCTCGTATCCCATGACATGTTCTATTGGTGAACAATGCCCCAGATAGTTTATTGTATGGCCGTTAATGTATTTATACACAGTAATCATATCCCCACGCAATCACCTTTTCTCCAGCGTACATAATTGTAACTTTTCCATTCTCTCTTTATATTCAAGCTCCCCCAATACCCTTATTAATTTAGTTGCCCTTCTCTGAACCCTTTCCATTTCAAAGATGTCCTTTTTGTACATAGGATTCCAAAATTGCACTGCATATTCCAAATGGGCCTTACCATGCTTTGTAAAGAGGGAGAATATATTTTCCTCCCTTGAATCCATACCTCTCTTTATACAAGACAATACCATGCTGGCTCTGGCTGTTGCCGCCTGGCACTATTGCTACCATTAAGTTTGTTATCCACCAAAACTCCAAGATCCCTTTCCAACAGGGATTCCTTAACCGAAGCCCATTATAGTATAAGTAGCACAAGGATTTTTAAGTCCAAAATGCATCACCTTTATCAACATTGAATCTTATCTGCCACTTAGCAGCCCAATGGGACAATCGATCTAGATTCCCCTGCAACGATTGCACATCCTCTGAAGTTTTTAATGGTCGACAAAGTTTTGTGTTGTCAGCAAACACAGAAACCTTGCTGACAATACCCACTTCCAAATCATTTATAAATAGAAGCGGCCCCAACACAGAACTCTGTGGCACCCCACTTAGCACTTTAGTCTCCCCAGACCAACAGACCTTACAGATCTTATACATTAGTTGCCTATGAAGGACTGTATCAAAAGCCTTTGCAAAATTCAAGTAAACTACATCTATGGCTATGCCAGAGTCTAAATTTCTACTTACTTCCTCATAAAAGCCAAGCAAGTTAGTTTGACAAGATCTATTTCTCCTAAATCCATGCTGGTTACTACTTATAATGTCAGTACTTGAAACATACTCTAGAACATGTTACCTTAATAAACTTTCCAGGATCTTCCCCACCACTGAAGTTAAACTTACAGGCCTGTAATTACCCGTCTGTGAACGACTACCCCTTTTGAATATTGGAACAACATAAGCCTTTTTCCAATCCAGAGGCACACCTCCGGACAGGAGGGAATCTGCAAAAATAAGAAACAATGGTCTAGATAAAACTGAACTTAGCTCCCTAAGTACCGAGGATGTATTTTATCAGGTCCAGGAGATTTATTAATATTAACCTTATTTAGTTCTTTCTGTACCATATCCTCGGTTAACCAAAGTGCACTTGAATCTTTTATACCGTTATTGCTACTATACTCTATGATATCTGTACTTGGATCTTCTATAGTGTATACAGAGGGTAAAAAAGTATTCAAGACATTAGCTTTATCTACATCCTCCGTAACTAACTTATCCCCATTAAATTAATGGTGCCACATTCTCAGTCCTCATCTTCTTACTATTAATATACTAAAAAATATTTTAGGCTTAGTGATGCTTTGTTCAGCTATCCTAACTTCATTATTAATTTTACCTAGTTTGATTGCTTTCTTACACTCCTAGTTACAGTTTTAATAATCCCTAAAGGCCCTTTCCGTTCCCTCTGCCTTAAAGGTTTTAAATGCCTTTTTCTTCTTTTCCATTTGCCTCTTTACATCAGAATTCAGCCACATGGGCGCGATTTATTTTTTCTACATTTATTTCCCAAGGGTATAAATTTAGATGTGAACTGGCTTAAAATCCCCTTGAACACAGTCCACTTCTGTTCAGTACCTTTACCTGATAATACATTATCCCAGTTGACATTCTGAAGAGCTGGGAAAATTTCCCTTCCCGAAATTAAAAGTCTTTGTTAACCCAGCGCACTTTTACTTTCGATAACAAAGTCCAAACGCCACTATTTCATGGTCACTATTCTCTAAGCCTCCAGTTACCTATATATTTATATATCCACAACGTTAGATATTACCAGATCCAACAGAGCTCCTTTTCTAGTAGGAACCTCAACCACCTGTGAGAGAAAATGATCCTGCAGCAAATTAAGGAACTCATCGCCTTTTTCTGTGATGGCATTCCACTACACCAATCAATGTCAAGGTAATTAAAGTCCCCCATAATGAGCACACTCCCAAACTTGCAGCCCTTGCCAACTGCATTATAGTTGACTCCACTCCTCTCTGCTAGCATTTGGCGGCTTATAGCAGACACCAACAATGACTATTACCCCCTTCCTGTTGCCTAATTCCACCCTATTGCCTCCACTTTATCATCCATATCGCCAGTTATCACTTCTCTTAAATTTGGCTTCAATTCTTTTTTAACAAACACATACTCCTCCCCCTTTCCTTTTTTCTGTCCTGCCTAAACAAGGCATATCCTTCTAAATTTACAGCCCAGTCGTGAGAACTATTCAACCACGTTTCTGCTATACCTATTACATCATACTTTTCATTCAATGCCATATTTCCAATTCACCCATTGTCAGCCTAGGCTGCTCGCATTTGCAAACATACATTTTAGATTATGATCCTGTAATTTATTTGTACACTTTAATACACATGCCTCCCTATCCCCTATGAGCCCCACCCCCCTTTCCGCCCGCCACTGGCCTATCTACACCCTGCTTTCCTCCTGGGCTATCTATCCCAGTGAGACTACTAATATCCTCCCCCCCAACCTAGTTTAAAATCTCCTCCAACCTTAGCCATCTTCTCCCCTAAAAAGCTGCACCACCATCAGTGAGGTGCAACCCATTCCTACAAGAGCCTGTAGCAGACAGCAAAGTCTGCCCAGTTCTCAATAAACCCAAACCCTTCTTCCTTACACCACCCTCGTAGCCACGCTTAAGCTCCCGCTCTGCTCTCCTGGCTTAGCACGGGCTGCGGTAGTATTTCTGAAGCATTACCCTGGAGGTCTTTGCTTTTAACTTGGCCCCTAGCTCTCGGAATCATGTTTAAGACCTCACCTCCTCATCTAACTTTGTCATTGGCACCAATGTGAACCAAGACCGCCGTCACACCCGGCCCCCACCAATAATCTGTCTCACATCCACCACATGCCGAACCCTAGCACCAGGCAGGCAACACACAGTTCGGCATGTAGGGTCTTGGTGAAATGAATGTTCAATTGGGTTATGTGAATGACTTGACCATTTCCACTTCATTACGTTAATAAACTTCTGGTTTTATGTTTTGGGTCATTGTCCATCTGTAGCATGAAACGCAGCCCCATCAATTGTACTGCATTTAGCAGGATTTGAGCAGACAGTATGTCTCTGAACCTGTCAGAATTCATTCGGCTGCTTCTGTCATGTGTCATATCAAACACTAGTGTCCCAGTGCCACTGGCAGCCATCACACTGCCTCCACCGTGTTTTACAGATAATGTGGATTATGTGCTTTGGATAATAAGCGGTTTCACACATTCTCCAAACTTTTCTTGCCATCATTCTGGTAGAGGCTGATCTTGGGTTCATCTGTGTAAACAATGTTTTTTCAGAACTGTGCTGGCTTTTTCAGATGTTCTTTAGCAAGTCCAAGCTAGCCTTTCTGTTATTGAGGCTCATAAGTGGCTTGCACCTTGCAGTGTACCTTCTGTATTTATCATGCAGCTTCTCTTTCTGGTAGGCTTGGATATCGATACACCTACCCCCTGGAGAGTGTTGTTCACTTGGTTGGCGGTTTGGAAGGGGTTTTCTTCACCATGGAAATTATTTTACGATCACCCACCACTTTTTCTTCCTCATGAACGCCAGGTCCATGTGCCTAGCATGTCTCCCAATTACTTTTGATTTGTGCTGCCATTTCTTTTACATGTGTATGTACAATAATGGAGCAGAGCCGTCTTCTAACAATGATAATGTACACTGATAATCCAGTCCACGTTTTGTTTTTTACCACTGGGCAACAATCAGGCAGTCCGGCAGCCTCCTCCAAGTCCCGCGAGAGGAAGGCGCGAAATCTGCCTGATTTTAAGTTCCGCAATTGCACGCTTGCAGATCGCGACACTGAGTGAACAGGATTGTGAGGCTAAGCACAGCAATTGGCTAGCTAAATCACGTGGGGGAGGTCCTGCTACAGGAAGATTATCACAGAGCCAGGAAAGGAGGTTTACAGCTACAGGTAGAGCAGGGGAGGGGGATAGCAAAAAAAAACCACCCACCCCATTATTTATTAAGTTGCAGCTACCCACTAACAACAAGTTAAAAATATGGTGCACTTATCCTTTAAATTTGGTGTCAACTCTGCGCCGTGTACAAAGGCTAATTATGGTACTAAACATGAGAAGTTACTGTGGAAATTTCTAGTTTATTCAACAACCATTGTAAAGGCCATACACATGGGCTATAAAGGCTAAAGCAAGCAACAACAATTACTTTGGCCAACCACTAACATGTGTACAGGTTCCACTTGACACTGTTTATTAATCCATCCTGCCAGATCACTACAGGTGACAAGGAGTATTATCCTTTGTTATCTTAGTCTCGTAGACACGTACGATTTTACACCCAACGCACGACCCCCAAGCGCAAGGCACACAGGTGACGAGCGGGTGTTTCGCCATTAATCACACGTGTGTATGCGTTCGCTCGTGCGTCCTCCGTTGATTTGCCAAGGTGCTCAGGGGTTGTGCGTATAATCGGATGTGTTGTACAAGCCTTAGTCTATTACCTCTCTCCTCTCCATAGTACCATAGAATATTCTCCAAGCTTATGGACTGCCTGTCACCTGGTCAGGTACAAAAAAGATTTTGCCCCAGTCCAGTAACCCATGGCAACCAATAGTAAAAAAACCAAAAAAAACCTAGTTAAGTGCTGGCCACGGCTTATTACAATAAACCTGACCTAAGCAGTTTACAAACGTTAGGTAACTTACCTGGAAATATTTGGGGAAACCCTCTCTGTCGTTTTTCTTGTAGAATCGTTTGGGATCCATAGCTCTTCTCTTTTTAATAACGCCTTTAAATCATTTTTAATTTCTCTGTCATTTCTGGGGCTTTCATGTCAAACCAGCCACGCCCAGTGGTTTTCTCCCGTTCTGCCTACAAGAGAACAAGAATCGGGAAATGGTGCTTTAATTTTCATGCAGGGGAAGCCTGAACCCCTACATATCACATCAGTAAGTTGTAATTGTCATTTCTTTTTAGTTGGGTAACATAAGCAAAGTGCTGTAATATCAGTTCTATATAAATCAAAATACATTTAAACCAGGGCTTCCATATTGAGTTTTACCGCAAGAATTTCAAAATCCAAGTTACATATTTCATACATTTCTGGGCTTCTGCTTAACTTGTACGTTTTCAAAAAGGCCTCAATTAGACTGGCTCTTCAACCCGTCCTGCCTTTCTAATAAACCATTTGGACTCATTTTAATCAACTGGAACTTGTTGTTCTCATGAAAGAAGGCCTATCAACCCAAAGATAAAACAAATGATTAAATCGTCAGAACAAATGTTGACGATTTCCCATAGACGTCTTCCCCGTTTAAGTCTATTGTGCTGGTGTCAAATAATATGGCTGCCCTGAAAGTGTTGCCATTTTTACAATTTTAGGAGGTTTAGGGAACAAGGAAAGCAGGATGTAGAAAAGGTTTAAATCAGTTTGAAATCAGAATAGGGAAGTGTAAATAATTAATTTTGAATAACCACTCCAAAGGAGACCACTTTTTCTATTGTCTATATTCCCTTAAGTGAACAAAGCTGCCCCTGTTTTACCCATGTTGGCAAATAGGGTCTCCAAGGATTAAAAGGACATTTTTTAAAGGAGGTGTATCCTTTAATAACTCTTGTTGTAAATACCACTCCATATCACTATTTACCAAATGGTATTCTTATTTAAGGTTGCTATTTAAGTATAGCATTTCGGTATATCTTATTTAAAGGAATAGTTCACAACCAAACAGAACTATTCCTTAATGCATTGATTGAAGACCGGAGGATAAGGAGCTATGCCTTACCTCCCTTGTTCAATCAATGCAAGTGGAGCCAGGAATGAACTTAGACCAAACTTACCTGTTATGCGATCCTCCACAGCTGCTCTGACAGGTCCCGACCGCTTCCATGATGCACAATAATGCGTGCTTAGTTAACAGAACCTGGAAGGTCAGGAATTTCAGTGCTGCTGCGGAGGATCGCGTACAGTTAAATTTGTTCTAACTTTGTTCCTGACGCCACTTGCATTGATTGAAGAACGGGAGGTAATGCATAGCCTTATCCTCCCGGTCAATCATTGCATTAGAGGAATAGTTCACTTTGATAGTGGTAGTAGCAGAACTGTAGTGTTATTTAAGGAGAGGTATACTTAATAAGGTCTTATTTAAATACCAATATCCTTATGAAGGGAGGGGTATTCTTATTTAAAGTTCAGTATTAGTATATCTATTTAGGAATAAGTAATGTTTTTTTAATACTCCTTTATTTTAGAATACCTCTACTTAATAAATATATCTAAAAGAGTCCAAACCCTTTATACACGCACACTGTATTACAACGTAGGCAGTGATGTATGTGCTGTACCACATCAGTCTAATAAAAAAATCATCATGGTTGGAAGTCCGATATGCTCTTCCATATAAAAGGGCCACCCATTACCTTGCGCTGTTTTTTAAGCTGATTTAAAGATTCTTGTAGGGCTGGACACTTTCCTTTCTTCTCAAAATCGGGGGTTAGACACTTTTTTGAAGAATCTAAAAAAAAAAAAAAAAGTATGTCTTATTATCAATTCAACATATAACATAATGACTTTTCCTCCCCTAAACTAATAAAAACTTCTTGTAGTTTAATGGGCAAGTCATTTACCAAAATCAAATTTTGTATGCAGCAAGAACACACACCCCCCCCCAAAAACATAGAAACCGTTATACTTATAAAGCTAAATATCTCTTTTAGAATGAATGAACTGTGCCATTCTTATATTAAATTAATACATGTAAGTATGTGTTGCTGCATGACTTTAATTGAGAGTTTTCCTCAAGCTATGTCCCCCCTCCCTGACTATATACATGGGCAAGCATGCTCAGTAATCGCTAGGAGGCAGCATTTGGAGAGGAAATATTCCACCATGCAATTCACCCCTACCAACTGTCACCATTCCAGTTATACTGCATGCAGTAGAAGAGTTTATGATAATAAGGTACTTGATTGACAATAGAAATGTAAGAAGTTTCAGACTTTACATTTAAAGAAATAGAGGACAGATCAACAAAAACGTGGCACAGTAATGGTTGGAAAGAATCATACAGGGTTATTCAATAAAAGTTCTTATGTTTAAAATGGTGCTAATTTTGCCCCAACCAATCAGATGTTAGCTTTCAAATGTTAAATAGATCTGAGTGGTTGGGGCTAAATTAGCACCATTTTAAACAATAAGAACTTTTATTGAATCTCCCTGATAGTTTCCAGTAATAGACAATTTTAAAAAATCCCTTTAGATACCCTTTAAGAAAAAATACAGAGTATATAGATTACACTTTCACTTCATATGTGGCTTTAATTGGTGTATAAAGTACTGCATTAAAGTTCTGTTGCAATTGTAACCCATAAGTGTAAGAATCCCTTTATGGAAACTAAACAGAGCACCTTAGACTGGTACACACTATAAGATATTTCCGGCTGACCAACCGTTAGTGCCGTGTATCGGTCGTTCCCCAGAATATCGCATGGGTGGCCGGGACCGAGCTCAGTCACCTGTTGGCCCGATCAGATGTACAGGCCTGTTGGTAAATCACATGCAATCTTGCAGTACCTATGGGACCGCACAATTGGTTGCGGCCACTATTGTCGCAAACCGACAGCCATTTGTCTGAGCGAGCGCCTTGAGTAGTGAACGCTCTGCTGGGTCAAATAGTCCCCTTGTGTGTTACCCCGCATTAAAAGTGAACTAATCTGTTTAGGTAGAAATTATAATTCTCCTTCACATGGCAGACACCATATCTGTGACCTATGTATTACTCAGGACCCGGGATCCCTCACATTAGGAGCTACAGTAGAAAATTCCCTGGAAGAAAAGGTTATTGCAGTTTTTACTTGTCTTTAATGACAATTCACACATTTTCCCAATAAACCAAAAAGTGGTGATGTTTCCTAAGGTTTGTAGACGGCTAAATGTTGCCAACTAACCTCCTCTTTCTTTCATTTTCCTTCTTCATCTTCTGAAGCAACTTGGAGCTGGATTTGTCTTTCTCCATCAAAACTAATGTACAAACCCCCCAGATCCTTGATGTTCAGCCCTGTATTAATGCTGGTTGAGATTACTAAAGAAAGAAAAATACAGGAAGCATAATAAGTTTTTCAGCACTTAAAAGGCATATCCACCCCAAAACTAAAATTTAACCCACTGCCTCCCCCACTGTGTAGCTAAAAAAAGGCCTTATCTTTTTCCTCTGCTCCTTGTGGTTGTCCTGTAGTGCTCTGAGTAACTGAAGAGTAGGAGTCTTCCTGTGTGAATCCGGATCTGCCCCTTCCCAGTTCCTCCGAAGGACTCTCGTATGCACGTGGGAGCTCTCTCCCCCCTCCCTCCATATCATCTGTGCTGCAGATAATCTTTTAAATAAAATAACTTTCTGTGTCATGTAAGGGACCCCTTCCAACCCTAACACGCCATAGTATTAAGTTTAAAAAGTGCATAGAAAGAGACTCACCAACCTTTATCCTTCGGTTTTCTCAATAGCCGTCACCGCGTCTGTGATTGGCTGACTTTCAGCCAATCACAGATGCGGCTGTCGGTCCGCCCCTAATATTACTCTGTTCCAAAGTAGCATTAGAGGCAGAGGCGGGGAACAAAGTTTGGTAAGTAAGTTTTTGGGACTTTTTAAACTTATATTATGGCAGTTAAAGTTGCAAGGGAGTCCCCTACGCTACAGAAAGGGGACTATTTTGGGTGGGGATACCATTTTAGTGCTCATAGCCTGCCAAACGTGGGTCAATGTTTTCATTTCCATATCAAATATATTTACAATTTGATTCCTGTTTACACGTCTGTTCAATAGATTGAATATTGAGATGACAGATTGGACAAGTCAGACATTTTTCGACAATACATTTGTGGCTGCAACATCTTGAGGAATGTAAACTGAATTCTGCTCAATATGGTTCAAGACAGGCTAATTTGCTACTTTCTCGACCCAATATCAATCAAGTAGCAGCAATCAGCTGGACTATTGTGCAGCCACCAACCAACCTGTGGGGGGTCAGGGCAAGAAAAGTGTGAACAATGTGACTCCATTAAAATAAATCATTTTAATTATAGCAATAGAAAAAATAACTGGTAATACTCTCAAGTGCTTCTACAAGCAGTTACTCAGCCTGATTTTCTCCACTTCTGTATCTTGGGCTCTTTCAGGTAGACCCATCAGTCATGGCTATGTTACATGAGGTCATGTACGATTACTTGATTGTAATGGAGTATTATTGTCTTGGGGTCTGGGAGGGAGAGCTCTACTTATAGAATCCATTTAATTCTATTTTCATTTTAAATAGAGTCTTTAGCCTAATTTAGATGTAGATTCAATAGGTGTGAACCCAGCATCAAGGTCAGACAAAACTCGTTCGCACAAGACCCCAAAGCCACGAAAGGGTGGAACGGCAAACCTGCTATGCGCTCTGTATGTGGGTTATATTTCTTACGCTCCATGTTGTCTTATTGCACTGAAGGATCTAAGCGTGAGTGAGTGACTCTATAGTTCCAGTGTGTGTAAGAGATCAGTGCTGCTAATGTCCTGTTATCAGTCCGGGCAATGGATAGAGTGGAGCGGTAATTCCATCAGAGGCATTCCATTAAAACTAAACACCAATATCAGGGATGCCCAACCTGTGTCCCTTCAGATGTTTCAAAACTACAACTGCCAGCATTCTGCAACCAATGAATGCTGGAGCTGTCAAACTCTAGCGGGATGAAACACATCCCTGACCTATATAATAGTTGATGCAGGGTTGGTCATATTTCCATTAAAATATAAAGCAGGCTGTATTGGTTTCAATGTAGTTATACTGCATAAGTTTAAAGGGCATGTTAAACCTTAAAATCATAGCAAATTATTAACTAGTAGAAATAGTTAATTTCGGCATTACCAAATGTTCCCGCCTGCCCCATCCACTCATTTTCATGCCACGGCTTTTGGAAATAATTATCACTTGTACAAATGTTATAAGTTTTTTTCTAACTTTGTTTAATACTTACAGGCCAGGTCTGGGCTTGTATAACAGCTCAGATTCTTCATCTCCATCTTCATCAATAAAATCATCATCGGACTGGTCCTCTTCTACTCTCTCCTCCTCTTCGCTTTCCATTGTATCAGTCTTTTTATCTGCATAGTATATTTATCTGGGTCTAATCCAGGTGCAGTGTCAATAACAAAAATTCCATTTCCTATAAATCCTCTGATGGCTGTTTTTTACTTCTTGTTGAGCATTCCGTGTTCACTGCTTTCTTCTCCATCTCATCGTCCTCAGCAGAATCACTGTGGTCAGAATCTTCACTGTCATCGCTGTTGAGAAAAAGACTAATGTTTTGATTGGTTGAGGGAATGTTAGTGGCTATGGACACCTCTTCAGAAAGTCTTGTTAGCTCTGTGACTATCAGGTTTGCTTCTTTCTTCTTCCAAAACCCAATAATCAACAGTTTGTCACCAATGTTTATGGAGCCAGTCAGTTTCTTGCTGGGTTTGGTAGATTCCACAGGTTCCTGTAGTGTTATTTATTCCCAACTCAACTTGTTCCTCTTCAACATCCAACAACCCTTCTGATAGTTGTGATTCTTTGCTGTCTTACTTTCCTGTACTGGTTCCTGGTCAAGTCTTTCATCTCAACTTGAAAACGGAAGAATTTGGTTTCAATTCGTACAATCTATTTGTTGGGGATCATCTCTGATTAATGGATCTAGGACATCAGTTTTGGTTGACGGTGGTACAGAACCATCTTCATCAGATACGAAGAATAATATCATCTTTTGAGGACATTACGATATCCTTTGGCTTTTCCTTTTCTAAATCAGAAACCTTGCCTATTTTGTTACTGCTGCAGTCTATAACTTCAGAGATGCATCAGAAATACTACAACATCACTGACTGATTTTTCTACTTCTCAAGCTCCTACGAGGAGAAGATATTCTTTGTTCTGCTTCTGACGAGTTTTTTTTCTGAAAACACAAGATCGGAGTTGTGTTTTTTTTTCCTCTTTACTTGAAGATTCTTTTACCTGAACATCACCAGTGGCAGCAGCATTGCCTAAGCTTCATCTCCAGCTGTAATTTTGTCTGTTTTAGAAAAGAAACTCAGAACTGTAGGACTCCACATCAGATATTTCCTCTGCCACGGAAGGCTCCATGGGAGGTTGTCTGCATTTTACTGCACTTCTGCTACTTCTAGTAGATCTATTACACTTTCTTATACCCCTGATGCAGAAGACAGTTTGATTCTGCCTCAGATATTTCACAATTTCCTTACTTTCACGACCATTTCAGATTGTAGAACAGATTTTCGATTTCTTAGGCGCGTACTTTGTCTCTTAGAACTGTGGGAAAGTGAGAAACAATTGGATTCAGCTTCTGATAAATCGGTGTCTTCTCTGGATTCTACAATTGGCTCGCACTACAACAGATCTGTGACTCTTAGTTTACGGGCAGAGTCAGTTAGACATGCAAGAGACTGCATACTCCTCGTCCTCTTTGTGGAATGACTGGATGTATGGAATCTGCTTCAGAGCATCCCCATCAACTGGCCACTTCGACTTCTGCTTCGTGTTATTATCTGCACTGAAGTCTCTTGGAGATTTTGTTCCACGTCTACTTTTCTAGATTCTTCACTGTCAGCATTTTGTGATTCTAATTCCATTTCTCTGTATTTGTGTTTGTGGAAGCTGTTAAAGTGTCCAGTTCTTTAGAACTCTAAAACAAATAAGTTTAAAAACAAACTTTGCTAAAAATGTATTTCTGTAAGTGTATGAACTGTTCTAAATTAAATCTAGAATTGTATAGGCCATATGAGCAAGTACAACAAATCTAATTGATGCTGGTCATGTGGGATTAAAGGCATGTCCATCTTTAAAGCTGGTGACTTGTCAGTTATCTGTCCGCAACCCCCCCTGCTATTTTTTACAGTTTATGAAATGCATTTACATCCAGATATTTAATATAGTTTTTACACCTTTATGGAAAGCTGTCTCTGCCCTAATAGACAGCCCATGGGTAGACGTGGTAATAGACAGCCTATGGGTAGACTGGGTAAGACAATACTAGTAGACAACTATAATAATTATTTTTTATTGCAAAGCAACATTGACTCACTGTAGTCCACAAACTGTTACTAACTACAACTCCCAGAACCACCCAGATTGAGGTTCCCACCTTGCACAGTATTAATACCCTATACATTTCTTTACAACAATCGATACCTCTCCATCCCCCACACATGGTCTGGGCTGACACGCGTGCCACTCCTGGTCGCCACCATCTTCCTCCTTCCTGAACATGCGCATTGTGGACCGGAAGTAAATATTTTTCTCTCTGGTGCAGCTGAAAACAAATTCCGTATCACTTAGGTTCGCCCTAATAACGCCATGGTATAAGCCTGTCCATGTTCCGCCTTCTTGTAATAAACCACACGGCGGTACACGGCACATTAGTTCTTTCTACGGGGATTCTATTTCAAGTGGACGGATTCCGGAAACGCGATATCTTAGAAAGTGATGTCCTTCCATCATGCTTGGGGTTTGGGGGCGGAGCCAGTGCAGTTGACAGGAGCCGCGACAGTAGGAAAGTGCGGCTGTCCCGCTATTTACGGCCATGGTGTCCCTGCTGTCCCGGGAGTCGGGGGCTCCTGCTTCGGTAGTCGGGTATTGCTGTGTACAGACCAACAGTGAGGAAGGAGAAACCAGAAGCTTTTTTCTTATAGGGTCACTGCTCCCTTCTACCTTAATATTACTAATTGTTGGAGCAGGTCACACACAGGATGGTCAATATTACTATGAAGCAGTCACACATGGGGGATGGCAATATTACTATGGAGCAGGTCAACACAAGATGGTCAATATTACTATGGACAGGTCCCACATGGGGAATGGTCAATATTACTATGGAGCAGTCACACATGGGGGATGTCAATATTACTATGGAGCAGGTCACACAGGGATGGTCAGTATTACTATGGAACAGGTCACACATGAGGGAATGGTCCATATACTAGTGACAGGTCACACATAGGGAATGGTCATATTACCTATGGAGCAGGTCACACATGGGAATGGTCAATATTACTATGGAGCAGGTCACACATGGAATGGTCATATTACTATGGAGCAGGTCACACATGAGGATGGTCAATATTCTATGGAGCAGGTCACACTGGGGATAATCAATATTACTATGGAGCAGGTCACACATGAGGGAATGGTCAATATTACTATGGAGCAGGTCACACATGGGGATGCTCAATATTACTATGGAGCAGGTCACACATGGGGATGCTCAATATTACTATGGAGCAGGTCACACATGGGGATGGTCAATATTACTATGGAGCAGGTCACACATGGGGATAATCAATATTACTATGGAGCAGGTCACACATGGGGATGCTCAATATTACTATGGAGCAGGTCACACACGGGGATGCTCAATATTACTATCGAGCAGGTCACACACAGGGATGGTCAATGTTACTATGGAGCAGGTCACACGTGGGGATGGTCAATATTACTATGGAGCAGGTCACACGTGGGGGATGGTCAATATTACTATGGACAGGTCACACGTGGGGGGATGGTCAATATTACTATGAGCAGGTCACACGTGGGGGGATGGTCATATTACTATGGAGCAGGTCACACGTGGGGGGATGGTCAATATTACTATGGAGCAGGTACACACCAAGTGGGGATGGTCAATATTACTATGGAGCAGGTCACACATGGGGGATGGTCAATATTACTATGGAGCAGGTCACACCAAGGGGGATGGTCAATATTACTATGGAGCAGGTCACACATGGGGGGATGGTCAATATTACTATGGAGCAGGTCACACATGGGGGGATGGTCAATTATATGAGCGGTCACACGGGGGTGCCAATATTAGTATGGAGCAGGTCACGGGGGTGCCAATATTAGTAGGAGCAGGTCACACGGTGGTGGCCAATATTAGTATGGAGCAGGTCACACAGGGGGTGGCCAATATTACTATGGAACAGGTCACACAGGGGGATGGTCAATATTACTATGGAGCAGGTCACGGGGATGGTCAATATACTATGGAGCAGGTTACACGGGATGGTCATAATTACTATGGAGCAGGTCATACAGGGGGATGCTCAATATTACTATGGAGCAGGTTACACAGTGGGGGTGTCAATATTACTATGAGACAGGTCACACGGGGATGGTCAATATTACTATGAGCAGTCACACGTGGGGATGGTCAATATTCTATGAACAGGTCACACTGGGGATGGTCAATTTACTATGAAGCATGTCACACGTGGGGATGTCAATATTACTATGGAGCAGGTCCACACGTGGGGTGGTCAATATTACTATGGAGCAGGTACACGTGGGGTGGTCAATATTACTATGGAACAGGTCACACGGGGATGGTCAATATTACTATGAAGCAGGTCACACGTGGGGATGGTGAATATTACTATGGAGCAGGTCACACATGGGGATGGTCAATATTACTATGGAGCAGGTAACACACAGGGATGGTCAATATTACTATGGAGCAGGTCACACACAGGGATGGTCAATATTTCTATGGAGCAGGTCACACACGGGGATGGTCAATATTTCTATGGAGCAGGTCACACACGGGGATGGTCAATATTACTATGGAGCAGGTCACACATGGGGATGGTCAATATTACTATGGAGCAGGTCACACATGGGGGATGGGCAATATACTATGAGCTGGTCACACGAGGGATGGGCAATATTACTATGGAGCGGGTCCACCAGAGGATGGGGGTCTATTGCATCTGTTGCAGTGATGCAGAATTGCTCTGGAAATTCCAGTTGCCAAGGTCATGATGTTAATGTGTGTACAGAAATATCTACATACCTATTTATAAACTATATTCATCTTTTCGTCTATCCATTTATCTATTTCTTTATTATTTATATCTAACATCTGTCTATAAATCTATCTAGTTATTCGTCTGGCCGTATTTACATATCTAACCTATATCTTTCTATCTGTAGGTATTTATCTACCTATATCTGTCTGTCCATATGTATATATCTATTATCTATCCTCTGTCTGTATGTATTTGCATTTATTTATATACTATCTATTCTTCTGTCTGAAGAACGGCATCATAATCAACTTTTCACTATTGACCTTAATGCTGGTAATACACTATAATTTTATATTTGATTAATATAACCTTCCTGTGAGGTTTCTTGCACAGACCCACTCTATTTACAATCAAAATACAACGATAAAATGATCAGCCCTGGTGATTTAAGTAATGTTAAATGGTTAGTTGCAGAATGTGGCCATTGGGTTATTTATGAAATAACCTGTGGGTACTAGGGGTCAGCTCCCACAATCCACTTAGCTGGGTAAACCCCTAGCTAAGTTTCTGCGTACAGGCACATCCTCTGTAGAGTTCAACAGATCAAAACAAGGAAGTTGCAGCCTTGTTTCCTAGAAGCTGACAGCCAATCACATTATAGCACAGAGATCCTCCCTCTCCCTGACAGAAAAGGGATTCCAGTTTTTTGTTTTCAAACACATTCAATGCTCCTAACAATGATATATCCTTTACTTTTTCATACAAAAAGAAAAGTGTATTTTAAAGATAGCATGGATGTAAGAAACGGAATACTAAATTTTCAGCAAAAATAAAAGTAATTCTGGAGAATAGAACCTGCAACTTGTACATTTACTCTGTCTTGCTAAAAGCAGAGCTTTTACCTCTATTAAAGAGACACACAACATAAACCTTTGATACATGTATAATATTGTACTAGGAACATAATGGAAAGAAAAAATAAAGGTAAGTTTAAGGAACCTGGCATCTTACAAGGTGAGCCACCACTGAATAAGGTGAAAAACTTAGGCACATTTTACTTTTATCTTTTGCATGGAATATCATAGCAACAAAAAAAGGTATATCGGGGAATTGAACTTGTGCCCTTCTGAACTGTGTATTTTTAACCCGGTGCTTTACCAGTGCGCCAACACAGAATAAGCAGAGTCCAGCTAGGAAAAGAATAATAATAAAAAAAATGGAATATGAATCCCTGATAAGACTTTGAAAGTTACCCTGCAGTTTATTTCCTAAGTCTTCTCAGGGATTTCATTTTGGTGTGAGACATCTGTATTGAAAACACTCTGTGCATAGAACCGTGAATACTGGGGTCAGGGGTGTGGTTCTTTTTGATGACTTCATAGCTTTGGGTTGTACTGGCAACAACTGGAGCCTTCTTATTTACAGAATATATTTTCACATATACTAAATGCAATGTACTAGAGAAAAATCTTACAATGTATAGGTGTTCTGGGGAGAAACACTTTCACATTAGGTTTTTAAAATTTAAGTTTAGTTCTCCTTTAAATTATTTACTTAATAAAGCTGCCAGTAGAGAGCCTTGAGGCATCTTCTTTCTCACTACACACTTAGTGACCTCTCCCTCTGTTGTCTTTTGTGGTTAGAGACTGTTCTATCTTTTTAAGTAATACAAAGCATTAAACAAGATCTAGTTTATTTGCAGAACAAGAATAGACTGAAAGGTTTTTCCTGGTCATTTTTAGCCTGAAATTGAACTCATCGTTGCCATTGCTAGTTGTATAGTTTTTGGCTGTGCTTACCTTTTTATAAATCCATTTTCTAAAGATCAGTTAACCTTTTCAATTGATAACTTCATTACTGATTGTTGCTGATTCTTGTTTTCTAGCATTTTCTATACTTTATTTCTGATAGTTTGATAGAAACATACACTAGACCAACCAAAGTTAAACTTTAGCATTTGCACACATCCAGCTGAGAGCATGCCCAGTGGAGGAACCCCCGGAATAGCCTGCAGTTATTGGCCATTTTATTATCCATCATGACTGTGACTGACCCGATCCTTGGAAGAGTTGGAAGTTGCAGCACAGGGATGTTAGGTTTCAGGCATTATAACCGTAAAATAAATAAGTCTCAAATTATAATGGGAGCAGCAGTGTAAATTTTCTTATAATAATCACTCGGCTATGTCACTGAGTAATTATATGTTCAACTGCAGCTCCTGTACCCTTACGGCCATCCGCGTTCCAACCCATAACGGTTTAAAAAAAGCCGGTAAATTTAAAAGTAAATCATTGATCCTTTACTTGAGTGATGCAGATGCCTTTCCTATGAGTCAAGGGCACGCTCTCAACTCTGCACATGCAGACTGCATTGTGGGTAATAAATACAGAGTTGACCCGAGGTTGAGAAAAGAAAGTAATCATGGTTTGTTTTTCTACTTGAAAAATTACAGTATTTCAATGCTACTGAGACATACCATTCTTAATCTGTATACAGCCTTAAGGCAAAAAATGAAATGTATAAACCTTATTTATTTAAGAACTAATGTTCACACTGAATCATTTCATTCTGGCTTTAGTGGGTGCTATACCTATACTAGAAATGTAATTTTCGGGAATGGGCATGCTTTTTAAGGCAGAGGCCACACTACACATGTCCTAGTGCACTGGTTCCGCATGCATATTCGGTGCACAGCGATTGCGTAATCGGAGCCCATTTGATTGCGCAAAAAAACACACCTCACCTGCTTTCCGATTACCCGGATTGCAGCGCAACTAGTGTGGCAGCAATTGCCCAACAGTAGTGTTGCTTTTTGACGTTTTGAAGGATAGGTTCACTCAAAAAAAGTAAACCTATTTGTTTTTGCGTTCATTGAACAATGGGAGGTGAAGAGCTATGTCTTACCACCTGTTCCTCAATGAATGCATCAGGAGCCAGGAAACTAAGTATTTCAACTAAACTATAGCGTGGATGCTCCTTTATCTCCCATTCTTCAATTAATGCACTTTCTGAGTGAACTAATCCTTTAAAGGGCATGTCCACCCTTAAAATAAACTTTTGCCCTATAATAGTATATCTTCCCCCAGCCCCAACCACTATAAAATAAATTTAAGAAAGTGCCCCGATGTTTTCTTACCTTCTCTCTCTCCCTTGATGCCCAGCCTTCTGCTTGCAAGACACGGCAAGCAGGGGGCAAACCGGCAGCCGTGTCCGTGATTGGCTGAGAGGCAGCCAATCACGGACGCGGCTGCCGGCTTCTCAGAATGCCGGGGGAGAGAGGGGAAGGTAAGTAGAGTTGGCGGTCTTTCTTAAAATTATTTTTTAGCGGTTGGGGCTGGGGGAAGATATACTAATATATGGGCAAGGGGTTTTATGGTAGGGGGAGGGATCGCAAAACGGAGGGGGTGAAGGGCTGCAGTACGGATGCCAAACTTCTCCCGGAGGCAAACAGGAGGCAGAGTCTGCTATCCTCCTGGGCAGTTTTTGGGACTTTGGGGGGGACTACAGGAGAACCATATTGAGCTGGGATGTGAGGTAAGGATTTTATTACACTACATGATGGACCATTACTGGGGGGGTTATAGTTTTGGGGGGTGAACATGCCCTTTAAGTCAAGATCTCTAGGAAGCGAAGCTGTTTCAATCTATTTAAACTTAAATATACTGAAAAATCAGAGCTGCTCGTGTACACTTGATTTCATATATTGTAGATTTTACTTTTTTTATTTTCACCAAAAATTTTGTAAAAATTTAAGAAATTTTATGATTGTTTATTATTAGCAGTTCTGGATATTGGAGTCGCACACCTTAGTGAATTCAAATTGTTTATTGAAAGCCACACATCAAAATTATCTATCTATCTATCTAACTGCTATCTATCTATCTATCTATCTATCTCTCTAACTGCTATCTATCTATCTCTCTAACTGCTATCTATCTATCTATCTATCTAACTGCTATCTATCTATCTAACTGCTATCTATCTATCTAACTAACTGCTATCTATCTATCTATCTATTTATCTATCTATCTATCTAACTGCTATCATAGCAGTTAGATAGATAGATAGATAGATAGCAGATAGATAGATAGATAGATAGCAGTTAGATAGATAGATAGATAGCAGTTAGATAGATAGATAGCAGTTAGATAGATAGATAGATAGCAGTTAGATAGGTCACACACGGGGATGGTCAATATTACTATGGAGCAGGTCACACACGGGGATGGTCAATATTACTATGGAGCAAAGTCCAGTAACCCATGGCAACCAATAGTAAAAAAACCAAAAAAACCTAGTTAAGTGTGGGCCACGGCTTATTACAATAAACCTGACCTAAGCAGTTTACAAACGTTAGGTAACTTACCTGGAAATATTTGGGGAAACCCTCTCTGTCGGTTTTCTGTAGAATCGTTTGGGATCCATAGCTCTTCTCATTTTTAACGCCTTTAAATCATTTTTAATTTCTTCTGTCATTTCGGGGCTTTGTCAAACCAGCCACGCCCAGTGGTTTTCTCCCGTTCTGCCTACAAGAGAACAGAATCGGGAAATGGTGCTTTAATTTTCATGCAGGGGAAGCCTGAACCCCTACATATCACATCAGTAAGTTGTAAATTGTCATTTCTTTTTAGTTGGGTAACATAAAGCAAAGTGCTGAAAATATCAGTTCTATATAAAAAAAATACAATTTAAACCAGGGCTTCCATATTGAGTTTTACCTGCAAGAATTTCAAAATCCAAGTTACATATTTCATACATTTCGGGCTTCTGCTTAACTTGTACGTTTTCAAAAAAGGCCTCAATTAGACTGGCTCTTCAACCCGTCCTGCCTTTCTAATAAACCATTTGGACTCATTTTAATCAACTGGAACTTGTTGTTCTCATGAAAGAAGGCCTATCAACCCAAAGATAAAACAAATGATTAAATCGTCAGAACAAAATGTTGACGATTTCCCATAGACGTCTTCCCCGTTAAGGCTATTGTGCTGGTGTTAAAATATGGCTGCCCTGAAAGTTGCCATTTTTACAATTTTAGGAGGTTTAGGGAACAAGGAAAGCAGGATGTAGAAAAGGTTATGAAATCAGTTGAAATCAGAATAGGGAAGTGTAAAATAATTAATTTTGAATAACCACTCCAAAGGAGACCACTTTTTCTATTGTTATATTCCCTTAAGTGAACAAAGCTGCCCGTTTTTACCCATGTTGGCAAATAGGGTCTCCAAGGGATTAAAAGGACATTTTTATAAAGGAGGTGTATCCTTTAATAACTCTTGTTGTAAAATACCACTCCAATATCACTTACCAAATGGTATTCTTATTTAAGGATTGCTATTAAGTATAGCTATTTCGGTATACTTATTAAAGGAATAGTTACTACCAAACAGAACTATTCCTTTAATGCATTGATTGAAGACCGGGAGGATAAGGAGCTATGCTTACCTCCCTTGTTCAATCAATGCAAGTGGAGCCAGGAATGAACTTAGACCAAACTTACCTGTTATGCGATCCTCCACAGTGCTCTGACAGGTCCGACCGCTTCCATGATGCACATAATGCGTGCTATAGTTAAACAGGACCTGGAAGAGAATTTCAGTGCTGCTGCGGAGGATCGCGTAACAGTTAATTGTTCTAACTTTGTTCCTGACGCCACTTGCATTGATTGAAGAACGGAGGGTAATGCATAGCTCCTTATCCTCCCGGTCAATCATTGCATTAGAGGAATAGTTCACTTTGATAGTGGTAGTAGCAGAACTGTAGTGTTATTTAAGGAGAGGTATACTTAATAAGGTCTTATTTAAATACCAATATCCTTTGAAGGGAGGGGTATTCTTATTTAAAGTTCATGTATTAGAATATCATTATTTAGGATAAGTAATGTTTTTTAATACTCCTTTATTTTAGAATAACTCTACTTAATAAATATATCTAAAAGAGTCCAAACCCTTTATACACGCACACTGTATTACAACGTAGGCAGTGATGGTATGTGCTTGTACCACATCAGTCTAATAAAAAAATCATCATGGTTGGAAGTCCGATATGCTCTTCATATAAAAGGGCCACCCATTACCTTGCGCTGTTTTTTAAGCTGATTTAAAGATTCTTGTAGGGCTGGACACTTTCCTTCTTCTCAAAATCGGGGTGATGACACTTTTTGAAGAATCTAAAAAAAAAAAAAAAAGTATGTCTTATTATCAATTCAACATAAACATAATGACTTTTCTCCCAAACTAATAAAAACTTCTGTAGTTTAATGGGCAAGTCATTTACCAAAATCAAATTTTGTATGCAGCAAGAAACACCCCCCCCCCCCCAAAAACCTAGAAACCGTTATACTTATAAAGCTAAATATCTCTTTTAGAATGAATGAAGTGTGCCATTCTTATAGATAAATTAATACATGTAAGTATGTGTTGCTGCATGACTTTAATTGAGAAGTTTTCCTCAAGCTAAGTGCCCCCCTCCCTGACTATATACATGGGCAAGCATGCTCAGTAATCGCTAGGAGGCAGCATTTGAGAGGAAATATTCCACCATGCAATTCACCCCTACCAACTGTCACATTCCAGTTATACTGCATGCAGTAGAAGAGTTTAGATAAAGGTACTTGATTGACAATAGAAAGTAAGAGTTTCAGACTTTACATTTAAAGAAATAGAGGACAGATCAACAAAAACGTGACGTGGCACAGTAATGGTTGGAAAGAATCATACAGGGTTATTCAAAAAGTTCTTATTGTTTAAAATGGTGCTAATTTTGCCCCAACCAATCAGATGTTAGCTTTCAAATGTTAAATATAGATCTGAGTGGTTGGGGCTAAATTAGCACCATTTAAACAATAAGAACTTTTTGAATCTCCCTGATAGTTTCCAGTAATAGACAATTTAAAAAAAAAATCCCGTTTAGATACCCTTTAAGAAAAGATACAGAGTATATAGATTACACTTTCACCATCATATGTAGCTTTAATTGTGTGTATAAAGTACTGCATTAAAGTTCTGTTGCAATTGTAACCCATAAGTGTAAGAATCCCTTTATGGAAACTAAACAGAGCACCTTAGACTGGGTACACACTATAAGATATTTCCGGCTGACAACCGTTAGTGCGTGTATCGGGCGTTCCCAGAAATATCGCAGGGTGGCCGGGGACCGAGCTCAGTCACCTGTTGGCCCCGATCAGATGTACGGCCTGTTGGTAAATCACATGCAATCTTGCAGTACCTATGGGACCGCACAATTGGTTGCGGCCACTATTGTCGCAAACCGACAGCCATTGTCTGAGCGAGCGCTTGAGTAGTGAACGCTCTGCTGGGTCAAATAGCCCCTTGTGTGTACCCCGCATTAAAGTGAACTAATCTGTTTAGGTAGAAAATATAATTCTCCTTCACATGGCAGACACCATACTGGGACTATGTATTACCAGGACTCGGGACCTCACATTAGGAGATACAGTAGAAAATTCCCTGGAAGAAAAGGTTATTGCAGTTTTACTTGTCTTTAATGACAATTCACACATTTTCCCAATAAACCAAAAGTGGTGATGTTTCCTAAGGTTGTAGACAGCTAAATGTTGCCAACTAACTCCTCTTTTTGCTTTTCCTTCTTCATCTTCTGAAGCAAACTTGGAGCTGGATTTGTCTTTTCTCCATCAAAAAATAATGTAAAAACCCCCAGATCCTTGATGTTCAGCCCTGTATTAATGCTGGTTGAGAGCTTACTAAGAAAAAGAAAAATACAGGAAAGCATAATTAAGTTTTCAGCACTAAAGGCATATCCACCCCAAACTAAAATTTAACCCACTGCCTCCCACTGTGTAGCTAAAAAAAGGCCTTATCTTTCCTCTGCTCCTTGTGGTTGTCCTGTAGTGCCTGAAACTGAAGAGTAGGAGTCTTCCTGTGTGAATCCGGATCTGCCCCTTCCCAGTCCTCCTGAAGGACTCTCGTATGCCATGTGGAGCTCTTCCCCCCTCCTCCAGATTCATCTGTGCTGCAGTAATCTTTAAATAAAATAACTTTCTGTGTATGTAAGGGACCCCTTCCAACCCTACACGCCATAGTATTAAGTTTAAAAGTGCATAGAAAGAGACTCACCAACCTTTATTCCTTCGGTTTCTCAATAGCCGTCAGCCGCGTCTGTGATTGGCTGACTTTCAGCCAATCACAGATGCGGCTGTCGGTCCAGCCCCTAATATTACTCTGTTCCAAGAAGTAGCATTAGAGGCAGAGGCTGGGGGAACAAAGTTTGGTAAGTAAGTTTTTGGGCACTTTTTAAACTTATTATATGGCAGTTAAAGTTGCAAGGGAGTCCCCTACGCCAGAAAGGGGACTATTTTGGGTGGGGGGATACCATTTTAGTGTGTCATAGCCTGCCAACGTGGGTCAATGTTTTCATTTCCTATGATCAAATATATTACAATTTGATTCCTGTTTACACGTCTGTTCAATAGATTGAAGAAGATTGGACAAGTCAGACATTTTTCTGACAATAACATTTGTGGCTGCAACATCTTGAGGAAATGTAAACTGAAATCTGCTCAATATGGTTCAAGACAAGGCTAATTTGCTACTTTCTGACCCAATATCAATCAAGAAGCAGCAATCAGGGACTATTGTGCAGCCACAAACCAACCTGTGGGGGGGTCAGGGCAAGAAAACTTAGTGAACAATGTGACTCATTAAAATAAATCATTTAATTATAGCAATAGAAAAATAACTTGGTAATACTCTCAAGTGTCTACAAGCAGTTACTCAGCCTGATGTTCTCCACTTCTGTATCTTCGGGCCTTTCAGGTAGACCCATCAGTCAGGCTATGTTACATGAGGTCATGTACGATTACTTGATTGTAATGGGAGTATTATTGTCTTGGGGTCTGGGAGGGAGAGCTCTACTTATAGAATCCATTTAATTCTATTTTCATTTAAATAGAGTCTTTTAGCCTAATTTAGATGTAGATTCAATAGGTGTGAACCCAGCATCAAGGTCAGACAAAACTCGGTCGCACAAGACCCCAAAGGCCACGAAAGGGTGGAAGGCAAACCTGCTATGCGCTCTGTATGTGGGTATATGTGCTTCGCTGCCATGTTGTCTTATTGCACTGAAGGATCTAAGCGTGAGTGAGTGACTCTATAGTTCCAGTGTGTGTAAGAATCAGTGCTGCTAATGTCCTGGTATCAGTCCGGGCTATGGATAGAGTGGAGCGGTAATTCCATCAGAGGCATTCCATTAAAACTAAACACCAATATCAGGGATGCAACCTGTGTCCCTTCAGATGTTTCAAAACTACAACTGCCAGCATCTTGCAACCAAGGAATGCTGGGAGCTGTCAAACATCTAGGGGATGAAACCAATCCCTGACCTATATAATGAGTATGATGCAGGGTTGGTCAATATTTATTAAAATATAAAGCAGGCTGTATTGGTTTCAATGTAGTTATACATGCATAAGTTTAAAGGGCATGTTAAACCTTAAAATCATTAGCAAATTATTAACTAGTAGAAATAGTTAATTTTCGGCATTACCAAATGTTCCCGTCCTGCCCCCATCCATCTACATTTTCATGCCCACGGCTTTGGGAAAAATTATCACTTGTACAAATGTAATAAAGTTTTTTTCTAACTTTGTTTAATACTTCAGGCCAGGTCTGGGCTTGTATAACAGCTCAGATTCTTTCATCTCCATCTTCATCAATAAAATCATCATCGGACTGGTCCTCTTCTCTCCCTCCCTCTTCGCTTTCCATTGTATCAGTCTTTTATCTGCATAGTATATTTTATCTGGGTCTAATCCAGGTGCAGTGTCAATAACAAAAAGTCCATTTCATTGAAATCCTCTGATGGCTGTTTTTTACTTCTTGTTGAGCATTCCGTGTTCACTGCTTCTTCTTCATCTCCTCATCGTCCTCAGCAGAATCACTGTGGTCAGAATCTTCACGTCATCGCTGTTGAGGAAAAGACTAATGTTTTGATTGGTTGAGGGAATGTTAGTGCGATGGACACCTCTTCAGAAAGTCTTGTTGAGCTTGTGGACTATCAGGTTTGCTTCTTTTCTTCCAAAACCCATAATCAACAGTTTTGTCACCAATGTTTATGGAGCCAGTCAGTTCTTGCTGGGTTTGGTAGATTCCACAGGTTCCTGTAGTAAGTTATTTATTCCCAACTCAACTTGTTCCTCTTCAACATCCAACAACCCTTCTGAAAGTTGGTAGATTCTTGCTAGTCTTACTTTCCTGTACTGGTTCCTGGTCAAGGTCTTCATCTCAACTTGAAAACAGGAAGAATTGGTTTCAATTGTACAATTCTATTTGTTGGGGATCATCTCTGATTAATGGATCTAGGACTAAGTTTTGGTTGACGGTGGTACAGAACCATCTTCATCAGATACGGAATAATATCATCTTTTGAGGACATTACGATATCCTTTGGCTTTTCCTTTTCTAAATCAGAAACCTTGACTATTTTGTTACTGCTGCAGTCATAACTTCAGAGATGGCATCAGAAATAAAATACATCACTTTGACTGATTTTTCTACTTCTCAAGCTCCTACGAGGAGAAATATTCTTTGTTCTGCTTCTGACGAGTTTTTTTTTCTGAAAACACAAGATCGGAGGTGTGTGTTTTTCCTCTTTACTTGAAGATTCTTTTACCTGAACATCACCAGTGGCAGCAGCATTGCTAAGCTTCATCTTCCAGCTGTAATTTTGTCTGTTTTAGAAAAGAAACATCAGAACTGTAGGACTCCACATCGATATTTCCTCTGCCACGGAAGGCTCCATGGGAGGTTGTCTGCATTTTATGCACTTCTGCTACTTCTAGTAGATCTATTACACTTTCTTAATACCCCTGATGCAGAAGAACAGTTTGATTCTGCCCGATATTTCCAACAATTTCCTTACTTTCACAGACCATTTCAGATGTTAGAACAGATTTTCGATTTCTTAGGCGCGTACTTTGTCTCTTTAGAACGTGAGGAAGTGGAAAGTGAAGAACATTGGATTCAGCTTCTGATAAATCGGTGTCTTCTCTGGATTCTACAATTGGCTCGGTCACTACAACAGATCTGTGACTTCTTAGTTTACGGGCAGAGTCGTTAGACATGCAAGAGACTGCATACTCCTCGTCCTTCTGTGGAATGATGGATGTAATGGAAATTGCTTCAGAAGCATCCCCACAGACTGGCCACTTCGAGTTCTGCTTCGTGTATTATGCGCATGAAGTCTCTTGGAGATTTTGTTCCACGTCTTACTTTTCTAGATTCTTCACTGTCAGCATTTTGTGATTCTAATTCCATTTTCTCTGTATTTGTGTTTGTGGAAGCTGTTAAAGTGTCCAGTTCTTTAGAACTCTAAACAAATAAGTTTAAAAACAAACTTTGCTAAAAATGTATTTTCTGTTAAGTGTATGAAACTTGTTCTAAATTAAATCTAGAATTGTATAGGCCATATGAGCAAGTACAACAAATCTAATTGATGCTGGTCATGTGGGATTAAAGGCATGTCCATCTTTAAAGCTGGTGACTTGTCAGTTATCTGTCGCAACCCCACCTGCTATTTTTTACCAGTTTATGAAATGCATTTACATCCAGATATTTTATAAGTTTTTACCCTTTAGGAAAGCTGCTCTGCCAATAGACAGCCCATGGGTAGAACTGGGTAATAGACAGCTATGGGTAGACTGGGTAAAGACATACTATAGACAGACTATAATAATATTTTTTATTGCAAAGCAACATTGACTCACTGAAGTCACAAACTGTTACTAAACTACAACTCCCAGATTGAGGGTTCCCACCTTGCACAGTATTAATACCCTATACATTTCTTACAACAATCGATACCTCTCCATCCCCACATCATGGTCTGGGCTGACACGCGTGCCACTCCTGGTCGCCAATCTTCCTCCTTCCTGAACATGCGGATTGTGGACCGGAAGTAAATATTTTCTCTCTGGTGCAGCTGAAAACAAATTCCGTATCCACTTAGGTTCCGCCATAATAACGCCAGTGGTATAAGCCTGTCCCATGTCCGCCTTCTTGTAATAAACCACACGGCGGTACACGGCACATTAGTTCTTTCTACAGGGGGATTCTATTTCAATGGGACGGATTCCGGAAACAGCGATATCTTAGAAAGTGATGTCCTTCCATCATGCATTGGGGTTTGGGGGCGGAGCCAGTGCAGTTGACAGGAGCGCGCGACAGTAGGAAAGTGCGGCTGTCCCGCTATTACGGCCATGGTGTCCCTGCTGTCCGGGGAGTCGGGGGCTCCTGCGCTCGGTAGTCGTAGGGTATTGTGTGTACAGACCAACAGGTGAGGAAGGAAGAGACCAGAAGCTTTATCTTATAGGGTCACTGCTCCCTTCTACCTTAATATACTAATTGTTGAGCAGTCATCACACACAGGGATGGTCAATATTACTATGAAGCAGGTCACACATGGGGGATGGTCAATATTACTATGGAGCAGGTCACACACAATAGGATGGTCAATATTATGAGGCAGGTCACACGGGGGATGGTATATTACTATGGAGCAGGTCACAACATGGGGGATGGTCAATATACTATGGAGCAGGTCACACAGGGATGGTCAGTATTACTATGGAACAGGTCACAAGAGGGAATGGTCAATATTACTATGGAGCAGGTCACACATGAGGGATGGTCAAATTACTATGGAGCAGGTCACACAGGGGGGTCTATTATATGGAACAGGGTCACACATGAGGGAATGGTCAATATTACTATGGAGCAGGTCACACATGGGGATGGTCAATATTACTATGGAAGGGTCACACATGGGGGATGGTCAATATACTATGGAGCAGGTCACACATGGGATGGTCAATATTACTATGGAGCAGGTCACACATGAGGGAATGGTCAAATACTAGGAGCAGGTCACACATGGGGATGTCATATTACTATGGAGCAGGTCAACATGGGGATGGTCAATATTACTATGGAGAGGTCACACACCAGGATGGTCAATATTACTATGGAGAAGGTCACACATGGGGATGGTCAATATTACTATGGAGCAGGTCACAATGAGGGATGGTCAATATACTATGGAGCAGGTACCACAGGGATGGTCATATACTAGGAACAGGTCACACATGAGGGAATGGTCAATATTACTATGGAGCAGGTCACACATGAGGGATGGTCAGTATTACTATGGAACAGGTCACACATGAGGGAATGGTCAATATTACTATGGAGCAGGTCACACATGGGGGGATGGTCAATATTACTATGGAGCAGGTCACACATGGGGATGGTCAATATTACTATGGAGCAGGTCACACAGGGATGGTCATATACTATGGAGGTCACACATGGGATGGTCAATATTACTATGGAGCAGGTCACACACGGGATGGTCAATATTACTATGGAGCAGGTCACACATGGGATGGTCAATATTACTAGGAGCAGGTCACACTGGGGGATGGTCAATATTACTATGGAGCAGGTCACACATGGGAATGGTCAATATTACTATGGCAGGTCACACAGGGATGGTCAATATTACTATGGAGCAGGTCACACATGGGGATATCAATATTATATGGAGCAGGTTCACACATGGGATGGTCAATATTACTATGGAGCAGGTCCACATGGGGATGGTCAATATTACTATGGAGCAGGTCACACATGGGGATGGTCAATATTACTATGGAGCAGGTACACATGGGGAATGGGTCAATATTACTATGAGCAGGTCACACATGGGATGCTCAATATTACTATGGAGCAGGTCACACATGGGGATGCTCAATATTACTATGGAGCAGGTCACACATGGGGATGCTCAATATTACTATGGAGCAGGTCACACATGGGGATGCTCAATATTACTATGGAGCAGGTCACACATGGGGATGTCAAATTACTATGAGCAGGTCACACATGGGGATGGTCAATATTACTAGGAGCAGGTCACACATGGGGATATCAATATTACTATGGAGCAGGTCACACATGGGGATGGTCAATATTACTATGGAGCAGGTCACACGTGGGGGGATGGTCAATATTACTATCGAGCAGGTCACACACAGGGATGGTCAATATTACTATGGAGCAGGTCACACGTGGGGGGATGGTCAATATTACTATGGAGCAGGTCACACGTGGGGGGATGGTCAATATTACTATGGAGCAGGTCACACGTGGGGGGATGGTCAATATTACTATGGAGCAGGTCACACGTGGGGGGATGGTCAATATACTATGGAGCAGGTACCCACGTGGGGGATGGTCAATATTACTATGGAGCAGGTCACACATGGGGGGATGGTCAATATTACTATGGAGCAGGTCACACATGGGGGGATGGTCAATATTACTATGGAGCAGGTCACACATGGGGGGATGGTCAATATTACTATGGAGCAGGTCACACATGGGGGGTGGCCAATATTAGTTGGAGCAGGTCACACGGGGGTGGCCAATATTAGTATGGAGCAGGTCACACGGGGGTGGCCAATATTACTATGGAACAGGTCACACAGGGGGATGGTCAATATTACTATGGAGCAGGTTACACGGGGATGGTCAATATTACTATGGAGCAGGTCACACAGGGGGATGGTCAATATTACTATGGAACAGGTCACACAGGGGGATGGTCAAATTACTATGGAGCAGGGGTTTTAAATTTGGCTTCAATTCTTTTTTAACAAACACATACTCCTCCCCCTTTCCTTTTTTGTCTGTCCTGCCTAAACAAGGCATATCCTTCTAAATTTACAGCCCAGTCGTGAGAACTATTCAACCACGTTTCTGCTATACCTATTACATCATACTTTTCATTCAATGCCATCATTTCCAATTCACACATTGTCAGCTAAGCTGCTCGCATTTGCAAACATACATTTTAGATTATGATCCTGTAATTTATTCGTACACTTTAATACACATGCCTCCCTATCCCCTATGCTAGCCCCACCCCCCTTTCCGCCCGCCACTGGCCTATCTACACCCTGCTTTCCTCCTGGGCTATCTATCCCAGTGAGACTACTAATATCCTCCCCCCCAACCTAGTTTAAAATCTCCTCCAAACCTCTAGCCATCTTCTCCCCTAAAAAAGCTGCACCACCATCAGTGAGGTGCAACCCATTCCTACTAAAGAGCCTGTAGCAGACAGCAAAGTCTGCCCAGTTCTCAATAAACCCAAACCCTTCTTCCTTACACCACCCTCGTAGCCACGCATTAACGCTCCCGCTGTCTCCCTGGCTTAGCACATGGCTGCGGTAGTATTTCTGAAAGCATTACCCTGGAGGTCTTTGCTTTTAACTTGGCCCCTAGCTCTCGGAAATCATGTTTAAGGACCTCACCTCCTCATCTAACTTTGTCATTGGCACCAATGTGAACCAAGACCGCCGGGTCACACCCGGCCCCACCCAATAATCTGTCTACACGATCCACCACATGCCGAACCCTAGCACCAGGCAGGCAACACACAGTTCGGCATGTAGGGTCTTGGTGAAATGAATGTTCAATTGGGTTATGTGAATGACTTGACCATTTCCACTTCATTACGTTAATAAACTTCTGGGTTTTATGTTTTGGGTCATTGTCCATCTGTAGCATGAAACGCAGCCCCATCAATTGTACTGCATTTAGCAGGATTTGAGCAGACAGTATGTCTCTGAACCTGTCAGAATTCATTCGGCTGCTTCTGTCATGTGTCATATCAAACACTAGTGTCCCAGTGCCACTGGCAGCCATCACACTGCCTCCACCGTGTTTTACAGATAATGTGGATTATGTGCTTTGGATAATAAGCGGTTTCACACATTCTCCAAACTTTTTCTTGCCATCATTCTGGTAGAGGCTGATCTTGGGTTCATCTGTGTAAACAATGTTTTTTCAGAACTGTGCTGGCTTTTTCAGATGTTCTTTAGCAAAGTCCAAGCTAGCCTTTCTGTTATTGAGGCTCATAAGTGGCTTGCACCTTGCAGTGTACCTTCTGTATTTATCATGCAGTCTTCTCTTTCTGGTAGGCTTGGATATCGATACACCTACCCCCTGGAGAGTGTTGTTCACTTGGTTGGCGGTTTGGAAGGGGTTTCTCTTCACCATGGAAATTATTTTACGATCACCCACCACTGTTTTCTTCCATGAACGTCCAGGTCCATGTGCCTAGCATGTCTCCCAATTCACTTTTGATTTGTGCTGCCATTTCTTTTACATGTGTATGTACAATAATGGAGCAGAGCCGTCTTCTAACATAATGATAATGTACACTGATAATCCAGTCCACGTTTTGTTTTTTACCACTGGGCAACAATCAGGCAGTCTCGGCAGCCTCCTCCAAGTCCCGCGAGAGGAAGGCGCGAAATCTGCCTGATTTTAAGGTTCCGCAATTGCACGCGTGCAGATCGCGACACTGAGTGAACAGGATTGTGAGGCTAAGCACAGCAATTGGCTAGCTAAATCACGTGGGGGAGGTCCTGCTACAGGAAGATTATCACAGAGCCAGGGAAAGGAGGTTTAACAGCTACAGGTAGAGCAGGGGAGGGGGATAGCAAAAAAAAACACCCACCCACATTATTTTATTAAGTTGCAGCTACCCACTAACAACAAGTTAAAAATATGGTGCACTTATCCTTTAAATTTGGTGTCAACTCTGCGCCGTGTACAAAGGCTAATTATGGTACTAAATCATGAGAAGTTACTGTGGAAATTTCTAGTTTATTCAACAACCATTGTAAAGGCCATACACATGGGCTATAAAGGCTAAAGCAAGCAACAACAATTACTTTGGCCAACAACCTAACATGTGTACAGGTTCCACTTGACACTGTTTATTAATCCATCCTGCCAGATCACTAACAGGTGACAAGGAGTATTATCCTTTGTTATCTTAAGTCTCGTAGACACGTACGATTTTACACCCAACGCACGACCCCCAAGCGCAAGGCACACAGGTGACGAGCGGGTGTTTCAGCCATTAATCACACGTGTGTATGCGTTCGCTCGTGCGTCCTCCGTTGATTTGCCAAGGTGCTCAGGGGTTGTGCGTATAATCGGATGTGTGTACAAGGCCTTAGTCTATTACCTCTCTCCTCTCCATAGTACCATAGAATATTCTCCAAGCTTATGGGACTGCCTGTCACCTGGTCAGGTACAAAAAAGAGATTTTGCCCCAGTCCAGTAACCCATGGCAACCAATAGTAAAAAAACCAAAAAAACCTAGTTAAGTGCTGGGCCACGGCTTATTACAATAAACCTGACCTAAGCAGTTTACAAACGTTAGGTAACTTACCTGGAAATATTTGGGGAAACCCTCTCTGTCGTTTTTCTTGTAGAATCGTTTGGGATCCATAGCTCTTCTCATTTTTAACGCCTTTAAATCATTTTTAATTTCTTCTGTCATTTCTGGGGCTTTCATGTCAAACCAGCCACGCCCAGTGGTTTTCTCCCGTTCTGCCTACAAGAGAACAAGAATCGGGAAATGGTGCTTTAATTTTCATGCAGGGGAAGCCTGAACCCCTACATATCACATCAGTAAGTTGTAAATTGTCATTTCTTTTTAGTTGGGTAACATAAAGCAAAGTGCTGTAAAATATCAGTTCTATATAAATCAAATACAATTTAAACCAGGGCTTCCATATTGAGTTTTACCTGCAAGAATTTCAAAATCCAAGTTACATATTTCATACATTTCTGGGCTTCTGCTTAACTTGTACGTTTTCAAAAAAGGCCTCAATTAGACTGGCTCTTCAACCCGTCCTGCCTTTCTAATAAACCATTTGGACTCATTTTAATCAACTGGAACTTGTTGTTCTCATGAAAGAAGGCCTATCAACCCAAAGATAAAACAAATGATTAAATCGTCAGAACAAAATGTTGACGATTTCCCATAGACGTCTTCCCCGTTTAAGTCTATTGTGCTGGTGTCAAATAATATGGCTGCCCTGAAAGTGTTGCCATTTTTACAATTTTAGGAGGTTTAGGGAACAAGGAAAGCAGGATGTAGAAAAGGTTATGAAATCAGTTGAAATCAGAATAGGGAAGTGTAAAATAATTAATTTTGAATAACCACTCCAAAGGAGACCACTTTTTCTATTGTCTATATTCCCTTAAGTGAACAAAGCTGCCCCTGTTTTACCCATGTTGGCAAATAGGGTCTCCAAGGGATTAAAAGGACATTTTTATAAAGGAGGTGTATCCTTTAATAACTCTTGTTGTAAAATACCACTCCATATCACTATTTACCAAATGGTATTCTTATTTAAGGATTGCTATTTAAGTATAGCTATTTCGGTATACTTATTTAAAGGAATAGTTCACTACCAAACAGAACTATTCCTTTAATGCATTGATTGAAGACCGGGAGGATAAGGAGCTATGCCTTACCTCCCTTTGTTCAATCAATGCAAGTGGAGCCAGGAATGAACTTAGACCAAACTTACCTGTTATGCGATCCTCCACAGCTGCTCTGACAGGTCCCGACCGCTTCCATGATGCACAATAATGCGTGCTATAGTTAAACAGAACCTGGAAGAGGTCAGGAATTTCAGTGCTGCTGCGGAGGATCGCGTAACAGTTAAATTTGTTCTAACTTTGTTCCTGACGCCACTTGCATTGATTGAAGAACGGGAGGTAATGCATAGCTCCTTATCCTCCCGGTCAATCATTGCATTAGAGGAATAGTTCACTTTGATAGTGGTAGTAGCAGAACTGTAGTGTTATTTAAGGAGAGGTATACTTAATAAGGTCTTATTTAAATACCAATATCCTTATGAAGGGAGGGGTATTCTTATTTAAAGTTCAGTATTTAGATATCATTATTTAGGAATAAGTAATGTTTTTTAATACTCCTTTATTTTAGAATACCTCTACTTAATAAATATATCTAAAAGAGTCCAAACCCTTTATACACGCACACTGTATTACAACGTAGGCAGTGATGTATGTGCTGTACCACATCAGTCTAATAAAAAAATCATCATGGTTGGAAGTCCGATATGCTCTTCCATATAAAAGGGGCCACCCATTACCTTGCGCTGTTTTTTAAGCTGATTTAAAGATTCTTTGTAGGGCTGGACACTTTCCTTCTTCTCAAAATCGGGGGTGATGACACTTTTTTGAAGAATCTAAAAAAAAAAAAAAAGTATGTCTTATTATCAATTCAACATATAAACATAATGACTTTTCCTCCCCTAAACTAATAAAAACTTCTTGTAGTTTAATGGGCAAGTCATTTACCAAAATCAAATTTTGTATGCAGCAAGAACACACACCCCCCCAAAAACATAGAAACCGTTATACTTATAAAGCTAAATATCTCTTTTAGAATGAATGAATCTGTGCCATTCTTATAGATAAATTAATACATGTAAGTATGTGTTGCTGCATGACTTTAATTGAGAAGTTTTCCTCAAGCTATGTGCCCCCCTCCCTGACTATATACATGGGCAAGCATGCTCAGTAATCGCTAGGAGGCAGCATTTGGAGAGGAAATATTCCACCATGCAATTCACCCCTACCAACTGTCACCATTCCAGTTATACTGCATGCAGTAGAAGAGTTTATGATAATAAGGTACTTGATTGACAATAGAAATGTAAGAAGTTTCAGACTTTACATTTAAAGAAATAGAGGACAGATCAACAAAAACGTGGCACAGTAATGGTTGGAAAGAATCATACAGGGTTATTCAATAAAAGTTCTTATCGTTTAAAATGGTGCTAATTTTGCCCCAACCAATCAGATGTTAGCTTTCAAATGTTAAATTAGATCTGAGTGGTTGGGGCTAAATTAGCACCATTTTAAACAATAAGAACTTTTATTGAATCTCCCTGATAGTTTCCAGTAATAGACAATTTTTTTTAAAAAATCCCGTTTAGATACCCTTTAAGAAAAGATACAGAGTATATAGATTACACTTTCACCATCATATGTGGCTTTTAATTGGTGTATAAAGTACTGCATTAAAGTTCTGTTGCAATTGTAACCCATAAGTGTAAGAATCCCTTTATGGAAATCTAAACAGAGCACCTTAGACTGAGTACACACTATAAGATATTTCCGGCTGACCAACCGTTAGTGCCGTGTATCGGTCGTTCACCCAGAAATATCGCATGGGTGGCCGGGACCGAGCTCAGTCACCTGTTGGCCCCGATCAGATGTACAGGCCTGTTGGTAAATCACATGCAATCTTGCAGTACCTATGGGACCGCACAATTGGTTGCGGCCACTATTGTCGCAACCGACAGCCATTTGTCTGAGCGAGCGCTCTTGAGTAGTGAACGCTCTGCTGGGTCAAATAGTCCCCTTGTGTGTACCCCGCATTAAAAGTGAACTAATCTGTTTAGGTAGAAATTATAATTCTCCTTCACATGGCAGACACCATATCTGTGACCTATGTATTACTCAGGACCCGGGATCCCTCACATTAGGAGCTACAGTAGAAAATTCCCTGGAAGAAAAGGTTATTGCAGTTTTTACTTGTCTTTTAATGACAATTCACACATTTTCCCAATAAACCAAAAAGTGGTGATGTTTCCTAAGGTTGTAGACGGCTAAATGTTGCCAACTAACCTCCTCTTTCTTTGCATTTTCCTTCTTCATCTTCTGAAGCAAACTTGGAGCTGGATTTGTCTTTTCTCCATCAAAACTAATGTACAAACCCCCCAGATCCTTGATGTTCAGCCCTGTATTAATGCTGGTTGAGAGCTTACTAAAGAAAAAGAAAAATACAGGATAGCATAATTAAGTTTTCAGCACTTAAAAGGCATATCCACCCCAAAACTAAAATTTAACCCACTGCCTCCCCCACTGTGTAGCATAAAAAAAGGCCTTATCTTTCTCCTCTGCTCCTTGTGGTTGTCCTGTAGTGCCTTCTGAAAGTTCAGGAAACTGAAGAGTAGGAGTCTTCCTGTGTGAATCCGGATCTGCCCCTTCCCAGTCCTCCTGAAGGACTCTCGTATGCACTGTGGAGCTCTCTCCCCCCTCCCTCCAGATTCATCTGTGCTGCAGATAATCTTTTAAATAAAATAACTTTCTGTGTCATGTAAGGGACCCCTTCCAACCCTACACGCCATAGTATTAAGTTTAAAAAGTGCATAGAAAGAGACTCACCAACCTTTATTCCTTCGGTTTTCTCAATAGCCGTCAGCCGCGTCTGTGATTGGCTGACTTTCAGCCAATCACAGATGCGGCTGTCAGTCCAGCCCCTAATATTACTCTGTTCCAAGAAGTAGCATTAGAGGCAGAGGCTGGGGGAACAAAGTTTGGTAAGTAAGTTTTTGGGCACTTTTTAAACTTATAATTATGGCAGTTAAAGTTGCAAGGGAGTCCCCTACGCTACAGAAAGGGGACTATTTTGGGGTGGGGATACCATTTTAGTGCTCATAGCCTGCCAAACGTGGGTCAATGTTTTCATTTCCTATGATCAAATATATTTACAATTTGATTCCTGTTTACACGTCTGTTCAATAGATTGATAATAATTAGTTTATTGAATTGAAGCAGATTGGACAAGTCAGACATTTTTCTGACAATAACATTTGTGGCTGCAACATCTTGAGGAAATGTAAACTGAATTCTGCTCAATATGGTTCAAGACAAGGCTAATTTGCTACTTTCTGACCCAATATCAATCAAGTAGCAGCAATCAGCTGGACTATTGTGCAGCCACCAACCAACCTGTGGGGGGGTCAGGGCAAGAAACTTAGTGAACAATGTGACTCCATTAAAATAAATCATTTTAATTATAGCAATAGAAAAATAACTGGTAATACTCTCAAGTGCTTCTACAAGCAGTTACTCAGCCTGATGTTCTCCACTTCTGTATCTTTGGGCTCTTTCAGGTAGACCCATCAGTCATGGCTATGTTACATGAGGTCATGTACGATTACTTGATTGTAATGGGAGTATTATTGTCTTGGGGTCTGGGAGGGAGAGCTCTACTTATAGAATCCATTTAATTCAATTTTCATTTTAAATAGAGTCTTTTAGCCTAATTTAGATGTAGATTCAATAGGTGTGAACCCAGCATCAAGGTCAGACAAAACTCGGTCGCACAAGACCCCAAAGGCCACGAAAGGGTGGAACGGCAAACCTGCTATGCGCTCTGTATGTGGGTTATATGTGCTTACGCTGCCATGTTGTCTTATTGCACTGAAGGATCTAAGCGTGAGTGAGTGACTCTATAGTTCCAGTGTGTGTAAGAGATCAGTGCTGCTAATGTCCTGTTATCAGTCCGGGCTATGGATAGAGTGGAGCGGTAATTCCATCAGAGGCATTCCATTAAAACTAAACACCAATATCAGGGATGCCCAACCTGTGTCCCTTCAGATGTTTCAAAACTACAACTGCCAGCATTCTGCAACCAATGAATGCTGGGAGCTGTCAAACATCTAGCGGGATGAAACACATCCCTGACCTATATAATGAGTATGATGCAGGGTTGGTCAATATTTCCATTAAAATATAAAGCAGGCTGTATTGGTTTCAATGTAGTTATACTGCATAAGTTTAAAGGGCATGTTAAACCTTAAAATCATTAGCAAATTATTAACTAGTAGAAATAGTTAATTTTCGGCATTACCAAATGTTCCCGTCCTGCCCCCATCCATCTACATTTTCATGCCACACGGCTTTTGGGAAATAATTATCACTTGTACAAATGTAATAAAGTTTTTTTCTAACTTTGTTTAATACTTACAGGCCAGGTCTGGGCTTGTATAACAGCTCAGATTCTTCATCTCCATCTTCATCAATAAAATCATCATCGGACTGGTCCTCTTCTACTCTCTCCTCCTCTTCGCTTTCCATTGTATCAGTCTTTTTATCTGCATAGTATATTTTATCTGGGTCTAATCCAGGTGCAGTGTCAATAACAAAAAGTCCATTTCCTATGAAATCCTCTGATGGCTGTTTTTTACTTCTTGTTGAGCATTCCGTGTTCACTGCTTCTTCTTCCATCTCATCGTCCTCAGCAGAATCACTGTGGTCAGAATCTTCACTGTCATCGCTGTTGAGAAAAAGACTAATGTTTTGATTGGTTGAGGGAATGTTAGTGCTGATGGACACCTCTTCAGAAAGTCTTGTTGAGCTCTGTGGACTATCAGGTTTGCTTCTTTCTTCTTCCAAAACCCAATAATCAACAGTTTTGTCACCAATGTTTATGGAGCCAGTCAGTTTCTTGCTGGGTTTGGTAGATTCCACAGGTTCCTGTAGTAAGTTATTTATTCCCAACTCAACTTGTTCCTCTTCAACATCCAACAACCCTTCTGATAAGTTGGTAGATTCTTTGCTAGTCTTACTTTCCTGTACTGGTTCCTGGTCAAGGTCTTTCATCTCAACTTGAAAACAGGAAGAATTTGGTTTCAATTCGTACAATTCTATTTGTTGGGGATCATCTCTGATTAATGGATCTAGGACATCAGTTTTGGTTGACGGTGGTACAGAACCATCTTCATCAGATACGAGAATAATATCATCTTTTGAGGACATTACGATATCCTTTGGCTTTTCCTTTTCTAAATCAGAAACCTTGCCTATTTTGTTACTGCTGCAGTCTATAACTTCAGAGATGGCATCAGAAATAACTACATCACTTTGACTGATTTTTCTACTTCTCAAGCTCCTACGAGGAGAAGATATTCTTTGTTCTGCTTCTGACGAGTTTTTTTCTGAAAACACAAGATCGGAGGTTGTGTTTTTTTCCTCTTTACTTGAAGATTCTTTTACCTGAACATCACCAGTGGCAGCAGCATTGCCTAAAGCTTCATCTTCCAGCTGTAATTTTGTCTGTTTTAGAAAAGAAACATCAGAACTGTAGGACTCCACATCAGATATTTCCTCTGCCACGGAAGGCTCCATGGGAGGTTGTCTGCATTTTACTGCACTTCTGCTACTTCTAGTAGATCTATTACACTTTCTTAATACCCCTGATGCAGAAGAACAGTTTGATTCTGCCTCAGATATTTCCACAATTTCCTTACTTTCACAGACCATTTCAGATTGTAGAACAGATTTTCGATTTCTTAGGCGCGTACTTTGTCTCTTTAGAACTGTGGAGGAAAGTGAAGAACAATTGGATTCAGCTTCTGATAAATCGGTGTCTTCTCTGGATTCTACAATTGGCTCGGTCACTACAACAGATCTGTGACTTCTTAGTTTACGGGCAGAGTCAGTTAGACATGCAAGAGACTGCATACTCCTCGTCCTTCTTGTGGAATGACTGGATGTAATGGAATCTGCTTCAGAAGCATCCCCATCAGACTGGCCACTTCGACGTCTGCTTCGTGTTATTATCTGCACTGAAGTCTCTTGGAGATTTTGTTCCACGTCTACTTTTCTAGATTCTTCACTGTCAGCATTTTGTGATTCTAATTCCATTTTCTCTGTATTTGTGTTTGTGGAAGCTGTTAAAGTGTCCAGTTCTTTAGAACTCTAAAACAAATAAGTTTAAAAACAAACTTTGCTAAAAATGTATTTTCTGTTAAGTGTATGAAACTTGTTCTAAATTAAATCTAGAATTGTATAGGCCATATGAGCAAGTACAAACAAATCTAATTGATGCTGGTCATGTGGGATTAAAGGCATGTCCATCTTTAAAGCTGGTGACTTGTCAGTTATCTGTCCGCAACCCCACCTGCTATTTTTTACCAGTTTATGAAATGCATTTACATCCAGATATTTAATTATAAGTTTTTACCCTTTATGGAAAGCTGTCTCTGCCCTAATAGACAGCCCATGGGTAGACTGGGTAATAGACAGCCTATGGGTAGACTGGGTAATAGACATACTATAGACAGACTATAATAATTATTTTTTATTGCAAAGCAACATTGACTCACTGTAAGTCACAAACTGTTACTAAACTACAACTCCCAGATTGAGGTTCCCACCTTGCACAGTATTAATACCCTATACATTTCTTTACAACAATCGATACCTCTCCATCCCCCACATCATGGTCTGGGCTGACACGCGTGCCACTCCTGGTCGCCACCATCTTCCTCCTTCCTGAACATGCGCATTGTGGACCGGAAGTAAATATTTTTCTCTCTGGTGCAGCTGAAAACAAATTCCGTATCACTTAGGTTCCGCCATAATAACGCCAGTGGTATAAGCCTGTCCCATTGTCCGCCTTCTTGTAATAAACCACACGGCGGTACACGGCACATTAGTTCTTTCTACAGGGGGATTCTATTTCAAGTGGACCGGATTCCGGAAACAGCGATATCTTAGAAAGTGATGTCCTTCCATCATGCATTGGGGTTTGGGGGCGGAGCCAGTGCAGTTGACAGGAGCGCGCGACAGTAGGAAAGTGCGGCTGTCCCGCTATTTACGGCCATGGTGTCCCTGCTGTCCCGGGGAGTCGGGGGGCTCCTGCGCTCGGTAGTCGGGTATTGCTGTGTACAGACCAACAGGTGAGGAAGGAAGAGACCAGAAGCTTTTTATCTTATAGGGTCACTGCTCCCTTCTACCTTAATATTACTAATTGTTGGAGCAGGTCACACACAGGGATGGTCAATATTACTATGAAGCAGGTCACACATGGGGGGATGGTCAATATTACTATGGAGCAGGTCACACACAAAGATGGTCAATATTACTATGGAGCAGGTCACACATGGGGGAATGGTCAATATTACTATGGAGCAGGTCACACATGGGGGATGGTCAATATTACTATGGAGCAGGTCACACAGGGATGGTCAGTATTACTATGGAACAGGTCACACATGAGGGAATGGTCAATATTACTATGGAGCAGGTCACACATGAGGGATGGTCAGTATTACTATGGAACAGGTCACACATGGGGGATGGTCAATATTACTATGGAGCAGGTCACACATGGGGATGGTCAATATTACTATGGAGCAGGTCACACATGAGGGAATGGTCAATATTACTATGGAGCAGGTCACACATGGGGGATGGTCAATATTACTATGGAGCAGGTCACACATGGGGATGGTCAATATTACTATGGAGCAGGTCACACACAAGGATGGTCAATATTACTATGGAGCAGGTCACACATGAGGGATGGTCAATATTACTATGGAGCAGGTCACACATGAGGGATGGTCAATATTACTATGGAGCAGGTCACACAGGGATGGTCAGTATTACTATGGAACAGGTCACACATGAGGGAATGGTCAATATTACTATGGAGCAGGTCACACGTGGGGGGATGGTCAATATTACTATGGAGCAGGTCACCACGGGGGGGATGGTCAATATTACTATGGAGCAGGTCACACGTGGGGGGATGGTCAATATTACTATGGAGCAGGTCACACGGGGATGGTCAATATTACTATGGAGCAGGTCACACATGGGGGATGGTCAATATTACTATGGAGCAGGTCACACGTGGGGGGATGGTCAATATTACTATGGAGCAGGTCACACATGGGGGGATGGTCAATATTACTATGGAGCAGGTCACACATGGGGGGATGGTCAATATTACTATGGAGCGGGTCACACGGGGGGTGGCCAATATTAGTATGGAGCAGGTCACACGGGGGTGGCCAATATTAGTATGGAGCAGGTCACACGGGGGTGGCCAATATTAGTATGGAGCAGGTCACACAGGGGGATGGTCAATATTACTATGGAACAGGTCACACAGGGGGATGGTCAATATTACTATGGAGCAGGTTACACGGGGATGGTCAATATTACTATGGAGCAGGTTACACGGGGATGGTCAATATTACTATGGAGCAGGTCATACAGGGGGATGCTCAATATTACTATGGAGCAGGTTACACGTGGGGGTGGTCAATATTACTATGGAACAGGTCACACGGGGATGGTCAATATTACTATGAAGCAGGTCACACGTGGGGATGTCATATACTATGAAGCAGGTCACACGTGGGGATGGTCAATATTACTATGAAGCAGGTCACACGTGGGGATGGTCAATATTACTATGAAGCAGGTCACACGTGGGGATGGTCAATATTACTATGGAGCAGGTCACACGTGGGGGTGGTCAATATTACTATGGAACAGGTCACACGGGGATGGTCAATATTACTATGAAGCAGGTCACACGTGGGGATGGTGAATATTACTATGGAGCAGGTCACACATGGGGATGGTCAATATTACTATGGAGCAGGTAACACACAGGGATGGTCAATATTACTATGGAGCAGGTCACACACAGGGATGGTCAATATTTCTATGGAGCAGGTCACACACGGGGATGGTCAATATTACTATGGAGCAGGTCACACACGGGGATGGTCAATATTACTATGGAGCAGGTCACACATGGGGGGATGGGCAATATAACTATGGAGCTGGTCACACGAGGGATGGGCAATATTACTATGGAGCGGGTCACACAGAGGATGGGGGTCTATTGCATCTGTTGCAGTGATGCAGAATTGCTCTGGAAATTCCAGTTGCACAAGGTCATGATGTTATATGTGTGTACAGAAATATCTACATACCTATTTATACATATATTCATATCTTTATCGTCTATCCATTTATCTATTTCTTTAATTATTTATATCTAACATCTGTCTATAAATCTATCTAGTTATATCAGTCTGGCCGTATTTACATATCTAACCTATATCTTTCTATCTGTAGGTATTTATCTACCTATATCTGTCTGTCCATATGTATATATCTAATTTATCTAATCCTCTGTCTGTATGTATTTGCATTTATTTATATCTATCTATTCTTCTGTCTAGAAGAACGGCATCATAATCAACTTTTCACTATTGACCTTAATGCTGGTAATACACTATAATTTTATATTTGATTAATATAACCTTCCTGTGAGGTTTCTTGCACAGACCACTCTATTTACAATCAAAATACAACGATAAAATGATCAGCCCTGGTGATTTTAAGAATGTTAAATGGTTAGTTGCAGAATGTGGCCATTGGGTTATTTATGAAAATAACCTGTGGGTACTAGGGGTCAGCTCCCACAATCCACCTTAGCTGGGTAAACCCCTAGCTAAGTGTCTGCGTACAGGCACATGCTCTGTAGAGTTCAACAGATCAAAACAAGGAAGTTGCAGCCTTGTTTCCTAGAAGCTGACAGCCAATCACATTATAGCACAGAGATCCTCCCTCTCCCTGACAGAAAAGGGATTCCAGTTTTTTGTTTTCAAACACATTCAATGCTCCTAACAATGATATAATCCTTTACTTTTTCATACAAAAAGAAAAGTGTATTTTAAAGATAGCATGGATGTAAGAAACGGAATACTAAAATTTCAGCAAAAATAAAAGTAATTCTGGAGAATAGAACCTGCAACTTGTACATTTACTCTGTCTTGCTAAAAGCAGAGCTTTTACCTCTATGCTAAGAGAGACACACAACATAAACCTTTGATACATGTATAATATTGTACTAGGAACATAATGGAAAGAAAAAATAAAGGTAAGTTTAAGGAACCTGGCATCTTACAAGGTGAGCCACCACTGAATAAGGTGAAAAACTTAGGCACATTTTACTTTTATCTTTTGCATGGAATATCATAGCAACAAAAAAAGGTATATCTGGGGAATTGAACTTGTGACCTTCTGAACTGTGTATTTTTAAACCCGGTGCTTTACCCAGTGCGCCAACACAGAATAAGCAGAGTCCAGCTAGGAAAAGAATAATAATAAAAAAAATGGAATATGGAATCCCTGATAAGACTTTGAAAGTTACCCTGCAGTTTATTTACCTAAGTCTTCTCAGGGATTTCATTTTGGTGTGGAGACATCTGTATTGAAAACACTCTGTGCATAGAGACCGTGAATACTGGGGTCAGGGGGTGTGGTTCTTTGATGACTTCATAGCTTTGGGTTGTACTGGCAACAACATGGAAGCCTTCTTATTTACAGAATATATTTCTCACATATACTAAATGCAATGTACTAGAGAAAAATCTTACAATGTATAGGTGTTCTGGGGAGAAACACTTTCACATTAGGTTTTTAAAAATTTAAGTTTAGTTCTCCTTTAAATTTACTATTAAATAAAGCTGCCAGTAGAGGAGCCTTGAGGCATCTTCTTTCTCCACTACACACTTAGTGACCTCTCCCTCTGTTGTCTTTTGTGGTTAGAGACTGTTCTATCTTTTTAAGTAATACAAAGCATTAAACAAGATCTTTAGTTTATTTGCAGAACAAGAATAGACTGAAAGGTTTTTCCTGGTCATTTTTAGCCTGAAATTGAACTCATCGTTGCCATTGCTAGTTGTATAGTTTTTGGCTGTGCTTACCTTTTTATAAATCCATTTTCTAAAGATCAGTTAACCTTTTCAATTGATAAACTTCATTACTGATTGTTGCTGATTCTTGTTTTCTAGAAATTTCTATACTTTATTTCTGATAAGTTTAGTATAAGAAACAATACACTAGACCCAAAAGTTTAAACTTTAGCATTTGCACACATCCAGCTGAGAGCATGCCCAGTGGAGGAACCCCCGGGAATAGCCTGCAGTTATTGGCCATTTTATTATCCATCATGACTGTGACTGACCCGGATACTTGGAAGAGTTGGAAGTTGCAGCACAGGGATGTTAGGTTTCAGGCATTATAACCGTAAAATAAATAAGTCTCAAATTATAATGGGAGCAGCAGTGTAATATTTTCTTATAATAATCACTCGGCTATGTCACTGAGTAATTATATGTTCAACTGCAGCTCCTGTACCCTTACGGCCATCCGCTGTTCCAACCCCATAACGGTTTAAAAAAAGCCGGTAAATTTAAAAGTAAATCATTGATCCTTTTACTTGAGTGATGCAGATGCCTTTCCTATGAGTCATAGGGGCACGCTCTCAACTCTGCACATGCAGACTGCATTGTGGGTAATAAATACAGAGTTGACCCGAGGTTGAGAAAAGAAAGTAAATCATGGTTTGTTTTTTCTACTTGAAAAATTACAGTATTTCAATGCTACTGAAGACATAACCATTCTTAATGCTGTATACAGCCTTAAGGCAAAAAATGAAATGTATAAACCTTATTTATTATAAGAACTAATGTTCACACTGAATCATTTCTGGCTTTATGTGGGTGCTATACCTATACTAGAAATGTAATTTTCGGGAATGGGCATGCTTTTTAAGGCAGAGGCCACACTACAGCATGTCCTAGTGCACTGGTTCCGCATGCATATTCGGTGCACAGCGATTGCGTAATCGGAGCCCATTTGATTGCGCAAAAAACACACCTCACCTGCTTTCCGATTACCCGGATTGCAGCGCAACTAGTGTGGCAGCAATTGCCCAACAGTAGTGTGTGCTTTTTGACGTTTTGAAGGATAGGTTCACTCAAAAAAAGTAAACCTATTTGTTTTTGCGTTCATTGAACAATGGGAGGTGAAAGAGCTATGTCTTACCACCTGTTCCTCAATGAATGCATCAGGAGCCAGGAAACTAAGTATTTCAACTAAACTATAGCGTGGATGCTCCTTTATCTCCCATTCTTCAATTAATGCACTTTCTGAGTGAACTAATCCTTTAAAGGGCATGTCCACCCTTAAAATAAACTTTTGCCCTATAATAGTATATCTTCCCCCAGCCCCAACCACTATAAAATAAATTTAAGAAAGTGCCCCGATGTTTTCTTACCTTCTCTCTCTCCCTTGATGCCCAGCCTTCTGCTTGCAAGACACTGCAAGCAGGGGGCAAACCGGCAGCCGTGTCCGTGATTGGCTGAGAGGCAGCCAATCACGGACGCGGCTGCCGGCTTCTCAGAATGCCGGGGGAGAGAGGGAAGGTAAGTAGAGTTTGGCGGTCTTTCTTAAAATTATTTTTTAGCGGTTGGGGCTGGGGGAAGATATACTAATATATGGGCAAGGGGTTTTATGGTAGGGGGAGGGATCGCAAAACGGGAGGGGGTGAAGGGCTGCAGTACGGATGCCAAACTTCTCCCGGAGGCAAGACAGGAGGCAGAGTCTGCTATCCTCCTGGTGGGCAGTTTTTGGGACTTTGGGGGGGGACTACAGGAGAACCATATTGAGCTGGGATGTGAGGTAAGGATTTTATTACACTACATGATGGAGCCATTACTGGGGGGGTTATAGTTTTGGGGGTGAACATGCCCTTTAAGTCAAGATCTCTAGGAAGCGAAGCTGTTTCAATCTATTTAACTTAAAATATACTGAAAAATCAGAGCTGCTTCGTGTACACTTGATTTCATATATTGTAGATTTTTACTTTTTTTATGTTCACCAAAAATTTTGTAAAAAAGTTTAGAGAAATTTTATGATTGTTTAATTTATTAAGCAGTTCTGGATTATTGGAGTCGCACACCTTATGTGAATTCAAATTGTTTATTGAAAGCCACACATCAAAATACAACGTTTCGGGGGAACGTGCCCCCTTCTTCAGGTGATGCAATAGCAACAAACAGTGGTGGTAAAATACCCTAGCTCTTAAGTAAGTCCACTCCCCTTGGGAGTGGCTTCAGTGCATAATTAATTAAAGACACATCTCAAACATGGTGGATAAAACCCTTACATTATCTACTGCTTACACGTAATTACATCTACTTGTAGCTGCTAAAAAATCTATAAATGTGAATAACCCGACTTCCTACAATTTTAGTGACATATATGGATAAAAACATCGTAATAAAATAGTGCCTTATTAAAATCTGTATAATACTGATAGTGCAAAACATAAAAAGATAAGTCTTATCTGGCTCAGAAGTGGCTAAAGTGCTGAAGTGCCGAAAGTGCCATAGGTTCAAAAGGATAAAAAGTCCATGTTCCATGGATGTCCTGTAGAGGGAGTAAGTGCCTCTTTGAAGTTACAATGAAAATACACTTGTTACACCTGTGTAAGTAACAATGTATTGCATAGCTTATGTATTTGAGCATTGGGTAATGGATTTTTCTAATAATAATAAAGTGATGTAATATTATATCTTGATAACATAAGTATGGGCCTAGGCACTCCTTCAGGCAATGTGCCACTGTATTCCAGATGTTGCTTCCCTCAGTCCTCTACCTTAAGGACTTCAAGCTATAGCACAAGCAAAAAAGGGGTTGATGGAAGCGCACACTGTTTCTCAGAAAAAATTCTGTTTATTGCATCACTCAAACACTACATAGTGTTCTCCGAAACGTAGTGTGTTTGTGTGATGCAATAAACAGAATTTTTTCTGAGAAACAGTGTGCGCTTCCATCATTCCCTTTTTTGATTGTAATATTATATCTTGCAATGTTCTGCTGATACTTACATTTGGCGTTTTTGTGGCATTTTAACATATTAACTGCTAATCTCCCAGAACGTGTTAATATGTAGAAAGTGTTTTGTATGTATAGACAAGTCTTATTGGCAGAATCTATTGTTAACTCCCTCTGTTTTTTTTACAGTAATGTTTTGAATGGAACCTCCGGCCTGCAGTGCACAACATTAAGATGGTTCTCAAAAAAACAGTTTTCAGATGACCAACCCAAGCGTCCAATGACGGCCTATTTCCGTTTTTGTGTTGAAAAAAGACCAACATTTGTTAAACACCATCCAGGTACGATAAGGGTAATTATAGTTATCCCTAAATTGAAAGGGCTTTTTTGCAAAATAGGCAAGTAAAGTAAGAGTTTGCAACATACAGGTTAAAAAAATCCACCTGATGAAGGGGACATAGTGATCCCTGAAACGTGTGCTTGTGATTTAATAAAGACTTGGTGATTCACACTTCAAGTGTGCCCCTCTCAGTTTCTTTGCTAGTGCTATAGCTATAGGTCCTTGGTAGAGGACCTGGTAAGGGAGCACCTTGCTAGTCACTGGCTAATAGTCACGAAAGAGAGTGCTTAGGCCTAAAAAACAACATTGCTAAAAAAATCCACCATCTACTTAGGGTAATTTTTCTGTTCAACTGTTAAATTCAAATAAGGTAATCCAGACTTGCATGTCACACACAATGGGGCATTATGCTGCCTGTGTTCTTAATCTGTGTTCGGGTGACTAGCCAAACGTTTAGATATACCATGACCTGGATGAAGCAAATGATTAGGGTATATAAAACATGTTTTGATCATCAAATGCGAGTTCCCACATATTTTTACCTGTGGATATCGCAAAACAGAGTCAAACGTTTTGTTCTGTAGGGTCCAATCACGGCTGCTCTGTGTAATCCTTTGGCATCTAATCAAAGCAGTTCTACACGGAGTAAACCATGCTGGTCTTTGTGTTGGAGGAGCTTCATCATTTGATATTGCTGCTTGATGTTAGTCCAGTGATCTTGCACCCTGACTTTAAAAAGTGTTGTAGCATAGTGTTTGCTGAGATTCCTTGATTTTTTGCAGCATTTTAAACTACATACAGTGGTTGGCAAAAGTATTCGGCCCCCTTGAAGTTTTCCACATTACTGCCACGAACATGAATCAATTTTATTGGAATTCCATGTGAAAGACCAATACAAAGTGGTGTACACGTGAGATATGGAACGAAAATCATACAGGATTCCAAACATTTTTAACAAATCAATAACTGCAAAGTGGTGTGTGTAATTATTCAGCCCCCTTTGGTCCGAGCAGTCAGTTGCCCATAGACATTGCCTGATGAGTGCTAATGACTAAATAGAGTGCACCTGTGTATAATCTAATGTCAGTACAAATACAGCTGCTCTGTGACGACCTCAGAGGTTGTCTAAGAGAATCCTGGGAGCAACAACACAATGTTCAAAGAACACACCAGACAGGTCAGGGATAAAGATATTGAGAAATTTAAAGCAGGCTTAGGCTACAAAAAGATTTCCAAAGCCTTGAACATCCCACGGAGCACTGTTCAAGCGATCAATCGGAAATGGAAGGAGTATGGCACAACTGTAAACCTACCAAGACAAGGCCGTCCACCTAAACTCACAGGCCGAACAAGAAGAGCGCTGATCAGAAATGCAGTCAAGAGGCCCATGGTGACTCTGGACGACCTGCAGAGATCTACAGCTCAGGTGGGGGAATCTGTCCATAGGACAACTATTAGTCGTGCACTGCACAAAGTTGCCATTTATGGAAGAGGTGCAAGAAGAAAGCCATTGTTAACAGAAAAGCATAAGAAGTCCCGTTTGCAGTTTGCCACAAGCCATGTGGGGGACACATCAAACATGCGGAAGAAGGTGCTCTGGTCAGATGAGACCAAAATGGAACTTTTTGGACAAAATGCAAAACGATATGTGGCGAAAAATGAACACTGCACATCACTCAGAACACACCATCCCCTCTGTCAAATATGGTGGTGGCAGCATCATGCTCTGGGGGTGCTTCTCTTCAGCAGGGACAGGGAAGCTGGTCAGAGTTGATGGGAAGATGGCTGGAGCCAAATACAGGGCAATCTTGGAGTCGGCAAAAGACTTGAGACTGGGGCGGAGGTTCACCTTCCAGCAGGACAACCACCCTAAACTTAAAGCCAGGGCAACAATGGAATGGTTTAAAACAAAACATATCCATGTGTTAGAATGGCCCAGTCAAAGTCCAGATCTAAATCCAATCGAGAATCTGTGGCAAGATCTGAAAACTGCTGTTCACAAACGCTGTCCATCTAATCTGACTGAGCTGGAGCTGTTTTGCAAAGAAGAATGGGCAAGGATTTCAGTCTCTAGATGTGCAAAGCTGGTAGAGACATTCCCTAAAAGACTGGCAGCTGTAATTGCAGCAAAATGTGGTTCTACAAAGTATTGACTCGGGCTGAATAATTACGCACACCCCACTTTGCAGTTATTGATTTGTTAAAAATGTTTGGAATCGTGTATGATTTTTGTTCCGCTTCTCACGTGTATACCACTTTGTATAGGGGCCGAATACTTTTGCCAACCACTGTATATAAAGGGAGATTCAATAAAAGTTCTTATCGTTAAAAATGGTGCTAATTTTGCCCCAACCAATCAGATGTTAGCTTTCAAATTTTAAATAAAATCTGATTAGTTTGGGCATAGTTAGCACCATTTTTAACGATAAGAGCTTTTATTGAATCTCGCTGATCGTTTCTATTAACACCAGACACTAGCTAATTATTGGGCTACTGCAGTTAAAGTCTGGTTGCTAGCTGCAGTTTATAAGGACAGTCATATTTTCTCCTCTTAATAAATAAGCCAGTTGTGTCTTTTTCTGATCATTGCTTATCTTTCAGGTGTCAAGAATATTGAACTTACTAAAATGATTGCTTTAGAGTGGAAAGGCCTTCCAGACTCTGTCAAAGAGGTAAGAGCATACACAAGTAAAGAAGTTATACAGTCAAGTAGTCATTTAGGGTTATATAAAAATCCTTCCATTGTACCTTCAAAATTAACCCTTAATCGCATCTCTAGGTAAAATTGGTCAGCAGTTATTGCTGGAAAGGTTCAGCAATATTACTTCATGCTTGAATACTTCCTGTTTTCAGCCATGTGACCAGCGTGTAGTCATGTGACCTGCTTCTGCTGGAATATAGCATTCACTGCAATATAAGTTCTCACAGGCTGCAGCCAGAGATGTGTGATCCATGGATCATTTTAAAGGAAAGACTACAGGCTTTTATTTAACCTTAAATTGTTTGGATGCCACCATTGCCCTTTAAGCATACTTTACACAGTGTCTATTTTGACCAGTTCGGCAATTCTGTAAAATCGGTTGAAATATCTACGGTGAAAAAAGAAAATTACGGCCCAGACAGAAAATGTTCATGTGGATCCATACATCTCATCTCTTAGCAGGGAAATTGAGAAACACATGGGGCTTCTCTAATAAGAGGTACAAAATTTAGCCTGTGTTCTTAATCTGCATCAGCCAATTAGGTATTAGAAAATTTGTTCCAACTGTAGTTGTCCAGTTAAATTTAGGCAGATATAATAGCTAGGTCACATTTTTGCACCTCTTTTTAAATGAGCCTGTATAGATTTTTTCGCTTTGTGTTTTCCAGTGGATTAATCAGGGTATTAGTTTATACAATCTAGTTTAAGTATGATGTTTCTGATCAGTACCGTATATACTAGAGTCTAAACCCGAGATTTTCGGGCTAAAAAAATAGACTGAAAATTAAAGCTCAGATTACACTCGAGTCAAAGACTTACCTGCTCCGGCAGCCGCACGCTCCGCATGTCCGGCGGCCGCCGGAGCAGAGAAGAGGATCCAGAGCAGGGGAATCGGACCAGGTAGGAGAAGGCAACTGTGGGGAGTCTCACAAGGATGGAGGGGGGGGGGGTGTAACACATTCCTGCAGTTGGCAGAATTCCCATACAGTAGTCCCATACAGTAATAGCCAAATCCAGTATGTGATTACTGTATGGGATTACTAGATGGAATTCTGCTGTCCATTTAAGGGCAACTTAAGCCTCAAAACAATACAGAATTCTGTATTGTTTTGAGGCTTTAGTTGCCCTTTAAATGGACAGCAGAATTTCCGTACGGTAACAGCCATACTGTATTTGGCTATTACTGTATGGGAATTCTTCTGTGCATTTAAAATGCAACTAAAGCCTCATCCCTTGCCACTGCAGATGTTTGGAAACTACAACTCCCAGCAACAAACATGCTCTGTAGGCCCTGTTTTCTGAAGATCCCTATAGCCAGACATGAAGAAAGTCCCAGTTCTTTATTAAGGATATTGCAGTTTAAAACTGTGCTTATTTTGTAAATATTTCAACCAAAACCCTCCAGTGAGTTTATACTTTTTTGGATCTTGATGAAAGGGAGAATCTTTGCATCCCAAACCACTTGTCCTAATGTTTTTATACCTGGTGTTTTTGGTTAGGTTGATAGATTGAGTAGCAAATCTTTTCTCCAGACTGGAGTCCCTCCATACTTTTAGAGCTTGCCTATGTATCTCTGTTCCTGTCCCTATTAACTGCGTCTTTGGTGAGGTGAGGTATTTTATGGATAGCCCCTGGTTTAGTTTTCTAGCATTTTGTCCAATGCTGTTTGCAGATGTGTTGGGTCTAGCCATTATTGTAGGTATTTTGTTTGCCCTGCTAAATAGTACAGGCGAAAATCTGATAATTAAGCCAGAAAAAGGGCCAAACTTCATAATTTGAATATATATAGTATAACAGGCTTACGGTGCACCTGTTCTTTTCCTTATGTGTAGGGAGAGCTATGCATTAATCATAATTTGTGCTGTGGGGCTTTTGTAAAGCAGTTGTATCTTATAAACCAGGGTCTGAAATCTCTCCAGACACTCCCACAGATATGGCCATTCCACCAAGTTGAAGGTTTCATAGGACTGAGAAGCACAATTATTCTATTTCCTGTGTGATCATGGTCTATCTGCGTTTTAATTTCTGTTCTTTTAATGTTGATAGTAGTTGATTTTTTTGGGCATGACCCTGTCTGGATCTGGATCTGTTGATTTATAAACAATGCTTCTTTTTAATTTCCACTTTTGGGTTGTGTACCTGTAAATATTATTTAGGTTTTTTTTTTATATTCAGACATATAAAGCAGAATCAAGAACAGAAATGCTGAAGTACAAAGAGGAAATGGAGGCTTATAGAGAAACACTCACTCCTGTGCAGATAGAAATGCAGAAAGAAGAAAGGAGGCAAAGGCTTGTGAAAAGGAGAAGCATACAGAAGAAAAGGGTAAGTATTTATTTTTTATTTTTCAGTTACATTAGAAATGTTTATTGCCCATCCTTTAAAATTTCTGTTTAACTGTAGGTAGTTTCTTTTCACCTTTATGTTGCAGACCCCCTCTATTAATGCTCACCCCACCATGCTGCATGAAATTGTATTGCTTCCCTAAATTGGCTTATCTGTAGCCAGCTATAACAAACCCCATGGGCCTGACTGAGGGATTGCATCAGTCTATGCAAGCAATATGGCAGTGCCCACTAATTTGTGTAAGTGTAATTATGTAGAAACTGAACGTTCAGTGTAGACCTAAACATAATTTGACTCCCTGAGCAGTATATATAAAACCACATTATCTGTTGACTGTTTTTTTTTTCTTTTTGCAGTGTGCTCATAAAATAATTGTGCATAGGTAAGATATAGAGATGTTTAGATCCTGTCATCAAATACTACAGTCATGCGTGGTAGTAAATACTTGGCATCTTTATTTTGGGGCACAGTCAGTATTTTGCAACTGCATTTAGAGGGGAAGTTCAGTGCACATACATATACTTAAAAAATAACAAAAGCAGTATTTTTCCTTCCTAATGACCTTAACCTGCCCATTCAGCATTGTGTCTGTGTATAAATAAATGCTTCTGAAATACTGACTTCCTGTTTGCAGGACCCCTAGTAGAGACTGTTATGGTCTTGCCCTTGACCCAGCGTCTGGGTTAATTCAGTTTGACCCATCCAACAGCCAATCAGTATGAATTAATGTTAGGAACATTCAAAGTAATATGCATTTTGGGAAGAAAGACCGTTATGGAACCTAAAATGCCAGCTCACCAATGTCAATAGCAGGGGTATAAATTCAACTGATTTTTCAAAATGGAAGAGAATATCTGGAATAACTAGGAATGTATAATATAAACTAAGAATTTTTCCACCTAATATTTTCCACTGAAATATCCTTTTAAGGGTTATTATAGCTAATTTGCATTACCACACTTTTATATCTATGGCCCTACATGGATATAAAATCCATTAAATAAAGCCTAAAAAGAAATGGTTACATTTTGGAAAATGCAAACCACTTAAGCATCCCCACACACTGTTAGATGGCTGCAAGATGTAATTAATATTTAGCAATCGAAAATAGTTGAGGAAGTACCGACCGATCAACACCACCTTGAGTCCTCTAACTTGAGCGTATTTCAAGCCACAATAACATGGCTGCTAGTTGGACCATCCATAAAATTTTCCAATTTTCTGCATGCTGCCTTGAAGTTATCTTTAACTCCTCTCTTTCCTTCCATCATCACATTAACAATGTCACTAGGACCTGTAATTTTCTCCTTTGCAATATTGCCAAGATCCGCCCTTTTCTCTCTCTCCACTACTAAAATGCTCATCCATGCCCTTATAATCTCCCGTCTTGACTACTGTAACATTCTACTACTTGGACTCCCAACCTCTCATCTCTCCTCTCCAGTCTATCTTAAACTCTGCATTCCGGATCATCTCACTCTCCTCCAAAAGAGAACCGCAACCCCGATACTTCAGTCTATAGGGTGGCTTCCCATCAAACAAAGAATCATATTCAATACCCTGCATTTAACCATTAAATCCCTTCGCTCTACTGCACCTCCCTATCTTCTCTCTTGGTCCCTTATGTTCCAGGCGGTGCCCTCCGTTCCTCGCAAGGAAATCTCCACAGACCCCCAACTAACACTGCTGCCTCCCACCTTAAACTGTTCTCTCTTGCTGCTCCCTACCTTTGGAGCTCTCTCCCTCTCTCGCTTCGCCTGGTGACATCCATTAATACTTTCAAATCTAGACTGTTATCCTACCTTTCTGAGCATCAGCAGAACAAATGATTGTTAGCCCTTTTAAGCACTTTGTACCCATCCCCCCACTTGTATCTCTATGTTGTCCCTCCCACTTAGATTGTAAGCTCTTCGCGGCAGGGATCTCATTCTTAATGTGTCATGTCTTGTTGAACTTATATCAATATATATATATATATATATATATATATATATAATGTAATATTAAATCTGAGTTTTAGATCTGGAGAAATCATCATTTTAATCACAGCATTTACTGGGAAAGACCTGTCAGTCCAGGAGCAGAGATTGTGAACCATTAATGACCTCTTACTAGGATCTTTAGCTGCCTGCCAGCACACTTTCTGCAACAATTATGAGAATCAGCAGAGAAAAGAAGGCAGGGGGAGGGAGGGGGTGATGTGTAAGCAGAGCAGTGTCCATGGTGAGGCTGTGCAGAACTTATAAGTGTTGCAGACACAACAAGGAGGCACTGAGTAAGGGAGGGTGGGGACAATTAGAAGTACTTACTAAACATTAATAATTTAATGACAAAGCAAGTACAGATCAATATGTTAATACCACCATTTTACTCTCAAATTGTAGTTTCAGATAATGTAAAGTTGTTTGAGTGAGTATAGTGACCCTTTCATTTTTATCTATCTGTATAACAGCTTGCACTTATCCCCTTGTTTGTATACTCTGTATTTTTTAATGTACAACGCTGCCTACGCAAGTGGCACTTTATAAATAAAATTATACATACAACTGGTCCGATCAGTGGTTTCCCAATAAACTGCCCAATATTGCCAGACTGTGTATTGAAGGGAAGCCACGCATGGGGCTGTTCTTCGGCCCATTTGATCGCGTCTATTGTATTATCCCCCCCAAAAAAGCGATCTGTTATGTGTGAATGTAATAGTAACATTAGTGTACTTTTTACATGTTACTGTAATATGATAAATAGATTATACTGTACTAGTACAGCTATAGCTATCTGAGTGAATGTAATAGTAACATTACTGCACATTTTGCAGATACTGTTTAATCTTAGGATTCCACATGCTTTTATGGCAAGGATCTCAAAACCCCAATATATAAATCATCACAATACAACTCCCTATCCCGGTGATCCTCAAACTGCGGCTCTCCAGATGTTTGAAAACTCCATTTGCCCTTTAAGCATACTTTAACAGTGTTATTTGACCATTCGGCAATTCTGTAAAATCGGTTGAAATATCTACGGTGAAAAAAGAAATTACGGCCCAGACAGAAAATGTTCATGTGGATCCATACATCTCATCTCTTAGCAGGGAAATTGAGAAACACATGGGGCTTCTCTAATAAGAGGTACAAATTTAGCCTGTGTTCTTAATCTGCATCAGCCAATTAGTTATAGAAAATTTGTTCCAACTGTAGTTTGTCCAGTTAAATTTAGGCAGATATAATAGCTAGGTCACATTTTTGCACCTCTTTTTAAATGAGCCTGTATAGATTTTTTCGCTTTGTGTTTTCCAGTGGATTAATCAGGGTATTAGTTTATACAATCTAGTTTATTATGATGTTTGATCAGTACCGTATATACTAGAGTCTAAACCCGAGATTTTCGGGCTAAAAAAATAGACTGAAATAAAGCTCAGATTACACTCGAGTCAAAGACTTACCTGCTCCGGCAGCCGCACGCTCCGCATGTCCGGCGGCCGCCGGAGCAGAGAAGAGGATCCAGAGCAGGGGAATCGCCAGGTAGGAGAAGGCAACTGTGGGGAGTCTCACAAGAGGGAGGGGGGGGGTGTACACTAATTCCTGCAGTTGGCAGAATTCCCATACAGTAGTCCCCATACAGTAATAGCCAAATCCAGTATGTGAATTACTGTATGGGATTACTAGATGGAATTCTGCTGTCCATTTAAGGGCAACTTAAGCCTCAAAACAATACAGAATTCTGTATTGTTTTGAGGCTTTAGTTGCCCTTTAATGGACAGCAGAATTTCCGTACGGTAACAGCCATACTGTTTTGGCTATTACTGTATGGGAATTCTTCTCTGTGCATTTAAAATGCAACTAAAGCCTCATCCCTTGCCACTGCAGATGTTTGGAAACTACAACTCCCAGCACCAAACATGCTCTGTAGGCCCTGTTTTCTGAAGATCCCTATAGCCAGACATAAGAAAGTCCCAGTTCTTTATTAAGATATTGCAGTTAAAACTGTGCTTATTTTGTAAATATTTCAACCAAAACCCTCCAGTGAGTTTATACTTTTTTGGATCTTGATGAAAGGGAGAATCTTTGCATCCCAAACCACTTGTCCTAATGTTTTTATAACCTGGTGTTTTTGGTTAGGTTGATAGATTGAGTAGCAAATCTTTTCTCCAGACTGGAGTCCCTCCATACTTTTAGAGCTTGCCTATGTATCTCTGTTCCTGTCCCTTTACTGCGTCTTTGGGAGGTGAGGTATTTTATGGATAGCCCCTGGTTTAGTTTTTCTAGCATTTTGTCCAATGCTGTTTGCAGATGTTGTTGGGTCTAGCCATTATTGCAGGTATTTTGTTTGCCCTGCTAAATAGTACAGGCGAAAATCTGATAATTAAGCCAGAAAAAGGGCCAAACTTCATAATTTGAATAATATATAGTATACAGCTTACGGTGCACCTTTTCTTTTCCTTATGTTAGGGAAGCTATGCATTAATCATATTTGTGCTGTGGGGCTTTTGTAAAGCAGTTGTATCTTATAAACCAGGGTCTGAAATCTCTCCAGACACTCCCACAGATATGGCCATTCCACCAAGTTGAAGGTTCCATAGGACTGAGAAGCACAATTATTCTATTTCCTGTGTGATCATGGTCTATCTGCGTTTTAATTTCTGTTCTTTTAATGTTGATAGTAGTTGATTTTTTTGGGCATGACCCTGTCTGGATCTGGATCTGTTGATTTATAACAATGCTTCTTTTTAATTTCCACTTTTGGGTGTGTGTACCTGTAAATATTATTTAGGTTTTTTTTTTTTATATTCGAACATATAAGCAGAATCAAGAACAGAAATGCTGAAGTACAAGAGGAAATGGAGGCTTATAGAGAAACACTCACTCCTGTGCAGATAAAATGCAGAAAGAAGAAAGGAGGCAAAGGCTTGTGAAAAGGAGAAGCATACAAGAAAAGGTAAGTATTTATTTTTTATTTTTCAGTTACATTAGAAATGTTTATTGCCCATCCTTTAAAATTTCTGTTTAACTGTAGGTAGTTTATTTTCACCCTTATTTGCAGACCCCTCTATTAACGCTCCACCCACCATGCTGCATGAAATTGTATTGCTTCCCTAAATTGGCTTATCTGTAGCCAGCTATAACAAACCCCATGGGCCTGACTGAGGGATTGCATCAGTCTATGCAAGCAATATGGCAGTGCCCACTAATTTGTGTAAGTGAATTATGTAGAAAACTGAACGTTCAGTGTAGACCTAAACATAATTTGACTCCCTGAGCAGTATATATAAACCACATTATCTGTTGACTGTTTTTTTTTTTCTTTTTGCAGTGTGCTCATAAAATAATTGTGCATAGGAAGATATAGAGATGTTTAGATCCTGTCATCAAATACTACAGTCATGCGTGGTAGTAAATACTTGGCATCTTTATTTGGGGCACAGTCAGTATTTTGCAACTGCATTTAGAGGGGAAGTTCAGTGCACATACATATACTTAAAAAATAACAAAAGCAGTATTTTTCCTTCCTAATGACCTTAACCTGCCCATTCAGCATTGTGTCTGTGTATAAATAAATGCTTCTGAAATACTGACTTCCTGTTTGCAGGACCCCTAGTAGAGACTGTTATGGTCTTGCCCTTGACCCAGCGTCTGGGTTAATTCAGTTTGACCCATCCAACAGCCAATCAGTATGAATTAATGTTAGGAACATTCAAAGTAATATGCATTTTGGGAAGAAAGACCGTTTATGGAACCTAAATGCCAGCTCACCAATGTCAATGCAGGGGTATAAATTCAACTGATTTTTCAAAATGGAAGAGAATATCTGGAATAACTAGGATGTATAATATAAACTAAGAATTTTCAAACTAATATTTTCCACTGAAATACCTTTTAAGGTTATTATAGCTAATTTGCATTACAACACTTTTATATCTATGACCCTACATGGATATAAAATCCATTAAATAAAGCCTAAAAGAAATGGTTACATTTTGGAAAATGCAAACCACTTAAGCATCCCCACACACTGTTAGATGGCTGCAAGATGTAATTAATATTTAGCAATCGAAAAATAGTTGAGGAAGTACCGGACCGATCAACACCACCTGGAGTCCTCTAACTTGAGCGTATTTCAAGCCACAATAACATGGCTGCTAGTTGGACCATCCATAAAATTTTCAATTTTCGTGCATGCTGCCTTGAAGTTATCTTTGACTCCTCTCTTTCCTTCCATCATCACATTAACAATGTCACTAGGACCTGTCATTTTATACTTTGCAATATTGCCAAGATCCGCCCTTTACTCTCTGTCTCCACTACTAAAATGCTCATTCATGCCCTTATAATCTCCCGTCTTGACTACTGTAACATTCTACTACTACTTGGACTCCCAACCTCTCATCTCTCCTCTCCAGTCTATCTTAAACTCTGCATTCCGGATCATCTCACTCTCCTCCAAAGAGAAACCGCACCCCCCGATACTTCAGTCTATAGGGTGGCTTCCCATCAAACAAAGAATCATATTCAATACCCTGCATTTAACCATAAATCCCTTCGCTCTACTGCACCTCCCTATCTCTCTCTTGGTCCCTTATGTTCCAGGCGGTGCCCTCCGTTCCTCGCAAGGAAATCTCCACAGACCCCCAACTAACACTGCTGCCTCCCACCTTAAACTCTCTCTTGCTGCTCCCTACCTTGGAGCTCTCTCCCTCTCTCTCGCTTCGCCTGGTGACATCCATTAATACTTTCAAATCTAGACTGTTATCCTACCTTTCTGAGCATCAGCACAACATTGATTGTTAGCCCTTTTAAGCACCTTTGTACCCATCCCCCCACTGTACTCTATGTTGTCCCTCCCCCACTTAGATTTTAAGCTCTTCCGGCAGGGATCTCATTCTTAATGTGTCATGTCTTGTTGAACTTATATCAATATATATATTATATATATATTATATATATATTATATGTTAATATTAAATCTGAGTTTTAGATCTGGAGAAATCATCATTTTAATCACAAGCATTTACTGGGAAAGACCTGTCAGTCCGAGCAAGATTGTGAACCATTAATGACCTCTTACTAGGATCTTTACTGCCTGCCAGCACACTTTCTGCACAATTATAGAATCAGCAGAGAAAAGAAGGCAGGGGGAGGGAGGGGTGATGTGTAAGCAGAGCTGGTCCATGGTGAGGCTGTGCAACTGTGCAGAACTTATAAGTGTTGCAGACACAACGAACAAGGAGGCACTGAGTAAGGGAGGGTGGGGACAATTAGAAGTACTCACTAAACATTAATAATTTAATGACAAAGCAAGTACAGATCAATATGTTAATACCACCATTTTACTCTCAAATTGTAGTTTCAGATAATGTAAAGTTGTTTGAGTGAGTATAGTGACCCTTTCATTTTTATCTATCTGTATAATGGCTTGCACTTATCCCCTTGTTTGTATACTCTGTATTTTTTAATGTACAACGCTGCCTACGCAAGTGGCACTTTATAAATAAAATTATACATACAACTGGTCCGATCAGTGGTTTCCCAATAAACTGCCCAATATTGCCTGACTGTGTATTGAAGGGAAGCCACGCATGGGGCTGTTCTTCGGCCCATTTGATTGCGTCTATTGTATTATCCCCCCCAAAAAAGCGATCTGTTATGTGTGAATGTAATAGTAACATTAGTGTACTTTTTACATGTTACTGTAATATGATAAATGGATTATACTGTACTAGTACAGCTATAGCTATCTGAGTGAATGTAATAGTAACATTACTGCACATTTTGCAGATACTGTTTAATCTTAGGATTCCACATGCTTTTATGGCAAGGATCTCAAAACCCCAATATATAAATCATCACAATACAACTCCCTATCCCGGTGATCCTCAAACTGCGGCTCTCCAGATGTTTGAAAACTACAACTCCCAGCATTCCTCAACTACAGAGAGAAGCATAGGAATGCTGGGAGTTGTAGTTTTCAAACATCTGGAGAGCCGCAGTTTGCCCATCAGTGCCCTATCCGGACCTTTATAGGTGGGGATTGTAATTTAACTGAACAGAGTAGATAGAATATAAAGCAGTACATAACCATAACAAACATAACCTGCACCATTGGGTATCATTGGTTTGTAGCCAGGATGGTCTTAATTTAAAACTAAACCTTGCATTGGCATTTCTGTGCAACATCTGAACCCTTCAATATTTGGATATCTGTTTTATAAATGCCAAAGGATAATTGTGATTTATTCCCAGGAGATGACTGTGCTGGGAAGGCCTAAGAGACCACGAAATGCCTTTAACATATATATGGCCGAACATTTCCCAGATGCTAAAGGAAGTTCAATTCAGGTGAGTGATGATAAATAATGCTTTCCACTTTAAAGGAGAACCAAAGTATATTATGTTTAGGTGAATAGCCATGTAACAAGCACCATCACCTTAAATTGCTGCAATTGAGGGTACCACTTCTTTTTATTTCATTCTTCTGCTGATGGTAATACCAGATGTAGAGGACCATGGGAAACAGGAAGATACTGAGTATCCTCAGTAGTGGTATTTAATTTTAAAGGGCAAGTCCTCCCCTCCAATGAAAAATTGGGTATAGGTAAATCATCCGCTAAACCTGAAAACTACAATAGTTAGAATGCTTAGGATACCGTTTTACCTGAAATGCCGTTTCTGCTTCTTGGTTATTGTAATCAACTGACAATCGTGGATATGGCAGGTGACATCACATCCAATGACGGAATGCTATTTTCCTAGCTGCCTTCAGAGCACGCTCAAGCACATAACCAAATTGCTGAAGGGGGCATAAACAAATATAGCTGTTAACACACACTATGCCTTAGTTTCCACAAGGCATCTAGGAGAAGAGCAGGCATGAGCTAATGATTCCAGAGGACAAGGTTGCATAGCACTACATATTTTAAAGGAACAATTATTTCTTAAAGATGACTATGAGGGTTACCTATAATACTTTGCTTAAAATATTGTAGTATATATTTGACATCACAAATTCAAATTGGTTTGTTATCTTAAACGTCGGCAAAGGCCGTATAAATGTTTACCACATATGTTGAGAGCAGTTTGATTCCATTAATACATCAGTATCTACAGATGAAGGCCCTCCAATTTCAAATAATTAGTCGTTTTTACATTCCCAGATATATCCTACACGGCGATTTACCCAGCAGCGCTGGGCAGGTATTTGGAGTTAATCACGCTAAGCAGTTCACTACCGCTTAGCGTAAAATACATCTGGAACTTGCGACTCAATATCGCTTTTGCGCTACTTTTAGCACATAAAATCACTCTGTGGGTAAATCACTTTTGAATTGCGTTTGCAAGATTTACCCAGAGCGATAATAGCTAGTCAGAGTTGGTAAAAAAATAGTACTGACTCCTATATTAATATTGTAATGAATATCCTGAATAACCAATATGATAATATAATAATACAATGTTATAATGTCCTATTTCCCAGATCAGTCCTAGTTAGTAAAGTCCTTCATACAATATGATAATATAATAATACAATGTTATAAAGTCCTATTTCCCAGATAAGTCTTAGTAAAGCTCTAGGATTCTGACGTTAACTTGGCTCCTAAAATAAATTGATAAATTAATACATACAGTATGTCAATGACATCGGCTTAGCAATAGATTCTTAGACCGAACCGTTAACATTCTTTATTCATGTTAACAGTGACAAGCATGGATGGCTGGTATTAGGATATTAGTATTGAAATTACTTTTATGCTTTGTAATTTCTTTCAGTCCACATGGAAAATAGAGGAGTTGTAGAGGTGACAGACTGAGGGTTCTGACTTGGAGAAAACATTGCTTAAGGTGGCTATACACATGGAGGATATTCAGTAAATACCATCACATCTGACTGGATTTGTTAAACATCTGCCATGTGTGTAGACGGTTCGTGAAACTGAAACTACCGCAGTACACATCGCAACCTAACAGTCCAAACGGAGCATGTTTTTGGCTCCCTACAGTATAAGGACCTGATAAGCTCATGGCCATGTATGGGCATGATGAACGATCATTGTCTTTTTCTAAGCGTGTGTAACCGCTGCTATTCCAGTGTTAAAGTGATGTGAACCCTTTGTAAATGGGTTAGTGCCACTTTAAAGGGCCACTATACTCACTGAAACAACTTTTTCTGAAACTACAATTTGAGAGAAGTAAAATGTTGGTACTCTGTGTATCTGTGCTTGCTTTGTCATTAAATTATTAATCTTTGGTGAGTGCTTCTAATTCCCCCCAGTTCTCAAGAAAGTACACCCCAGCACACCTTCTTTGGCATGGCCTCCAATTGATAGGTGCAATCCTCCCAGCCCTCCACCTTAAGGGCCACAGCAATACGGCAAATGCAGAAAGTTGGAGGAGCACACTATTTCATTTCCAGTGTTTATTCAAGCAAAAAACATACAACGTTTCGGGGGATGTGACTTCCCCTTCCTCAGGTATAACCGTGTGCACACCCCTTCCACCTTATATACCCTTAGTCCCACCCACTTGTGATGTGGCATAAGTGATAATAATTATCAATTAAATAGTGATATTAAGTCTACAATCATTTTACGTGAGTATATATTGTATTCAATTAGATCAACTGGACTTGAAGTTTAGTTCTTGAAGACGTTTCGCTAGTCATCCGACTGGCTTTCTCAATTCAGAATGACTTGTACAAGAATCTGTGGCAATTATGTACCCTGGAAAATCCCAATTAGCATATCACAGCCAGGTGTTAAGGGCATGATTAGATAGTGGCTAAGAGGTGTTATAGGAACGCCCAGAGTAAGGTGTTAAAACAGCATTGTACATGGCAGACAGATGGTGTCGAACCCCCCACCTCTATTTAGGCTTGGTTTCTTTAGTTTCACATAAATGGCCTCCTTAACACCTCTCTTGAACCAGTCACGTTCCTTTGCCAATATGTTAACATTACAATCTTCAAAGGTATGTCCTTTATCCTTAAGATGCAGGTACACGGCTGAGTCCTGACCCGAGGAATTGGCTCTTCTGTGCTGGGCCATACGTTGGTGCAGTTGTTGTTTGGTCTCCCCCACATACAAATCAGAGCATTCTTCACTGCACTGCACTGCGTATATGATGTCGCTTTTCTTGTGTTTCGGTATTGGGTCTTTCGGATGTACCAATTGCTGCCTCAGCGTGTTGCTCGGTTTAAAGCAGACAGGGATACGGTGTTTTTTGAAAACTCTTCTTAATTTCTCAGGGACCCCTGCTACATATGGGATGACCATGTTCTTTCTCCTGTCTTGCTTTTCCCCTTCACTGTTGTTATTCGTGTTCTTTTCTTTCCTTCTGCTTCTTTTGACAAAGGCCCAGTCTGGATATCCACAAGTTTTAAGGGCTCCTCTGAGATGTTTCATTTCTTTAGCCTTCGCCTCTGTGCTAGTGGGGATGTTCTCAGCTCTGTGTTGCAGGGTTCTGATGACCCCCAGCTTCTGATCTAAAGGGTGGTGGGAGTCAAACATCAAATACTGATCTGTGTGTGTTGGTTTTCTGTAAACCTCTACTTCCAGTTTACCATTCTCCCTGACTTCTACCAAGCAGTCCAAGAAAGCCAGTTTGTTGTTTTGTACCTCTTCCCTTGTAAATTTGATGTTTTGGTCTACCGCATTAATGTGTTCTGTGAAAGCTTGTACTTCCTTCTGGTGGATTTTAACCCAGGTGTCATCCACATATCTGAACCAGTGGCTGGGTGCTAAGCCCTTAAAGGTATTAAGCGCCAGTTTTTCTACCTCCTCCATGTAAAGGTTGGCTACAATGGGTGAAACTGGAGATCCCATAGCACATCCGTGTTTTTGCTTATAGAACTTATCCCTGTATTTGAAATAGGTGGTATTCAGGCACAAGTCCAGTAAGGCACACACCTGTTCTGGGTTGAGATCAGTTCTGCTGGTGAGAGTGCTGTCTTGGCCTAGCCGTTTTCTCACCATGACAATAGCCTCCTTGGTGGGTATACAGGTGAAGAGAGATGTCACATCATAGGACACCATAGTTTCTTCTGAGTACTATATCTTCAATCTTGTTGGGGAAATCCTGAGAGTTCTGGATGTGATGCTTAGAACTTCCCACCAATGGTCCTAAGATGTTGGCTAGGTATTTTGCCACCTTGTATGTTACAGAGTTGATGCTGCTGACTATAGGTCTTAGTGGTGCCCCTTCCTTGTGTATCTTTGGGAGACCATATATGCAGGGTACATAATTGCCACAGATTCTTGTACAAGTCATTCTGAATTGAGAAAGCCAGTCGGATGACTAACAAAACGTCTTCAAGAACTACATTTCAAATCCAGTTGATCTAATTGAATACAACAGATATACCATGACCTGGATGAATGAGAACCTTCATAAGCATAACACACCATCATTCTCTGTAGCATATTAAAACATACACATTAAAACATTAATCAATACATAAAACATTAAGCGTTATCGTGAGCGTTATACTTGTAGCCTCATATAAAGTGCAAATTCAGTGTATAATAAATATAATAAAAAACGTTTTTTAAAAAAAGACATAATATACTCTTAAATAAAGTGCTAAGTGCATATTCTCTAATATTGTAATATACTATTAAAACCAAGTAATTTTAAAGTGCTTAGTGTTTCCTTAAAAGTGCATCATTCTGTGTACGTCAAAAGTGTTGTCATTATGAATCTTATTGATGTAATTCTATCATTGCAATATTTCCAACAGTAAGGCTATGTCCACCCTGAAAAAAATTTTTTAATATATGGTCTCCCCCCTGGGCTCCCAGCCCCAACCGCTATAATTTTTTTTTTAAGAAGCCCCCCAAACTCTACTTACCTCCCCTCGATCTCCGCCGCGCTCCCGGCCCTTGTTGCAGGAAAGCAAGCAGAGGGGCGGGACGGCGGAGCCGCGTCTGTGATTGGCTGAGCGGCAGCACATCACAGGCGCGGCTGCCGGCAGCTCACTTCGCCGAGGAAGAGGAGAGGTAAGTAAGAGTTGGGGAGCTTTCTATAAAAAAAAAAAATATGCGGTTGGGGCTGGGAGACATGGGGAGCCAATATTAAGGGGGATTTGAGCTAGGGGAGGGATAGTAGAACGAGAGGGAGGGAGGGGGGGGTAGGGGGGAGAAGGGCTGCAGTACGCATGGCAAAAATCTACCTGAGGCCAGCTAGCAGGCAGTGTCCTATATGGACTTGCTAGCCTCCTGGTAGTCATTTTTTGGGACTTTGGGGGGGGACTACAGGAGAACCCTATGGAGCTGGGAGGTGAGGTAAGGATAAAACTACACTACAGGTGGGGCCAGTAGTTGGGGGGATTATAGTTTTGGGGGTGGACCATGCCCTTTAACAGCTGTTATAAGTAAATACAATCTTATGTCCATAGATGGCGCTGTGTACCTGGTGAAATAAAGAAGAGAATGTTTCCTATAACAAAATTGGACCTTCCAATTATAACATTTCTATTTTAAGATACATAGTTTCACTCACTATTACTCTTCATCCGGTTATTCTAGCAGTAGAAAGCTCACCTATATGAAACTTTTCAGCCCAGAATCCTCGTTCATTCCCCATGGTTTTAACGTATGCAGCCGGTCTATCCAATAAGCTTCCCTATTTAATAAAATTTTTTTATAATTACCTCCTGTTTTTTTTCTTTACAACCTCCAACACCTGCCATTTAAGTTGTGAACTCTGGTGCTTATGTTGGAAAAAGTGCCTGCTTAGGAGTCTCATACCTTGATGGATTGCCTTTATAGTTGGCAATATCCCTTTTATGCTCCCCTATTCTCGTTCTAGCTTCTCTTTCAGTTTTCCCTACCTAGCCCCATCTGCATGGGCATTTCAACAGATATATAATTCCCTTTGTGGAGCAGGTGGCGAAGTCCCGCAGCTTAATTTTTGTACCTTTCGTGGGATGATATGTCGCCTCTCCTGGTAAGATTGAATTACAGACCCACATTTCCTACATGGTACTGTACCTGGTTTCAGTGGGCCTAATAATAACACCTTTTCTTTCTCTGGGGGACTGATATCCGTTTTAACCACCTGATCTCCTATACTTTGGGATCTTTTGTACGAGAATAAGGGCAATTCCTTGAACAATTCTCCAAATTCCTCATCCGATTGCAATACTCCAGTTCTTTTTTACGATTTCCCGTATTTTTCCCGACTGCATACTAAGTTTCGTAACCAGGGGGACCCCCTTATCATTCGCTGCATTTTTTTTCTTATCCCAGAGTCCGTTCTTTCAATACGCATCACTCTCTCACAGTCTGCTTTAAGCTTCTTGGCATCATATCCCCTCTCTAGAAATTCACCATGTTGTTTGTTTCTCCCGCACACCTGCAAGGTAATGTAGCTGCTGGGTGCCACTCAGAAGACCATAGCCCAACGGTCTGTAAGATCCAGAAAATATATAGTTCAGAGCGCACACCAGTCTTAAACCACCAAACTGTGTTTATTAACACGTGACGTTTGGTGCCCGTGTGGCACCTTCCTCAGACAAACAATGAACTATATATTTTCTGGATCTTCCTCTCTAGAAATTTGTTACACATCTCTGACAGTCTCATTTTACATTGATCATCTTCACTCACAATGCGCCGTACTCTCAGTAACTGACTGTGTGGGAGGCCTTTCATTGTACCTTCCGGGTGGAAGCTCTTTGCTTCCAATAAATTGTTTTTGTCAGTTTTCTAATTCCCCCCACCCTCCCTTACTCACGGCCTTCTTGTAGTGTCTGCACAGCCTCACCATGGACCCTGCTCTGCTTACACATCACCCCCTCCCTCCCTCCTTCTTTTCTCTGCTGAGTCTTGTAATTGTTGCAGAAAGTGTGCTGGCAGGCTGCTAGTTTAGGGGTCAAGGATGGGACACATCATTTCTGGAGTGACAGGATTTCTCAGAATCTACAGCTCAGATTCAAAATCTGAAAAAGTTTTGGAGCAATGGGATCTTTTTTTTGAAAATGCGATTATTTAGGGAGTATAGACACCCTTTAACACTGGAATATACTGCATCTGGTTAATTGCCGTGTGCATTTGTGGCTTGGTTCTCCTTTAAAAACTAGGAATGGATTCCTAACCGTTTAGGTCATTGATGCATGATTTTTTGGGGGCTTGGGCATTCCAGGGTGGAGCTTGATCATTCTGGGGTGGGGCTTCACCCACAGCCTGTTCACAGGCAGCACTGGTTTAGGTCCTCACTGTGGTTTTTTTTTTAAAGGGGAGGTTGAAGGCTGCATTATTGCACTTAAAGGGTATGTCCACCCCTAAAATAGGTTTTTTAATATCTGCTTCCCCATGTCCCCCAGCCCCAACCGCATGTTTCTCTTTTCAAAAAGCTCCCCAAACTTTACTTACCTCCTCTCGATCCTCCGCCGCACTGCCGGCCCTATGCTTGAGAGAATGCAAGCAGAGGGGAGGGACCGGCAGTCGGTCTGTGATTGGCTGAGGGCAGACAATCACGGACGGGCTGCCGGTCTTAGTGCAGCGGAGGAAAGCGGAGGTAGTAAGAGTTTGGGGAGCTTTTGAAAAAAAAAAAACATGCGGTTGGGGCTGGGGGACATGGGGGAGAGCATATTAAGGGGTTTTAACGCTAGGGGGAGGGATAAGAACGGGAGAGGGAGGGGGGGGGGAGGGAGGGGGGAGAAGGGGCTGAGTGCGCATGGCAAAATCTACCGGAGGCTAGCTAGCAGGCAGAGACGCTGATCCTAATGGTGGTTAGTTTTGAGACTTTGGGGGGGGTTTACAGGAGAACCCTATGGAGCTGGGATGTGAGGTAAGGATTAACACTACAACTAATGGTGGGGCCAGTAGTTGGGGATTTAGTTTTGGGGGTGGACCATGCCCTTTAAATTCACTTGCACTTTGTTTTCTTATCATATAGACAAAGATGAAGAATCTTCATGAGAGTGGCAGAAGGTGCATATCTCAAAAAAGAAGGTATAGTCCTATAGGGGTATAGGAAATTCAATATAATGTCAAACACTAGAGTCTGTCATAATCTGTGATATTTATTGTGAACCTACATCAAATCACAATGTTTCTGGGAAATGCCCCCTTCCTCGGGGCTGCACAGATGTCATATTCTCCCCCTGCTTAATGATTTTTAACCTTAAAGGGTATGTCCACCCTAAAATCACATTTTTAATATACCGTATATCTCGGTATAAACCGAGTTTTTCAGGCTGAAAAATCAGCCTGAAAAATCGGAATCGGTTTATACTCGAGTCACCACTTACTGGGCATTCCGGCAGCCGCGCAATCCTTTCTGCACTGGCGCGCCGGCCTGACATCCACGCCCGGCGCCGGGCAGTGACGTCAGCCGGCGCGCCGTACAGGAATGGGCGCGGCTCCGGAATGCTGATACCGTACCTGCCGGGATGGATGGATGAAGAAGAAGAAGAAGAGTCGTCCACAGGAGAAGAGTCCACAGGGAGAGGAGTCCACAGAGGAGAAGAGGTCCACAGGGAGAAGAGTCCACAGGGAGAAGAGTCCACAGGAGAAGAGTTCACGGGAGCAAGAGTCCCGGGAGAAGAGCCACAGGGAGAAGAGTCCACAGGGAGAAGAGTCCACAGGAGAAGAGTCACAGGAGAAGAGTCCACAGGGAGAAGAGTTCACAGAGAAGCCACAGCACAGGGAGAAGAGTCCAAGCCAGGGAGAAGGTCCACAGCACAGGGAGAAGAGTCACAGCACAGGGAGAAGAGTCCACAGCACAAGGAGAAGAGTCCACAGACAGGGAGAAGAGTCCAAAGCACAGGGAGAAGAGTCCACAGCACAGGGGAAGAGGTCCACACGTACAAACTGAATGAGGGGGAGGGGGCATTCAAGATGTTTGGGAACTACAACTCCCAGCATGCTTATTAGCGGGAGTTGTAGTTTCCAAACATCTTGAATGCCAAGTGAGGGTGGCATTCAAGATGTTGGAAACTACAACTCCCAGCTAATAAAGATGCTGGGAGTTGTAGTTCCAAACATCTTGAGTGCAAGTTTTCTACCCTCGGTTTATACTCGCGTCAATAACTTATTAGGATTTTTAGGGAAATTGGGTACCTCGGTTTATACTGGGTCGGTTTATACTAGAGATATACGGTAGACTTCCTCCTGGTCCCCCAGCCCCAAACCGCATAATTTTTATTTTAAGAAGCTCCCCAAACTCTTACTTACCTCCCCTCTTTCCTCGCCGCGCTCCGCCCTCTGCTCCTGGTCCCCAGCCCCAACCGCATAATTTTTATTTTAAGAAAGCTCCCCAAACTCTTACTTACTCCTCTTTCTCCGCCGCGCTCCCGGCCCTTGCTTGCGAGAAAAGCAAGCAGAGGGGCGGGACCGGCAGCCGCGTCTGTGATGGCTGAGCGGCAGCCCTCACGGACGCGGCTGCCGGCTCAGCTCTCGGCGGAGGAAAGAGGAGAGGTAAGTAAGAGTTTGGGGAGCTTCTTATAAATAAAAAATATGCGGTTGGGGCTGGGGGAACAGGAGTAAGGCTATATTAAATGGGATAACGCTAGGGGAGGGAATCCAGGGGAGGGAGAAGGGCTGCAGGATGCATGCCAAACTTCTCCCGGAGGCCAGGTAGGAGGCGGAGTCCTATATGGACTCTGCTATCCTCCTGGTGGGCAGTTTTTGGGACTTTGGGGGGGGGGGACGACTACAGGAGAACCCTATGGAGCTGGGATGTTAGGTAAGGATTAAGCTACACTACATGGTGGGGCCAGTAGTGTTAGGGGGATTATAGTTTTGGGGGTGGACATGCCCTTTAATTGGCTATTTCTCTTAAATGGTGGCACACCATTAGATTCAGCTATTTATGGGGGTATCATGTAATTATTGTTTCTAGTTTTTGCATCCCCTTTCAAATATATGAATAACACCGTGGCTGGTGCATTGTCAAAATCTAATAGTGTAAACTTTCCCTTTAGAGAACTATAGTGCGTGTAACGTTTTTTCAATGACAATAACTCCCAGTATTGTTTCTGTGAGGAGCACCAGCACAAAGAAAACCTATCTTTAATACAGGAAAGTCATGGACACTAACCTGTAATATAAAGACTACATGCTGATGCTCCTTTACTAAATGATATTGGGAGGTAGGAATAGTCAATCCTTCATCCCTTGGAACTTAGTATTTTTGAAATGTTACATTACAGGTGTCCCATTAATTAATATAAGCATTGGATATATGGACAACCAGGGCCGCCATCAGGGGGGCCCGGACTTTCCAGAGAGTGAAAGGAAGGATGGAGAAGAGAAACGGGGCGTGTCTGCTGCATGGCCCCATGTCTCAGTCAGTAAGTGGCTTTACGGTCTGTGGCTCCGCCCCTTGCTTGAACTTGAAGCTCTTCTGTGCTGTGATCCTCCATAGAAGAGCAGTAACTAAGTTATGCTGAACCCATTTCTGCTTGTGCGAGTCCATGGGGGGAGGCATTTTACTCTCTGTCTTACTGCTGTGTACTGCTCTTGGGGGGCTGCTGGTGCCAGTACCTGCATAGCAGTGATGGCAAACCTTGTAACTTCAGATGTTTAAGAAACTACAACTCCCAGCATGCTTTGATTGCATTCGGCTACCAAGGCATGCACTGCACATGGGGTAGGTAATAGCCTAATATGGCTATTACCTACCCCCTGTGCAGTGCAAGCCACTCACTAACAGGACAGGCATTGTGGCAGCATTTGGTAATGTGCACTCTGACCTGCCTGAGAGTGTACATTCCCCAATACCACCACTGCCTGTCCTGTTTAAGTTAGTGGATTGCACTGCACATGGGGTTAGATAATAGCCTAATAGTGAGTGGATTGCACTGCACACGGGGTAGGTAATAGCCTAATGGGACTATTGGGCTATTACCTACCCCCTGTGCAGTGCAATCCACTCACTAACAGGACAGGCATTGTGGCAGCATTTGGTAATGTGCACTCTGACCTGCCTGAGAGTGTACATTCCCCAATACAGCCACACTGCCTGTCCTGTTATAGTTAGTGGATTGCACTGCACATGGGGTTAGATAATAGCCTAATAGTGAGTGGATTGCAATGCACACGGGGTAGGTAATAGCCTAATGGGACTATTGGGCTATTACCTACCCCTTGTACAGCACAATCCACTCACTATCACAGGCCAGACAGTGGCAGGATTTGTAATGATAAAGGCACCAATTGATATATATAATATTGCAGGCAACAATGTAAAATGGGAATAATGGTCTTTAAAATGGGTGTAACCTTAACAAAGTGGGCTTGGAAAAAAAATTCTGCATTCACCGATTCTCTTCTTCCCATGAAGTCCTTCTATTGCATTTTAAAATGTTGGGAGGTATGTGTGACGTGTCTGAGTTGGTTCGTGTTATGGGGGGCCCAGAAATGTACCCTGTATGGGCCCAGATAAGGCTGATGGCGGCCCTGTGGACATAAATATTACTGAATGATGCAATTAAAAAAAAAAAAATGCACAAAATGCAACATGCATAAATAATATGAACTTTTGTTAATGGCAGACTTACACCCAGCTTGCTGAGGATGACAAGGTTCGTTATCAAAACGAGATGAAATCCTGGGAGCAGCAGATGATTGAAATTGGACGAGAAGATCTTGTTCGAAATATAGAGAGACAGAGACTAGAGAAGAGCAGGTTGAAGAGAGCTGCGTCTTCTTCTAAACTGTTCGCATTGAACACTGGACTGGAAAATCCACACAGACTGGGGGCAGCAAGTATAGGAATAAAGCTGCCTGAGGAATAATTTCTGGGGAAATCCATATTTTTGTAATAACCCTGTACATTTTCTCCACTACTGTGTTATTGCCTCATTCTTTGGTGAATACGATTGTTTTATATTTGCTCAGCTGTAAATTGTTTGAGCTGTGAAGGTGACATATCGTCGTTCTTTAACCAAGAAAAAGGTTTAGTTTATATTGCAAGTTATTTAGTAGTAAACATCAACCTAATACAGAGCTGGTGTCAATGAAAAATTGACTAGAACATTTTGTTTGTGTTTTTTTTTTTTTTTTACATTTTACCTGACTCGTAGCCCAGAAATTTCTGATTAAAATAATTGCCTGGCTTTCAAACAAAAGATATACCGTATATACTCGAGTATAAACCGACCCGAGTATAAACCGAGGTACCCAATTTCAGCTAAAAATCCTAATAAAGTTGTTGACTCGAGTATAAACCGAGGGTAGAAAACTTGGCATTCAAGATGTTTGGAAACTACAACTCCCAGCTAATAAAGCATGCTGGGAGTTGTAGTTTCCAAACATCTTGATGCCAAGTGAGGGTGGCATTCAAGATGTTTGGGAACTACAACTCCCAGCATGCTTTATAGCTGGGAGTTGTAGTTTCCAAACATCTGAATGCCACCCTCACCCTCCCCCTCCCACCCAGTTCAGTACCTGTGGGCTCTTCTCCCTGTGGCTCTTCTCCATCCAAGCAAGGGCCAGCATTGAAGAATCCTTGGGCCATGAAGAAGCATCCTTGCAAAGCCTTGAAGAAGCATTGAAGTCTCCTCTGATTCCGGCAGCCGACGATCTTCTCTGCACTGGCGCGGCCGGCTGACGTCACTGCCCGGCGCCGGGCTTGCGCCGGGCTGTGAGTCAGGCCGGGCGCCAGTAGAGAAGATCGTGCGGCTGCCGGAATGGTAAAGTAAGCTGTGACTCGAGTATAAACCGAGTCTGAGTTTTCAGGCTGATTTTTCAGCCTGAAAAACTCGGTTTATACTCGAGTATATACGGATTAAAATCTTTTAGTACAGCCAACAATTTACTGCCCCTTTCTATAGCTCAGTGACTCAGGCGTGCTCAGTGTGATTTACCCAGGAATAAAGAGGATTTTTCCAATCCGATTCTTTTGGGGTGATGTATGGAGAGCCCCTATCACAAGAAAAAACGGGGCTACAGACTCATTTCATCCTGATGCTGTATTAACCCTTGTGTGACAAGATGGCATCTATTTACTGGCATTAAAAAAAAAAATAATACAAAAGAAATACTAAATCCTTAGTACATTGCTTGCGGAGTACGTGATTACAACTTACCTCTAACCGCCTCTAGTACATCGCTGCAAATGGGTTAGTGTAACTTTAACATGGAATTGCCAGTTTCTGTCCTTTTGTACACATTCTATTTCTCCCTGCACTAAGGGAGATGGTTAGAAAGTAATTAAAAGGATATGCTGTGAAGGTTCTCATTCATCGGGTCATCATGGTATATCTGTATATTCAATTAGATCAACTGGACTTGAAGTTTAGTCTTGAAGACGTTTCGTAGTCATCCGAACTGTCTTTCTCAATTTATGAGTTGAGAAAGCCAGTCGGATGACTAGCGAAACGTCTTCAAGAAACTAAACTTCAAGTCCAGTTGATCTATTGAATACAACAGATATAATTAAAGGGATGTAGATCGGAAGATTTTAACTGATTTCTTTAGTTAGGAATACATCATTTTAATCGGAAATTCAAGCTATAAGCTGGGGGGGAAGTGTTTTTTCAGCTGACATTTCATTTATAAATAGGCAAGTTTCTCTGCACTGAAACATTGCATTTAAATTATCAATCAATTTTATATTTTGTGGCCCGTTTTTTGTTTTTTAATTTAAAAAAATAAAACTATTTAAATCAATATTTCTGAAACCTACATGTGTAACCTGTAAAATGTATCGATATGCTCATTGGTTTATTCTATGCAGAAAAACAACTTCCTTGTTAAACTTTATCACTGGGTGCTGCTATATTTGGTTGCGCAAATGCATAAAATACAATTTATGGCAGGATGTTACCGTATATACTCGAGATAAACCGAGGTTTTCAGGCTGAAAAAATCAGCCTGAAAACTTTGACTCGGTTTATACTCGAGTCAGTACGCTTACCTGAGCATTCAGAGCGCACGATATCTTTGTACTTGCGCGCGGCTGACGTCACTGCCGGCGCCAAGTCCCGGCGTGGCACAGTGACGTCAGCCGCGCGCCAGTACTGATTGAGCCGCGGCGCCGGAATGCTCAGGATACCGCACCTGCCAGGAAGCCCTTCGGATGTAGCAGAGCCCTTGGATGTAGCAGAGCCCTTGGAATGGAGGAGAGGGGAGAAGAGCCCACAGGTAAAAACTGAACTGGGTGAGGGGGGCATTCAAGATGTTTGGGAACTACAAACTCCCAGCATGCTTTATTAGCTGGGAGGTTGTAGTTTCAAACATCTTGAATGCCAGTGAGGGTTGGCATTCAGATGTTTGGAAACTCAACTCCCAGCTAATAAAGCATCAGGGAGTTGTAGTTTCCAAACATCTTGAATGCCAAAGAGGGTGGCATTCAAAGTTTTGGAAAATACAACTCCCAAGCCATAAAGCATGCCACCCTCACTTGGCATTCAGATGTTTGGAACTACAACTCCCAGATGCTTTATTAGTTGGAGTTGTGTTTCAAACAACTTGAATGCCAAGTTTCTACCCTCGGTTTATAACTCGGGTCAAAAACTTTTATTAGGATTTTTAGCTGAAATTGGGTAACCTCGTTTATACTCGGGTCCCGGTTTATACTCGAGTATTTACGGTTTAATCTATGTCCTTCCATATAATTTGAGAACTACACTCCCACTATTCTGCAACCAAGGGAGGCTGAGTAGTATGGCTAAACATCCCTGGTTTATAGTATTCCATCAAGTGTATTCTGAGGAATACTTTTCACACGTTTCTCATAAAATTATTTACAGATTACTAAGTTTAGAAGTGGCCATTGAATGCTGCCCTTTATATTTGGGGTTATGGTATTTTGTCCTTTTAAGGGGCAAGTATGGCCCCCATGTCCTACCCCACTCCCGTGATCGTACCCAGGGTGAGGACCATGGCATACTAGGAGTCTCTGCCCCCAACCCCCAGCAAAACTATGATGGGCCCCACTCCCTGCTTATCTACAGAGTTTTTGGAGAGGGCTATATTTGTCATAGGGAAAGTAGTAGTATACGTCCCTGGTAAGGACCTTTCACTTTCGGGTATTTAACCAATGGTTGCAGAGTACGTTTTCCCATTTTTCATCCCTGCAGTAGACTGGGGCTATGGTAGGGGAGCGCTGCAAGCAGATTCATATGCGCCCTTATTTTGTAGATCATACAGCCCTGATTTTGCAGGGCTCGTTCTCAATGATAAAGTAAGACAAGGGATGAGGACCTGCAGTTAAGGTCCCCAGAATAGGTACTATTTTATTTTTATCTACCTTTAGCCAAGGGACAGTGCATGGATCTGGCCTTAAAAAGTAGGGGGCAGAAGTTAAGAAATACCATAAATCTGCTGACTTGTAGATGGCATAGCATATTTACATGCAGTTTGCTGGTGGTACTATTAGATGGTGTTGCTGCTGGTTCAGAGATGAGTTATCAGGTGGCTAGAAATTCAAGTTTTATCAATGTTTCTCATTAATATTCTAATACAATGTCAGTTAAAATGAAAACTGCTCCTTACAAGTAAGGATTACTGCAAATGTGGTAGGTTATACATGAAAAACAAGAGGACGAGTCTTTGTATATGCTACTTCTACAAGCTTATTCAATACGAGGTGCCAAAAATTGCCCGAACTGTTAATTTGCCCCAACCAGTTAGATTGTACCTTTTTACTGGTCTATTAGTCAGAACATTTTGCACCTCTTATTGATAAGGCTTCTAAACCTAATCCACACAAATTAATATTGCACTGTATGTATGTGTTTATCTCATACTATTAGCACTGGAAAACACAAGATTTGATGCTCTTTGGTGCACAGAGCAGACCAAGTACCTGACAGCACACATTTTGTTTAGGGCAGTATCTCCCCCCCCCCCCCTTTAACCACCCCACTTCCATCCGACCAGACTTTGTTTCCCACAAACCAACTGTGAAGCCTGCACACCGCATACAGCATTCAAACTGTCATCTCTGTCACCATTCCAGTTATAAGCAAAACTGCTCACAGAAGAATAGTTTTGAGAGCAAGGAACTTGATTGACAGCTGAAATATAAGAAGTTTTAGATTGGATATCTAAAGAAATGGGGGCAGATCAACAAAAAAAATGATACAGTGGTGGTTGGGAAGAGTTATAGTTTCCAGTTATGGTCAATTTAAAATTACCTATTTTTGGTATAGATGATATATATTAAATCTGCCTTCTGTAAAACTAGTTCTTAAAGGGCATGTCTGCTCTAAAATTAATTTTTTAATATAAGTTCCCCCTGCCAGCCCAGCCCCAACGCTATATTTATATGTTTAGAAAGCTCCCCAAACTCTACTTACCTCCCTCTTTCCTCCGCCGCGCTCCCGGCCCTCTGCTTGCGAGAAAATGCAAGCAGAGGGGGGGAGGCAGTCGCGTCTGTGATTGGCTGAGCGTCACCAATCCGGACCGCGGCTGCCGGCAGCTCATTTCGGCGGGGAGGAGGAGAGGTAAGTAAAGTTGGGGAGCTTCTAACATAATATAGCGGTTGGGGCTGGGGGGACAGGGGCAAGCATATAGCTAAAGGGATTTACGCTAGGGGAGGGAATCCTGAGAGGGGAGGGAGGGGGAGAAGGGCTGCAGTACGCATGCCCAAAATTCTCCCGGAGGCTAGGTAGGAGGCAGAGTCCTATATGGACTTGCTATCCTCCTGGTGGGCAGTTTTTGGGACTTTGGGGGGGGACTACAGGAGAACCATATGGAGCGGGATGTGAGGTAAGGATTACACTACACTACAGTTGGGGGGATGTTATAGTTTGGGGTGGACATGCCCTTTAAAGGAGAAGTATGTTGAAAATTCAAGTTCAGTTGGTGGAAGCTGCAGTTTGTAAAAAATTGTTGTCATTGTTTGTTTGTTTTTTCCCCTATGCTCCCTCTACCTTTCCAGCTTGAAAGTTGCTGACATCTGCTTAGTGCGCACTGGCGTCGCGTGCATGCACAGAACCAACAGGCATTCGTTTTTGAGGCCCAAGAAGCGGAAGGAGCTGCCAATCAGAGGGGCGGAGCTAAACATTCAGCATAGCAGAAACAAGAAGTTGGCAACTTTCAAGCTGCAAAGGTAGGCCTGGAGGGGCATAGGGAAAAAAATGGCAACAGTTGTTTTTTTTGTTTTTTTTAAAAACACCCAGTGTCGGACTGGCCCACAGGGTTACAGGGGAATCCCTCGTGGGCCCACAGCCCATTCACCAAGAAAACAGAGAAATCTTCTAAAATATAATAACAGAGGCGAAGAAACCGTAAGAAAAACATTTAAATAAACAAAGTCGGTAGGAGTAAAATAGATATGTACAGAATTCCTGGTGGCCCAAACAGTCCAGTCCGACCCTGAAAACCCCCAACACTGCATCTCAGTAGTTTCACACATGTCTGTTTTTTTTGTAAGAAAATAAATTCCAATGTATGCCAGTAGGTGATGCTATTGCCAAGGGAATAAATAGATGTTTCTTTCTGCAAATTGGCAATGCACTTGTGTTGCGGCCAGCTATGTTATCAATGTTGGCTCTATTGTAATAACCTGTAAATAATAGTAATGATAGAATTTAAAAGTGGTCAATATAGTGTTAAGTTAACAACTAAATCATATATTAGTTATTTAAATGATTTGTATAGACCGGGCAATCAAAAGTCTGGAAAGCTATTGAGACCTTATTGTTGTGGATATAGTGAATAGCATTTCAGAGGTAAATTTCCTTTGCGTATTTCAGGTTTCCTGAAAAAAAATTCCCACTTGCGACCATCTGCAGTTAAGACATCATATTAAAGGAAACACGGGCTATTATATATGCCGAACATACATATGCCTCATTTACATATTTATGTAAAGGAATGACAGAGAAGTGGCATCAACAGTCTAAGTGTGGCTTATTTCATTTAATAGCATTTCAATTGATAATTAAAACATGGTATTACTTTTTGTTTTATGTAGTTTCTACCAACTTGCTATTTGGAGGGCTTATCACTAATTGGATAAAGCACACAGAGCATGTGTTAGCCAGAGGCTTGAGAAGGAGGAGGGTTTAAAAGTGACTAGAGGGAGGAGTTTTAAATGGTTGTTTCGTGTTAGGAATACTTAAAAAAGCAAATGGTAATTTAGTTTAATTAGTTTCTGAGCTACACGTCCGGAAAATGCAGGGTGAATATTCCCTTTAATTCTCTGTTATAAGTTGTCATAGGCCTTAAATTTTTTAATTCTTGAAAAAACAACCTGCCAAAAAGAACTGAAAGATATGGCAAAGCCAAAATAGCTGATCTGTCTTCAATTTATTCCCCATTCTCTGCATTTCCTCTGCCCCAACTAACTTTGGCATCCATGTTGCTCGTGACAGAGGTAAAACATTGTGCAGGAACTAATTTTAAAAAAAATAGATTCAAATGCTGCAATTAGATTGTGATTCCAGGATGCCGTTTGTGTTGAATTTATTAACCTGGAATGTTATTTACTGACTTTTATCAAATGGAATGTTCAGTATGTTTAGATTGCAACTTGCTGTCTTCATGCATTTCTAGTTTAAACTGGCATTGAACGGCCAAGATAAGGCAATGACCTACTGGTAAAGACAGGTAAGCAAACGGAGAGAATAAGGATTCATTGTTTCGACTGAAGTCACACGTTTTATCCAGGAAGAGACTATCAATCCTGGAATCGTTCTATATATTGATTTCACAGGATAAGCAAACTGCCCAATACTCCTTGGAAAATAAAAGTCCCCGCAGTAATATAATTGTACAAGAAGCAAGGGCAGCTGTTCTTACCTCCCATTTTTCTGGGAAAAATATTTCTCAAAAGCGCCACAAGCTCGAATGAGGTTCCTCTACTGGCCATTTACAAACCTGAGGTCAGAAAAGGGACCCCTACCTCCCATACAATATATTAAAGTGGGTATTATAGGTTTTAAAGGGGCTTGGGTAGTTAGGGTCCTTTAATGAACTGTAGACTGTAATATGATATACCGGTAATATTATCAATCCATTGTTTATTCTAATTTAAGTAAGAGGACATAGAATACTGTGCACACTTTTCAAACTTTTTTCTTTTTTGGATACTTAAGATAACTAAAGACTGATAATAAGGTCAGGAGATTCCAGTCTTTATAAACATTAATACTTATATTTAAAGACAACTAATCATTGATGTTTCCATTTGTTTCCATAGTCCTTAAGCCCATAAAAGTCCCACACAGGTGTCAACATTTGGCCATCTGGAGGATGTTGCCCTTAGCAAAGGAGCATTGAGCATCAATTCAGGGCTACAATGACTTTTCACACTTAAGGACATCGTCATCAATAATAAGTCCTAATAGACAAAACTATGAAAATACTGAGTAGTTTACACTTATTAATGGTTCACTGCCATTTACCTTTAGAATGGCATTACATTTCCATGCAATTGGGTTGCATGTGAGTTAAACTCTTTGAATAAACAATAGGATGTGTGCAGTGTGGACTGAGCTCTAATGTAGTGGCAGTGGTGTGTTGAGCACATAATGGAGTGGGTGCAGTGTGGACTGAGCACATAATGGAGTGGGTACAGTGTGGACTGAGCACATTATGGAGTGCAGTGTGGACTGAGCACATAATGAAGTGGGTGCAGTGTGGACTGAGCACATAATGGAGTGGGTGCAGTGTGGACTGATACATAATGGAGTGGTCAGTGTGGACTGAGCACATATGAAGTGCAGTGTGGACTGGCACATAATGGGGTGGGTGCAGTGTGGACTGAGACATAATGGAGTGGTACAGTGTGGCTGAGCACATTATGAGTGCAGTGTGGACTGAGCACATAATGGAGTGGGTGCAGTGTGAGTGAGCACATAATGGAGTGGGTAGTGTGGACTGAGCACATATGGATGCAGTGGTGAGCACATAATGGAGTGGGTGCAGTGTGGACTGAGCACATAATGGAAGTGGGTGCAGTTGGCTGAGCACATATGGAGTGGTACGTGTGGACTGAGCACATAATGAGGGGGGCAGTGTGGACTGAGCACAAGGAGTGGTGCAGTGTGGATGAGCACATAATGGGGGGTTTCAGGTGGACTGAGCACATAATGGAGTGGGTGCAGTGTGGACTGAGCACATAATGGAGTGGGTGCAGTGTGGACTGAGATATCATAGAGTGTGTTTTAGTGTGGATTGTGTACATAATGGAGTGTGTTAGTGTGGATTGTGTACATAATGGAGTGTGTTTATGTGGATTGTGTCATAATGGATATTCATCTAACCCATATACACATATGTATTATGTAAGGAAGAAATATTTAACAAAACACAGCAATACAAGGTTTATAAAACGATATGTTTATATATAATTGTATATTTATATTATATGGGGCAATAAATCCTGTTGAGTGATTTGGACCACGATATTTATTTATCACACCCACTAAGATGGTGAGACGGGATCAGGATATAGAAGGATGTTAATCCGCATTGTGAAATCCAGGCGGGAGGGTGACTGAGCAACTCCTTGTCTGATAAATCCTGGCAAAGCCGCGTATAAGACAATCTGCTGATGTGCACAAATGGAATTATCTGTGAAGTGGAGACTGTCCAGCTTTCCTTTACAAGTCATGCAGGAGGGGTGCAGAGATATAGTTGGACGAAGCCTGATTCTGGGAAATTGAAGTCCATAAGAATGTGCATAACTTGTAGTTTACCTATAGCCAGCAAAATCAACAATTACCAGTTATCAGTGACAGTTGCCTGAAATATAAACATTGTGCAACAAATACAGAATGGGAGCTCAGTGGTTTAAATTTAAAGTTTTAGTCTACTCTTATAAACATAAACCGAATGGAGGAGATTTGTGGGATTTCATTGTTTACTGGTAGCTTTTGTCAAGTGCCATCTGTAGGGCTCTTATGTATTACATGAGCCGGGGAAGATCCAGAGCTTCTTTTCTGAGTCTCTTCAGAAAATGTTAGTAAGGGCACGGGCACACTGCGTAGCAAACGCAATCGCACACGATGTGCGATTTCGTTGTGTTTGCGCAAAAAAATGTGGAACGCAAATCGAAAACGCAAATTCAGAAAAAAGCGCACAAACGCACAAAAAACGCAGCAGCAGTGTGGCCTAGCCCTAAAACAAACAAAAGTCTAATCATAAATTAAGTTCAGGTGATTTACCATGTAATAAGGATCTTATTTAAGATACTTAACGCTCACTATCATCCTGTTTCCCATAGTTCTTTGCTGAGGCAGCTGCCAAATAAAGATTGTCTCACAGTCAGAGCAGAGGAGCTTGGGAAGAAAAGGAGGAGCAGCACCAAAAACATACATTTTTATGGCAACTGGTAGTATTTCTAAGGTTAAAATTATACCAGCTGCAATCTTCATTACAATACATATTACAATAGAGAATTTCTCCTGACGATAACATGGACATAAGTTAATTGGAAATGATTCCTGCCGCTCGAATGTCCTCCTTATTCAGAGGTGATAGCCAAGCCTTTTCTCTTCTCAAGATATTTATTGTCTCTGCCAGCAAAGTTTTATTACGCCCACCGGAGAATCTTTATTAAAGGCAAATCTATGTAGGAACCTGCTGTGTTTTCTTCATGTGTTTGTAAAAGAAAATCATTTGCTCTTTGAACAGACAGAATATATTAGTATACATTTCTATACTAATACAGTTCCGCCATTTCTATGAGGACAAAATTGCTACCACTATGCAAGAATATATTTTAAAAAAACACTTATATGGAGATTATCTGAAGTTTAGAACTAAAGTATTGTTACCTGGTTTCTCATTGACTGGTGACCCCTGGTCAGGTTGTGCAATCATCACTGTTAGATTTATTGTGTATGTAGCTAGTGGCAAATGGGTTCTTTGTGTCTAAAGGACGTTAGAGAAATTTTGATTAATTCCTGTTCGATCAATTAACAAACATGGGCACTTGTTGGAAAATCAGCCAAAAATGACTTAGATTATAGACTACTACAGATCAGTAGTAGTAATACAGTATCCCCCTTTCCCCAGTGCCCGCAGAGATAGGGCCAGCAAATAGAAAGCCAAACAATGCAAATACATTTGAGCTGTGCTTTAACTGCAATGGCACATTTTCCTATTTGCAGAAAAAGTGTGAAACCAGCAAGTACATCCCACCGGATACAAGTTCCTAATATTGGTTTGAAATAAATGGAACTTTCTCCTGCAAATCATCAATGTGGTTTACCTGATTAAATGTTCCCTTCAGTACTATATGTTGGAGAGACAGGACAGACCCTGACCAAAAGCATGAACTCTCATAGATTCACAATTAATAACTATAAACGAGATGTCCCTTTGGGTGCCCATTTCTGCAGCCAAGGGCACCAACCTGAAAGACCTAAAAGTCACAGTGCTCATGGGAAATTTTAGATCCAAAGGGAAGTTACAAGAGAATGTAAATGTATAAAAACATTGGAACTCTGCTCACAAAAGATCTTAACTTCATGTGCCACTATGTTTCAAATCTAAATGTCATGTAGAGTTAATCAGACCAAATTCCTCAAAACCGCTCAAACCCATAAATATCTCATTTATACCAGACCCCCCATTAACACTAGAGGTGAAGTGTGTCTGACATAGCTGCTTTACCTCCCTTCTTCAATCAATGGATTAAGGAATAATTCACTTTTTCAGTGAACTGTTCCTTTAAAGTTTATTTTGAAAGAAAATATTGCCAGAGGCCCCACTGAAGTAATAATACGATGGAATCCCATATTATTAATTTAGCACTTTAAAGTGTATTTTGTTGGAATATAAAGCACTATGTTTTTTTACCTTATATTATTGTGAAACATTTTCAGAAAGATGGGCTGCCTTGATACTATTGCAAGACTCAGATAAGAGAGATTCTGGTAGTTAAACTGAATAATTTCACGACTGTTAACCATCTTTGGGTTCTTCTCTTGTTCTGTTCTTTCCTCTTTTGAGGAGCCGACCAGAACAGAGGGAACGAGGTGCTGAAGTAGAGATTAGAAGCAAATTTTTATGCCAGAATATAGCGGGTGGGGGCGGGGGGGGGCATGCCCTACAGTTAATAAAGGTTAAAAATGAGGGTGGGCGTGCCCTTTAAAGGGGGGGACATGCCCTACAGTTAATAAAAAGTTAAAAATGAGGGTGACAGCCCTTTAAAGGGGGGGGACATGCCCTACAGTTAAAAAAAGTTAAAAGAGGGTGGACATGCCCTTTAAAGGGGGGGACATGCCCTACAGTTAATAAAAAGTTAAAAATGAGGGTGGACATGCCCTTTAAGGGCATGTACACTACACGCTTGACATTTATTTGCCCCTAACACCATCTCCTATTTAAGCACTACATTACATGCATTTCTAACCAGATATTTGATGAAAAATTTGCCCCTATTCTTCCATTTCTGGTAGAGGTTGCCAACTCCTCTCTGCTCTGTGAGCTTTTTATAAGCTTGAGCATGTGCAGGGAGGCGGCAGGGGAAAATGCAGGCAGTCATTAGCTGTGATGTCAGTATTCACAGCCTGGGTCTTGTCAAAGGAACTGGTGGTGGATCGCGCTTGAGGTAAATTTTTAGCATAGCTCCTTTACCTCCGTCCATGAAATAAAGGAATATTTCTTTAAGTAATGACTAATAATGTGGTGACTATATTGGTTGAATTAGGGGACGTAACTGTAAATTCAAATAATGCAATACAGTCCAAGAAACACTCCAGAACAACCGCTGTTGGCTGCTTTCCAGACAAATAGGTGCAGCCCCCCCCCCTGCCCTCCACTCCTGGGGCCAGAAGATTCTTAGAACAAGACATTATAGGGGAGCACACTTCAGTGGTGAATCCAAGAATGTTTTAAAGGGCATGTCCACCTCATTTTCTAAAATTTGCCCAATAGTAGCTTTCCCTCCCCAGCCCCAACCCCATAAAAGATTTACTGGAACTTCCCCGATGTTTATTTACCTTACCTGTTCCCATGGTGTACTGTACCGGCCCTCTGCTTGTATGGAACTGCAAGCAGGGGCGGGACCGGAGCCGCTCCGTGATTGGCTGAGAGGCAGCCAATCATGGACTGGCTGCGGCTGCACAGAACACCGGGGAGAAAGGTAAGGTAAGTAAAGTTCGGGGGAGTTCCAGTAAAATCTTTTATGGCGATTGGGGCTGGGAAAAGGAAAGCTAATATTAGGCAAAGGGGTTTAACACAAGGGGAGGGATTGCAAAAGGGTGGGAGAGGGAGGGAGAGGGAAGGGGGAGAGGGAGGCCTGCTGTGCGCAGGACAACATTCTCCCGGGAGGAGAGACAGGAGGAAGAGTCCTATATGGACTCTGCTATCCTCCTGGTGGGCAGTTTTTGGAACTTTGGGGGTGGGGGCATTACAGGGAACATTTGGAGCTGGGATGTAAGGTAAGGATTTATATACTACACAGTGGGGCCAGTAGTGGGGTGAATTATAGTTTTGGGGGTGTACATGCCCTTTAATAAACATTCTTGGATTCATCACTAGTGTGCTCCCCTATATCATCTTGTTAAAATTCAAATAATGCCCTTTAATTTGAACATCTTCCACCGTCAGCACCTTGTGTCCCTTTTTCAACCACTTACAAATGTAAAAAGATTGCAATATTGGCAAGAAACCTCAAATAAAGGATTTTACGAGGTGTTTTTTTGATCCTCATTTCTTATTTATAGAAATCACCCTGTTTTGTTTTACAATGGAAAATTCTTCCAATAACAATGCAGAATTAGAGTCCTGGGACATAGGAATAAAAGATTGCTACAACGCCTTAGTAAAAAAGAGTGTATTAAAACAAATATGTAATTTCTATAACGTTAATATTGCCGAACGGTCAAGAGAAAGTAAATTAAAGTTTGACATCACGTGAATCGTTTATATAAATGAGGTGTATATTTGTAAATGAAGAAAGATAATTTCTTTAGAATGCAGTATGCAGTGGGTAAACTATTAAAGGAAGAAAGTTTAAAATATAAAACTTTGCCAGAATATCAGGCAGCGATCCAACACCCTGGATTGGTGCCTTATTTTATCAAAATGTTATATTTCAAGAATCGCCAGTTCTGAATTTTCAATGAAGCAGGCGAGATGACATCACGTAACCAGGGGTGCACAATCCAGTCAACTATAAGGTCATTCTATCTAAAAGGCTGTCGCCAAGGACTACTGCCTTAAAGGGCATATACACAGAAAAAATAGTTTTTTTTAAATGCTTATTACTAAAAACTATAATTTTTCCCAATTATCACTGGGTTTTTTTCTGATCTGTCCCCTATTTCTTTAGATATCTTATCATAACATAAGATGCTTCAGCTGTCAATCAAGTACCTTATTATAATATACTCTTTGCTGTGTGCAAGTACTGGATTCCGGAGTGTTGTGCACGTTTTCCGTTATGGTAATGCACGTGATTGCGCAAAAAAATTGTAATCTCATGCGTTACCAAAATGGATACGAAATCGGAGGAATTTTTGTGTTCCCAAGATTTTCATTATAGCAGCAACAGAACAGTGAATGATAACAGAAACAGGATGATATGCTTTTAAATACTGAAATCAGTCGGTAGCTCCTGTTTGTTATAAATAATAATCATTAAACATAAACAGGGAGATTAAATAAAAGATCTTATTGTTAAAAATGGTGCTAATTTTGCCCCAACCAACCAGATATTATTTAACATTTGAAAGCTAACATCTGATTGGTTGGGGCAAATTTAGCACCATTTTTAACGATAAGAATTTTATAAATAACCCTGAAAGGCTGAATACGAGAATAGTTAAACTGATGGTCAATTTAGAAATGAAATGGATACAAACCCTCCATATAAGTGAAAATTCTATTAAAATTCTTACCGAATTTTCTTTTCCTGGTCGTAGCACGGCAGTATAATCCTATGGGTTAATCTCCTTGTGACGTCACCCGAAGGCCACTCCCCAGCTAATAAAATGTTCACCAGCCCTCCTACCGGTGTGTCTTTGAACGACTGTCCGAGAGTCAGATCTGAAATGATATTAAGTTTGAAGAGGAGGGAAGTAAATACAGCCGTGCTACGGACCAGGAAAAGAAAATTCGGTAAGAATTTTAATAGAATTTTCCTTTTCCCTGGTCCTGCACAGCAGTATAATCCTATGGATTTGAAAGCTTAAAGAAATGAGCGGAAACCAATATCATGCCAAAGAAAAAAGGTAGTTTTAATCTGGAATAGCGGCAGACAAAACTTTGAAGCCGAAAGCAGCTTGTTCAGAATAGACAATGTCAATTTTGTAATGTCTAATAAATGTAGATAAGGACGACATGTTGCCGCCCTGCAGATCTCCTCAGGTGAAGCCCTGGCACTGAATGCCCACGAAGCTGCAACGGATCTGGTGGAATAAGCCATGACCTTATCAGGTAGTAGCTCTGCCTTGCCAAGATAGCTTGCTCTATGCATGTTTGAGCCAGGAGGCTATGGTGGATTTAGCTGGCTGTAATCCTGAATGATTACCTGAGAAAAGCACAACAAAGCATTGTCTTGCGGATGTTCTTAGTCCTGTCTATATAGACTCTCGGGACTCTTCAACATCAAAGAATGTGGAAAGGGTGGATTGTGTTCATCAGATGGAATATTAAATCTTGGTAAAATTATATCCTGGTTAATGGGAAAACTGGACACAACTTTAGGAAGAAAGGTGAAGTCCTATCATGGAGGAATACTGTGTATGGCTCAGAAGCCCTAAGTGCTCTCCAAATTTTTTTAGCAGAAGTTATAGCCTTTAAAGCTTTAGATGTTAGTGTTTCATTGAGCAGCTTTCCAGGTGCTCAAAGGGAGGTTCTTTGAGGTAATTGAGGACCAAAGAGCGATCCCAAGGAGGCACTTTAGGTCTAACCTGAGGTATTAAATGCGACACTCCTTGGAAAAAACAAATAATGAGAGGGTCATGGCCCATTTTGATTAGTTATGGCAGAATTGCAGATACCTGTGATTTTAATGTGGCTTTACTAAGATTCTTCTTAAGCCCAGCCTGCAGGAACTCTGTAATGGATTCAACCGAAGGACTTAAGGGGTTTATAGCTTAAGTTTACACCAATCACAAAATACTTTCCAGGATCTGTATATTTTGCTGACGTGGAAGCTTTCCTGGCTGCTAACGCGTACATATAGTGCGTCTGAGAGGATGAGTATGCCTCATACTGAGGTTTCAACAAGAAGGCCGTCAACTGAAGGCTCTTGATGTTCTGAATGGGAACTGATCCCTGCCTCAGTAGATCCTTCCTCAGCGGTAGTTTGAATGGGGAGCTGAACACATTTGAAGAACCCAGGGAAGCCACGGCCTCTAGGTTACCAAGGGGGATGACAATGATGTTCTTCCTGACCAACATGGTATGATGGGATGGGAGAGAAAAAATGAACATCAAGAGGAAATTCCATCTGATCGAAAAAAAAAAGTATTACCCTGTATGCACTGGTATCCTGGTACCTGGAGCAGTACTTCGCCAATTGTGTATATGCATGACTCGGTTGTATAAATGAGTCTGCCAGCTGAGATCTGCTTTGAAATTAACCAAGATGGTGACTCTGTGTGCCCGCTCTGTTGTTGATATAGGCCACTGTTGTGCATTGTCTGAGTTCACTTGAACTGACTGGAAATGTTTGAGTGCAAAAGCACTGCAGTCATCTCCCTCTGGTTCTGAGAGGTCAATGATGACTTCACTGGGCACAAACCTTGGACCATAAGATCCCCAAAGTGGCTCCCCAGCCGATAGGGCTCCATCCGTGGTAAGGGCTTCCCATGAAGGCGTCTCCAAGGGCACTGGTCTGAAATGGCTCTTCACTGCCAGCATTCCAGATCTGCTCTGACTGGAGAGGTGAGGATGATAAGTTGATTTGGATCTTGGAGAGAACTGATCCAAAAGGATACTGAAGTGGCCCTTTCACTGAGGCCATGTGGCAATTAATTTGCCCAGGATATTTTGGCACATCCAAGCAGTTAATGCTGGAGTGCGATAAACTTTTTACTTTAGTTATTATGTCCTCTCTGCCAGTCTGCGGGAGAGAAACGCCCATGGGAAGAGTATTCATCTCGTTCCCTAAGAACTGAATACTTTGAGCAGGAAAAAGAGATGACTTTGCCTTGTTTATGGCCCATCCGTGACGGGCTAGCTAAGGACTGAGACTTTGCTTTTATTAAGATATCGTCCAGGTACACATTGACCTGGACCTTTTGCATGCACAAGATGTGCAATTAGGGGAACTAGCACTTTGGAAAATAGCCTGGAGCAGTCGCCAGATGAGTCTCGATGATGGGCTTGGCCGACACGAATTGAAGAGAATCTGCGGTGATTCTGATGTATTGGCCACATGTAAATGGCATCTATAGTGTTTATCTTCGACATCCAATCTTGTCTGTCCAGCTGAATGGTGACAGATTTTAGTTTTTTCCATACCAAACTTCTTACCTGTAGAAACTGATTGAGATATTTGAGATTTAGAAGTATGGGACATCTCCCGACTTCTTTATCCTGAAAAAGAGAGAGAATAAATGCCAGGAATTGTTATAATATTGTTTTCTATCAAAAAACACAGGACTGAGTCGAAGGTTTCCTGCTGCTGGCACTTGGAACCCTTGACCGAATGAATCTGTTTGGAGGAGGGAGAGAGAGAAACTCTAACCGTAACCGTGCTGATTGATCTGCAGGACCCATAATTCCTGAGTGTTTGAGCCCATGTCCTGTTAAAAAGAGGAAGTCTCCCTCCACTTTCAGCAGATGGGCTTCCTGACTGTCATAAAGGGCGTGATCTGGTATTGGCTCCCCTGACACAAAAGGACTGAGGGGGTTGGATCACCATGATCCCCTCTGAGCAAAGGCTTTACTGGCCATTATTGCTTTGATCTTTAAAGGTGGAAAATGATGATGCTTGAAAAACACTTCTCTGTAGTCTGAAAGAGGGAGACTTTTCTTTGAGGAATTTCTTTCAATGAGCTCTTCCAATTTACTGCCAAACAAAGACCACCCTCATAAGGAAGAGATGATAAACCTTGCTTGGAATTATTGTCAGCCCTCCATTGCCAAATGGATTCCTAGCTACCACTGAGGCACTCATAGTTTTTGCCGCTAACTTAATGAATCCATCGAGCCTCCCTATGAACTCATTTGAAAGTTTTACATCTTTAATCATAGTCAACAGTTCGTCTTTTGGGGAACCATATTTGATGGCATCCTCAAATCTTAAACCCAAATCTTTTGCCCTTGCAAAACAAACTGTCAGATGGTAAATTCTTTTAAGCAACGATTCCTCCCTTTTGTCCATGGGTCTTTGAGTACCGACGAATCTCCTGTCGCCAACGAAGTGTTTTTGCTGCTTTGATATTAGGCGTGTCTATTTTTCGTGGGTTGTCCCAAAGACAAGAATCAGCCTGTTTATTGGGTAGGTATTATTAAAATTTGGGAAGCAGAATATTTCTTATCCGGCAAATCCCATTCTTTCTTTATGATGTCTTCAATTCGCTCATGAACTTGAAAACATATGAACTCATCTGGTTTCTTTGAGAACACTAAATCGGAGGGAATTTCTGGTTCTGAAATCAACAATGACTTTCTCATTTGGAGATCAAATCACTTAGTGCTTCATGCGTAAGAGATGGCTCAGGGCCCACTGGAACAGATACTAGGTCACCTTCTAACACTTTCAGGCTCGGCCTGGTCTGAAGTATCCTGAAACTGAGGTGAAGCGAAAGTTGTTGCCCTGCTGTAGGGATAGCTGACCGGATCATATCTGAAACTTGGTTAAGCATTGATCTAGAGAAATCTTTGAGAAAAGAATCAATCAAGCCCTTAACAGAAGACAGAATCTGATCTGATGAATTTGAAGGCCTTTCATGTAGGGATAAACAAGCTCCCATAACTTTGACCCTAATTGCCATGTTGTCACAAGTTGCGCACTGATTCTTTTTGCATAGAAATTATGGTCATCATCCCTGTCTCTTCTGGATGATCTGTATAGGAAATACATAGGTCAAAATTGTGCACTCTCTCTTTAAATTCTGCTCACCCTTTTGAAGAGGATCTGTGTCTTCCATGAGAACTTATGGAGCAAACACTAATAAAAGAAATGTTGAAACACATCTAAACATCTGGCACCACATGGAGGTAGTATCACAGTGTAGGCAAGGCAGAGCAGGCATGCACAGCAACAGTATAGCTGACTTCAGGCTTATAGAGGAGACTCCTGGTGTCAGGAACGCTTGCACGTGCATATAGCAGGAAAAAAGCTCAGCCGCCATGCATTAAACCAAATGGTGGGCTCGGTCCGGCATCGTTGGAGATTCGACCCGGCGGATCATCAATGTCTGACCGAACGGCCATTTTGTAACTGTTAGTCGGTCCAAATGGGATTCATACACCATTGTGCAGCACGGATTGGGCCCCGCAATCGCACATGTGTACGGACCTTTAGTCATAGTGTAAGATTGGGGTTAGGTAGTTATAATAATATTATATAATATAAATAAAAACTTTATAATTCAACATTGGGTCTGGAGCTTTCGTTTCATTTCCCTCATATTATTGTTTGTGATACGGGGATTGCTATGATTGGAAACCTCGTGTGACAAGATAAATATCTATATCTGGAAAGTCTGACCATTAAATGGATGAATGAATTAGAGGCTGTACCAGTAGAAAACAAACACATTGAACCAAATTGCTATTTAATATTCACCTATTGGGTCATGGGCAGCACGGTGGCTCATGGTTAGCCACTTCCCCCACAAACATAAAGACATACTGATGGTTGTATGTTCAAATAAATGTGCTTAGATTGTGGCTCAGGACCTTTGAATGTATACATGTAATTATAAGATGTTTGCGCTATATAAATCTACAATAATAATGAAAATTTTTTGCCCACATGTATAGGGGTTGGATCAGTGTAGTGCGACTACATGCTGGTCATACAGTGACGTGTCTCACATACAGAGATTAGACAGTATAAACTTGTGTACAGACACTAGCTGGTTCTATATGGGAGGAAGGGGATACTTGCAAAGTAAAGTTTGGGTTTAGGTAAAACACAGGATTAACGTTCTTGTGGAAATATTCTACTTTTTAAATGCTATACAGTATTACTTGTTGCGTATGACTAGAGATGGAAGAACTCACTAAAGTTCGTTTCATTCTAAGCTTCAGTAAGAGTTCAGAAGTTCAGAAACAAACCCATTAAAGTCAATGGGGATCTAATAGTTTGAAGAGGTTGTAGTGAAAAAACAGATAAACTACATGGTAACTTACTGTAATGGCTGTGTCACCTGGGGAATGGTCTGGGGGAACATGTCACTGTCACCAAAACTTGTTATAACACTTTCCCCACGAGCGAAGCAATTGTCGGGTTTGCGTCAAAAAAACAATACATTCGAGGGTTACCGAAAGTCAAAGGCTCATTCGAGGGTTAGTGAAAGGAACATAACATCCAAGGATTAACGAACGCACACATTCTAGTGTTAGTGAACGGCCTGTAAATGCGGATAATTATCGAAAATACAGCCGTGAGTTCAAATAGTTCAAGTTGTGCCAAACTATAAAAATCCCAACCAAAGATGTTGCTACTCACACTGACACTTTGGCACTTTCATGGCCCCAATCCCGCTCCACTCCATCTCCATTGGAAAATGTATCAGCACAATTATATAAATGAAGAGAGCCAAACAAAGGATCGCATCATGCGTGATAAAGGAGCACTCTAGCTCCGAAACATGTTGCACATTATTAAGTTATTGTTGCAGTTTAACTCCTGTGTTTGGCTCTGCTGCATTTATATAATTGTTGCTGAACTCAAAAGTTCGGTTGAACTCGGGTTCAAGTTCGGGTCCATCACTATTTAGACCATAAAACTTCACTTGTTAACCGCATTGAGAACAGCTAAATCATGAGTTAATATAGACACATTACAATTTAATTTAAAAACCATCACAAATGGTACTGTCCTACTTGCCTACAGACCAGTTTTGCACTTCGAATGGATAACATTTTCCTACCTTGATTCATTGATCAAGTGGGTTTTGTTAAGGGAAAGCATGCTGCCAATAATGTGTAAATGATCCACTAGCTGAAAAAAGACTGTATTCTGCTTTGAAAGGGATTATTTATTTGAGGTACTGATCAAAGATTCTCACTACATTTTTAAATATTCTAATGCCTATTACAGAATCCCACTTCATATTTAAAACTACCATTCTCTCGCTAACTTAATGCTAATGTTTATGACTGGGAGGATTTGTTCTTAGGTAAGGACTGAACAGAAGTGGATGTTCTTTTAAAGGGGTATTAAATAGAGATAAACTCAAACCCAAGTTCAAGCCGAACTATCGAGTTCGAACGGACTCAGACATCTCGAACTATCCCGGACCCGGATTTCTCGGAATTTTGAACATTCACATTCATAATTATCACATAAACGATTTGAACATTCGATAATTATCGAATTTAAAAATCAAACAATCTTCGAATCGTTTATGGGATAATTATCGAATGCTCAAATTGTTTATGGGATATTATCGAATGTTCGAACGTTTATGGGATAATTATCGAAAATCGAACACGGGAGCTCGAAAGTACCGCGCTGAGATAAAATCATTCTGGTATTCAAACATGTTCCCGAATCATTTCCAGGTCCCAGAGCCATTTATATTAAGTAACATTTGATATTTTAATTGTATTTCATTAGAACTTTTCAAACTATTTGACTCCATTGCTTTAATGGTCCGTTTTCAAACTTTCTGTTTGGCAATCACTAGTATTAAACAAAGTATTACATTTCTAAATGTATTCCTTTAGGAATAAGTGTAAACAAATTACATCCATTGCTGATGGCTGAATGCTCAGGTAAAAAGTAATGCACAAATTTTGAAATCAGAGCAACGAACAGGCTCACCATAAGTATAAAGCTGATAAGTGAATTATCTAGCTAAAGCAGAACAAAATTAAATAAGGATTGCTGAACAAAGCAAGACCAACCCCAAAATGTTATTTTAGTATATCAATAGAAAGAAGATGAGGACTGACATTAAATAATGGGGCTAAGATGTTATAGATTATGCAGAAAAGGCTAATGCGCTAGACAGTTTTTTTCTACTGTATACACTATAGACTGAATCTATAAGAAGGGTATAATTGAGGAATATTCACTCTGGCTGACAGAGAGAAACAATTCAACACAGTTAATATCAATAAAGAGAGCTTATTCTAGAAAATAAAGAAAATAAAATATCTCAGAAAAAAAGAAAAATAAATTAAAAAGACTTAATAGATGTGTGTGTGGTGTGGGGGGGGGTGTTCCGACACCAACTGTCTGCCATATACAAAGCTGTTTTGACACTTTATCCTGGGCACTAGTAACACCACTTAGCCACAATGCATCACGCCTTCCATTCATATGTCCTTAACACTGCTGTTGTGATATGCGAATTGGGATTTTTCCAGGGTACATAATTGCCAACAGATTCTTGTAACTAGTCGTTGATCTAACTGAATACACAGAATTACCATGACCTGGATGAATGAGAACCTCCACAAGCTTATTCTAGACTAAACTTTGTTACGGATCAAATCCTTGACAACCCTCCTAAATTAACCTTCTATAAGCTACAACTTTCCTCTTGTTTACAACAATAGCTGATGATCTGAGAAAATGGGACTCATTAACACATTTCATGGATAGGGAGAGTTAAAATTGACAGGGTGAAATGTCTGTATGTTTGAACTCAGATGTTCTTCAGGGGAGATTCCATGATCTATAAGCCTGATTGCTAAACCACACCCACCCTAACATAAATTTATGATTGACTGGGAGACCAATTTATCCATTGAGTGGTGAAGAAACAGTGTGAGGAGCATTTCTTTAGGAAAGTAGCAGTGTGGCATTAAAACAAACCTTAGAATGTTTGTATTTGGAGGTTCTACTCATAAAGTGAGTTTAAAGGAAATTTAAAGGAAAATTGTGGATAAGTTATGAACCGCCTGCACGGATTCCTCAGAAGAAGAAGAAATAGAAAGATCTGCAATTAGCCAAATACAAAACAAAAGCACAATAAAAATACATGTAAAGCTACAGTCCAGAAAGAAAGAATATTACAATATTCTCTTCTGCTTTATGCAAGTACTGGATTCTGGAATGTTTTGCACATATTACATGTGATTTGAGCATTTTCCGTTATGGTAACGCATGCGATTGCACAAAAAAATGGTGATCTCATTAAATCGCACTAGTGTGGCCTAGCCCTTAAAGAGGGTGGGGGGATACTGGACCTGAGTAAAGCAAGTACAGGTTGAGGCATGCAACAACACACACGTTTTCATTATAGATTTGGATTAGGCAAAGTCTTTTTTTAGTATACTTACTGTATCCCTTAACTTCCAGAATGTTTATTTTTTAAAGAAGTCCCACCCCTCTTCTATAATAATCCCCACAATTGGACAGAAAAAGGTTTATTGATTATTATTGGGCCACGTGATGGATATCAAACATCGGCAGCGGAAAGCTGGGACACACAGGCAGATGTTTCACCATCAATATTTGATGCGTCCAGACTGGTCGACTAAAAACTAAAGTGGGATCCGAGTCCGACTCGGACCCGGATCTGACACAGAACCCTCGGTTCTGAATCAAACACTCCATCCAAAACGGGCGGAGCGTAAAAGGATAACCTTGTGCATTCATAACGTTTAACAACCCTTGAAAATACGATCGAACTACTTTCGAGTTTCCGATCGTATTTTCAAGGTTGTCAAATGTTGAGGTTATTTTTGAGGGTTACCCTCAGTTTCCATTTTCGGATTTTCCAGTTTCATGAATTCCGTAAATCCATAAATGAAAGGCCTCCTAGCCGAAACATCATCTGTCGCAGTTACATCGCCACTTCTGATCATATGGTGAGACCGATCGTGTGGTCCATAGAAGTCAATTGATCAAATTTTTATGGTCATTTAGGTAGTTAAAATTGTGGCATCAGCATAGATTGTTCATTTTAGCATTTAATTTCACTTTAATGTGTTTCTACGTTACTTTTCTAGTAAAGTTATATCTTTCACAGTAATGTCTCATGAACGGATCTATAATAAACAATGCAAATTCTTCCCAGTTCTTTATTTCTTTGATGGAAGAGCAGAAGGTCTGAGCTATTAAACGTTTAATGTTATTTCACCTAATAACAACGTTCTAATATTTTCACCGAACTTTCCGCAATCGGGTTGTTTCCCAACATTCCACCAATCGGGTTGTTTCTCTTTTTTAGATTTTATTACTGTACAAATACAGTTAGTATTTGTTATTGTTGTAGTTTATGAATCGAGATATTTCTTGGACCGTCTTTGCTTATCTTCATGGCAGGACACGAAAGCTTTGGAATGGCCAACAAGAGCCATTGTACTTTATTGAACGCTTTCCAAGCTCTTTCGTGTATTTTTTAAACTGAAGTGAACAAGTGAACTCTTGTGATATTGATTTAAACAGAAGGGGAAAATTTGTTTCAATAACACAAGCGACACAGGCATTGCTATGGAAGACTCCAAAAATAGTGTTCTTGGACTTGATTTATTAGGAATCATTGAAAGTTATTAACATGTTATGTATTAATTACAGGTGTAGAAATCCATTCTATCGGTTTCTCTTATCATTGTGTCAAGGATGTTATAAGAAACTGTTATAAATACTGAAAAAACAAACATATTTCGGGAGAAGGACACTTAAGGAATCCATACAGACACGGCCACAAGAATCAGTCATGAGTTTACCGATGTGGCCGTACGAAGGAAAAATCATCCATATATGTTGTATCAGTTAGATCAACTGGACTGAGTTTAGTTCTTGAAGACGTTTCGCTAGTCATCCGACTGGATCTTCAATTCAAATGACTTGTAAAGAATCTGTGGAAATTAGTACCCTGATCCTCGGGTCAGGATTCAGCCGTGTACCTGCATCTTAAGGATAAAGGACATACCTTTTGAAGATTGTAATGTTAACATATTGGCAAAGGAACATGACTGGTTCAAGAGAGGTGTTAAGAAGGCCATTTATGTGAATATAAATAAACCAAGCCTAAATAGAGGTGGGGGGGTCGAACCAACTCTCTGCCATGTACAATGCTGTTTGACACCTTACCCTGGGCGTCTATAAACACCTCTTAGCCACAATGAAATCAATGGAGATTTTCCATCGGTGTGGGGATAGGTCACAATGATGAACAACCTATCCATAGACCTTTCCATAGACATCCCATAGTGATGGGAATTACTACATATCCACAATGTGGATGGAAATTGAAGGCTAATGTGAGGATTTGATCAATGCATTGTTCCTCTGCGGTAAGAAAGAACTGTGTTTGATTACAAGAGAAACGTCTACATGACCCTCTCTATTTTGCCCCCATTAAATGTACCCAGGGTTATGACCTAAATTGTTTTTCCACACCCTAGAGTACATATGAGCTAAAATAGTAACCTAAAATGATGATCACAGGTCTGGTCAGGCCGCGTCACTTCACTTACTCCAGTAACCTAACCAATGGGAAGACCCACTTTTGTGTGTCTTTCCATATACCAGCCCCAGACTTTCAAAGGGGGAGGGGACAGACCAGGTCAGCAATAGTAATTTACAAAAGATTTCAGCTTAAAGGAGAATAAAGACTCCAGACAACATGGTCCAATAGACAGAGCACATTGCAAACATACAACAAGCTGTGTCTCACCTCTCCATTTGCTGTGGCCATTGGAGGATTTATAACCTGCTGAGTACTAGGGGTCAGCTCTGACAATCCACCTTAGCTGGGTAAACCCCCAGCTAAGTATCGTGAACAGACATGCTCTGTAGAGCTTACAGATCAAAAAGTTGCAGCCTTGTTTTCTTAGAAGCTGACAGCCAATCACATTACAGCACAGAGATCTCCCTCCCCTGACACAGAACAGGTGTTTTCAGTTTTGTTTTCAAACACATTCAAGGCTTGTGAAGGTTCTCATTCATCCAGGTCATGGATTATCTGTTATATTCAGTTAGAATGGACTTGAAGTTTAGTTCTAAGATGTTTTGCGAGTCATCCGACGGGGGGGGGGGGGGTTCGACACCAAACTGTCTGCCATGTACAATGCTTTTGGGCATTCCTATAACACCTATTAGCCACTATTAATCACGCCCTAACATCTGGCTGTGATATGCTAATTGGATTTCCAGGGTACGTAATTGCCACAGATTCTTGACCAGTCATTCTGAATTTGTTAGGAAAAAATTTTTAAAATGGAATATGGAATCCCTGATAAGACTTTGAAAGCTGCTTGTTACCCTGCATTTATTTACCAGTCAGTGTAAGTTGCTGGAAAAACACTCTATCCATAGAGACAGTGAATACTGGGGTCAGGGGGCGTGGTTGTTTGATGACTTCATGGGCTGTGGGTTGTATGGCAACAACATGGAAACCTTATTTACAGAATCTATTTCTCACATGTACTAAATGCAACTTACTAGAGAAGAATCTTATAGGTGTTCTGGGGAGAAAACTTTCATATTAGGTTTTAAAAATTTAAGTTTAGTCTCCTTTAAAGATGTTTGGTCAGATGTAGGATTGTCTGAACTTTTTGGCTGTTCCAATCACCTTTTATTTCATGTTCACTCGATATAAATTAAGTTTTGACGTTTTGGTCAAAAAACATTGACCCGTTGTAATGTCTTTTACTTATCTTTGCTTCTGCTGTCATAGATTAGAATGTAAAATAGTTCTGGTGCGGAACTGAGGAAGTTCTTTATGAATTACTTGTCCATATTGATGGTAATATGTGCAGGATCTGCAGTGAAATGTAGTGTTTTTCAAGCTAGACATTTCATTTATAAATAGGCAGTTTCCTCTGCACTGAACATTGGCATTTAAATTATCAATCCAATTTTTATTTTTGTGGCCCGTTTTTGTTTTTTAATTTAAAAAAATAAAACTATTTTATAATCAATATTTCTGAAACCTACATGTGTAACTCTGTAAAATGTAATCGATATTGCTATTGGTTATTCTATGCAGAAAAAAAACTTCCTTGTAAACTTTTGTTATCACTGGGTGCTGCTATATTGGTTGCGCAAAAGTATGCATAAAATACAATTTATGGCAGGGATGTTAATCTATGTCCTTCCATATAATTTGAGAACTACAACTCCCACTATTCTGCAACCAAGGGAGGCTGAGTAGTATGGCTAAACATCCCTGGTTTATAGTATTCCATCAAGTGTATTCTGAGGAATACTTTTCACACGTTTCTCATAAAAATTATTTACAGATTACTAAGTTTAGAAGTGGCCATTGTAATGCTGCCCTTTATATTTGGGGTTATGGTATTTTGTCCTTTTAAGGGGCAAGTATGGCCCCCATGTCCTACCCCACTCCCAGTGATCGTACCCAGGGTGAGGACCAGTGGCGTAACTAGGAGTCTCTGCCCCCAACCCCCAGCAAAACTATGATGGGGCCCCACTCCCTGCTTTATCTACAGCAGTTTTCTGGAGAGAGGCTATATTTGTCATAGGGAAAGTAGTAGTATACGTCCCTGGTAAGGACCTTTCACTTTCGGGTATTTAACCAATGGTTGCAGAGTACGTTTTCCCATTTTTCATCCCTGCAGTAGACTGGGGCTATGGTAGGGGAGCGCTGCAAGCAGATTCATATGCGCCCTTATTTTGTAGATTCATACAAGCCCTGATTTTGCAGGGCTCGTTCTCAATGATAAAGTAAGACAAGGGATGAGGACCCTGCAGTTAAGGTCCCCAGAATAGGTACTATTTTATTTTTATCTACCTTTAGCCAGAAGGACAGTGCATGGATCTGGCCTTAAAAAGTAGGGGTGCAGAAGTTAAGAAATACCATAAATCTGCTGACTTGTAGATGGCATAGCATATTTACATGCAGTTTGCTTGGTGGTACTATTAGATGGTGTTGCTGCTGGTTTCAGAGATGAGTTATCAGGTGGCTAGAAATTCAAGTTTTATCAATGTTTCTCATTAATATTCTAATACAATGTCAGTTAAAATGAAAAACTGCTCCCTTACAAGTAAGGATTCTATGCAAATGTGGTAGGTTATACATGAAAAACAAGAGGACGAGTCTTTGTATATGCTACTTCTACAAGCTTATTCAATACGAGGTGCCAAAATTTGCCCGAACTGTTAATTTGCCCCAACCAGTTAGATGTTACCTTTTTACTGGTCTATTAGTCAGAACATTTTGCACCTCTTATTGAATAAGGCTTCTAAACCTAATCCACACAAATTAATATTTGCACTGTATGTATGTGTTTATCTCATACTATTAGCACTGGAAACACAAAGATTTGATGCTCTTTTGGTGCACAGAGCAGACCAAGTACCTGACAGCACACATTTTGTTTAGGAGCAGTATCCCCCCCCCCTTTTAACCACTCCCACTTCCATCCGACCAGACTTTGTTTTCCCACAAACCAACTGTGAAGCCTGCACACCGCATACAGCATTCCAACTGTCATCTCTGTCACCATTCCAGTTATAGCAAAACTGCTCACAGAAGAATAGTTTTTGAGAGCAAGGAACTTGATTGACAGCTGAAATATAAGATGTTTTAGATTGGATATCTAAAGAAATAGGGGGCATATCAACAAAAAAATGATACAGTGGTGGTTGGGAAGAGTTATAGTTTCCAGTTATGGTCAATTTAAAATTACCTATTTTTTGGTATAGATGATATATATTAAATCTGCCTTCTGTAAAACTAGTTCTTAAAGGGCATGTCTGCTCTAAAATTAATTTTTTAATATAAGATTCCCCCTGCCAGCCCAGCCCCAACTGCTATATTTATATGTTTAGAAAGCTCCCCAAACTCTACTTACCTCCCCTCTTTCCTCCGCCGCGCTCCCGGCCCTCTGCTTGCGAGAAAATGCAAGCAGAGGGGCGGGACGGCAGTCGCGTCTGTGATTGGCTGAGCGTCAGCCAATCGCGGACGCGGCTGCCGGCAGCTCATTTCGGCGGAGGAGGAGAGGTAAGTAAAGTTTGGGGAGCTTTCTAAACATAAATATAGCGGTTGGGGCTGGGGGGACAGGGGCAAGCATATAGCTAAAGGGATTTACGCTAGGGGGAGGGAATCCTGAGAGGGAGGGAGGGGGAGAAGGGCTGCAGTACGCATGCCAAAATTCTCCCGGAGGCTAGGTAGGAGGCAGAGTCCTATATGGACTCTGCTATCCTCCTGGTGGGCAGTTTTTGGGACTTTGGGGGGGGACTACAGGAGAACCATATGGAGCTGGGATGTGAGGTAAGGATTACACTACACCACATGTTGGGGCCAGTAGTGGGGGGGGGTTATAGTTTGGGGTGGACATGCCCTTTAAAGGAGAAGTATGTTGAAAATTCAAGTTCAGTTTAGGTGGAAGCTGCAGTTTGTAAAAAATTGTTGTCATTGTTTGTTTGTTTTTTCCCCTATGCCTCCCTTCTACCTTTCCAGCTTGAAAGTTGCTGACATCTGCTTAGTGCGCGCACTGGCGTCGCGTGCATGCACGGAACCAACAGGCATTCGTTTTTGAGGCCCAAGAAGCAGGAAGGAGCTGCCAATCAGAGGGGCGGAGCTAAACATTCAGCATAGCAGAAACAAGAAGTTGGCAACTTTCAAGCTGCAAAGGTAGGCTCTGGAGGGGCATAGGGAAAAAAATGGCAACAGTTGTTTTTTTGTTTTTTTTTAAAAACACCCAGTGTCGGACTGGCCCACAGGGTTACAGGGGAATCCCTCAGTGGGCCCACAGCCCATTCACCCAAGAAAACAGAGAAATCTTCTAAAATATAAATACAGAGGCGAAGAAACCGTAAGAAAAACATTTAAATAAACAAAGTCGGTAGGAGTAAAATAGATATGTACAGAATTCCTGGTGGGCCAAAACAGTCCAGTCCGACCCTGAAAACCCCCACACTGCATCTCAGTAGTTTCACACCATGTCTGTTTTCTTTTGTAAGAAAATAAATTCCAATGTATGCCAGTAGGTGATGCTATTGCCAAAGGGAATAAATAGATGTTTCTTTCTGCAAATTGGCAATGCACATTTGTGTTGCGGCCAGCTATGTTATCAATGTTGGCTCTATTGTAATAACCTGTAAATAATAGTAATGATAGAATTTAAAAGTGGTCAATATAGTGTTAAGTTAACAACTTAAATCATATATTTAGTTATTTATAAATGATTTGTATAGACCGGGCAATCAAAAGTCTGGAAAAGCTATTGAGACCTTATTGTTGTGGATATAGTGAATAGCATTTCAGAGGTAAATTTCCTTTGCGTATTTCAGGTTTCCTGAAAAAAAAATTCCCACTTGCGAACCATCTGCAGTTAAGACATCATATTAAAGGAAACACGGGGCTATATCATATGCCGAACATACATATGCCTCATTTTACATATTTATGTAAAGGAATGACAGAGAAGTGGCATCAACAGTCTAAGTTGTGGCTTATTTCATTTAATAGCATTTCAATTGATAATTAAAACATGGTATTACTTTTTGTTTTATGTAGTTTCTACCAACTTGCTATTTGGAGGGCTTATCACTAATTGGATAAAGCACACAGAGCATGTGTTAGCCAGAGGCTTGAGAAGGAGGAGGGTTTAAAAGTGACTAGAGGGAGGAGTTTAAATGTGTGTTTCGTGTTAGGAATTACTTTAAAAAAGCAAATGGTAATTTAGTTTAATTAGTTTCTGAGCTACACGTCCGGAAAATGCAGGGTGAATATTCCCTTTAATTCTCTGTTATAAGTTGTCATAGGCCTTAAATTTTTTTAATTCTTGAAAAAACAACCTGCCAAAAAGAACTGAAAGATATGGCAAAGCCAAAAATAGCTGATCTGTCTTCAATTTATTCCCCATTTCTGCATTTCCTCTGCCCAACTAACTTTGGCATCCATGTTGCTCGTGACAGAGGTAAAACATTGTGCAGGAAACATAATTTTAAAAAAAATAGATTCAAATGCTGCAATTAGATTGTGATTCCAGGATGCCGTTTGTGTTGAATTTATTAACCTGGAATGTTATTTACTGACTTTTATCAAATGGAATGTTCAGTATGTTTAGATTGCAACTTGCTGTCTTCATGCATTTCTAGTTTAAACTGGCATTGAACGGCCAAGATAAGGCAATGACCTACTGGTAAAGACAGGTAAGCAGAACGGAGAGAATAAGGATTCATTGTTTCGACTGAAGTCACACGTTTTATCCAGGAAGAGACTATCAATCCTGGAATCGTTCTATATATTGATTTCACAGGATAAGCAAACTGCCCAATACTCCTTGGAAAATAAAAGTCCCGGCAGTAATATAATTGTACAAGAAGCAAGGGCAGCTGTTCTTACCTCCCATTTTTCTGGGAAAAATAATTTCTCAAAAGCGCCACAAGCTCGAATGAGGTTCCTCTACTGGCCATTTACAAACCTGAGGTCAGAAAAGGGACCCCTACCTCCCATACAAATATATTAAATGTGGGTATTATAGGTTTTAAAGGGGCTTGGGTAGTTCAGGGGTCCTTTAATGAACTGTAGACTGTAATATGATATACCGGTAATATTATCAATCCATTGTTTTATTCTAATTTAAGTAAAGAGGACATAGAATACTGTGCACACTTTTCTAAACTTTTTTTCTTTTTTTGGATACTTTAAGGATAACTAAAGACTGATAATAAGGTCAGGAGATTCCAGTCTTTATAAACATTAATACTTATATTTAAAGACAACTAATCATTGATGTTTCCATTTGTTTCCCATAGTCCTTAAGCCCATAAAAGTCCCACACAGGTGTCAACATTTGGCCATCTGGAGGATGTTGCCCTTAGCAAAGGAGCATTTGAGCATCAATTCAGGGCTACAATGACTTTTCACACTTAAGGACATCGTCATCAATAATAAGCTCCTAATAGACAAAACTATGAAAATACTGAGTAGTTTACACTTATTAATGGTTCACTGCCATTTACCTTTAGAATGGCATTACATTTCCATGCAATTGGGTTGCATGTGAGTTAAACTCTTTGAATAAACAATAGGATGTGTGCAGTGTGGACTGAGCTCATAATGTAGTGTGCAGTGTGGTCTGAGCACATAATGGAGTGGGTGCAGTGTGGACTGAGCACATAATGGAGTGGGTACAGTGTGGACTGAGCACATTATGGAGTGCAGTGTGGACTGAGCACATAATGGAGTAGGTGCAGTGTGGACTGAGCACATAATGGAGTGAGTGCAGTGTGGACTGAGTACATAATGGAGTGGGTACAGTGTGGACTGAGCACATATGAAGTGCAGTGTGGACTGGCACATAATGGAGTGAGTGCAGTGTGGACTGAGTACATAATGGAGTGGGTACAGTGTGGACTGAGCACATTATGAAGTGCAGTGTGGACTGAGCACATAATGGAGTGGGTGCAGTGTGGACTGAGCACATAATGGAGTGGGTCAGTGTGGACTGAGCACATATGGATGCAGTGGATTGAGCACATAATGGAGTGGGTGCAGTGTGGACTGAGCACATAATGGAGTGGGTGCAGTTTGGTCTGAGCACATAATGGAGTGGGTACAGTGTGGACTGAGCACATAATGGAGTGGGTGCAGTGTGGACTGAGCACATAATGGAGTGGGTGCAGTGTGGACTGAGCACATAATGGAGGGGGTTTGCAGTGTGGACTGAGGCACATAATGGAGTGGGTGCAGTGTGGACTGAGCACATAATGGAGTGGGTGCAGTGTGGACTGAGCATATAATAGAGTGTGTTTAGTGTGGATTGTGTACATAATGGAGTGTGTTTAGTGTGGATTGTGTACATAATGGAGTGTGTTTAGTGTGGATTGTGTACATAATGGATATTCATCTAACCCATATACACATATGTATTATGTAAGGAAGTGAAATATTTAACAAAACACAGCAATACAAGGTTTATATAGAACGATATGTTATATATAATTGTATATATATATATATTATATGGGGCAATAAATCCTGTTGAGTGTATTTGGACCCCAACAGGATATTTATTTATCACACCCACTAAGATGGTGAGACGGGATCAGGATATCAGAAGGATGTTAATCCGCATTGTGAAATCCAGGCTGGGAGGGTGACTGAGCAACTCCTTGTCTGATAAATCCTGGCAAAGCCGCGTATAAGACAATCTGCTGATGTGCACAAATGGGAATTATCTGTGAAGTGGAGACTGTCCAGCTTTCCTTTACAAGTCATGCAGGAGGGGTGCAGAGATATAGTTGGACCGAAGCCTTGATCTGGGAAATTGAAGTCCATAAGAATGTGCATAACTTGTAGTTTACCTATAGCCAGCAAAATCAACAATTACCAGTTATCAGTGACAGTTGCCTGAAAATATAAACATTGTGCAACAAATACAGAATGGGAGCTCAGTGGTTTAAATTTAAAGTTTTAGTCTACTCTTATAAACATAAACCGAATGGAGGAGATTTCTGGGTAATTTCATTGTTTACATGGTAGCTTTTGTCAAGTGCCATCTGTAGGGCTCTTATGGTATTACATGAGCCGGGGAAGATCCAGAGCTTCTTTGTTGAGTCTCTTCAGAAAATGTTAGTAAGGGCACGGGCACACTGCGTAGCAAACGCAATCGCACACAATGTGCGATTTCGTTGCGTTTGCGCAAAAAAATGTGGAACGCAAATCGAAAACGCAAATTCGAAAAAAGCACAAACGCACAAAAAACGCAGCAGTGTGGCCTAGCCCTAAAACAAACAAAAGTCTAATCATAAATTAAGTTCAGGTGATTTACCATGTAATAAGGATCTTATTTAAGATACTTAACGCTCACTATCATCCTGTTTCCCATAGTTCTTTGCTGAGGCAGCTGCCAAATAAAGATCTGTCTCACAGTCAGAGCAGAGGAGCTTGGGAAGAAAAGGAGGAGCAGCACCAAAAAACATACATTTTTAGGCAACTGGTAGTATTTCTAAGGTTAAATATATACCAGCTGCAATCTTCATTACATATACATATTACAAATAGAGAATTTCTCCTGACGATAACATGGACATAAGTTAATTGGAAATGATTTCCTGCCGCTCGAATGTCCTCCTTATTCAGAGGTGATAGCCAAGCCTTTTCTCTTCTCAAGATATTTATTGTCTCTGCCAGCAAAGTTTTATTACGCCCACCGCGGAGAATCTTTATTAAAGGCGAAATCTATGTAGGAACCTGCTGTGTTTTCTTCATGTTTGTAAAAAGAAAATCATTTGCTCTTTGAACAGACAGAATATATTAGTATACAGTTTCTATACTAATACAGTTCCGCCATTTCTATGAGGACAAAATTGCTACCACTATGCACAGAATATATTTTTAAAAAAAAACACTTATATGGAGATTATCTGAAGTTTAGAACTAAAGTATTGTTACCTGGTTTCTCATTGACTGGTGACCCCTGGTCAGGTTGTGCAATCATCACTGTTAGATTTATTTGTGTATGTAGCTAGTGGCAAATGTGGTTCTTTGTGTCTCAAAGGACGTTAGAGAAATTTTGATTAATTCCTGTTCGATCATATTAACAAACATGGGCACTTGTTGGAAAATCAGCCAAAAATGACTTTAGATTATAGACTACTACAGATCAGTAGTAGTAATACAGTATCCCACTTTCCCCAGTGCCCGCAGAGATAGGGCCAGCAAATAGAAAGCCAAACAATGCAAATACATTTGAGCTGTGCTTTAACTGCAATGGCACATTTTCCTATTTGCAGAAAAAGTGTGAAACCAGCAAGTACATCCACACCGGATACAAGTTCCTAATATTGGTTTGAAATAAATGGAACTTTCTCCTGCAAATCATTAAATGTGGTTTACCTGATTAAATGTTCCCTTCAGTACTATATGTTGGAGAGACAGGACAGACCCTGACCAAAAGCATGAACTCTCATAGATTCACAATTAATAACTATAAACGAGATGTCCCTTTGGGTGCCCATTTCTGCAGCCAAGGGCACAACCTGAAAGACCTAAAAGTCACAGTGCTCATGGGAAATTTTAGATCCCAAAAGGAGAAGTTACAATGGGAATGTAAATGTATAAAAACATTTGGAACTCTGGACTCAACAAAGATCTTAAATTCATGTGCCACTATGTTTCAAATCTAAATGTCATGTAGAGTTAATCAGACCAAATTCCTCAAAACCGCTCAAACCCATAAATATCTCATTTATACCAGACCCCCCATTAACACTAGAGGTGAAGTGTGTCTGACATAGCTGCTTTACCTCCCTTTCTTCAATCAATGGATTAAAGGAATAATTCACTTTTTCAGTGAACTGTTCCTTTAAAGTTTATTTTGAAAGAAAATATTGCCAGAGGCCCCACTGAAGTAATAATACGATGGAATCCACATATTATTAATTTAGCACTTTAAAAGTGTATTTTGTTGGTAATATAAAGCACTAATTGTTTTTTACCTTATATTATTGTGAAACATTTTCAGAAAGATGGGCTGCCTTGATACTATTGCAAGACTCAGATAAGAGAGATTCTGGTAGTTAAACTGAATAATTTCACGACTGTTAACCATCTTTGGGTTCTTCTCTTGTTCTGTTCTTTCCTCTTTTGAGGAGCCGGACCAGAACAATGAGGGAACGAGGTGCTGTAAGTAGAGATTAGAAGCAAATTTTTATGCCAGAATATAGCGGGTAGGGGGCGGTGGGGGGCATGCCCTACAGTTAATAAAAGGTTAAAAATGAGGGTGGGCGTGCCCTTTAAAGGGGGGGACATGCCCTACAGTTAATAAAAAGTTAAAAATGAGGGTGAACATGCTCTTTAAAGGGGGGGGACATGCCCTACAGTTAATAAAAAGTTAAAAATGAGGGTGGACATGCCCTTTAAAGGGGGGGACATGCCCTACAGTTAATAAAAAGTTAAAAATGAGGGTGGACATGCCCTTTAAAGGGGGGGACATGCCCTACAGTTAATAAAAAGTTAAAAATGAGGGTGGACATGCCCTTTTAAGGGCATGTCCACACTACACGCTTGACATTTATTTGCCCCTAACACCATCTCCTATTTAAGCACTACATTACATGCATTTCTAACCAGATATTTGATGAAAAATATTGCCCCTATTCTTTCCATTTCTGGTAGAGGTTGCCAACTCCTCCCTCTGCTCTGTGAGCTTTTTATAAGCTTGAGCATGTGCAGAGGAGGCGGCAGGGGAAAATGCAGGCAGTCATTAGCTGTGATGTCAGTATTCACAGCCTCGGGTCTTGTCAAAGGAACTGGTGGTGGATCGCGCTTGAGGTAAATTTCTATAGCATAGCTCCTTTACCTCCCGTCCATGAAATAAAGGAATATTTCTTTAAGTAATGACTAATAATGTGGTGACTATATTGGTTGAATTAGGGGACGTAACTGTAAATTCAAATAATGCAATACAGTCCAAGAAACACTCCAGCACACCGCTGTTGGCTGCTTTCCAGACAAATAGGTGCAGCCCCCCCCCCTGCCCTCCACTCCTGGGGCCAGAAGATTCTTAGAACAAGACATTATAGGGGAGCACACTTCAGTGGTGAATCCAAGAATGTTTAAAGGGCATGTCCACCTCATTTTCTAAAATTTGCCCAATAGTAGCTTTCCCTCCCCCAGCCCCAACCTCCATAAAAGATTTTACTGGAACTTCCCCGATGTTTATTTACCTTACCTGTTTCCCATGGTGTACTGTACCGGCCCTCTGCTTGTATGGAACTGCAAGCAGGGGGCGGGACCGGAAGCCGCATCCGTGATTGGCTGAGAGGCAGCCAATCATGGACATGGCTGCCGGCTGCACAGAACACCAGGGGAGAAAGGTAAGGTAAGTAAAGTTCGGGGGAGTTCCAGTAAAATCTTTTATGGCGATTGGGGCTGGGAAAAGGAAAGCTAATATTAGGCAAAGGGGTTTAACACAAGGCGGAGGGATTGCAAAACGGGTGGGAGAGGGAGGGAGAGGGAAGGGGGAGAGGGAGGCCTGCAGTGCGCAGGACAACATTCTCCCGGAGGAGAGACAGGAGGAAGAGTCCTATATGGACTCTGCTATCCTCCTGGTGGGCAGTTTTTGGAACTTTGGGGGTGGGGGCATTACAGGAGAACCATTTGGAGCTGGGATGTAAGGTAAGGATTTTTATATACTACACAGTGGGGCCAGTAGTGGGGTGAATTATAGTTTTGGGGGTGTACATGCCCTTTAATAAACATTCTTGGATTCATCACTAGTGTGCTCCCCTATATCATCTTGTGCTAAAAATTCAAATAATGCCCTTTAATTTGAACATCTTCCACCGTCAGCCATTGTGTCCCTTTTTCAACCACTTACAAATGTAAAAAGATTGCAATATTGGCAAGAAACCTCAAATAAAGGATTTTACGAGGTGTTTTTTGATCCTCATTTCTTATTTATAGAAATCACCCTGTGGTTTGTTTTACAATGGAAAATTCTTCCAATAACAATGCAGAATTAGAGTCCTGGGACATAGGATATAAAAGATTGCTCACACGCCTTAGTAAAAAAAGAGTGTATTAAAACAAATATGTAATTTCTATAACGTTAATATTGCCGAACGGTCAAGAGAAAGTAAATTAAAGTTTGACATCACCGTGAATCGTTTAATAATAAATGAGGTGTATATTTGTAAATGAAGAAAGATAATTTCTTTAGAATGCAGTTTATGCAGTGGGTAAACTATTAAAGGAAAAGAAATGTTAAAATATAAAACTTTGCCAGAATATCGAGCAGCGATCCAACACCCTGGATTGGTGCCTTATTTTAATCAAAATGTTATATTTCAAGAAATCGCCAGTTCTGAAATTTTCAATGAAGCAGGCGAGATGACATCACGTAACCAGGGGTGCACAATCCAGTCAACTATAAGGGTCATTCTATCTAAAAGGCTGTCGCCAAGGACTACTGCCTTAAAGGGCATATACACAGAAAAAATAGTTTTTTTTAAATTGCTTATTACTAAAAACTATAATTATTCCCAATTATCACTGGGTTTTTTTCTGATCTGTCCCCTATTTCTTTAGATATCTTATCATAAACATAAGATGCTTCAGCTGTCAATCAAGTACCTTATTATAATATACTCTTCTGCTGTGTGCAAGTACTGGATTCCGGAGTGTTGTGCACGTTTTCCGTTATGGTAATGCACGTGATTGCGCAAAAAAATTGTAATCTCATGCGTTACCAAAATGGATACGAAATCGGAGGAATTTTTGTGTTCCCAAGATTTTCATTATAGCAGCAACAGAACAGTGAATGATAACAGAAACAGGATGATATGCTTTTTAAATACTGTAAATCAGTCGGGTAGCTCCTGTTTGTATAAATAATAATCATTAAACATAAACAGGGAGATTAAATAAAAGATCTTATTGTTAAAAATGGTGCTAATTTTGCCCCAACCAACCAGATATTATTTAACATTTGAAAGCTAACATCTGATTGGTTGGGGCAAATTTAGCACCATTTTTAACGATAAGAACTTTTATTTAATAACCCTGAAAGTGCTGAATAACTGAGAATAGTTAAACTGATGGTCAATTTAGAAATGAAATGGATACAAACCCTCCATATAAGTGAAAATTCTATTAAAATTCTTACCGGAATTTTCTTTTCCTGGTCCGTAGCACGGCAGTATAATCCTATGGGTTAATCTCCTTGTGACGTCACCCGAAAGGCCACTCCCCAAGCTAATAAAATGTTCACCAGCCCTCCTACCGGTGTCTTTGAACGACTGTCCGAGAGTCAGATCTGAAATGATATTAAGTTTGAAGAGGAGGGAAGTAAATACAGCCGTGCTACGGACCAGGAAAAGAAAATTCCGGTAAGAATTTTAATAGAATTTTCCCTTTTCCCTGGTCCTGCACAGCAGTATAATCCTATGGGATTTGAAAAGCTTAAAGAAATGAGCGGGAAACCAATATCATGCCAAAGAAAAAAGGTAGTTTTAATCTGGAATAGCGGCAGACAAAACTTTGAAGCCGAAAGCAGCTTGTTCAGAATAGACAATGTCAATTTTGTAATGTCTAATAAATGTAGATAAGGACGACCATGTTGCCGCCCTGCAGATCTCCTCAGGTGAAGCCCTGGCACTGAATGCCCACGAAGCTGCAACGGATCTGGTGGAATAAGCCATGACCTTATCAGGTAGTAGCTCTGCCTTGCCAAGATATGCTTGCTCTATGCATTGTTTGAGCCAGGAGGCTATGGTGGATTTAGCTGGCTGTAATCCTGAATGATTACCTGAGAAAAGCACGAACAAAGCATATGTCTTGCGGATGTTCTTAGTCCTGTCTATATAGACTCTCGGGACTCTTCCAACATCAAAAGAATGTGGAAAGGGTGGATTGTGTTCATCAGATGGAATATTAAATCTTGGTAAAATTATATCCTGGTTAATGGGAAAACTGGACACAACTTTAGGAAGAAAGGTGAAGTCCTATCATGGAGGAATACTGTGTATGGCTCAGAAGCCCTAAGTGCTCTCAACTCTACAATTTTTTTAGCAGAAGTTATAGCCTTTAAAGCTTTAGATGTTCAGTGTTTCATTGAGCAGCTTTCCAGGTGCTCAAAGGGAGGTTCTTTGAGGTAATTGAGGACCAAAGAGCGATCCCAAGGAGGCACTTTAGGTCTAACCTGAGGTATTAAATGCGACACTCCTTGGAAAAAACAAATAATGAGAGGGTCATGGGCCCATTTTGTATTAGTTATGGCAGAATTGCAGATACCTGTGATTTTAATGTGGCTTTACTAAGATTCTTCTTAAGCCCAGTCTGCAGGAACTCTGTAATGGATTCAACCGAAGGACTTAAGGGGTTTATAGCTTTAAGTTTACACCAATCACAAAATACTTTCCAGGATCTGTAATATTTTGCTGACGTGGAAGCTTTCCTGGCTGCTAACAGCGTACATATAGTGCTGTCTGAGAGGATGAGTATGCCTCATACTTGAGGTTTCAACAAGAAGGCCGTCAACTGAAGGCTCTTGATGTTCTGAATGGGAACTGATCCCTGCCTCAGTAGATCCTTCCTCAGCGGTAGTTTGAATTGGGGAGCTGAACACATTTGAAGAACCCAGGGAAGCCACGGCCTTCTAGGTTACCAAGGGAGGATGACAATGATGTTCTTCCTGACCAACCATGGTATGATGGGGGAGAAAAATGGTATGATGGGGAGAAAAATGAACATCAAGAGGAAATTCCATCTGATCGAAAAAAAAGTATTTACCCTGTATGCACTGGTATCCTGGTACCTGGAGCAGTACTTCGCCAATTGTGTATATGGCATGAACTCAGGTTGTATAAATGAGTCTGCCCAGCTGAGGATCTGCTTTGAAATTAACCAAAGATGGTGACTCTGTGTGCCCGCTCTGTTGTTGATATAGGCCACTGTTGTTGCATTGTCTGAGTTCACTTGAACTGACTGGAAATGTTTGAGTGCAAAAAGCACTGCAGTCATCTCCCTCTGGTTCTGAGAGGTCAATGATGACTTCACTGGGCACAAACCTTGGACCATAAGATTCCCCAAAGTGGCTCCCCAGCCGATAGGGCTCGCATCCGTGGTAAGGACTTCCCATGAAGGCGTCTCCAAGGGCACTGGTCTGAAATTGCTCTTCACTGCCCAGCATTCCAGATCTGCTCTGACTGGAGAGGTGAGGATGATAAGTTGATTTGGATCTTGGAGAGAACTGATCCAAAAAGGATATCTGAAGTGGCCCATTTCACTGAGGCCAATGTGGCAATTAATTTGCCCAGGATATGTTGGCACATCCAAGCAGTTAATGCTGGAAGTGCGATAAACTTTTTTACTTTAGTTATTATGTCCTCTCTGCCAGTCTGCGGGAGAGAAACCGCCATGGGAAGAGTATTCATCTCGTTCCCTAAGAACTGAATACTTTGAGCAGGAAAAAGAGATGACTTTGCCTTGTTTATGGCCCATCCGTGACGGGCTACGCTAAGGACTGAGACTTTGCTTTTATTAAGATATCGTCCAGGTACACATTTACCTGGACCTTTTGCATGCAAAGATGTGCAATTAGGGGAACTAGCACTTTGGAAAATAGCCTTGGAGCAGTCACCAGATTGCCGACTGGGCTTGGCCGACACAGAATTGAAGGAATCTGCGGTGATTCTGATGTATTGGCACATGTAAATAGGCATCTATAGTGTTTATCTTCGACATCCAATCTTGTCTGTCCAGCTGAATGGTGACAGATTTTAGTTTTTCCATACCAAACTTCTTTACCTGTAGAAACTGATTGAGATATTTGAGATTTAGGATAGGTCTGACATCTCCCGACTTCTTTATCCTGAAAAAGAGAGGAGAATAAATGCCAGGAACTTGTTCTATAATATTGTTTTCTATCAAAGAACACAGGACTGAGTCGAAGGTTTTCCTGGCTTGCTGGCACTTGGGAACCCTTGACCGAATGAATCTGTTTGGAGGAGGGAGAGAGAGAAACTCTAACCAGTAACCGTGCTTGATGATCTGCAGGACCCATAATTCCTGAGTTATTTGAGCCCATGTCCTGTAAAAAAGAGAAAGTCTCCCTCCCACTTTCAGCAGATGGGCTTCCTGACTGTCATAAAGGGCGTGATCTGGTATTGGCTCCCCTGACACAAAAGGACTGAGGGGGGTTGGATCACCATGATCCCCTCTGAGCAAAAGGCTTTACTGGCCATTATTGCTTTGCATCTTTAAAGGTGGAAAATGATGATGCTTGAAAAACACTTCTCTGTAGTCTTGAAAGAGGGAGACTTTTCTTTGAGGAATTTCTTTCAATGAGCTCTTCCAATTTACTGCCAAACAAAAGACCACCCTCATAAGGAAGAGATGATAAACCTTGCTTGGAATTATTGTCAGCCCTCCATTGCCAAATGGATTTCCTAGCTACCACTGAGGCACTCATAGTTTTTGCCGCTAACTTAATTGAATCCATCGATGCCTCCACTATGAACTCATTTGAAAGTTTTACATCTTTAATCATAGTCAACAGTTCGTCTTTTGGGGAACCATATTTGATGGCATCCTCCAAATCTTAAACCCAAATCTTGTTTGCCCTTGCAAAACAAACTGTCAGATGGTAAATTCTTTTAAGCAACGATTCCTCCCTTTTGTCCATGGGGTCTTTGAGTACCGACGAATCTCCTGTCGCCAACGAAGTGTATTTTGCTGCTTTGATATTAGGCGTGTCTATTTTTCGTGGGTTGTCCCAAAGACAAGAATCAGCCTGTTTAATTGGGTAGGTATTATTAAAATTTTGGGAAGCAGAATATTTCTTATCCGGCAAATCCCATTCTTTCTTTATGATGTCTTCAATTCGCTCATGAACTTGAAAACATATGAACTCATCTGGGTTCTTTGAGAACACTAAATCGGAGGGAATTTCTGGTTCTGAAATCAACAATGACTTTCTCATTTTGGAGATCAAATCACTTAGTGCTTCATGCGTAAGAGATGGCTCAGGGCCCACTGGAACAGATACTAGGTCACCTTCTAACAACTTTCCAGGCTCGGCCTGGTCTGAAGTATCCTGAAACTGAGGTGAAGCAGAAAGTTGTTGCCCTGCTGTAGGGATAGCTGACCGGATCATATCTGAAACTTGGTTAAGCATTGATCTAGAGAAATCTTTGAGAGAAGAATCAATCAAGCCCTTAACAGAAGACAGAATCTGATCTGATGAATTTGAAGGCCTTTCATGTAGGGATAAACAAGCTCCCCATAACTTTGACCCCTAATTGCCATGTTGTCACAAGTTGCGCACTGAATTCTTTTGCATAGAAATTATGGTCATCATCCCTGTCTCTTCTGGATGATCTGTATAGGAAATAACATAAGGTCAAAATTGTGCACTCTCTCTTTAAATTCTGCTCACCCTTTTGAAGAGGATCTGTGTCTTCCATGAGAACTTATGGAAGCAAACACTAATAAAAGAAATGTTGAAACACAATCTAAACATCTGGCACCACATGGAGGTAGTAGTCACAGTGTAGGCAAGGCAGAGCAGGCATGCACAGCAACAGTATAGCTGACTTCAGGCTTATAGAGGAGACTCCTGGTGCCAGGAACGCTTGCACGTGCATATAGCAGGCAAAAAACGCTCAGCCGCCATGCATTTAAACCAAATGGTGGGTGCTTGGTCCGGCATCGTTGGAGATTCGACCCGGCGGATCATCAATGTCTGACCGAACGGCCATTTTGTAACTGTTAGTCGGCCAAATGGGCATTCATACACCATTGTGCAGCACGGATTGGGCCCCGCAATCGCACATGTGTACGGACCTTTAGTCATAGTGTAAGATTGGGGTTAGGTAGTTATAATAATATTATTATAATATAAATAAAAACTTTATAATTCAAACATTGGTGTCTGGAGCTTTCTGTTTCATTTCCCTCATATTATTGTTTGTGATACGGGGATTGGACTATGATTGGAAACCTCGTGTGACAAGATAAATATCTATATCTGGTAAAGTCTGACCATTAAATGGATGAATGAATTAGAGGCTGTACCAGTAGAAAACAAACACATTGAACCAAATTGCTATTTAATATTCACCTATTGGGTCATGGGCAGCACGGTGGCTCAATGGTTAGCCACTTCCCCCACAAACATAAAGACATACTGATGGGTTGTATGTGTCAAATAAATGTGCTTAGATTGTGGCTCAGGACCTTTGAATGTATACATGTAATTATAAGATGTTTGCGCTATATAAATCCACAATAATAATGAAACATTTTTTGCCCACATGTATAGGGGTTGGATCAGTGTATGTGACTACATGCTGGTCATACAGTGACGTGTCTCACATACAGAGATTAGACAGTATAAACTGCTGTACAGACACTAGCTGGTTCTATATGGGAGGAAGGGATACTTGCAAAGTAATAAAGTTTGGGTTTAGGTAAAACACAGGATTTAATGTTTTGTGGAAATATTCTACTTTTTAAAATGCTATACAGTATTTACATTTGCGTTTATGACTAGAGATGGAAGAACTTACTAAAGTTCGTTTCATTTCTAAACTTCAGTAAGAGTTCAGAAGTTCGGAAACAAACCCATTAAAGTCAATGGGGAGCTAATAGTTTGAAGAGTTTGGATGAATAACAGATAAACTAACAATGGTAACTTACTGTAAATGGCTGTGTCTCCTGGGGAATGGTCTGGGGAACATGTCACTGTCACCAAAACTTGTTATAACACTTTCCCCACGAGCGAGCAATTGTCGGGTTTGCGTCAGCGAAACAAACAATACATTCGAGGGTTACCGAAAGTCAAAGGCTATATTCGAGGGTTAGTGAAAAGGAACATAACATCCAAGGGTTAACGAACGACACATTCTAGTGTTAGTGAACGGCCTGTAAATGCGATAATTATCGAAAATACAGCCGTGAGTTCAAATAGTTCAAGTTTGTCCAAACTCATAAAAATCCCAACCAAAGATGTTGCTACTCACACTGCACTTTGGCACTTTCATGGCTCCAATCCCGCTCCACTCCATCTCCATTGGAAAAATGTATCAGCAACAATTATATAAATGCAAGAGAGCCAAACAAAGGATCGCATCATGCTTGATAAAGGAGCACTCTAGCTCCGAAACATGTTGCACATTATTAAAGTTATTGTTGCAGTTTAACTCCTGTGTTTGGCTCTGCTGCATTTATATAATTGTTGCTGAACTCAAAAAGTTCGGTCTGAACTCGGGTTCAAGTTCGGGTCCATCACTATTTATGACCATAAAACTACATTTCACTTGTTAACCGCATTGAGAACAGCTAAATCATGAGTTAATATAGCACACATTACATTTTTAATTTAAAACCATCACAAATGGTACTGTCCTACTTGCCTACAGACCAGTTTTGCACTTCGAATGGATAACATTTTTCCTACCTTGATTCATCTTGATCAAGTGGGTTTTGTTAAGGGAAAGCATGCTGCCAATAATGTGTAAATGATCCACTAGGCTGAAAAAAGACTGTATTCTGCTTTGAAAGGGATTATTTATTTGAGGTACTTGATCAAAGATTCTCACTACCATTTTTAAATATTCTATATGCCTATTACTAGAATCCCACTTCATATTTAAAACTACCATTCTTCTCGCTAACCTTAATGCTAATGTTTATAGACTGGGAGGATTTGTTCTTAGGTAAGGATACTGAACAGAAGTGGACTTCTTTTAAAGGGGTATTAAATAGAGATAAACTCAAACCCAAGTTCAAGCCGAACTTATCGAGTTCGAACGGACTCAGACTTCTCGAACTATCCCGGACCCGGATTTCTCGGAATTTTGAACATTCACATTCATAATTATCACATAAACGATTTGAACATTCGATAATTATCGAATTTAAAAATCAAACAATCTTCGAATCGTTTATGGGATAATTATCGAATGCTCAAATTGTTTATGGGATAATTATCGAATGTTCGAATCGTTTATGGGATAATTATCGAAAATCGAACACGGGAGCTCGAAAGTACCGCGCGTGAGAATAAAATCGATTCTGGATATTCAAACATGTTCCCCAGATCATTTCCCAGGTCCCAGAGCCATTTATATTAAGTAACATTTGATATTTTAATTGTATTTCATTAGAACTTTTCAAACTATTTGACTCCCATTGTCTTTAATGGGTCCGTTTTCAAACTTTCTGTTTGGCAATCACTAGTATTAAACTAAAGTATTACATTTCTAAATGTATTCCTTTAGGGAATAAGTGTAAACAAATTACATCCATTGCTGCATGGCTGAATGCTCAGGTAAAAAGTAATGGCAACAAATTTTGAAATCAGAGGCAACAGAACAGGCTCACCATAAGTATTAAAGCTGTAATAAGTGAATTCATCTAGCTAAAGCAGAAAATTAAATAAGGATTGCTGAACAAAGCAAGACCAACCCCAAAATGTTATTTTAGTATATCAATAGAAAGAAGATGAGGACTGACATTAAATAATGGGGCTAAGATGTTTATAGATTATGCAGAAAAGGCTAATGCGCTAGACAGTTTTTTTCTACTGTATACACTATAGACTGAATCTATAAGAAGGGTATAATTGAGGAATATTCACTCTGGCTGACAGAGAGAAACAATTCAACACAGTTAATATCAATAAAGAGAGCTTATTCTAGAAAATAAAGAAAATAAAATATTCTAGAAAATAAAGAAAAATAAAATTAAAAAGACTTAATAGAGGTGTGTGTGTGTGTGTGGGGGGGGGGTTCCGACACCAACTGTCTGCCATATACAAAGCTGTTTTGACACTTTATCCTGGGCATTCCTGTAACACCACTTAGCCACAATGCAATCACGCCTTCCATTCATATGTCCTTAACACCTGGCTGTGATATGCGAATTGGGATTTTCCAGGGTACATAATTGCCAACAGATTCTTGTACTAGTCAGTTGATCTAACTGAATACAACAGATATACCATGACCTGGATGAATGAGAACCTCCACAAGCTTATTCTAGACTAAACTTTGTTACGGGATCAAATCCTTGACAAACCTCCTAAATTTAACCTTCTATAATGCTACAACTTTCCATTCTTGTTTACAACAATAGCTGATGATCTGAGAAAATGGGACTCATTAACACATTTCATGGATAGGGAGAGTTAAAATTGACAGGGTGAAATGTCTGTATGTTTGAACTCAGATGTTCTTCAGGGGGAGATTCCATGATCTATAAAGCCTCGATTGCTAAACCACACCCACCCTAACATAAATTTATGATTGACTGGGAGACCAATTTATCCATTGAGTGTGAGAGAAACAGTGTGAGGAGCATTTCTTTAGGAAAGTAGCAGTGTGGCATTAATAACAAACCTTAGAATGTTTGTATTTGGAGGTTCTACTCATTAAAGTGAGTTTAAAGGAAATTTAAAGGAAAATTGTGGATAATTTATGAACGCCTGCACGGATTCCTCAGAAGAAGAAGAAATAGAAAGATCTGCAATTAGCCAAATACAAAACAAAAGCACAATAAAAATACATGTAAAGCTACAGTCCAGAAAGAAAGAATATTACAATATTCTCTTCTGCTTTATGCAAGTACTGGATTCTGGAATGTTGTGCACATTATTCACATGTGATTTGAGCATTTTCCGTTATGGTAACGCATGCGATTGCACAAAAAAATGGTGATCTCATGTTAAGATCGCACTAGTGTGGCCTAGCCCTTAAAGAGGGTGGGGGATACTGGACCTGAGTAAAGCAAGTACAGGTTGAAGGCATGCAACAACACACACGTTTTTCATTATAGATTTGGATTAGGCAAAGTCATTTTTTTAGTATACTTACTGTATCCCTTAAACTTCCAGAATGTTTATTTTTTAAAGAAGTCCCACCCCTCTTCTATAATAATCCCCACAATTGGACAGAAAAAGGTTTTATTGATTATTATTGGGCCACGTGATGGATATCAAAACATCGGCAGCGGAAAGCTGGGTACACACAGGCAGATGTTTCACCATCAGATCATTTGATGCGTCCAACTGGTCAGACTAGAAACTAGAAGTGGGATCCGAGTCCGACTCGGACCCGGATCTGACACAGAACCCCTCGGTTCTGAAATCCAAACACTCCATCCAAAACTGGGCGGAGCGTAAAAGGATAACCTTGTGCATTCTATAACGTTTAACAACCCTTGAAAATACGATCGGAAACTACTTTCGAGTTTCCGATCGTATTTTCAAGGGTTGTCAAATGTTTGAGGTTATTTTTGAGGGTTACCCTCAAGTTCCATTTTCGGATTTTCCAGTTTTCATGAATTCCGTAAATCCATAAATGGAAAGGCCATCCCTAGCCGAAACATCATCTGTCGCAGTTACATTTGCCACTTCTGATCATATGGTGAGACCCATCGTGTGGTCCATAGAAGTCAATTGATCAAACTTTTTATGGTCATTTAGGTAGTTAAAATTGTGGCATCAGCATAGATTGTTCATTTTAGCATTTAATTTCACTTTAATGTGTTTCTACGTTACTTTTCTATGTAAAGTTATATCTTTCACAGTAATGTCTCATGAACGTGATCTATAATAAACAATGCAAATTCTTCCCAGTTCTTTATTTTTCTTTGATGGAAGAGGCAGAAAGGTCTGAGCTATTAACGTTTTAATGTTATTTCACCTAATAACAACGTTTCTTAATATTTCACCGAACTTTCCGCCAATCGGGTTGTTTCCCAACATTCCACCAATCGGGTTGTTTCTCTTTTTTAGATTTTATTACTGTACAAATACAGTTAGTATTTGTTATTGTTTGTAGTTCTATGAATCGAGATATTTCTTGGCACCGTCTTTTGCTTATCTTCATGGCAGGACACAAAAGCCTTTGGAATGGCCAACAAGAGCCATTGTACTTTATTGAACGCTTTCCAAGCTCTTTCGTGTATTTTTTAAACTGAAGTGAACAAGTGAACTCTTGTGATATTGATTTAACAGAAGGGGAAAATTTGTTTCAATAACACAAGCGACACAGGCATTGCTATGGAAGACTCCAAAAATAGTGTTCTTGGACTTGATTTTATTAGGAATCATTTGAAAGTTATTTAACATGTTATGTATTAATTACAGGATGTAGAAATCCATTCTATCGGTTTCTCTTATCATTGTGTCAAGGATGTTATAAGAAACTGTTATAAATTACTGAAAAAACAAACATATTTCGGGAGAAGGACACTTAAGGTATCCATACAGACACGGCCACAAGAATCAGGTCATGAGTTTACCGATGTGGCCGTACGAAGGAAAAATCATTCCATATATCTGTTGTATTCAGTTAGATCAACTGGACTTGAAGTTTAGTTCTTGAAGACGTTTCGCTAGTCATCCGACTGGATCTCTCAATTCAGAATGACTTGTACAAGAATCTGTGGAAATTATGTACCCTGAGTCCTCGGGTCAGGATTCAGCCGTGTACCTGCATCTTAAGGATAAAGGACATACCTTTTGAAGATTGTAATGTTAACATATTGGCAAAGGAACATGACTGGTTCAAGAGAGGTGTTAAGAAGGCCATTTATGTGAATATAAAGAAACCAAGCCTAAATAGAGGTGGGGGTTTCGACACCAACTCTCTGCCATGTACAATGCTGTTTTGACACCTTACCCTGGGCGTTCCTATAACACCTCTTAGCCACAATGAAATCAAATGGAGATTTTCCATTCGGGGTGATAGGTCACAATGATGAACAACCTATCCATAGACCTTTCCATAGACATCCCATAGTGATGGGAATTACTACATATCCACAATGTGGATGGAAATCTGAAGGCTAATGTGGAGCTTTGATCAATGCATTGTTCCTCTGCGGTAAGAAAGAACTGTGTTTGATTACAAGAGAAACGTCTACATGACCCTCTTTATTTTGCCCCCATTAAATGTACCCAGGGTTAGGACCTAAATTGCTTTTTCCACACCCCTAGAGGTACATATGATCTGCTAAAATAGTAACCTAAAATGATGATCACAGGTCTGGTCAGGCCGCGTCACTTCACTTACTCCAGTAACCTAACCAATGGGAAGACCCACTTTTTGTGTGTCTTTCCATATACCAGGCCCCAGACTTTCAAAGGGGGAGGGGACAGACCAGGTCAGCAATAGTAAATTTACAAAAGATTTCAGCTTAAAGGAGAATTAAAGACTCCAGACAACATGGTCCCAATAGACAGAGCACATTGACAAACATACAACAAGCTGTGTCTCACCTCTCCATTTGCTGTGGCCATTGGAGGATTTATAACCTGTGAGTACTAGGGGTCAGCTCTGACAATCCACCTTAGCTGGGTAAACCCCCAGCTAAGTATCTGTGAACAGACACATGCTCTGTAGAGCTCAACAGATCAAAAAGTTGCAGCCTTGTTTTCTAGAAGCTGACAGCCAATCACATTACAGCACAGAGATCCTCCCTCTCCCTGACACAGAACAGGGTTTTCAGTTTTTTGTTTTCAAACACATTCAAGGCTTGTGAAGGTTCTCATTCATCCAGGTCATGGTATATCTGTTATATTCAGTTAGAATGGACTTGAAGTTTAGTTCTTGAAGATGTTTTGCGAGTCATCCGACTGGGGGGGGGGGGGGTTCGACACCAACTGTCTGCCATGTACAATGCTCTTTTGGGCATTCCTATAACACCTATTAGCCACTATCTAATCACGCCCTTAACATCTGGCTGTGATATGCTAATTGGGATTTTCCAGGGTACGTAATTGCCACAGATTCTTGTACAAGTCATTCTGAATTTTGTTAGGAAAATAATTTTTAAAAATGGAATATGGAATCCCTGATAAGACTTTGAAAGCTGCTTGTTACCCTGCAATTTATTTACCAGTCAGTGTAAGTTGCTGGAAAAACACTCTATCCATAGAGACAGTGAATACTGGGGTCAGGGGGCGTGGTTGTTTGATGACTTCATGGGCTGTGGGTTGTATTGGCAACAACATGGAAACCTTATTTACAGAATCTATTTCTCACATGTACTAAATGCAACTTACTAGAGAAGAATCTTATAGGTGTTCTGGGGAGAAAAACTTTCATATTAGGTTTTAAAAATGTAAGTTTAGTTCTCCTTTAAAGATGTTTGGTCAGATGTAGGATTGTCTGAACTTTTTTTGGCTGTTCCAATCACCTTTTATTTCATTGTTCACTCGATATAATTAAGTTTTGACGTTTTGGTCAAAAAACATTGACCCGTGTGTAATGTCTTTTACTTTATCTTTGCTTCTGCTGTCATAGATTAGAATGTAAAATAGTTCTGGTGCGGAACTGAGGAAGTTCTTTATGAATTACTCTGTCCATATTGATGGTAATATGTGCAGGATCTGCAGTGAAATGTAGTTACCCATTAAGAAATTTTCATTCTGCAAAAAAAATTAAAAAATATACAAAATATAATGTAAAAGTTTAAGGTGGCCATAAGATTTTCATAAACCTATCTGGTTGCCGTGTCATTCAATGGTTGTGCCATGGCTCTGGTACTGCTACAAAACAGTCCTATCCATGTCTTGCCTCCCTCATGGTCAATGTTGTAGGGAGGGGGTTGTTTACAACTTTGGCTGAGACTTTAGTAGCCATGCAATAGATTACTTTGTGTGTAAAATATAAATATTTTTCTTACTCAATCATTCGGAAATTATTACAAACATTTGCTTCTTACAAAAAATGTCCTTACAAAAAATGTCTTACAAAAAATGTCCTTACAAAAAATGTCAGATCTAGACCCAGCATGTATTTACTGTAAGAGCACCTGCTTTTATTTGAGTTTATAGAGAAACCTTGAACCTCTACCAGCTTAGAGACTCTTTATGAAAATGATACCCACCAACTGGGCCTGTCTCTAATTATTATAACTACAAACATATGTAACATCATTTTACAATAATTGAGAAAGAAGGCTGCTTAAATCTCAGTAGTTTGAGTTTTAGTTCCCCATTAAATAATGAAATGTAGGAGATATTCAGGGTTATTCAATAAAAGTTCTTATCGTTAAAAATGGGGCTAATTTTGCCCCAACCAATCAGATGTTAGCTTTCAAATGGTAAATAAGATCTGATTGGTTGGGGCAAAAATAGCACCATTTTTAACGATAAGAAGTTTTATGAATCTCCCTGAATGTCTTTCATGTTCTAATATTTTTGAAAAACCTAAATGTTATTTTGTTAAATAATAATTTCCCAAAATAATCCATGAGTGGTTTGCGTATTGCTGGTATTAATACTGGTACAATATTTATAATGAGAGATGGACGAACTTCTGAATATCAGTTAAAATTTTGTATTTTTAGACTTGCAAAAAATCAGAAAATCCAAAATCGGATTTGCTCCCCTAGTCGATGGGAAGCAAAAAAATCTGAAACGTTTGAATAAAATAATGAAACAGCAAAAATGGTAACTAACACAATTAACGGGAAAATGTCACAGAAAGCAAATTTAAAGCACAGAAACAGATAGGCAAACTACAAACTCTTGAAAAAGCTAGAATAACAAAACACATAGAGACTGAACAGCTTAGAGCCCCCAGACGTAGAGCATCTGTAGAAGGTGGACTTTAGATCTAGAGGAGACCCTTAGATTTTATCTAAAGCTGTGCATATTTTAAGATTTTACTTTTTGTATGCTATTTAATTGTTTTTGTGAAGATTGGAGACAATAAAAAACACTGGGAACAAAACATAAGTGTTTTTAATCTTGATTATATATGGCATGTATGAGATTTAAAGTGATAAAGTACTAACAGGGAGATTCAATAAAAGTTCTTATCGTTTAAAATGGTGCTAATTTTGCCCCAACCAATCAGATCTTATTTAACATTTGAAAGCTAACATTTGATTGGTTGGGGCAAAATTAGCACCATTTTAAATGATAAGAACTTTTATTGAATAACCCTGTATATCTACACCTTTTATTTCTATTTATTTTTTATCTATTTTATGGTATTAAACACACACTGGGGAGGAGGATTACGCAGCCAGAAAACAAATATGGACACTGAGCTTCGCAGTGATCCTAAATTACCCCCCCCCAAAAGAACGATACCCAGAGGCCCAGAGGACAACCCTACAGGAAATGGTCTTGGGAACACGTACATATATCTAGAACTTGAAATAAAGTAACTTCCCTCACACGCACGCTACTTTTAAGGTTCTGCATTCAACATTCCATAATTATCCCCTATACAGAATCGAGGGTTAACAAATCCTGTATTTCTCCCCTATATTGAATTAAGGGTTAACAAATTCTATATTTTTCCAATATACACAGGGTCTACGAATTTGAAAACAAGGGTTTATACATTTGATATTTATCTAAACGACCCCATATATTCAATATATTTCATATATTCCCTTATATATAATGAATTACAAAAATCGAATCTTGAATTCGAAAATGTTATTCTCCCTCTTTACAAAGCATTGGTAAGGCCTCATTTGGAATATGCAGTGCAATTTTGGAACCCTGTGTACAAAAAGGACATCTTGAAAATGGAAAGAGTTCAGAGAAGGGCGACTAAATTAATAAAGGAAATGGGGGAGCTTGAATATGAAGACAGATTGGATATAAAATTAAGTACACTAGAGAAAAGGTGCTTGCGTAGGGATATGATTACTGTGTATAAATACATTAACGGGCCATACAATAAACTATCTGGGGCATTGTTCACCAATAGAACATGTCAAAGGACACACAGACATCCCTTAAGACTGGAAGAAAAGAAGTTTAGTCTTCAAGTTCGGAAAGGGTTTTACACAGTGAGAATGGTAAAGCTATGGAACTGTCTTCCTTTGGATGTTGTGATGGTTCATTGGATAGTTTCAAAAGAAACCTAGATGAGTTTCTGCAAACAAGGAATGTTGCAGGTTACTGGTATTGATTCATAAAGTAGAGTTGATCCAGGGAAATGTCCGATTGCCACTTGGAGTCAGGAAGGAATTTTTTCTCTTTCATAATTTTGGTGGTTTTTCTTGCCTTCCTCTGGATCAACATTTAGCCAGGAAATGTGGGTATTTCCGAGTGGGTTGGACTGAATGGGCGTATGTCTTTATTCAACCTCAAATACTATACTATATTATACTAGATCTAAATACCTATTAATTATAGTTACCCTTCCTTCATGTAATTTTAAAATTAGTACAAATTTGGACAGTACATTCTACCGAGCTTTATCTGTCATCATAAAGGATAACTAGTCTACCAGAGAGAGAGAAATGTCCTTTTGTTTATGAGACACATAACGGGTGGGAGCCAGGAGGCTATTATTACTTTTATTTTTTTTAAGGTCCAGTAATTCTCTCCTTTTCATGCTTTATTGGTTGTTTGAGATTTCTAGAATGTCTTTTCTCTCCTACAGTCAGACAGAACCTTTAGTTTTTAAAGTATTTCTTCATGGGAAACACAAATCTTTACCTTCTTAACTTTAATCTTGACGGGACAGATTTATTGTTGCCTTCTGTTTCAACTAGAAAACTTTATTTTCAGAGAGCTTGCTATTATCAGCTTATCTTAAGATAACAAATAAAGGTGAAAGCTTGCTATAGTTATCATCTCAGGTAACAAATACAGGTGAAAACTTGCTATAGTTATCATCTTAGGTAACCAATAAAGGTGAAAGCTTGCTATATTAGTTATCATCTCAGGTAACAAATAAAGGTGAAAGCATGGTATATTTATCATCTCAGTTAACCAATAAAGGTCAAAGCTTGCTATAGTTATCATCTTACTTAACCAATAAAGGTAAAGCTTGCTATGGTTATCATCTCAGTTAACCAATAAAGGTGAAAGCTTGCTATATTAGTTATCATCTCAGGTAACAAATAAAGGTGAAAGCTTGCAATAGTTATCATCTCAGGTAAAAAAAAAGGTGAAAGCTTGTTATAGTTATTATCTCTGGTAACCAATAATGGTGAAAGCTTGCTATATTAATTATCATCTCAGATAAAATATAAAGGTAAAAGCTTGGTATATTTATCATCTCAGGTAACAAATAAAGGTAAAAGCTTGCTATAGTTATCATCTCAGTTAACCAATAAAGGTGAAAGCTTGCTATAGTTATCATCTCAGGTAACCAATAAAGGTGAAAGCTTGCTATAGTTATCATCTCAGGTAACAAATAAAGGTGAAAGCTTGCTATAGTTATCATATCAGGTAACAAATTACGGTGAAAGCTTGTTATAGTTATCATCTCAGGTAACCAATAAAGGTGAAAGCTTGCTATATTAGTTATCATCTCAGGTAACAAATAAAGGTAAAAGCTTGGTATATTTATTATCTCAGGTAACAAATAATGGTGAAAGCTTGCTATAGTTATCATCTCAGTTAACCAATAAAGGTATAGCTTGCTATGATTATCATCTCAGTTAACCAATAAAGATGAAAGCTTGCTATGGTTATCATCTCAGTTAGCCAATAAAGGTAAAGCTTGCTATAGTTATCATCTCAGTTAACTAATAAAGGTAAAGCTTGCTGTGGTTATCATGTCAGTTAGCCAATACATATTTTACCAGCACCAGTGGTATAGCATTGCATTCAAATTCAACAGAACATTTTGAAAATAGAGTCCAGTATAGAGTCCAGTATAGCCACCTGAAAAGCCTGGTAAGCCTGATAAGTGCACTGGATACACCTTTTAACGTCACTTGTTCCCTTGCCTAATATAGATTGTAACAGAATTGGCTAGAGGCTACTAGTGTCCAGTGATAGTGAGCTGTTGTGACAATTTTCTGCAGTAGCATAGGACTGAGCAAGTGCAAAGAACAGAAAAGTCAGTGACCAAACTTTGTGATAATGAAATGCAGAGAAATAAACCACAAACCCCATGTTAGCAAGGCAAATTTCCAAGCACTCAAAATGGAAGGTGAAACACAGATTACTTATTTTATGTCAAGGTGCTCTGCCTTCTTAGTCAGTGCTGTCCTGAGGTTTTAATTGCTCTTTTAAAGAAATTATTTAAAGACTGTCAAGACATGGGTAACTGGGGTCTATCGCTTATAATTTCTTTATTTATTCAATTCTGAATAAGACATTTTTATCTATAGCACACCAAAATTACTGTTCCTAACTGCAGTTGCATGTATTCAGGCCGAAGGGCAGGGGTACACAGTGGTGAAACTAAAGTCACGGGGCCCCTTCCCTTAAATAAAACTAAAAGAGTCATGTGGCAAGTGAGGATTTTAAAGGGACTGAATCCTAAAAGGGTTATCATGAGAGCCCCATTTTAGCCACACATCCAGGGCAGTATGAGAATACTGTTATCGGTAAAATAACCATAAGGATAATAGGCTTCCTTTTGTACTAATGTGTGGCCTCTGACACTGTCTATGTGATCAATTTCTTACCAGTCCCTAAACAAATATAATTTCATGTTAATGTCTGTATGTTGGCTCCCATCGTTTTAATCCCCTTTCACACTGACACCCTTTGCACTTTCTTATGACTCCAAGGTGCCAGAAGTGCAGATAGCTATAAACAAGCAGAAAGGGGGGGTTCGGCACCTGTAATCCCCTCCTAAAAACGCTTATCCCGGCCCCCTCTCTGCAATCATCTCCAATGAGATGGCAGGGGGCTGTAAATGTTGTAGGAAATTTGGTGCCCCTAGTCCCTGCCTCCCCTGTTCTCATGGTAGTTACATCCCTGGACAAACACCTTATTTAAAATGGGTTTTGTATGCGTATTCCAAAAGAATTTTGTGAAAGATGCAGTAATTTCAAGCAATGCAGCAGCAGGGTAAAACGACCAGGAATAACACGACAGGTTTATAATAAAACCCAGATGGTTAATATTTATCAAACAAAACAGGTCCACGGTGGTATAACATGAAACCTTTTAAAAAGAAACATTTTCTAAACACGTGCAGATTTTGCCTAAACAAAGTGGAAAGTGTGCATTTTTCAAGCCAGTGTTCTGAAAACCATTTCCAATTTTCCCTTCATTTTGATAATATCTGATTTTTGTCCCAATGATTAAATGTACGAGTTGGATTCGAAGGAATCTGCAAGGATTATACCTAATTTATTTTACCTATGAACCAGTCTTTGATACATAATCTGTATTACTGGCTGAAGCTTATTTTGGACATCACAGTAAATCAGATTGCACAGCCAAGCACAGGATCCAACGGGAATAGTTTACATTGCAGATCTTGTAAAATGCCCTACAACCGGTTCATTGTAAGGATTTACAATATTTTCTACTGTGTTTGAAACAGTCCTTCTTGAATGTATAAGCAGGAAAACCCATTTTTTTTAATGAAAATATTCTAAAGGGTTGTAGATAAATCACCAACATGTAGTAAGTACTGTCTGGACGGGGCCTCAGAAATGTGAATGACCCAGCCAAATAGAGATTTGGAGACAGGTATAAGATGTTTTAAAGGGCAAGTTCAGTGGAAAATATAATTATTTTTAAAATCCTTGTTCATATTATACATACCTAATTATTTACTTATTCTCTTCCATTTTGAAAAAACAGTTGAATTTAAAGGGCAACTAAAGCCACAGAACAACACTGAACCAGAAGGCAGAACACCTTGATATAAAACCATTAATCTGTGTCTTACCTCTCATTTTGATACAGGCTCTGTGAAATTTACCTAAATAACATATGGTCTGTGCTTTACTTCTCAGCATTCTAGTATCAGACAGTTTGGTCAACGACCATTATGTTCTGCACATGCTCAGTCCTTAGCTATGGCACAAACTTGTTACAGTTGGTCACACCCATTAATATTCTCTAGCCAATCCTTTTACAGGACAGATAAAGCAAGGAAGCATGTGACTGAGGTCAGGAGGTGTGGTCTGACACTGCACATACACACAGATACTTCATCCAGTTCTTAACAGGCTTTAATTTACTTCAACAGAGTTTACTGAAGTGGGATTTTTATAGTTTATTGGTGTTTTTAGGGGGGTTGTTTTCAGATTCTGGAGTATAAAAAATTGGGTTTAGTTCTCCTTTAAACCCCTTGCTATATTCCTTGCTGTTGTCATTAGTGAACTGACATTTCCCAGAATGCACACTACCTTGGAATGTTCCTACCAGTAATTTCTACTGATTGACTGTTGGATGGGTCAAACATGCTCAGATCTCTACTGAGCAACTGAATCAACCCAGGCACTGGGTCAAGGGCAAAACCATAACGGTCTCTACTAGGGGTCCTGCAAACAAGTAAATTTTTGGGAAGAATTTATTTATACACAGACAAAATGGTGAATGGGCAGGTCAAGGTCCCTTAAAAGTGCCCTCATCCTGGGTACTTTACATAACTCCTGCAATACTTAGGGTAAGGTCCCACCAATAAGCAGCATGCAGCAAGCAGCAACAGCAACGCATGCAGGATTTTTGCAATGTGCTGCTGTGCGTGATACTCCTTGTGCGCTGCATTCCGGCATGTTACTGGCATGAATGCGATCCTTACGACAAGTCCTGCACACACGCAAACCAAAAATGGACCGGACCGCAGTGCATATAGTGGGAGCTACCCAGCAGCAAAAAGCGAACCAGAATTGCACTCCGTCATGCAGTAGTGGGACCTCACCCTTTCTCAAAATCTCCCTTGGCGCTCCGCTTCACCCCTTCTCTCTTCCACTGTCAGTCTGCTGTGCAGCCAATAGGAAGGCACACCTCCATGCAGAGCATGTCTTCTCATTGGCTGCATCGTGATCTGCCACTAGGGAAGAGGAGGAGGAGGAGCGGATGGCAGAGGGAATCTTTAAGTAGGTTTTGCAGGAGTTAGGAGCGAGGGGGAGGTGAGTATAATTGTCCTTTAACCAGATATTTAAGCATAATTATTGACCCCATTCTGGCAGAGTAAACAGGCTCCTCCCTCCAGGCAATTAAGGCTGTGACTGCTGACATTCCAGCCAATGATCAGCTGCTGTTTCCCCTACAGCCTCTGCACATGCTCAAGCTTGTATAAAGCTCATTGAGCAGAGGGAGGAGGCAGATACCTTTGCCAGATTGGAACAGAACTCATCATTAAGTGTGTGGTTACAAATGCATGTAATAAAATAGCAGTTGGGGTTGGGGGCAGATATCTGACAAATCACCTGATTTGTGCCTGCATGAATTAACTACAAGTTTTTCTGGCCCCTAAATGTTTTAATGCTCTAATACTTTTCCATTAACCATTAAGGAGGCCATACAAGCAAAGACACTGCTCATATAATATAGATATATTTGTCTATCTATAGTATTATATGACAATTGTATTGGGGGTGATAACCAATAAGAAAGGTCCAATTTGATAATTAACATTGAATGCTATCAGGATCATATGATCGTTTTGTTTGAGTGTACGGCATGCTGCTAAAAGAAGAAAAACTGAGGCCTACAGGACTAGGTGGCAGGAGTAGGCAGAGTTAGGGTAGGCAGGGTCATACTAATCAGTCTTCAGTATTAAGTAGAATGGGCACCCCTGGTATATGGCCTTTTTAAGAATCTCCTGTGTGTAGTGAATACCAAGCCCATACCCCTGTGAAAGACAAACATATTTACATTTTATGCCAAAGGAATTTCTAGTGAAAGTTGGATCTATTTCTTTACCAGGGACGTAACTACCAGGGGAGCAAGGGGAGCAACTTCAGCTGGGCCCGGAAGCAAACGGGGCCACATCTTCTTATTTTTCCCATGACAGATATAGCCTTGGTTTGGAAAACCCCTGTGGATGAAGCACGGATAGGGGACCCATCACAATTTTGCTGGGAGGCCCAATGATTCCAAGTTACATCACTGATCTTCAGGTTGAACATTCTGTAATATAATAATAATTTGAGGAAGTAATAAAACATTCATTGGTACAGGAGCAGCAACAGTGGCCCCTTTAATTAATATCCACTGTTACAAATGGAGTCTGTGAATTCTGTTCAGGAAATACTTGATGATTGTGTAATAAGCCAATATTTTAGTCAGAAGGATTAATATGCAGCTGCAGAAAAAAAAGGTACACAGTGGAACCAGAACTATGACCTAATCCGTTTGGAATTGCACACAACACGGAGAATATGGTTGTATATAAACAAACGGAGGGAGGGGTCTCCCTAAACTAGTTTCCCACCTTCATCATGTCCAAAGGAGAAAAAAAGGAAAACAAATTCAATCTTGAAGATTAGCCAGAAATATCAAATAAACACAGGATTCCGATGTTTTTATTCTACCGGATTAAAGGGGCGTGTGTTATGTTGGCGAACGGATTCGCCGAATTAGAATATTACACTGCGTAGTTTAAGTAGAGGGTTCTTTAAATTCCGTGAGCATGCCCTGCAACATGAATATGTCAATAACCTCGTTGCTGTGGCATCCAATCCAATATCTGACAGAACAGCGGTAATTATATCTCTTGAATGGTAGAATTAGGACCCTTTTAATACTGGAGGTGAAGTATAATTTAACCTTCTCTGGACTGCCTATTTTGGGGTTAAGCTCACAGATTTCCTTGCCTAAAATCCATTAAAAATTGAGCCCTTGTTTAGCTCTTACCTACCCCACCCATCCACACACACACCTTCCTACAAATAGGTGAGCCCCGCCACACATAGGAGATGGGGCAGCTGACTGTGGGGGGAACGGACCATCAGGCAGCACCGGGGGTTCCTCTTCCTACCTTCTCCAGCCGCGTGGGAAGACGCGTCTCTGGCGTTGACAGACAGGCCGTATCTATATAAAAGGCAGGTCCATGCGGTCATCGGCACCATTTTCTGTTAACTGGTGACCTGAGAGCATCTCATCCCTCCCTGTTTTATGTTATTTTGTATAAAATTTGGGTCACGGTTGGCGGGTACACCCTTGCTGGATATATTTATGGAGCTGTTACATGCCCTCTGGCAACACAACGGTTGGCATTCAAGCTGAGATCTATGGCTAAGATGGTTAACAAGAATGGTTATGGTATGCAAGGGTGCAAGGTGGGGTTAATATGCAAAAAGGGCAAATTTATATTAAGTTATTAATAAAAGCCGTGGCCGATTGTTTACCCTAAAAAGTCTGCGTCTTTAATGAAAAGTATTTATCTGGTAATATCATTAAAACAACACATCAGGTTCTGTATATGGTATGGCTGGCTGGGTGGCTGGCTGGGTTCCCCCTTTTGGTTTCCCACTGCGGGCTGGGTAATGAGACCCACAATGTAAAATCCCCACAATGTAAAATCCTAGAGTTCAGAGGTAATAGATCCAGCTATCTGTTAGTATTCTATTGTAGCCACCATCCATGACATCTTGACTGTTACACTTCTGTGAAGATTAATAAGACCTCCAGAGAGGTTTTCTTGCACCGTTGATAAAGATATAAATCTAAAACAAAAGTAAAAAAAAACTGAATCCAAATGATATAACAATGTAGCCAAGATTACAGAACAAGAAGAAAGATTTCAAGAGACTAACAAGAAACTTTTCAACTTGGCTGGAATCTTGAACTATCACCTACCCCCCAGACCATCCATCATATTGAGTCATCAGCAACATTTGCCGTGAGGGGTCCAATGCTGATGTAATAAAGACTTCATTATACAAATAGGAGGTGACAGGCTCAGTGTAACTGGATGTGCATTGTGTAGAATAACTTTATTCCAAGCCAGGTCCATAATACAGGAGTCTTGCTTACAGTTTTACTGTTAATTACAGAACTGATACACCATTATTTGACCAGCAGGGGCGTAACTACCAGGGCAGCAGGGGGAACAACCGCAGGGGACCCGTTAAAGATACTGTCTTAAAGGGCATGTTCACCCCCAAAGTTAAAATGTAATCCCATACTGGCCCCACTCTGTAGTTAAAAAAATCCTTACCTGACATCTATGCTCCTTATGGTTCTCCTGCAGTGTCTATTCAATATCCAGGAAAGTGAAGAGTAGGAGCTGTCAGTGAGTCATCCGGTCCCTGCTGCTTCCTTAACCTCAATAAGGACTGACATGCACCGGGAAGCCACCCCTGCTCTTGTCTCAAGCTTGTTTTGAGCAAAACAGGAGCAGGGGATGCAGACAGCCGCTTCTCTTCCTGCTCGCGGCTTTAAGGCGATTGAGTGTGAATTCACATTGCGCCTTAACTGCCAGCCGCAACCAGGAAGTGGAGCGACTGTCAGCAGCGTAGGAGCGATGAGGGACCGGGTCAGGTAAGCAAGTTCTGTCTTACTTACCCTTGGGACATGGGTTAACATGACTTTAAGACGGAAAAAGCCATTTACGGCTCTCTGTACATAGCCCTAATTGTGCCCCCCGACAGGCAGGGTTGGACTGGCCTGCTATTGTACCGGGTAAATACCCCCAGCGTCTTTGTTTGCCCTGTCTTTGTCTAAATTGAAAGCAAGGGAAATTATTATTTTCTGGGGAATGAGGGTGAGGAGACTGAATGATGTTTCAGCCAATCACAAGGAAGTATCTGTAGGCAGGAGAATCTAAGATGTGAATTGAAGAGATTTTTGCAGCTGCTAATGGAGACCGTGCACGCTATGATCAGGATATTTTTTCCTATCGGGCTTGTTGGATCATATGATCACGATTGTAGTGTCTATGGCCACCTTAAGATATGCTGTGCTTTTACTGTAAGGGCTGGAATAAAGAAGCAGCTACAGAAATCTCACTCATCCTGTCTTCAATATTGGACTTGACGATATCATTGGTCTCCAATTGGCCAATATCGCTACATTCCCATGACTGTCACTCATAGCATTATTTATTAGCTCAGCAGTGCCATCTGTAGGACATATATAGCATGTATATTTGCTAGCCTTGGGTTACTTTTATGCATCTCCCAGTCAATGGCCTGCCTGCTTAAGGAGTCCGGTGTCTTTATGAATTTTACTGTTTTTTTCTTCCTTATCTCTCATAGGGCCATATTCATAAAGTATTACTTTAGTGGTACCGTGCCTTTAACAATTTAATTAATTTTAACATTCGTTAATTTACGATTGTTAACATAAATTAATGTTAATGTTTGTGAATGTACAATAACACGATTGTAGATTTACATTCTCCGGAGAATACCATTGCGTTAGTTTATTACCACATGGGAATCTACGGCCAAACGTTTGTTAATTAACGAACATTCAGTCGTAAATGTATGACCGCGAGCGTACATTTACACCACTGTCGTACATTACCGTAACGTGGGGTATCACTAAATTGCGATATCGCGTGTTTTTAAATATGGCCCTTATTTCTTTCTTTTCATGGACTGTATCACTTTATCACTTTTGTATCACAACATTGCTGTCTTATTTCTCAGGAATTAGGCAAAGCTCTGTGAAGTCCTGAAATTGTTCTTTACTGGAACTTATCAGAAGTAATTGGGCAGCTCTGTTAGATTTTCCTGGTAACGTGAAACTATGGGACTGATAGAAATTCCCCTGACTGCATAATGAGCCATAGAAATTCTTGGAAGGGCCTGGTGTTTACATGAGAAAAAAAATGCAAACTGCGTTCCGTTATTGTTAGTGAATGAAGGGAATGAAAATGTGGGAAGTGGAACTAGAGACCACATGAGAGGAAGTAGAGTTGTTGTATCTAGACAGACCCTTCTCACTATAGGGAGGGAGTGGGATCTTCTTGTGAAGGGTCTTCTCAGGGTGACTTCTGCTTTAACATTGTCTTATTACAAAAGGAAGAAAAACTATTATCTAAAGCAGGGTTAGCCCATTTCCTAATGGCACAGGGAATATTATGATGCAGGGAAATAAATAGACAGAGAATGTATAAAGTGTGTTTTATTAAAGGGGAACTGTGGACTGTCACATGGTTTCATAGCAGGAAGCAGGAAGTGCAGGGGATCTGGTGATGCTGCTACTATATCACACATAAAAATCTAAATATCTTCAAAACTATGTAAAAAAAATAATAAAAGTGAGTTGCAAAAATACTCAGGAAAGCAATTCCTGTCAATTTACGTAAAGTCATTTTTGGATCACAGTTACCCTTTAAACACATATTGATGTAGACTCCTGAACAGCAGTTAACATTGCTATGACCTCAGGAAGGATCCAATATTCCATTGCACTGGTCTGGGATACAGGTCTGCATTATATTTACTGGTAACTAGCTGACATGCACTTATTGTTTCCTTCCACTTTGAAAAATATTAAGCCATTGAATTGGACAGCACAAAACGTAAAGCAACTGTTTGTCAGGTAAATAAACCCTGGATATTATTAACCCTAGAGCCCTGATAAAGTTCAATGTAAAGTATACCTGCACAGTAATGTATCCCCTGGGTTGCCAGATCAGTGAAAAAGCTGAGGACACCTTTTAAAAACACACACAGTAAGGTTAAGGTCCCACTTGTAAGCATGGCAGTGCATGATGGAATTTTGCAATGTGTTGCCATCATGTGTTATTTGCAATGTGTGCTGTGCTCCAGTACATGTCGGTATTATTGGAATACATGCAATACACCCAAAAAGTCCTGCACCCATGTGTTCCAGTAACAAATCAGAGCACAGCAAACATAGTGCAACCACTTGTGCAACCACCAATTGCATTGGCAATGCGATTCGGAAATGCAATCAGATTGCAAAACACGTTATGAATCGTGGGAAATAGCCATAATGCAGTTTAAAGGGCATGTCCACCCTATTGCAAACTACAATTCAGCCAGTTTCCTGCCCTCAACCCCAACTGATACATTTTGTACTTTGTTACCTCTATTACTAACCAGATATTTAAGGAAACTTAATGTTCCCGTTCTGGATGAGCTGGTCCTCCCTCCATGCTGTCAATTAATTCTTTGACAAACCAATGTTTGACTGCTGTTTCACTTGCTGCCTTCTCTGCGCATGCCCAAGCTTATAAAAAGCTCACTGAGCAGAGGGAGGAGGCAGATACTTTTGCCAGAAAGGAATAGAACTTATTAAATATCTGGTTACAAATACATGTAATAAACTGGTAAACATAGTGGTTTGGGTTGCGGGCAGATAACGGACAAGTCAGATACCCTTTGAATGCAATCAGTACAGTCCAAACATCCATCTTCTCACTTATCTTAAGATCTTCAGTTAGTGTTAGTTGCTAAGACTTTGTCCTTGATAATGCTGACCCTACCTGACATTGGCATCTCATTACTTATCTGGCCCCTGTATAGAACCTTGACCCTTTTACTTTTTCTCTGGCTTGGCCCGTGATGAAAAACATGTTTCTAACAATCGCGGGGGGCATAAAGGCGAGATATTGCGAAATAGCGACATCGCGTCTTTAATGTTCTCTATTTTCATGACTGAGATTGGACAATTACGATCACAGTTGGACAATTACAATCGCGTTCTTACATTTACAAATGGAAACCGTAATTGTCCGAAAGACGAAAGCTTTAAAAAACCTTCATACTTGGCCTTTCCCCCCAACTGGCTAATGGCTGGGGTGGCATACTTTGTCGGCCAGGATAAAGTACTGCCGGTCGCGGCAAAATAAGCCCCATGCGACGATTTGACGTGACCGAGTGTGCCATAGAGGATCGTGCATGGTTTTCCAACACAAACTATCACGTCCGATTTGGACGAACGAATGGTCAGATGACGGTGCCGGACAGCTAAAAAACCCATGCCATTTTTGCGTGGTGTGTGTAATATATAGTGCTGTGACTTTAAGACTGAGCCAGTCTCTAGTCACAGGTTATGAGTTGATACATTGTTGTGCTTAGTACTGTAAGTGCTGGACTCCATTTTATATTGTGCTCTCTTGCTGTTTAGTTCTATGTTATTACTTCAGGGTATTGTGATATCAGGTCTTGTTTGGTTGCAAGTGGTTTGGTATCCAGCATATCTATTCTCTTTATGAGCTGTAGATCTTCACACGCTTTCCTTCTTAGGATAGGGGCAGTAATTTAATTGGTAATGAAAAACTGTAAGTTAAACGTCTGACCTTTTGCCATAACTTGTAAAGTTGTACATCGTTTTGGAATCAGTTTCAAGCCGCCATATGAGACTAAGACAGTGTTGGTGGGTTTTATTAGCACAGGAGTAGACAGTGTTTTAACCGTTGCAATTGGTATTACATTAGCTTCTGCTCCAGTATCTAGCTTGAATTTGACAATTGTTTCTCCAATGGTGATATCTGGCAAAGTGATTTTTCCCTCCACACTTATGACATGTTGCTCCATAAGCTGAACACTGTTTTGGTTTGTGCTGCTGTCCACATTGCTTGCACTTGTAAGTTTGTGGATCAGGTGCCTTGAATGTGCTTTGCTTTATGTTTCCTGTCATTTTGTTTTTTGCAAAATCTTTATTTGTCTTCCATTTAGCAAGGACTCGCATGTGCCTCTCAGTGGTGTTTACTCCCATGGCTTCAATTTGTGCTTTTGTTGTTTCTTTAATTCTACAGATTGACACTGCTCTTTCTAGGGTTAGATCTGGGTCAGCTAACAGTCTTTCTTTTAAAGTAGAGTTGCTGATGCTGAATACAATTTTGTCTCTGAGCATAAGATCTTCTGTGTCTTTAAACTCACAATCTTTAGCCTTTAGCTTCAGCTCTGTGACAAATCTGTCTATCCCTCCACTGTCTGGCATGGGGTGAGTCCAGAACTGAAATCAAACACAGTTTTTTTCTGGGGTTGCAATGATTTCTTAAGCTTTCCAGTAGCTCATTCATTGTAGGGGCATCAGGATCCTCATACCTAATGTTCATACTATTATACAGCTCTAAACCTTCTTCCCCTATAGTGTGCAGCAAGATGGCTATTTTCTGTTCCTCTGGGAACTTGCTAGCACCAGTTGCTGTCAGGTAGAACTGTAATTTTTGCTCCCATCTCCTCCAGTTTTCACTGAGATTTCCAGAGAATAGTAAAGCATTAGGAGGTTTAAACTGCTCCATGTTATTATTAAGCACACACACCAATCTGTGTTCCAGTCCCTTCTGATAAACAGCACAGTTTGCTTCAGTTACTCACAGTTCTGTGGTCTGATTCTTGCAGTGATCTGGTTGCACTCCAACTTCTGACACCATGTCTTGTCTTTTGACTGTATTACTTCAGTAAAGCCTGTTCTTCAGAATACAGTTCCTGTGTTTCCTTGTAACCTGGTTCACCAATTACCCACAAGCTCCAGTAATACAGTCAAAAGACAAGACAGTGTATACACAGCCATAGTTATTAAAGTTCAGTCTCTAATAGGGTTTTAGGAATTAGCACAGCCACAATATTGTCCTTTAAATAAAGTACTGGGCAATTTACAACAAGGTCAATATTTTCATTCTCTTTGAAATTTCACGTGATGTAAAGAATTAAGGAATATATTCCCTCATGTATAAAAACTTTATTGTGGAATTATAGATATAAATATGGACCATACAATGTACCTTGCCAATGCATGTTCCCCTGGCTGCCTGTTCTGCACGTGTGCGAGCACGTAAAAGGGCTTGTAGGTGCTGCGAGGCGACAGATGGGAAGTAATTACAGGTGCATAGGGGGCAATATAAGGATGTATGGGAGTTTGGGGGGGTAATTTAACTTTGTACAAATTTAAGTTTTTAGTTGAACTTGCCTTTATATTCTATTTCTTTTTGAAATAAAAGTTCCCTTGACTTTATCTCATTGGATCTCAGGAATGTGAATGTTAATATATGTGAATATGTACGATTTGTACTGTCCCTGTTTTAATGTGTTCGTGGTAAAAATAAAATCCACCATTAGCAGAGATCAATGTTTTTGGGTTCAGTGAACAGAAACTTCATGTGATCTGACAGCTGCTTGGATACTCCATGACCTTTCGGTACAGAATAACTAATAAATTGGATTAGTCATGCATCCCACAATCCATCACTGTCATTTGTTACTGAGGTTCCGTGACACAAATCTCTGCTTCTAAGTGGGCCGTGTTTGCCTTAACCTAGGTGGGACATTGACATGCCTCTCTGTGCAGCAATTAATGTCATAAAATAGTAAGATAGGGCGCAGTTGTAGTTTCAAAACAGCTATAGGGTTTCAGGTTTTATATGTAAGATTTGATTTCCTAGGATCTTCTGTGAATTTATCCAACAATTTCCCTACCTCCTTTGCTGCAAAAAGCATATAATGAATGGAACAAGATGTTGATGACCTTGTGGCAGAGATGGTTTGGAGGGCAGAGCGTGATTTACAATTAGGATGGCCAGATTACCCACCAATCAGAGGATACTGAAACTAGGCAGAATGGTCAGAATGGATGCATGTTTATAAGCTATTAGTGCAGCTCTGCTAATTGCATATTTTGAGCGTCCTCCAATCAGAGCTGATAAGGAATTTGATCACCATTTAGGTCAACAGGTGTGGCCAATGGCTTGATGGCAGTGGGAGTGAGTTTGGTGGATGAAGGTGCAGGTAATTGGGTTTTATTGGGTGGGAGTATAGGGCTTGGTAATTCCCCATATAATTAAAACCTGCTATATATTTGAATGCTAACAAATAACTAAAAGTCATTCAAATTATTGTAGCTTCCTTTCTTCCTGTTTCCCATGGCCCCTCCGGTGTCCCATGCTGATGGTAAAGTAAATCGTATTCAAGTCCATAGAGATTGTTCCAAATAAAGCATTTGGTTCACAGGGAGGTGCAACCAGAAGTAGAGGAGCTTGGGAAGAATAGGAGGAACTGTCCAATCAACTTTCAGAAACTGCCTTTCCTGATCTGCTTTGTGACCGAAGAGAATCCGGAAAGATGGTTCCTGCAGAATCAATTGAATGGGATGGGTCATGGTGTAAGCGCTAATGTATGGGCACCTTAAGGATTGCTAAAGATGGAATGCATGGAAATACACAATAAAATGTGATGGTCCCAACCATAAATTAGTCCCATTATTAATTTACATTATATATATATAACCCAATTATTTACCCTACTGCAAGATACCGCCCTGCAATTAGTGCTGGTAAACATGTGGTCACCGGCACAATTTTTAAGTATGCCGGTGACCTGGGACCATCTCATCCCTCCCTCCCACCCTGTTTGTATGTTCTTTGTATAAAGGTTTTTGTTAGTCATGGCTGTCGGGTACACCCTTGCTGGATAAATTTATGGAGCCGTTACATGCCCTCTGGCAACATAGAGGTTGGCATTCAAGCTGAGATCTACGGCTAAGATGGTTAACAACAAGTATGGTTATGGTATGCAAGGGTGTGCAATGGGGTTAATATGCTAAGGGTCAAAATTTTATTTAAGTTATTAATAAAAGCCAAAATAAAGTTGACTCTGTGTCTTAATTTATTGTAAAGTAATTATATAGTGGATAATGCACCCCCAACTGTAAATTATAAGGATATTAGAAGTCACCGAGGAGTTCAGTGACCACATAAAAGTACGAGGCCGCAGGCCGAGTACCTTTTATAAAGGGCACGGAACTCCAAGGTGACTTCTAATATCCTTATAATTTACAGTTTGGGGTGCATTATTTATTATAACCTACCCTTTGTGGCTTCTGGTTTCCTTCTCCTCCTGGAACTGTAAGATTATAAGGCTATAATCTTACAGTTCCTCCCATAGAAATCCACTAGAGGGGTAGGTTATATGGTAATATGACCATGACAGCAGGTATATGGTAAGGCTGACTGGGTCCCCAAAATGTTTGGTTTTCCCACCACAGTCTAAAGGGGACTATATTTTCACCATTTGGCTCACAGGCTGGGGGTTGGTTTCCCTTTTAAGCAGGACACTGACTGATTCTAAAGCATTTTGTATGTTAAGAGAAATATTTGATTGACAGCGATCGGGGAGAAGACGGGGGAGTCAGAGGTGAAAAGATTAATGAAATTCATGAAATAGTCGCTATTATTTTCCCACACAGTTTTGTTTCTGCAAATGTAAACCTGCACTGGTGCATTGTGGGAAGTGCATTATATATTTCTGGGTATAAAGTCTCTATTTGTACTAAAGGTAAACCAGCACAGATCAATACTAGTTCAAAGGCATGTGTAGAATGTTACTTATTTTGACCAGTAGGGGGCACCGGTGACACAGTTACATTTTTGCTGAGGGTGTCAAGCAAGATGTGTTTTACAAGAATGGAACAGGCATTGGAAACCAAGACAGGCAAGTGATAGTCATTCAATGATGTAATAAGGTGTTACATCTTTCCAGAAATGTAACAGTATGTATGCATATACTGTTGGCATGTATGTATGTACTGTACATATGTATAGTATGTATGTATTTATAGAACAGCATTTGGGTACACAGTGTATGTATGTATAGCTTATTTATAAAGCGCCACTTGGGGATGCAGCGCTGTACAGTAATAAAATACAATAAAGTCATACAAGGGGATAAATACATAGATAGTTCAGTACATAAATATATCAATTATATAAATGGAAGTGCTAGAGCTAACCACAAGAGGAAAGGAGGTCCCTGTCCCGTAGAGCTTACAATCTAATTAGGTGGGTAACATCCAGATACAAAGAAAAGGGTATAAGGGCCGTATTTATAAAGCCACTGTATCGCTTTTTAGCATTACTGCGGGTTAGTTAATTTACAATCACGGCCGTAATTTTACGATCACGACCATACTTTTACAGCCGAACGTTCAGCCGTAGAATACCATGTGGTAGTAAACTACTGCAATGGTATTCTATGGGGATCGTAAATCTACGATTTTGTTATCAAAGATTTACGACCGGTAAATTTACGATAACTATCATTAAGCTGATCCTAAATTAACAAAAGTTTTTGTACCGATCGTTAAAGGCATGATATTACTAAAAAGCGATACCGCGCCTTTATAAATATAGCCCTAAGTGCTGCAGTGAGACGTATGCAGTGCAAATAAAACAATCATAGACTGTGCTGGTTACCAGATAGGTAGTACTGTCTATTCTTACTACATATCTGGCTGGCCGGACAGGGGGAGGGGAGACGGCACAGTAAGCAGGACCAAGGAGGTAAGTTTAGCTTTTCATTATCCTTATGATTCTTCCCCCCCACATTCGAACTACATTATAAGGGCCACATTATAATACAGCTGCTGCCTTCAACCTTTTTTTTTTGCACCATGCATTTTTAGACGTTTTCCACGGGTCAGCCATCGTAATAAATAATACAATGAAACAGTATAAAGTATAATACTGTACATTATCTGTGAGGCCCGGGGGCAAATGGCCCACAGACTGCTACAATTCCGCTGCCTGGTTGGGGCCCTCTCTTACCATGCTCATGGGTGTATCTGATTAAGTATAGAAGAGGAATCAGTGGCTGCGAGGAAGGGGCAGCTCCAGATCGTAATAGGTTGGACACCTAGAAGTGCCAGCTGTGGCCAGGTGCCCCTGGGTTTAGGACCTAAGGCAGTAGATTACAGTTTAAGGGAGGAAGGGCTGTTTAAGGATAAAACATGTTTTTTCACCAATAGCCCAGATATTGCTGATTACAATTTGCCTTTATAATTACAAATATTTCTTCATTGGTACCCAGAATACAGCAATAATACAAGGTACAGCAATAATCCTGGGTAAAGTAATATACCAGTGTACAGTTGTAATCCAGAGTACAGTGATATCCCAGGGTACAGTATAGAGTAATATACTTGGTAAGTGGCACGTCCGGATGGCGTCAGAGGCGCCTCACTTTTCTGCTCCCACACTTGCAAACCATAAATTATACCCAAATCATATAGTGAGGAGGCGTCCACACAGATACTATCTGCTATTAGTTTAATGCGACATGTTTCTAGACTGACCCTTTCTCAAGCAAAACACAACGGTGCAATACACAGTTAAATACCCTTTGTAGCTCCACCCCTTTGGATGGTAACCCATAGTGTTCAAAATTTATAGTGTTCAAAATTTCAGTCCAACAATTAAAGCCACAGTGTCCAAAGTCCAAGGTCCCGGGGTTACATTCTCCTTATTTTCCTTTTTGTGAATGATCCAAACCCTTCGACGTTGCTTGTAGTGATATTGAAGCCAACTTCTAATAAAACTACTCTCTAAGTGCACAAAACACATTTCAACTTATAGATGGATTGTATTTATAAATAGACACTATCCCATATAATAAAATGCAAGTGTGCGTCCCTGTGTCCGTGTGTGTGTGTCCTGCAGTTACCTCTTTTTGCCACTTGGTGTGCATTCTATTCCTCAGACTGCTGCTGTTATTTTCCTCCAGGCAATTACAGAGTGCATTGACACTGCTCTAGCTCCCCCGCCGCAGCCTCTCAGCCCCTTCATTTCCTTTCGTGCAGGAAAGTCTTTTACTGTGCGGCATAATTTACTTTTGCGTACCTCCATCAGCGTCTCATGGGCGGAAGTAACACATGCGTTGGTTGATTATGCGCATGCGCGAAACACCGGTTGATTATGCGCATGCACGGAAAGTGTTGTCATGGTAACTGTTTAGACGCGCCGGTTGATTATGTGCATGTGCGGAAAGCGTTGTCATGGTAACTGTTTAGACGCTGAAGCGTATGGATGGCTGCACAGTCCCTGCTATTTCCAGGTAATAGCGTAACAGTTAGAGACAGAAGACCTCTTTAGAGAACACACCTAAAGGAAAAGGACAGTTAGCTTATGGAGGGCGAGGAGGGAAACGTTCTATTTAAAGTTTATGGACAGGGGCTGAGGGAAAAGGCCCTCAAAGTGTATGGACAGGGGTGAGGGAAAAAGTCCCTTCAAAGTGTATGGACGGGGCTGAGGGAAAAGGTCCCTTCAAAGTGTATGGACAGGGGCTGAGGGGAAAAGGTCCCTCAAAGTGTATGGACAGGGGCTGAGGGGAAAAGGTCCCTCAAAGTGTATGGACAGGGGCTGAGGGGAAAGGTCCTTCAATGTATGGACAGGGGCTGAGGGAAAAAGTCCCTTCAAAGTGTATGGACAGGGGCTGAGGGAAAAGGTCCCTCCAAAGTGTATGGACAGGGGCTGAGGGAAAAAGTCCCTTCAAAGTGTATGGACAGGGGCTGAGGAAAAGGTCCTCCAAAGTGTATGGACAGGGGCTGAGGGAAAAAGTCCCTTCAAAGTGTATGGACAGGGGCTGAGGGAAAAAGGTCCCTCCAAGTGTATGGACAGGGGCTGAGGGAAAAGTCCCTCAAAGTGTATGGACAGGGTGAGGGGAAAAGGTCCCTCCAAAGTGTATGGACAGGGCTGAGGGGAAAAGGTCCCTTCAAAGTGTATGGACAGGGCTGAGGGGAAAAGGTCCTCCAAAGTGTATGGACAGGGGCTGAGGGAAAAGGTCCCTTCAAAGTGTATGGACGGGGCTGAGGGGAAAAGGTCCTTAAAGTGTATGGACAGGGCTGAGGGGAAAGGTCCCTCCAAAGTGTATGGACAGGGGCTGAGGGGAAAAGGTCCTCCAAAGTGTATGGACAGGGGCTGAGGGGAAAAGGTCCCTCAAAGGTATGGACAGGGGCTGAGGGAAAAGGTCCCTTCAAAGTGTATGGACAGGGGCTGAGGGGAAAAGGTCCTTCAAAGTGTATGGACAGGGGCGTGAGGGAAAAGGTCCCTTCAAAGTGTATGGACAGGGGCTGAGGGAAAAGGTCCTCCAAGTGTATGGACAGGGCTGAGGGGAAAAGGTCCCTTCAAAGTGTATGGACAGGGGCTGAGGGGAAAAGGTCCTTCAAAGTGTATGGACAGGGGCTGAGGGAAAAGGTCCCTCCAAGTGTATGGACAGGGGCTGAGGGGAAAAGGTCCCTCAAAGTGTAAGTGTATGGACAGGGGCTGAGGGAAAAGGTCCCTCCAAAGTGTATGAAAGGGGTGAGGGGAAAAGGTCCCTCCAAAGTGTATGGACAGGGCTGAGGGGAAAAGGTCCCTTCAAAGTGTATGGACAGGGGCTGGGGGAAAAGGTCCCTTCAAAGTGTATGGACAGGGGCTGAGGGGGAAAAGGTCCCTCCAAAGTGTATGGACAGGGGCTGGGGAAAAGTCCCTTCAAAGTGTATGGACAGGGGCTGAGGGGAAAAGGTCCCTCCAAAGTGTATGGACAGGGGCTGAGGGGAAAAGGTCCTTCAAAGTGTAGGACAGGGGCTGAGGGGAAAAGGTCCCTCCAAAGTGTATGGACAGGGGCTGAGGGGAAAGGTCCCTCAAAGTGTATGGACAGGGGCTGAGGGGAAAAGGTCCCTCAAAGTGTATGGACAGGGGCTGAGGGGAAAAGGTCCTCCAAAGTGTATGGACAGGGGCTGAGGGAAAAGGTCCCTCCAAAGTGTATGGACAGGGCTGAGGGAAAAGGTCCCTAAAGTGTATGGACAGGGGCTGAGGGGAAAAGGTCCCTTCAAAGTGTATGGACAGGGGTGAGGGGAAAAGGTCCCTCAAAGGTATGGACGGGGCTGAGGGGAAAAGGTCCCTCAAAGTGTATGGACAGGGGCTGAGGGAAAGGTCCTCCAAAGTGTATGGACAGGGGCTGAGGGAAAAGGTCCCTTCAAAGTGTATGGACAGGGGCTGAGGGGAAAAGGTCTCAAAGTGTATGGACAGGGGCTGAGGGGGAAAAGGTCCTCCAAAGTGTATGGACAGGGGCTGAGGGGAAAAGGTCCCTCAAAGTGTATGGACGGGGCTGAGGGGAAAAAAGGTCCCTCCAAAGTGTATGGACAGGGGCTGAGGGAAAGAAAAAAAGGCGTCCTCCAAAGTGTATGGACAGGGGCTGAGGGAAAAGGTCCCTTCAAAGTGTATGGACAGGGGTCGTGATGGGGAAAAGGTCCCTCCAAAGTGTATGGACAGGGGTGATGAGGGAAAAGGTCCCTCCAAAGGTTATGGACAGGGGCTGAGGGGAAAGCGTCCTCCAAAGTGTTATGGCGGGGCTGAGGGGAAAAGGTCCCTTCAAAGTGTATGGACAGGGTGGCGAGGGGAAAAGGTCCCTCAAAGTGTATGGACAGGGGCTGAGGGAAGAAGCAGGAAAGGTCCTTCAAAGTGTATGGACAGGGGCTGAGGGGAAAAGGTCCTCCAAAGTGTATGGACAGGGGCTGGGGGAAAAGGTCCCTCAAAGTGTAGGACAGGGGCTGAGGAAAAGGTCCCTCCAAGTGTATGGACGGGGCTGAGGGGAAAAGGTCCCTCAAAGTGTATGGACAGGGGCTGAGGGAAAGGTCCCTTCAAAGTGTATGGACGGGGCTGAGGGGAAAGGTCCCTCAAAGTGTATGGCAGGGGCTGAGGGGAAAAAGGTCCCTTCAAAGTGTTATGGACAGGGGCTGAGGGGAAAAGGTCCCTTCAAGTGTAGTAGGACAGGGGCTGAGGGGAAAAGGTCCCTCCAAGTGTATGGACAGGGCTGAGGGGAAAAGGTCCCTCCAAAGTGTATGGACAGGGGCTGAGGGGAAAAGGTCTCCTCCAAGTTATGGACAGGGCTGAGGGGAAAAGGTCCCTCCAAAGTGTATGGACAGGGCTGAGGGGAAAAGGTCCCTTCAAGTGTATGGACAGGGGCTGAGGGGAAAAGGTCCTTCAAAGTGTATGGACAGGGGCTTAGGGGGAAAAGGTCCCTCAAAGTGTTAGGACAGGGGCTGAGGGGGAAAAGGTCCCTCCAAAGTGTATGGACAGGGGCTGAGGGGAAAGGTCCCTTCAAAGTTATGGACAGGGGCTGAGGGGAAAGGTCCCTCCAAAGTGTATGGACAGGGGCTGAGGGGAAAAGGTCCCTCAAAGTGTATGGACAGGGGCTGAGGGGAAAAGGTCCCTCAAAGTGTATGGACAGGGGCTGAGGGAAAAAGGTCTCTCCAAAGTGTATGGACAGGGGCTGAGGGGAAAGGTCCCTCCAAGTGTATGGACAGGGGCCTGAGGGGAAAAGTCCCTCCAAAGTGTATGGACAGGGGCTGAGGGAAAAATGCCCTTCAAAGTGTATGGACAGGGGCTGAGGGAAAAGGTCCCTCCAAAGTGTATGGACAGGGGCTGAGGGGAAAAGGTCCCTCCAAAGTGTAGGACAGGGGCTGAGGGGGGGAAAAAGGTCCCTCCAAAGTGTATGGACAGGGGCTGAGGGGAAAAGGTCCCTCCAAAGTGTATGGACAGGGGCTGAGGGGAAAAGGTCCCTCCAAAGTGTATGGACAGGGGCTGAGGGGAAATTAATAAACAATTTGAGGAATATAGCGCAAAATGGTCCACGTCTCTTGCTCTGGAAAAATAAATGTTTCTACACATGTATTCTAGGGCCTGTTTATGTAACGGGCTTAATGTCTAGTGTATACATAAAATAACACTATGCTTACATAAAGTGATAATGTTACAAATTTCTTTGGTCAAAGTGACCAGTGCAATAAATAGTGTTATACATAATACGTGATAAAAAGATAAAATCATCTATAAACCATTATACTATATAAAAGGCAAATCATCTCCACGTACCTATCCTGCAGTTAATAATATGACCTATAAAACAAGAATATATCTAGATAAATCTGCATGTCTTAGTATAAAAAAGGTTTAATGAACCTTATATCATTCAGACCCATGGGATTTAAGCTTTGCATACTTTGAATCCACTTCCTCTGTTTGTAACAATAATTTTTTAATATCTCCCCCTCTTATTGGCCTATTTATTTTATCTAGAATACACCACCTCAATTGTGCTGGCGTGTGACCTTTTTCATGAAAATGTCTAGCTATAGAAGTATCTGATTGGGTCCCAGGAATGAAATTTCTAATATTGCTTTTATGTTCCTGCACCCTTAATTTCACTTGTCTCTGTGTCTGCCCAATATACACCATTCCACATGGACACTTAACCATGTATACTAATTCTTTGGTTTCACATGTTGAATAGTGTCTCATGGGGATATCATACCCCTTTGTGTGATGGCATACCTTTTCATCTCTAATTATAGCGTTGCAACAATTGCAGTTAAGACAAGGTACTGTGCCTCTCTTTTTACTAATTGCTCTATTCGGTTTAACTGTAATATCTGATGGGCATAATCTATCTCTGGTATTTTTTCCCCTTTTATAGCAAAATCTAGGTGGATCTTTGAACATCTTACCATGTTCACTATCGGCCTGCAATATTGGCCAATGTCTCCTAATAATCTGCTCAATTTTATTACTTTTTAAACCATATCTGGACACAAACGTAATTCTTTTTTTCTCTCCTGGGTGGTGTACCGTATTGAAAAGTGTCTCTCTGTTAATCTTACTCACTTCTTCCTTTGCTTTCTCTATAGCCTCTTTCGGGTATCCTCGCTTCAAGAACCTGTCACTTATTGTATCTGCTGCTGTTGTATATAGTTCTTCCCTTGAGATTATACAGTATAAAGTAATAATCCAGGGTACAGTAATAATCCAGGGTATAGTAATAATTCAGGGTACAGTAATAATCCAGGGTACAATAATAATCCAGGGTACAGTAATAATTCAGGGTACAGTAATAATCCAGGGTACAATAATAATTCATGGTACAGTAATAATACAGGGTACAGTAATAATTCAGGGTACAGTAATAATCAAGGGTACAGGAATAATTCAGGGTACAGTAATAATCCAGGGTACAGTAATAATTCAGGGTACAGTAATAATACAGGGTACATTAATAATTCAGGGTACAGTAATAATCAGGGTTACAGAGTAATAATCAGGGTACAGAATAATCAGGGTACAGTAATACACGGGTACAGTAATAATTCAGTGGACAGTAATATTCAGGGTACAGTAATAATACAGGGTACATTAATAATAAATTCAGGATACAGTAATAATACAGGGTACAGTAATAATTCAGGGTACAGTATAATCAGGGTACAGTAATAATTCAGTGTACATTAATAATTCAGGGTACAGTAATATACAGGGTACAGTAATAATTCAGGGTACAGTAATAATCAGGGTACAGTAATAATACAGGTACAGTAATAAACAGGTACAGTAATAATCCGTGGTACAGTATATAATCCAGGGGGTACAGTAATAATACAGGGTACAGTAATAATCCAGGGTACAGTTATAATTCAGGGTACAGTAATAATACAGGGTACAGTAATAATCCAGGGTACAGTAATAATTCAGGGTACAGTAATAACTCAGGGTACAGTAATAACACGGTACAGTAATAATTCAGTGTACAGTAATAATTCAGGGTACAGTAATAATACAGGGTACAGTAATAATACAGGGTACATTAATAATTAAATTCAGGATACAGTAATAATACAGGGTACAGTAATAATATAGGGTACATTAATAATTCAGGGTACAGTAATAATCCAGGGTACAGTAATAATCCAGTGTACAGTAATAATTCAGGGTACAGTAATAATATAGGGTACATTAATAATTCAGGGTACAGTAATAATCCAGGGTACAGTAATAATCCAGGGTACAGTAATAATTCAGGGTACAGTAATAATATAGGGTACATTAATAATTCAGGGTACAGTAATAATCCAGGGTACAGTAATAATCCAGGGTACAGTAATAATATAGGGTACATTAATAATTCAGGGTACAGTAATAATCCAGGGTACAGTAATGCTGTTTTATAAAGGCATTTTAATTTGGATCTTTATATTTTAATTCAGGGGTTAACACAAAACAGATTTCCAACTTGTAAATTGAATTTCTTGACTTGTGATTTCCCACTTTGTCTGTTAACAGAAACCGGAAGTCGATACTAGAGGTACCAAGGTATTTGTCATGTTTATTACCCTGACACTTTCCATGTGTGGGTCTCATTAAGACCCTCAACCTTCAGATTTAGCAATGGGAATGGAGTTTTTCAATAACTTTCAGGTAACAAGGAAACAACTGTGCAAACAATCTCACTCACACAGCAAACAACTCAATTATTTAGGAAGCTGCTAATATCTTCCCAGAAAACACAGGTTATTGTGTGGAAATCTACGTGGCAGCACACGTCAGTAAATTTCTATATTCGTTCTGATGTCCCTGCCCCAAAGAGCTTACAATCAAAACATGCTCATTTATTAGAACTCCCCTCCTGGTCAATCCTGCGGCATTCAAGCAATTTTTTCAGGAACCACCTAGCCCGTCCTTGGAATGAATGAGCCAGACGGGGCTGTTGCGGGAAGGTGGCAAGGTGAGAAACTGCAAGCACTTTAGATATAAAGTCGAACCTCTAATCTATCTAATATCTCACTAGTGTATGGGCACCTTAAGGGGCATGTTCAACCTAAAATAAGTTTTGCTTATAAATGTTTTTCACCCCCCCAAACCCCATGTTCGCATTATCGATCCCTGCCAATGATGCCCCTGAACTGACTGACCTAATCCAACCCCACATCGCTCCTCCTCTGCTCTGTGGCTGACAGCCGCTCTACTTCCTGGTTGCAGCTGTCAGCGCAGAAGCCATCTGCTCCTGTTTTTACTCGAAACAAGCTTGAAACAGGGGCAGCGACCCTGGTGGCAAGGGACCAATGCATTTGCCTAAATGAATGAAAACCCCACAATATATCACGGTGGGTTTTTCGCTCCTTTTGCAGGGTCTGCCGGGTTTCTATACATTTTTGGAAACATTGCAGCTGATCCTATTCAATTAATTTAAAGGAGAACTAAACCCAATTTTATATACTCCAGAATCTGAAAACAACCCCCCTAAAAATACCAATAAGCTATAAAATGCTACTTCAGTAAATTGTATTAAAGTAAATGTAAGCCTGTTAAGAACTGTATGAAGTATCTGTGTGTATGTGCAGTGTCAGACCACACCTCATGACCTCAGTCACATGCTTCCTTGCTTTATCTGTCCTGTAAAAGGATTGGCTAGAGATTTTTAATGGGTGTGGCCAACTGTAACAAGTTTCTGTCATAGTCAAGGATTGAGCATGTGCAGAACATAATGGTCGTTGACCAAACTGTGTGATACTAGAATGTTATGAAGTAAAGCACAAACCATGTGTTATTTGGGTGAATTTCCCAGCGCCCGTATCAAAATGAGAGTTAAGACAAAGATTAGTGGTTTTATATCAAGGTGTTCTGCCTTCTGGTTCAGTGTTGTTCTGGAGCTTTAGATGCCCTTTAAGTTTTTTTAGCTTCAATCGAATCTGGGCATAAAATAAAGTTGTATCATTGTAATAACACATTTTACTGACATATTTTGCCCATTAGTTTACTTACCTCCAAATTCTTCAATGTTCCTGTGATGTTCATACAACTGCCTCACTGCCTGGACTGATCATTTTGCACATTGTTTTATAGATAAAGTAGATTTGACTACTGAATATCGTAGGCTGAGTACACATGGACAGATTTTTCAGCCCAAACGGCAGTTACTTTAGTAGATCAGTCGATTGGGCAGAAAAATCTGTGCCGCTTTTGTCCACTGCTAGACCGATCGGACATGTCGGTAAATCACAGCCGATCATGCAGTTCCCTATGGGACCTCACTTTTGGCCACAGGAACTGTTGGCCGTGGCCACTATCGCCGCGACCAACAGACATTTGTCCCGACAGAGCACTTGCTCTTGGAGAACGCTCAGTCGGGACAAATACTCCCTTCGTGTGTCCCCACCCTTATGTGAATGGCCGGCATAATGCCTCATCTCCACTAGACTTTAAATACAGCCCACATTTCCCACAATAATAATCTTCCCCCTTTCTCTTCCCATTTAAATTACGCAGGATGAGAACCTAGACAGCTGATTTACTTACCTAATGGTATGGTCCACTTCCATATTCCATGACCACAAGGGAGCATTGAAACAAAGGGGTTTAACTGCCTGGCACCTTGATCAGCTTTTTGTAAACAGATGATCATGCATTCAGCTGTATTCGCACATGTGTGATCAGCTGTTTAAAACGCCAATGCCCGCCTCCCTCCCATTTTACTCCCATGATTAGTTTACACTGCTGGTCCAGGAACTGACCAATTGGAAGACACGCTCTACAAGAAGCGTTTCTTCCCAGTCACCAAGCCCTTGACTGATTGAGGGGGCAGAACTAGACCTGATCATTGATTGCACTTTTAGATAAGTAGTTAAGACTCCCTAGGTAGTGAAGACCCAAGGATGAGATGAACCCAGGGTTACCAGGTGTCCCTATTTGGTCGGGATTGTCCCATCCAAATACCAGCTCTGTAAGCTTTGCCCCGATCCGCCCATTCCCCACCCAGTCACACCCCTAACTCCTTCCCCAACTGTTGCCCTGCCCCCAGTGCACCCTAGACATGCCCTTGTCCCTCATACCATGATATCAGGATGACATCATGGTTCCGCCCCCTCCTGCCTCGCACCATGGGAGGACCTAGCGGTTTAGGCCCTCACCCTAAGTACTATTTGTGGGGGTAAAACAGGAGGAATGTGGGTAGGGGCTTTTATACTACCAGCCTTACTACACTACCAGTCATTATTTAACAGTAGTTCTTAATGTGTATTATATATATGTATGTATAATTTTATTTATAAAGCGCCACTTGGGTACGCAGCGCTGTACATAAAAAAATACAAACAAGGGGATACAAACAAGGGGATAAGTGCAAGCCATTATACAGATTGATAAAAATTAAATTAAATACAATTTCATATATCGGGTAAGAAACCATATATATAAATTATGCATAAATTGATATAAGTGCAACAAGCCTTGACACATTAGGAATGAGAACCCTGCCCCAAAGAGCTTACAATCTACGTTGCAGGGAAAACATACAGATACAAGTGGGGGAGGGATGGGTACAAAGTGCTTAAAAGGGCTAACAATCATTTGTTCTGATGCTCAGAAAGGTAGGATAACAGTCTAGATTTGAAAGTATTAATGGATGTCACCAGGCGAAGCGAGAGAGGGAGAGAGCTCCAAAGGTAGGGAGCAGCAAGAGAGAATGGTTTAAGGTGGGAGGCAGCAGTGTTAGCTTGGGGTCTGTGGAGAAGATTTCCTTGCGAGGAAAGGAGGTTACGGCCTGGAACATAACGGACCAAGAGAGAAGATAAGTAGGGAGGTGCAGTAGAGCGAAGGGATTTAATGGTTAAATGCAGGGTATTGAATATGATTCTTTGTTTGATGGGAAGCCACCCTATGGACTGAAGTATCGGGGTTGCGGGTTCTCTTTTGGAGGAGAGCGAGATGATCCGAGCTGACGAGTTTAAGATAGACTGGAGAGGAGAGAGATGAGAGGCCGGGAGTCCAAGTAGTAGAATGTTACAGTAGTCAAGACGGGAGATTATAAGGGCATGGATGAGAATTTTAGTAGTCGAGAGAGAGAAAAGGGCGGATCTTGGAAATATTGCGAAGGAGAAAACGACAGATCCTAGTGACATGTGATGATGAAAGGAAAGAGAGGAGTCAAAGATAACTCCAAGGCAGCATGCAGATTCAACTGGGTTAATGACCATATTGTCAATAGAGATGGAGAAGGGTGTACTAGGTCCCAGTTTAGGGGGGAATGATTAATTCCGTTTTGGATAGATTGAGTTTAAAGGGCATGTCCACCCCCAAAACTATAATCCCCCAACTACTGGCTCCATCATGTAGTGTAGTTTAATCCTTACCTCACATCCCAGCTCCATAAGGTTCTCCTATAGCCCACCCCCAAAGTCCCAAAAACTGCCCACCAGGAGGATAGCAGAGTCCATATAGGACTCTGCCTACTACCTGGCCTCCGGGAGAAGTTTGGCATGCGTACTGCAGCCCTTCTCCCCCTCCCTCCCCCTCCCTCCCCCTCCCTCTCAGAATTCCCTCCCCCTAGCTTAAATCCCTTTAGTTATATGATTGCCCCTGTCCCCCCAGCCCCAACCGCTATATTTATTCTTTTAGAAAGCTCACCTTCCCTCTTTCCCCCGCCGAAATGAACTCCCGGCAGCCACGTCAGTGATTGGCTGCCGCTCAGCCAATCACAGACGCGACTGCCGGTCCCGCCCCTCTGCTTGCATTTTCTCGCAAGCAGAGGGCCGGCAGCGCGGCGGAGGAAAGAGGGGAGGTAAGTAAAGTTTGGGGCACTTTCTAAAAGAATAAATATAGCGGTTGTGGCTGGGGGGACAGGGGCAATCATATATCAAAAATTAATTTTTAGGGTGGACATACCCTTTAAGGCGGCGATGCTCCATCCAGGAAGAGAAAGAGAGCAGACATTCTAAAATAACAATAACTATGTCGTAAAATAACGATAATGGTCATTATTTCATATCCACACTACACCTTCCATGTAAAATACCCATAATGCTTGTTAAAGCTTATTGTCCGACACCACAGCTAGATGAATTCTAGAATTAAAAAGGAGGTTGTGACAGGATTACAATCTAAACAATCGTATACACCATTGTGTTGCTTTACTGCAGGAAAGTTTTTATGTGTTTCCAGCCAATCCAGCCAATCAAAATAAGCCTGTTTTCATATTGGACTGGACAAAATATCGAACGGTGTATGGCTAGGCCACGCTAGCGTGTTTTTTGTGCATTTTCGCACGCAATTGCACATGCGGTTTAGGTTACAATGGAAATTGTGGGAACGCAGAAATTCCCACGATTTATGATGCGCATGCAATTTGCACATCTGTTTCCATGTAAAATAGCGAAATTGCACATGCAAATAAAAAGCGCGGCAATGCACCGGAATCGCACACGCAATCACTTGCAATTATGCACGCACTTCGGAGTGTTATACTGTGGCCTCAGCCTTAGGTTTGTATAATCGGGCAAAATATTGGTCAGTTCTTTGTGGTCACATACATCAAGCGTGAATATATTATAATACATTATATATTCTTTTTTAATATGTGGCAGGAAATATCTGAAAGCTGTCCCCAAATGTTCTTACCAGCCCTCATTCCATCGCTGCCTTCTGCTTGTCTTCCGTGCCTGCTTCAGTGCACGGCTTGACTGGCATCCGCTTCTGTGATTGGCTAAGACAATGCACCTTAGCCAATTACAGGAGCGGATGCGGGTCGAGCCCCTTCTGCTTGTCTTCCGTGCATGGAAAACAGAATGCAGCAAGGGAACGAAGGTTGGTAAGTACATTTGGGGACAGCTTTCCGATATATAAACCTTGCAAGGTCAGGGTTTGTCCCCATTTCCTGACATAATTTTTTTGGGGGGGTCGGATATTCCCTTTAAAGTCGCGCTATGGGTAAATCTCTTTCGGGATTTACCCACAGCCGTAAAACAGATATTAAATCCGGATAGCGGTTCTGGGTTCATTTCCACGAGGTCCTTTGGTCCATGGTCAATCCTAAGCTGCTTTTTGAGAGTCTCTTGTGCACACTGTGTGTGACTTCTAACCTAAAATGATTGTGGGTGCTGCTCCCGTGATCCTCTACCCAGGATCTATATATAGCACAATATAAGATAAACCAAACTTTCATCTGCCAGGTTATGGCCCTGGGCCTTCCTGTATTAAAGATAGTGCTGAAGCACTCAGGAAGCCTGGCAGAAGCAGTTTCTTTGTGCCGCTCATCATAGACATGAGGTAGAAAGTACCAATCCAACCTCCCTGCCCCAAGTACTTTTCATTTCATTTTATTTTATGTGCACTATAGTTCTCCCTTAAATGTAATAAACTGGCTGTAGCAGGTTGCACTAAACTGTAAGTGGGTTTGTAGTATGTTATTAGCTGGTTTACAGTACTATTTAGTAGATTTGTATATGGTTATCAGATTTACCCTTGGGTTCCTTAGAGCAGTGTGTTTGTAATGTCATCAGCGCTCGTTATCAGTGAGTTTGTACAAAGTTAACATGGGGTTTATAACACACATATATTTTAGTCAGCCTGGATCGGCAAGTGAACAGCTAATGGATAACCACTTCGCCCAACAATCCGTCAGTGTGTCTCCCAAATAACAAAGACAGGAGCCACCACATATGGAGGATTGTGGGCCGAAGAGGCAGCTCATTGGACATTCCTTGAAGGATTTATTGTGTTTGCACTTACATTTCTGTGGGTTTACATTATTCTAGCAGTAGATTTGCACTAAATCATCGGAGGGTTTGCTCTAGATCAGTTTGTTTGATTCTAAGATATCAATGAGTTTGACACTAATGTATTAGCTAAGGTCTGTTGGTCTGGGGAGTCACATTTGTACACGGATAGTAAATTGGTTAATGAATAGGATGCAGAGAGTAGTTAATGGGGCTTCATCATTATGGACTAAAGTGCTAAGTGGGGTGCCACAGGGTTCTGTGTTGGGGCCGCTTCTATTTAATCTATTTATTAATGATTTGGAGGTGGGTATTGTCAGCAAGGTTTCTGTGTTTGCTGACGACACAAAACTTTGTCGACCATTAAAAACTTCAGAGGATGTGCAATCGTTGCAGGGGGATCTAGATAGATTGTCACATTGGGCTGCTAAGTGGCAGATGAAATTCAATGTTGATAAATGGAAGGTGATGCATTTTGGACTTAAAAATCCTTGTGCTGCTTATACTATAAATGGCTCTGTGTTAAGTGAATCCCTGTTGGACATTGATCTTGGAATTTTGGTGGATAACAAACTTAAAGGAAGCAAGCAGTGCCTAATATAATAAAGGGGATGAGGGAGCTTGAATATGAAGAGTGAATGGATAAGTTAAAATTATGTACACTAGAGAAAAGGCGCTTGTGTGGGGATGTGATTACTGTGTATAAATACATTAACGGGCCATACAATAAACTATCTGGGGCATTGTTCACCAATAGAACATGTCAGAGGACACGCGGACATCCCTTAAGACTTGAAGAAAAGAAGTTTAGTCATCAAGTTGGGAAAGGGTTTTTCACTGTGAGAACGGTAAAGCTATGGAACTGTCTTCCAGTGGACGTTGTTATGGCAGGTTCATTGGTCAGTTTAATAAAAAGCTGGATGAGTTTCTACAAACAAGGAATGTTACAAGTTACTGGGATTGATACATAAAGTAGAGTTGGGAAAGGGTTTGTCACTGTGAGAACGGTAAAGCTATGGAACTGTCTTCCAGTGGACGTTGTTATGGCAGGTTCATTGGTCAGTTTAAAAAAAAAGCTGGATGAGTTTCTGCAAACAAGGAATGTTGCAAACAAGGAATGTTACTGGTATTGATACATAAAGTAGAGTTGATTCAGGGATATTTCCGATTGCCACTGGAAGTCATGAAGGATTTTTTTTCCCCTTCAAAATTCCGGGTTTTTGTGTTTTTTTTTGCCTTCCTCTGGATCAACAGTTAGGCAGGAAATGCCCAACACACAGTCCTGGACTGCGGCTGAGTCACTATAATTTAGTAAAGGGAGATGACCGCGGGCAGGGCAAATTTTCAGGCATTTTCAAGCAATCCTGAGGCCGACAGAGCAGTTTCGAGCAGGAATGCTTGGAACAGCAGTACACACTTTAACGATAAAGGGAAAATTCTATTGAGTACAATGGAATCCTCCCTTTAATGTTAAAATAAATTTGGAAGGTGGGAACTAGTGTATGGCCAGCTCAAGGCTTCTGCAAGACTGAATTTGAATGTCTGCTGCTTTCTTAGTCACTTGGTCACAGTTACAAAGGTAGAAAATTGTATACAGAATGTAATTTTCCATTTCAATCCAAAGAATTATTGATTGTTAATTTGTATTTTCGAACATCAAATTCCTTATCCTTATCCTTATCTGTGGGTAGAATGGGGGAGAATGGGTGTACTTTACAGTCCTATTACTGGAGAGGCTCGGGATTGCCAATTACCAATAAAATGACCCAGCTTGGCTTCTACCAAGGATGCAGCACAAGTGACAGAAGGTAAATAAACCAGTATAGAGATCCTAGAGGAAGTCTGTCTTATCTTTGCCACTTACTGTATTTAGTGTGTGTACCATGTTACTGACCATAGATGGGGTCCAATTCATTTCTAAGGAGATTTTTCTGGTACGATGAGGATGACTGGTTTGTGGCCAATCTGTCGATAATTGTATGAGACTCATAATCTAATGAAAATATTATTGGGGAAAACAGTGACCAATGATGGAAATCTACCAATTAATAGCAACTTGGCTGTTTAGTCCCTATAAGAAGCGAGCAAGGATACTGTGTTGGAGATTGGAATGTGTACATTGGTATTCTGGTTTAAAATGTTTGCCTATGTTAATAATTTGCTTTAACCAATCAACCAATCAGATGTTTTTCTTCTGGGTTACTGTTGTTATATAACATCTGATTGGTTGCACATGCAGACTTTCACACCTTCTGACATATCAGACCCATGAAGAACAAACTGTCAAAAAGTGAAACCTTCCACACTACAATGAAAAAAATACACCATAAGAATCTACTAGTGGCTTTGGTATGTTGCATTTAATAAAAGTAGAATTAAAAGAAACAAAATAGGGGAAAAAACAGAACAAAATAGAACAGAGAAGAAAATGGAGAAAGGAACCTGAACCTTTAACTTGGCGTTAAAGCTTTTATTAGCCCCCCAGCAATTAGATTTTTACAAGTGCAAGTATATTAGGGGTCAGTAGATACTTTCTAGAAGAGGGACGTTAGGCTGTGTGTGCTATTGGAGCACAATAAATATATAAGGCTAGGTGCACACAGGCAAGTATTTCAGGCTGACCAATGTCAGTTGTCCTTTTATCCGAATCGGACATGTCGGTAAATAATGGAAGGGTGTCTCCCATGACAGCAAAATCTGATGCTTGAACTATTGGCTGTGGCTAATTTCACCACAGCCGACCGGTTGATGACAGCGAACGGTTATGCTAAATGATCTGGCCATGTTTACCAGCCTTAACATGTACACATACAGCCCATTCCACCCAAATATACTCGATTTACAGTGTGATACACGAGGAATATGGTTTATACAAACAAGATTCAATAGTGAATAATTTCCCGTCTACTGTAAAATATAGGGATATTATTATTCACCAAGGTAATACCATAGAAATGTACCAGGCCGCAGGCTGAGTTTTACTGGTCACTGAAACTCTAAGATAACTTTCGTATTAATGTGGGGGAGGTACATGATTGTTTCTTAAAGTACAAATGAATAATGTGTCACGGATGTCATAGGTAGTGCAAAATATAATGGATGACATCGCTATTTATAAAGTGCCACTCGGGTATGCTCTATTTTATAAAAATACTGTACACATGGGGATAGGTGAAAGCAAATATAGGACTATATAGGCAAAGAATATATATATATATATATATATATATTTATTATATATATCTTACCTATTACCATTTAAATGACCATCAGTAAATGCATATAAGAATAGCACTGACTTATATTAGGTACAACACAAATATATAAAATACATAAACTTACTTACAGAGCTGAGATCCCATTTCACCATGGAATGGTCAAAATGGAAGGTTAAACCACACCCTTGGGTCTGCTCCATGTGAAAGGAAGGAAACGTTTCTGTCTGCTACACAGGATGTGATGTGTATTGTAATGGACATATACACCAAGGCTCCTCATATACCACCTCCAGCCTACAGGTGGTTTCAGTGAGTGATAAAAGACAGACATCCCTGCTCTCTATGGCTAGGAGGAGAAAAAGTGAAAGTAGATTGTGGTGTGTGCTTTGGAGTGATATTGACTGGAACACAAGATGCTGTGTATGAACTCCTGTGTATAAGATCCTGTGTATGAGATCCTGTGTATGAGACCCTGTGTATAAGATCCTGTGTATAAGACCCTGTGTATAAGATTCTGTGTATAAAGGTGCCCATACTCTATAAGATTTTACTTACCCGACCGATCGCTCACCCGATGTTCCTTCAATCCTGCGGAACCGCTTCTCCCATCTTACATTCGGCCGACATGCGATCGCAAAATCCCATTCATTTTGCGATCGCATGTCGGTCTAATGTAAGATCGAGAGCGGTTCCGGCAGGTTGAAAGGAACATCGGGTGAGCGCTCGTCGGGTAAGTAAAATCTTATAGATGTATAAAACCATACCTTTAGACCCTGTGTATAAAATCCTGTGTATGAGATCCTGTGTATAAGATCCATTGTATAGATCCTGTGTATAAGATCCTGTGTATGAGATCCTGTGTATAAGATCCTGTGTATAGATCCTGTGTATGAGATCCTGTGTATAAGATCCTGTGTATGAGATCCTGTGTATAAGATCCTGTGATGAGATCTGTGTATGAGACCCTGTGTATGATCCTGTGTATAGATCTGTGTATGAGATCCTGTGTATGAGACCCTGTGTATGAGATCTGTGTATAAGATCCTGTGTATAAGATCCTGTGTTAAGATCCTGTGTATGAGATCTGTGTTGAGATCCTGTGTATGAACCCTGTGTAGAATCCTGTAGATGACCTGTAGCCTGTATAAGATCCTGTGTAATGGATCTTAGATCCTGGTATGAGATCCTGTGTATGAGATCCTGTGTATAGATCCTGTTGATCTGTGTATAGATCTGTATGAGACCCTGTGTATGAGATCCTGTGTATGATCCTGTGTATAGACCGTATCTAGATCTGTGTATGAGATCCTGTGTATAGATCCTGTGTATGAGACCTGTGTATGAGACCCTGTGTATGAGATCCTGTGTATGAGATCCTGTGTATGAGATCCTGTGTATGAGACCCTGTGTATAAGATCCTGTGTATGAGTCCTGTGTAGATCCTGTGTATGAGATCCTGTGTATAAGATCCTGTGTATGAGATCCTGTGTATAAATCCTGTGTATGAGATCCTGTGTATGAGACCCTGTATAGATCCTGTTATAAGATTCTGTGTATGAGATCCTGTGTATGAGACCCTGTGTATGAGACCCTGTTATAAGATCCTGTGTATAAGACCCTGTGTATAAGACCCTGTGTATAGATCCTTTTACAATCCTGTTACCACCTGTTGGAGGACAATTATTGGACAGACAATTCTTATTGATACAAACTCGAGATAACGATAGAGTAACCAACTTACAAGGACACCAATATACAGCCTGTCAATATTCAGTGTCACCATAGACAGGGACACCCCTGATTACTGCACATGTTTGCGGGAACCTGTTTATGTGCACTGTCTGTTTTGTGCCAGGCCACCAGAGTAACCCACTGTGTGCCATGCTACCCATAATCCTTCCATAAGCAGTGATCTGGTACAAATTGGTGGCAGCGGTGGTGGTAATCAGTGGTGTAACAACCCCCCCCCCACGGGCCCCGGACGGCAGTAGGGCCCGCCCCAAGCCCAAATCCCTGCAGTATCGAGCCTTTTTAAAGAGCTGATCGTGCAAATGAAGAAAACATACGCACAATCACTCTTTAAAACTGAACTTCCGGGAACTGAACCGGAAGTTCGGGTCCGGTTTTTAAACAGCTGATCGCGCGTAGTTTTTCTTCATTCGCGCGATCACTCTTTAAAAGGCTCGATACTGCGGGATCTTATATATAAAATTCATCCTGATGACGGCCCCTGTGAGGGCTGAAACATGTTTAACATGGCAAATAAATATTTTTTGGACTTGACAAATCCTGAGAGTGCGCCCATTCCTACTACATATACTATATATTTTCTGGAGCACCAAGGTGGATGATCATTATAGGAGTGCTATCCATCTCTCTACAATACTATATATAATTCAGTGTAGGCACTCATATAAAACTGTATACTTGCCCAGTGTGCAGTGGAATCATCATGTGATCGACAATAAATTAACATATATGAAGGAAATGGCAGTAACCAATCATAATACAACATATGTATGCTAAAGTGCATATTGATAAAGTGCAATAGTGTTTATAAAAATGTTATACAATATTAAAAATGCCCCAGTGTATAAATTACCAGTGTAATTCATAAATACATTATAATATAACATTTTTTTAAATTAATTAATCAGTGCCTTTTAATTAATTAGTATCTCTTTATATCAGTACTGCTATAATGTAACATAAATCTTTATCTAGCGCTTAGATATACCATTTGTAAGGACGTTCTCAATTATAATATTAAAGGTTACCAAAAGGGATCTTTTTATATGTCTATATAAATGGTGATTAGCAATACATAAACGGGGTAGATATTCTAAAAATTGACTATGATGATATAAGGGACATTAATATCTGTCATTGAGAAAGCATTTGAACGAACAATATTTGTTAAAGCCATTTGGACTCAATGTATTCAATGTTTTTTATCCAAAAAGTATCTCGCTGTAAGAGAGAGGTTGGAAGATTATTCTATGCTTGATTATAAAGGCACAAAATTACATTGACTTTAACTGTAAAGAAATAGTATATTACATTAACTTTTAATGTACAGAATAGTACATTACACTAACTTTATGTATAGAATAGAATTACACTAACTTTTACTGAATGAATAGTGCATTAAACTAACTTTTAATGTATGAAGTGCATTACACTACTACTTTACTGTAAAGAATAGTGCATTACACTAACTTTTACTGTAAAGAATAGTACATTACATTAACCTTTACTGTATAGAATAGTGCATCACTAACTTTACTGTATAGAAGTGCATTACACTAACTTTTACCGTAAAGAATAGTGAATTACCTAACTTTTACTGTAAAGAATAGTGCATTACACTAACTTTATGTATAGCATAGTGAATACCACTAACTTTTACTGAATAGAATAGTGCATTACACTAACTTTTACTTTATAGATAGTACATTACACTAACTTTTAATGTAAGAATAGTGCATTAAACTAACTTTTACTGAATAGAATAGTGGCATTACACTAACTCTTAATGTATAGAATAGTGCATTACACTAACTTTTACTGTAAAGAGTAGTGCATTACACTAACTTTTACTGAATAGAATAGTGCATTACACTAACTTTCTGTAAGAATAGTGCGTTACACACAATTTTACTGATAAATAGTGCTTACACTACCTTTTACTGTAAGATAGTGCATTACACTAACTTATAATGTATAGAATAGTGATAAACACTAACTTTTACTGAATAAAATAGTGCATTACACACCTTTTACTGTAAAGAATAGTGCATTACACTAACTTATAATGTATAGAATAGTGAATACACTAACTTTTACTTTAAAGAATAGTGCGTTACACTAACTTTTACAGATAAAATAGTGCATTACCACAACTTTTACTGTAAAGAATAGTGCATTACACTAAATTATATGTATAGAATAGTGAATAACAATAATTTTAATGTATAGAATAGTGCATTACACTAACTTTTACTGTAAGAGTAGTGCATACACTACTTTTACTGATAGAATAGTGATTACACTAACTTTTACTGTAAAGAATAGTGCGTTACACTAACTTTTACTGAATAAATAGTGCATTACACTAACCTTTACTGTAAAGATAGTGCATTACACTAACTATAATGTATGAATAGTGAATACACTAACTTTTACTTAAAGAATAGTGCTTACACTAACTTTACTGAATAAAATAGTGCATTACACTACTTTTACTGTAAGAAAGTGCATTACACTAACTTATAATGTATAGAATAGTGAATAACACTAACTTTTACTGAATAAATATTGCATTACACTACCTTTTACGTAAAGAATAGTGCATTACACTAACTTATAATGTATAGAATAGTGCATAACACTAACTTTTACTGTAAAGAATAGTGCGTTACACTAACTTTTACAGAATAAAAAAATAGTGCATTACCTAACTTTAACTTTACTGTAAAGAATAGTGCATTACACTAAACTTATAATGTATAGAATAGTGAATACATAACTTTTAATGTATAATAGTGCATTACACTACTTTACTGTAGAAGTAAGTGGCATACACTAACTTTTACTGAATAGAATAGTGCATTACACTAACATTTTACTGTAAGAATAGTCGTTTACACTAACTTTACTGAATAGAATAGTGCATTACACTAACCTTTACTGTAAAGAATAGTGCATTAACTAACTTATAATGTATAGAATAGTGAATAACACTACCTTTTACTGTAAGATAGTGCTATACCTACCTTTACTGAATAAATAGTGCATTACACTAACTTTTACTGTAAAGAAATGTGCATTACACTAACCTTATAATGTTTAGAATAGTGAATAAACATAACTTTTACTGAATAGAATAGGCATTACACTAACTTTTACTTTATAGAATGTACATTACACTAACTTTTAACTGTATAAATATTGCATTACACTGACTTTTCTGTATAGAATAGTGCATTACACTAACTTTACCATAAAGAATAGTGAATTACACTAACTTTTATGTACAAATATACATTACACTTACATTTAATGTATAGAATAGTGAATACACTAACTTTTACTGAATAGAATATGTATTACACTAACTTTTTACTTAGAATAGTGCATTACATAACTTTTAATGTATAGAATAGTGAATTACACTAACTTTAATGTAATAGAATAGTGCATTACACTATTTACTGTAAGAATAGTGCATTACACTAACTTTTAATGTATAGATAGTTATGATAACACATACGGTTACTGACTAGAATAGTGCATTAACTAAACTTTTACTTTATAGAATAGTACATTACACTAACTTTTAATGTATAGAATAGTGAATTACACTAACTTTTACTGAATAGAATAGTGCATTACACTAACTTTTAATGTATAGAATAGCGCATTACACTAACTTTTACTGAAAAAGAATAGTGTGTTACACTAACTTTTACTGAATAGAATAGTGCATTACTCTAACTTTTACTGTAAAGAATAGTACATTACATTAACCTTTACTGTATAGAATAGTGCATTACACTAACTTTTACCGTAAAGAATAGTAAATTACACTTACTTTTAATGTACAGAATAGTACATTACACTAACTTTTAATGTATAGAATAGTGAATAACACTAACTTTTACTGAATAGAATAGTGCATTACACTAACTTTTACTTTATAGAATAGTGCATTAAACTAACTTTTAATGTATAGAATAGTGCATTACACTAACTTTTAATGTATAGAATAGTACATTACACTAACTTTTACTGTAAAGAATAGTGCATTACACTAACTTTTACTCTATAGAATAGTGCATTACACTAACTTTTACTATATAGAATAGTGCATTACACTAACTTTTACTTTATTGAATAGTGCATTACACTAACTTTTACTCCCGGGTCCCGGAAGAAGGGACGAGGACGTCCCGAAACGCGCGTCAGTTAGTTTGAGCTACGTACCTGAGGTGGGACTGGGAGGCCTTGTCCAGCGTTTGATCCAGTTCGCGAGTAGTGTGACTTGGTTAATATCATGGGAGCGGTGTAGAAGGAATGGAACTCTGAACATTTCGATACGATATATGCGGAGATTGGACCATGCTGTGTAGATCTTCTCCGGATGGGTGAGATTGTTCCCACTATACATGCTTGTATGCTTGAGGAGTTTGTCGCCATTACCGAGTGGAATATTACACTACAGTTTGATGTGCTTCTATCATCTTGCTTTCCCACATATGTGCTAGAGTTACCATTGGTCGCAACTTCTAACTACTTACCTATATCTATACACTACTATTGAATTTATCCTTATTATATGAACATACCATCTCAGGGTATACCCACATTGGACTTTGGACTTGGTTCTCAGTATGTGGGATACTTGAAATTCACCTGTTTGTTCTTATTCAAACTTGGACTTCAGGCGGTATTTGTGCATATTTACATGTACTTAGATACCGGATACTTATTTTGGTCCCCCCCCTCAGGGTTTTTAATGCACTATATTTGTCTGTGTTTTTAATGTTAGTTTTTTGATACTATGTGTGAATAAAATGAATTGATTTTTTGGATAACCATGCATCCTTATTGGGGTCTTGCAATCCCCCCCTGTTTCGCTATTTAGTTGGGATTTTTTATGTCAGAGTTTAGTGCCCACTCCCTTTTGGGGTGGTATAGGTGGTACTTGTTTTTCCCAGTTTTGGGAATTACTTATAAATATAAAGAATAGTACATTACATTAACCTTTACTGTATAGAATAGTGCATTACACTGACTTTTACTGTATAGAATAGTGCATTACACTAACTTTTACCATAAAGAATAGTGAATTACACTAACTTTTAATGTACAGAATAGTGCATTACACTAACTTTTAATGTATAGAATAGTGCATTACACTAACCTTTACTTTATTGAATAGTGCATTACACTAACTTTTACTTTATAGAATAGTATATTACACTAACTTTTAATGTATAGAATAGTGAATTACACTAACTTTTACTGAATAGAATAGTGCATTACACTAACTTTTACTTAATAGAATAGTACATTACACTAACTTTTAATGTATAGAATAGTGAATTACACTAACTTTTACTTTATAGAATAGTACATTACACTAACTGTTAATGTATAGAATAGTGCACTACACTAACTTTTACTGTAAAGAATAGTGCGTTACACTAACTTTTACTGAATAGAATAGTGCATTACCTAACTTTTACTTTATAGAATAGTACATTACACTAACTTTTAATGTATAGAATAGTGAATTACACTAACTTTTACTGAATAGAATAGTGCATTACACTAGCTTTTAATGTATAGAATAGCGCATTACACTAACTTTTACTGAAAAAGAATAGTGTGTTACACTAACTTTTACTGAATAGAATAGTGCATTACTCTAACTTTTACTGTAAAGAATAGTACATTACATTAACCTTTACTGTATAGAATAGTGCATTACACTAACTTTTACCGTAAAGAATAGTAAATTACACTTACTTTAATGTACAGAATAGTACATTACACTAACTTTAATGTATAGAATAGTGAATAACACTAACTTTTACTGAATAGAATGGTGCATTACACTAACTTTTACTTATAAGAATAGTGCATTAAAACTAACTTTAATGTATAGAATAGTGCATTACACTAACTTTTAATGTTATAATAGTACATTACACTATACTTTACTTTATTGAATAGTGCATTACACTAACTTTACTCTATTGAATAGTGCATTACACTAACTTTTACTCTATGAGTAAGCATTACACTAACTTTTACTGTATAGAATAGTGCATTACACTAACTTTTACTGTATGAATAATGCATTACGCTAACTTTTAATGTACAGAATAGTACATTACACTAACTTTTACTGAATTGAATGTGCATTACACTAACCTTTAATGTATAGAATCGTGCACAACACTAACTTTTACTGTATAGAATGGTGCATTACACCAAATTATTAATGTTTAATAGTGCATTGCACAAACTATTAAAGTACAGCATTGTACATGGCGACCAGTTGGTGTCAAACCCACTCACCTCTATTCAGGCTTGGTTTCTTCATTTTCACATAAATGGCCCCTTGACACCTCTCTTGATCCAGTCATGTTCCTTTGCCAAGATGTTGATATTACAATCTTCAAAGGTTTGTCCTTTACCTTAGATGCAGGTACACGGCTGAGTCCTGACCTAGGAATTGGCTCTTCTGTTTTGGGCCATACGTTTGTGCAGTTGCTGTTGTTTGTCTCCCCACATACAAAGAGCACTTTCTATGCACTGCATTATTATGTCGTTTTCTTGTGTTTCGGTACTGGGTCTTTCGGATATGTCACCAATTTCTGCCATAGTGTCATCCCATATGTAGCAGGGGTCTCTGAGAAAATTAAGAATAATAATAAAAAAAAACTTGTATCCCGTTGTTTGCTTTAAACCATACAACACATGAGGCAGCAATTGGTACGATTATGTGAGAATAGTGCATTACGCTAGCTGTTTTATGAATAGTGCATTACGCTAACTGTTAATGTAGGAATAGTGCATTACGCTAGCTGTTAATGAGGAATAGTGCATTACGCTAACTGTTAATGTATGGAATAGTGCATTACGCTAACTTATGGTAATGTGATTACACTAACTGTTAATGTATGGAATAGTGCATTACGCAACTGTTAATGTATGGAATAGTGAATTACGCTAACTGTTAATGTATGGAATGTGCATTACGCTAACTGTTAATGTATGGAATAGTGCATTACGCTAACTGTTAATGTATGGAATAGTGCATTACGCTAACTGTTAATGTATGGAATAGTGCATTACGCTAACTGTTAATGTATGGAATAGTGCATTACGCTAACTGTTAATGTATGGAATAGTGCATTACGCTAACTGTTATATGTATGGAATAGTGCATTACGCTAGCTGTTAATGTATGGAATAGTGCATTACGCTAACTGTTAATGTATGGAATTGGCATTACGCTAGCTGTTAATGTATGGAATAGTGCATTACGCTAGCTGTTAATGTATGAATAGTGCATTACGCTACTTTAATGTATGGAATAGTGCATTACGCTAACTGTTAATGTATGGAATAGTGCATTACACTAACTGTTAATGTATGGAATAGTGCATTTACGCTAACTGTTAATGTATGGAATAGTGAATTACGCTAACTGTAATGTATGGAATAGTGCATTACGCTAACTGTTAATGTATGGAATAGTGCATTACGCTAACTGTTAATGTATGGAATAGTGCATTACGCTAACTGTTAATGTATGGAATAGTGCATTACGCTAACTTTTAATGTATGGAATAGTGCATTACGCTAACTGTTAATGTATAGAATAGTGCATTACATTAACTTTTAGTACAAAGTGAAGGGACTTTAGTAATGATCATATATTTATGTCAGAACTGACTGATTGGCAGCTCTATGTGTGATTGACAGATGTACTCCCAAGATGCTCTGCAGCAGCCCCCAATCTCCTCCTGTCCCTGCTACTGACTATGGACCAGAGACTGAAGGGCGGAGTTAGGGCAGGAGAGGGAGGGGTTTAACAGTGTGACGTCGTGAGCGTTCCCGGATTGGAGGTGGCTGGTGAGGGAGACTAGTCAGTCAGTCAGCGGGAGTTTAAGGGAAAGAGACGGGCGAGGAGAAAGAGCGCTGCCGCGGGTCACTGTGTGCGAAAGCCGGGACCGAGGGTGGAGGAGGCAGCGCTGTGGGAAGCAGTATCAGCTCAGTGCGGATACACCACCAGTCGGACCCGGGATCGAACAGCGAGCGGAGCGCGGATTCCCGCGGTACCGGATCGGAGGATGATTCCCCCGGACCGACCTCCCCCCCCACCGACCCGGACTGGGGAGAAGAGAGATTCCGGGTGGACAGGAAGAAGCTGGAGACCATGATGCAAGGTGAGGGGGGACCCGACCCTGTAGTGAGCCTGGAACCCCAAACATGGACCCCCTATGAGCCTAAGGACTATAGCCCCTCCATCTCCTTATATATATATCACTATAATAGCTCTATTAGTGCTGTAATATCTCTGTAATGGCACTATATAGCCAGTCCATGTAATAACTATAACACTATATTAGTACTGTAATAGCTCTATAATAGCACTGTAATATCACTATAATAACCAGTCCACAAGCAATAACTATATAACACTATATTAGTACTGCAATAGCACTGTAATAACTCTATAATAGCACTGTAATAGCCCAGTCACATGTAATAAATATATAATACACGTAATAGCACTGTATAGCACTGTAATAACTAGTCACATGTAATAACACTATATAACACTATATTAGTACTGTAATAGCACTATAATAGCCAGTCACATGTAATAACACTATCCTAGTACTGTATAGCACTGTAATAGCCAGTCACATGTAATAACACTATATTATTACTGTAATAGCACTGTAATATCACTATAGTTGCACTATAATGGCACTGTAATATCACTACTATAGTATCCTATATGGCACTATAATGGAACTTAATAGCACTATAATAGCCAATCACATGTAATAACACTGATAACAGTGTAGTAGCAGCACTGTTATTTCACTATATAGCACTGTAATGTGCCAGTCACATGTAATAACACTATGATAACAGTGAAGTAGCAGCAGCTGTTAATCACTATAATAGCACTGTAAGTGCCAGTCACATGTAATAACGCTAAAGTAGCACTGTATGTAGAACTGTAATATCACTATAATAGCATTGTAATATCCAGTCACATGTAATAACACTATAATAGGAAGTTCCATGTACAGCGCTGCATACCAAAGTGGTGCATTATATATAAATGATACTTCCATGTTATAACATTGTAATAGCCAGTTGCATTATAACACTATAATAGCCAGTCACATTAATAACTCTGTAATAGGCAGTCACATTTAATAATGCTGTAATAGCCAGTCACAATTAATAATGCTTTAATAGCCAGTCACATTAATAATGCTGCAATAGCCAGTCACATTTAATAATGCTGCAAGAGCCAGTCACATTTAATAATACTGTAATAGCCAGTCACATTTATAATACTGTATAGCCAGTCACATGTAATAATACTGTAATAGCCAGTCAAATGTAATAATATTATAAAATCCAGTCACACGTAATACTGTTAATCCAGTTACATAATAAACACTATAACTAATATGAACCAAGTGCCTAACATTATTATCCACTCAAATAAACTTTCTAACTACCGTATATACTCGAATATAAGTCGACCCGAGTATAAGGCCGAGGTACCCATTTTTACCTCAAAAATAGTAAAAACCAATTGACTCGAGTATAATCGAGGGTAGAGTATAGAAGGGGCAGTAGTTAGTTACAAACATCATGAGTGGAACTGCACACACTAACCCCAAAACACACTACCCTGTCCCTGACTCCTACTCTCCCCCAGCCCCAGGAATAAAACCACTACCCTGTCCTGACTCCTTGCTCTCCCCCAGCTCCAGGAATAAAACCCTATTTCCCTGCACCCATCTTCTCTCACTACAAGTAAAGATGCAGCTTACCTTTTCCATAGTTGCAGGAGAGTCGGGCCCGACATCATTCACTTGATGGAGGAATCCGGCTTCCGCATCCACTGATGGTCGCATCCACTGACGTCACTACTCGGCGCTGGTCTCATTTCCAGGTGCCGAGTAGTGATGTCAGTGGATGCGACCATCAGTGGACGCGGCAGCCGGATTCCTCCATCAGTAAGTGACTGACCGCAGTAAAGTGGAGGTTCAGTTTTTAGGCTGTTTTCACAGCCTGAAAACCTCGACTTATACTCGAGTATATACGGTATAAAAAATAACACGGGGGGCTAGTGTCCTTTTTATTAAATAAAAAAATACTTATACAAGGAGAATATATATGTGTGTCATTAAATTAGCGTACACTGGACTTTTTATATAATATATAATATGTTAAAATAAATATAAGAACTGTAATTGCCAGTCACATGATTACTTTATAATACATAAGAGGCTCAAATTATAAGGGAGCAGCGCAGTGGAATATTTTCTTATAATAATCACTCAGACATGTCACTGAGTGAATATATAGAAAATGTTCCCCTGCAGCTCCCATACTCTTCTGGCCATCCACCATTGCAAGATACAACACCTTGTAAAGCAGAGATCCTTTATCTGTTAGGGACACCCTGTATACACACCACATTAGCCAGTAGAGGGGCCATGTATAGTAGAACTATGCAATATTGCAGTGTGGCTATACAGGTGGACGTACTTTGTTGACATTATCAGGGTTATTCAATAAAAGTTCTTATCGTTTAAAATGGTGCTAATTTTGCCCAACCAATCAGATGTTAGTTTTCAAAGATCTGATTAAATAAGATTTGATTGGTTGGGGCAAGATTAGCACCATTTTAAACGTGTATATCTATTATAGTATGTTATATGGTGTAGCACCCTGACTGCTGTACTACCCATATTGCACAGCAACTCGTTATAGCACCATCACCTGGGCAGCACAGTTTTCCTGTTAATTGGTTACCTAGTTCTGCGTTCTAGTTAATAAACTGTTACCTTACATATACTACTCTGAAGCCAGCCTATAAATGAATGCTGGATTATAGCAACAAAGTGACCCCTTTGGTTATAGACCTAGATCTATATTTATTTAGAGATAAAGTAATAATAAACTAACTTAGAATTTGACGATCGAGCCTTTTCTGTTTTATATAACAGGTGCTCTGATACATAATGATGTTATTAAACCAATGGCTTTATTATTGACAGTATTTTATCAATATATAATACAATCAAATAGTATAGTGAGATCACCTTGCATCTCTGCTTGCAACCACAATTCCCTAAAGCTCGGGAGTTTTAAACATCAAATTCGCAACATATAGCGCTTACTTTTATCAATAAGGGGTCTAGGTGTGCAAACCCTGGAACCTTTGTTTATTCAGTCTATAACTCAGCAGTTGACAAACTTATTACTCACCATCAGATTTTGTTAACACATATATAATATAAACAGTTTTGTGGATAAACTCCTTACGCGTTTCAGGCTGATGCTCATAGGTACCCTATATTCTGCAGACCCTACAATAATATATATATATATATATAAATCCTGCAATAATACATTACTCTTCTTAATGGAGATGTGATTTATCTCAAACAGCTGCTGCTAACGACAGTTTTGTATTATGAAGTCTTCAATTGTTTACATTTACAGCAGTGCATCATTTCGATAAAGTACAGTGTGCTAGAGTATTTACGGTTTGTTCTAATCAATGTGCAGGTAGAACATTTATTTCAAACCAAACGGCAATTCTGGCTTGTACATTGTCATGTTAACTCCATCTTATTTTTACACTATTATAAAATTATTTTGCCAAATACCGTACATGCTTGGAACACTTGGAACAAGCATTAAACTATAGTAAAGTACAGTTGTACAGCCAGTTAATTTTACAAACGTAATTTGCTCTAAATGGGGCCCATACACGCACCAATTCTGGTTTGTGCAATATCGAATTATTCCATTATGGTCCGAACTTTGGACAGTGTATGGACAATCGTAAACACAGGATTTTATTGGGCCAATACCAATTGGACGATCAGTATTGGTGCATGTATGGGCCCCTTTATCTTTGCTCAAAGGAGAATCAAAAGGAGAAACTCAAACTCAGTATCTCTAAAAAAAAAAAAAATCCTTAAATTTAGGGGCTGAATTACTGCCTTAAGTTTGAGTTTTTCACCATGGTTTACCAAGGTGAAAGTAGAAGAATTGTTTTTGACTTAATCAGCCAATGGACAACAACCATAGGGTCAATAGCTATGCCTTGCCTCCCGTTCTTCAGTCAATAACTCAGTATATTTATTTTTCATGCAATTCTCTGATGCAGGACCCCAACAATCCCCGACGCGTTCCTGCTTCTAATTCTCTAAAGCGCGCATTATTGTGCATACATGCATGCTAAAGAGAATTAGAACCAGAAAGCAGTTTTGGCAGCGGAGGATCGCGTGATAGGTAAAATACTACCTTTGGCCCAGCTCCTGAGTTACTGATTAAAGATTGTGAGGTAAGGCATAGCTCTTACCTCCCAGGCTTCAATCATGGATTAAAGGAATATTCAATTTCGGAATAACTATTCCTTTAATGTGTTTTTAAGGAATCTACTAATTGTAAATCACCACAATAAGCAATGGTGTAAAACCAAACATAGAACAATTTATAGGGTATTATCATGGCTATGTATATACGTCTGCTATTACAAAAAGTGTGAGCAACGTAATGTGATTTCCTTATTAACAAAGTGTTTTCAAAAGTTAGTGTGTGTGTCTTGTGCATTATTTTCATGTTAATGTTGTTTACAGTAAATTTGGCCGATATGTTTGTTACGGAAGTGTCGGCCGACATGCGATCGCAAAATCCCATTCATTTTGCGATCGCATGTCGGTCTAATGTAAGATCGGGAGAAGCGGTTCCGGCAGGATTGAAGGAACATCGGGTGAGCGCTCGGTCGGGTAAGTAAAATCTTATAGATGTATAAACACCTTTAGACCCTGTGTATAAAATCCTGTGTATGAGATCCTGTGTATAAGATCCTTGTATGAGATCCTGTGTATAAGATCCTGTGTATGAGATCCTGTGTATAAGATCCTGTGTATGAGATCCTGTGTATAAGATCCTGTGTATGAGATCCTGTGTATGAGACCCTGTGTATGAGATCCTGTGTATAAGATTCTGTGTATGAGATCCTGTGTATGAGACCCTGTGTATGAGACCCTGTGTATAAGATCCTGTGTATAAGACCCTGTGTATAAGACCCTGTGTATAAGATCCTGTGTATAAGATCCTGTTACCACCTGTTGGAAGGACAGATTATTGGACAGACAATTTACCTTATTGGATACAAACTCTGAGATAACAGATAAGAGTACACCAACTTACAAGGACACACAATATACAGGCCTGGTCAATATTCAAAGTGTTGCACCATAGACAGGGACACCCCTGATTACTGCACATGTTATGCGGGGAACCTGTTTATGTGCACTGTCTGTTTTGTGCCAGGCCACCAGAGTAACCCACTGTGTGCCATGCTACCCATAATCCTTCCATTAAGCAGTGATCTGGTACAAATTGGTGGCAGCGGTGGTGGTAATCAGTGGTGTAACAACCCCCCCCCACGGGGGCCCGGACGGCAGTAGGGCCCGCCCCAAGCCCAAATCCCTGCAGTATCGAGCCTTTTTAAAGAGCTGATCGTGCAAATGAAGAAAACATACGCACAATCAGCTCTTTAAAACTGAACTTCCGGGAACTGAACCGGAAGTTCGGGTCCGGTTTTAAACAGCTGATCGCGCGTATGTTTTCTTCATTCGCGCGATCAGCTCTTTAAAAAGGCTCGATACTGCAGGGATCTTATATATAAAATTCATCCTGATGACGGCCCCTGTGAGGGCTGAAACATGTTTAACATGGCAAAATAAATATTTTTTGGACTTGACAAATCCTGAGAGTGCGCCCATTCCTACTACATATACTATATATTTTCTGGAGCAGCACCAAGGTGGATGATCATTATAGGAGTGCTATCCATCTCTCTACAATACTATATATAATTCAGTGTAGGCACTCATATAAAACTGTATACTTGCCCAGGTGCAGTGGAATCATCAGTGATCGACAATAAATTAACATATATGAAGGAAATGGCAGTAACCAATCATAATACAACATATGTATGCTAAAGTGCATATTGATAAAGTGCAATAGTGTTATAAAAATGTTATACAATATTAAAAATGCCCCAGTGTATAAATTACCAGTGTATTCATAAATACATTATAATATAACATTTTTTTAAATTAATTAATCAGTGCCTTTTTAATTAATTAGTATCTCTTTATATCAGTACTGCTATAATGTAACATAAATACTTTATCTAGCAAGCTTAGATATACCATTTGTAAGGACGTTCTCAATTATAATATTAAAGGTTACCAAAAGGGATCTTTTTATATGTCTATATAAATGGTGATTAGCAATACATAAAACGGGGTAGATCATTCTAAAAAATTGACTATTGATGATATAAGGGACATTAATATCTGTCATTGAGAAAGCATTTGAACGAACAATATTTGTTAAAGCCATTTGGACTCAATGTATTCAATGTTTTTATCCAAAAAGTATCTCGCTGTAAGAGAGAGGTTGGAAGATTATTCTATGCTTGATTATAAAGGCACAAAAGTTACATTGACTTTAACTGTAAAGAATAGTATATTACATTAACTTTTAATGTACAGAATAGTACATTACACTAACTTTTAATGTATAGAATAGTGAATTACACTAACTTTTACTGAATAGAATAGTGCATTAAACTAACTTTTAATGTATAGAAAGTGCATTACACTAACTTTTACTGTAAAGAATAGTGCATTACACTAACTTTTAATGTATAGAATAGTGAATAACACTAACTTTTACTGAATAGAATAGTGCATTACACTAACTTTTACTTTATAGAATAGTACATTACACTAACTTTTAATGTATAGAATAGTGCATTAAACTAACTTTTACTGAATAGAATAGTGCATTACACTAACTCTTAATGTATAGAATAGTGCATTACACTAACTTTTACTGTAAAGAGTAGTGCATTACACTAACTTTTACTGAATAGAATAGTGCATTACACTAACTTTTACTGTAAAGAATAGTGCGTTACACTAACTTTTACTGAATAAAATAGTGCATTACACTACCTTTTACTGTAAAGAATAGTGCATTACACTAACTTATAATGTATAGAATAGTGAATAACACTAACTTTTACTGTAAAGAATAGTGCGTTACACTAACTTTTACAGAATAAAATAGTGCATTACACTAACTTTTACTGTAAAGAATAGTGCATTACACTAAATTATAATGTATAGAATAGTGAATAACACTAACTTTTACTGAATAGAATAGTGCATTACACTAACTTTTACTTTATAGAATAGTACATTACACTAACTTTTAACTGTATAGAATAGTGCATTACACTGACTTTTACTGTATAGAATAGTGCATTACACTAACTTTTACCATAAAGAATAGTGAATTACACTAACTTTTAATGTACAGAATAATACATTACACTTACTTTTAATGTATAGAATAGTGAATAACACTAACTTTTACTGAATGGAATAGTGTATTACACTAACTTTTACTTTATAGAATAGTGCATTACAGTAACTTTTAATGTATAGAATAGTGAATTACACTAACTTTTAATGTATAGAATAGTGCATTACACTTTTACTGTAAAGAATAGTGCATTACACTAACTTTTAATGTATAGAATAGTTAATAACACTAACGTTTACTGAATAGAATAGTGCATTACACTAACTTTTACTTTATAGAATAGTACATTACACTAAATTTTAATGTATAGAATAGTGAATTACACTAACTTACTGAATAGAATAGTGCATTACACTAACTTTTACTGTAAAGGATAGTGCATTACACTAACTTTTACTGAATAGAATAGTGCATTACACTAACTTTTACTGTAAAGAATAGTAAATTACATTAACCTTTACTGTATAGAATAGTGCATTACACTAACTTTTACTGAATAGAATAGTGCATTACACTAACTTTTACTGTAAAGAATAGTACATTACATTAACCTTTACTGTATAGAATAGTGCATTACACTAACTTTTACCGTAAAGAATAGTAAATTACACTTACTTTTAATGTACAGAATAGTACATTACACTAACCTTTAATGTATAGAATAGTGAATAACACTGACTTTTACTGAATAGAATAGTGCATTACACTAACTTTTACTTTATAGAATAGTGCATTACACTAACTTTTAATGTATAGAATAGTGCATTACACTAACTTTTACCATAAAGAATAGTGAATTACACAACTTTAATGTACAGAATAATACATTACACTTACTTTTAATGTATAGAATAGTGAATAACACTAACTTTTACTGAATGGAATAGTGTATTTACACTAAATTTACTTTATAGAATAGTGCATTACAGTAATTTTAATGTATAGAATAGTGATTACACTAACTTTTAATGTATGAATAGTGCATTACACTTTTCTGTAAAGAATAGTGCATTACACTAACTTTTAATGTATAGAATAGTTAATAAACACTAACAGTTTACTGAATAGAATAGTGCAATACATAACTTTTACTTTATAGAATAGTACATTACACTAACTTTTAATGTATAGAATAGTGAATTACACTAACTTTTACTGAATAGAATAGTGCATTACACTAACTTTTAATGTATAGAATAGCGCATTACACTAACTTTTACTGAAAAAGAATAGTGTGTTACACTAACTTTTACTGAATAGAATAGTGCATTACTCTAACTTTTACTGTAAAGAATAGTACATTACATTAACCTTTACTGTATAGAATAGTGCATTACACTAACTTTTACCGTAAAGAATAGTAAATTACACTTACTTTTAATGTACAGAATAGTACATTACACTAACTTTTAATGTATAGAATAGTGAATAACACTAACTTTTACTGAATAGAATAGTGCATTACACTAACTTTTACTTTATAGAATAGTGCATTAAACTAACTTTTAATGTATAGAATAGTGCATTACACTAACTTTTAATGTATAGAATAGTACATTACACTAACTTTTACTGTAAAGAATAGTGCATTACACTAACTTTTACTCTATAGAATAGTGCATTACACTAACTTTTACTATATAGAATAGTGCATTACACTAACTTTTACTTTATTGAATAGTGCATTACACTAACTTTTACTCCCGGGTCCCGGAAGAAGGGACGAGGACGTCCCGAAACGCGCGTCAGTTAGTTTGAGCTACGTACCTGAGGTGGGACTGGGAGGCCTTGTCCAGCGTTTGATCCAGTTCGCGAGTAGTGTGACTTGGTTAATATCATGGGAGCGGTGTAGAAGGAATGGAACTCTGAACATTTCGATACGATATATGCGGAGATTGGACCATGCTGTGTAGATCTTCTCCGGATGGGTGAGATTGTTCCCACTATACATGCTTGTATGCTTGAGGAGTTTGTCGCCATTACCGAGTGGAATATTACACTACAGTTTGATGTGCTTCTATCATCTTGCTTTCCCACATATGTGCTAGAGTTACCATTGGTCGCAACTTCTAACTACTTACCTATATCTATACACTACTATTGAATTTATCCTTATTATATGAACATACCATCTCAGGGTATACCCACATTGGACTTTGGACTTGGTTCTCAGTATGTGGGATACTTGAAATTCACCTGTTTGTTCTTATTCAAACTTGGACTTCAGGCGGTATTTGTGCATATTTACATGTACTTAGATACCGGATACTTATTTTGGTCCCCCCCCTCAGGGTTTTTAATGCACTATATTTGTCTGTGTTTTTAATGTTAGTTTTTTGATACTATGTGTGAATAAAATGAATTGATTTTTTGGATAACCATGCATCCTTATTGGGGTCTTGCAATCCCCCCCTGTTTCGCTATTTAGTTGGGATTTTTTATGTCAGAGTTTAGTGCCCACTCCCTTTTGGGGTGGTATAGGTGGTACTTGTTTTTCCCAGTTTTGGGAATTACTTATAAATATAAAGAATAGTACATTACATTAACCTTTACTGTATAGAATAGTGCATTACACTGACTTTTACTGTATAGAATAGTGCATTACACTAACTTTTACCATAAAGAATAGTGAATTACACTAACTTTTAATGTACAGAATAGTGCATTACACTAACTTTTAATGTATAGAATAGTGCATTACACTAACCTTTACTTTATTGAATAGTGCATTACACTAACTTTTACTTTATAGAATAGTATATTACACTAACTTTTAATGTATAGAATAGTGAATTACACTAACTTTTACTGAATAGAATAGTGCATTACACTAACTTTTACTTAATAGAATAGTACATTACACTAACTTTTAATGTATAGAATAGTGAATTACACTAACTTTTACTTTATAGAATAGTACATTACACTAACTGTTAATGTATAGAATAGTGCACTACACTAACTTTTACTGTAAAGAATAGTGCATTACACTAACTTTTACTGAATAGAATAGTGCATTACCTAACTTTTACTTTATAGAATAGTACATTACACTAACTTTTAATGTATAGAATAGTGAATTACACTAACTTTTACTGAATAGAATAGTGCATTACACAGCTTGTAATGTATAGAATAGCGCATTACACTACTTTTACTGAAAAGAATAGTGTGTTACACTAACTTTTACTGAAGAATAGTGCATTACTCAACTTTTACTGTAAGAAGTACATTACATTAACCTTACTGTATAGATAATGCATTACACTAATTACCGTAAAGAATAGTAATTACACTTACTTTTAATGTACAGAATAGTACATTACACTAACTTTTAATGTATAGAATAGTGAATAACACTACTACTTTACTGAATAGAATGGTGCATTACACTAACTTTTACTTTATGATGTGCATCTAAACTAACTTTTAATGTATAGAATAGTACATTACACTAACTTTTACTTTATTGAATAGTGCATTACACTAACTTTTACTCTATTGAATAGTGCATTACACTAACTTTTACTCTATAGAGTAATGCATTACACTAACTTTTACTGTATAGAATAGTGCATTACACTAACTTTTACTGTATAGAATAATGCATTACGCTAACTTTTAATGTACAGAATAGTACATTACACTAACTTTTACTGAATTGAATAGTGCATTACACTAACCTTTAATGTATAGAATCGTGCACAACACTAACTTTTACTGTATAGAATGGTGCATTACACAAATTATTAATGTTTAAAATAGTGCATTGCACAAACTATTAAAGTACAGCATTGTACATGGCAGACAGTTGGTGTCAAACCCACTCACCTCTATTCAGGCTTGGTTTCTTCATTTTCACATAAATGGCCTCCTTGACACCTCTCTTGATCCAGTCATGTTCCTTTGCCAAGATGTTGATATTACAATCTTCAAAGGTTTGTCCTTTATCCTTAAGATGCAGGTACACGGCTGAGTCCTGACCCTAGGAATTGGCTCTTCTGTTTTGGGCCATACGTTTGTGCAGTTGCTGTTTGGTCTCCCCCACATACAAAGAGCACTCTTCTATGCACTGCATATATTATGTCGTTTTTCTTGTGTTTCGGTACTGGGTCTTTCGGATGTACCAATTTCTGCCATAGTGTCATCCCATATGTAGCAGGGGTCTCTGAGAAATTAAGAATAATAATAAAAAAAAAACTTGTATCCCGGTTTGCTTTAAACCATACAACACACTGAGGCAGCAATTGGTACGTTAATGTATAGAATAGTGCATTACGCTAGCTGTTAATGTATGGAATAGTGCATTACGCTAACTGTTAATGTATGGAATAGTGCATTACGCTAGCTGTTAATGTATGGAATAGTGCATTACGCTAACTGTTAATGTATGGAAATGTGCATTACGCTACTGTTAATGTATAATAGTGAATTCACTAACTGTTTAGTATGGAATAGTGCATTACGCTAACTGTTAATGTTGGAATAGTGAATTACGCTACCTGTTAATGTATGGAATAGTGCATTAACGCTAACTGTTTAATGTATGGAATAGTGCATTACGCTAGCTGTTAATGTATGGAATAGTGCATTACGCTAACTGTTAATGTATGGAATAGTGCATTACGCTAACTGTTAATGTATGGAATAGTGAATTACACTAACTGTTAATGTATGGAATAGTGCATTACGCTAACTGTTAATGTTATGAAATAGGGGCATTACGCTAACTGTAATGTATGGTGGACTAGTGCATTACGCTAACTGTTAATGTTATGGAATAGTGCATTACGCTAACTGTTAATGTATGGAATAGTGCATTACGCTTACTGTTAATGTATGGAATAGTGCATTACGTACTGTTATGTATGGAATAGTGCATTACGCTAAACTGTTAATGTATAGGAATAGTGCATTACGCTAGCTGTTATGTATGGAATAGTGCATTACGCTAGCTGTTAATGTATGGAATAGTGCATTACGCTAACTGTTAATGTATGGAATAGTGCATTACGCTAACTGTTAAATGTATGGAATAGTGCATTACGCTAACTGTTAATGTATGGAATAGTGCATTACGTACTGTTAAGTATGAAAGTGATTACGCTAACTGTTAATGTATGGAATAGTGCATTACGCTAACTGTTAATGTATGGAATAGTGAATTACTGGAATAACTGGTAAAATGGATGGAAATAGGATTACGCTAACTGTTAATGTATGGAATAGTGCATTACGCTAACTTTTAATGTATGGAATAGTGCATTACGCTAACTGTTAATGTATAGAATAGTGCATTACATTAACTTTTAGTACAAAGTGAAGGGACTTTAGTAATGATCAATATATTTATGTCAGAACTGACTGATTGGCAGCTCTATGTGTGATTGACAGATGTACTCCCAAGATGCTCTGCAGCAGCCCCCAATCTCCTCCTGTCCCTGCTACTGACTATGGACCAGAGACTGAAGGGCGGAGTTAGGGCAGGAGAGGGAGGGGTTTAACAGTGTGACGTCGTTGAGCGTTCCCGGATTGGAGGTGGCTGGTGAGGGAGACTAGTCAGTCAGTCAGCGGGAGTTTAAGGGAAAGAGACGGGCGAGGAGAAAGAGCGCTGCCCGGGTCACTGTGTGCGAAAGCCGGGACCGAGGGTGGAGGAGGCAGCGCTGTGGGAAGCAGTATGGCAGCTCAGTGCGGATACACCCACCAGTCGGACCCGGGATCGAACAGCGAGCGGAGCGCGGATTCCCCGGTACCGGGATCGGAGGATGATTCCCCCGGACCGACCTCCCCCCCCACCGACCCGGACTGGGGAGAAGAGAGATTCCGGGTGGACAGGAAGAAGCTGGAGACCATGATGCAAGGTGAGGGGGGACCGACCCTGTAGTGAGCCTGGAACCCCAAACATGGACCCCCTATAGCCTAAGGACTATAGCCCCTCCATCTCCTTATATATATATCACTATAATAGCTCTATATTAGTGCTGTAATATCTCTGTAATGGCACTATAATAGCCAGTCACATGTAATAACTATAACACTATATTAGTACTGTAATAGCTCTATAATAGCACTGTAATATCACTATAATAACCAGTCACAAGCAATAACTATATAACACTATATTAGTACTGCAATAGCACTGTAATAACTCTATAATAGCACTGTAATAGCCAGTCACATGTAATAAATATATAATAACACTGTAATAGCACTGTAATAGCACTGTAATAACTAGTCACATGTAATAACACTATAATAACACTATATTAGTACTGTAATAGCACTATAATAGCCAGTCACATGTAATAACACTATCCTAGTACTGTAATAGCACTGTAATAGCCAGTCACATGTAATAACACTATATTATTACTGTAATAGCACTGTAATATCACTATAGTTGCACTATAATGGCACTGTAATATCACTACTATAGTAGTACTATATTGGCACTATAATGGAACTGTAATAGCACTATAATAGCCAATCACATGTAATAACACTGATAACAGTGTAGTAGCAGCACTGTTATTTCACTATAATAGCACTGTAATGTGCCAGTCACATGTAATAACACTATGATAACAGTGAAGTAGCAGCACTGTTATATCACTATAATAGCACTGTAAGTGCCAGTCACATGTAATAACACTAAAGTAGCACTGTAGTAGAACTGTAATATCACTATAATAGCATTGTAATATCCAGTCACATGTAATAACACTATAATAGGAAGTTCCATGTACAGCGCTGCATACCAAAGTGGTGCATTATATATAAAATGATACTTCCATGTTATAACATTGTAATAGCCAGTTGCATTATAACACTATAATAGCCAGTCACATTTAATAACTCTGTAATAGGCAGTCACATTTAATAATGCTGTAATAGCCAGTCACAATTAATAATGCTGTAATAGCCAGTCACATTTAATAATGCTGCAATAGCCAGTCACATTTAATAATGCTGCAAGAGCCAGTCACATTTAATAATACTGTAATAGCCAGTCACATTTAATAATACTGTAATAGCCAGTCACATGTAATAATACTGTAATAGCCAGTCAAATGTAATAATATTATAAAATCCAGTCACACGTAATACTGTTATATCCAGTTACATAATAACACTATAACTATATGAACCAAGTGCCTAACATTATTATCCACTCAAATAACTTTCTAACTACCGTATATACTCGAATATAAGTCGACCCGAGTATAAGCCGAGGTACCCATTTTTACCTCAAAAATGAGTAAAAACCAATTGACTCGAGTATAAGTCGAGGGTAGAGTAGTAGAAGGCAGTAGTAGTTTACAAACATCATGAGTGGAACTGCACACACTAACCCCAAAACACACTACCCTGTCCCTGACTCCTTACTCTCCCCCCAGCCCCAGGAATAAAACCACTACCCTGTCCCTGACTCCTTGCTCTCCCCCCAGCTCCAGGAATAAAACCCTATTTCCCTGCACCCATCTTCTCTCACTACAAGTAAAGATGCAGCCTTACCTTTTCCATAGTTGCAGGAGAGTCCGGGCCCCGACATCATTCACTTGATGGAGGAATCCGGCTTCCGCATCCACTGATGGTCGCATCCACTGACGTCACTACTCGGCGCTGGTCTCATTTCCAGGTGCCGAGTAGTGATGTCAGTGGATGCGACCATCAGTGGACGCGGCAGCCGGATTCCTCCATCAGTAAGTGACTGACCCGAGTATAAGTGGAGGTTCAGTTTTTAGGCTGTTTTCACAGCCTGAAAACCTCGACTTATACTCGAGTATATACGGTATAATAAAATAACACGGGGGGACTAGTGTCCTTTTTATTAAATAAAAAAATACTTATACAAGGAGATATATATATGTGTGTCATTAAATTAGCGTACACTGGACTTTTATATATATATATATATAATATGTTAAAATTACATTATAAGAACTGTAATTGCCAGTCACATGATTACTTTTTAATACATAAGAGGCTCAAATTATAAAGGGAGCAGCGCAGTGGAATATTTTCTTATAATAATCACTCAGACATGTCACTGAGTGAATATTATAGAAAATGTTCCCCTGCAGCTCCCATACTCTTCTGGCCATCCACCATTGCAAGATACAACACCTTGTAAAGCAGAGATCCTTTATCTGTTAGGGACACCCTGTATAACACCACATTAGCCAGTAGAGGTGCCATGTATAGTAGAACTATGCAATATTGCAGTGTGGCTTATACAGGTGGACGTACTTTGTTTGACATTATCAGGGTTATTCAATAAAAGTTCTTATCGTTTAAAATGGTGCTAATCTTGCCCCAACCAATCAGATGTTTAGTTCAAGATCTTATTTAAATAAGATTTGATTGGTTGGGGCAAGATTAGCACCATTTTAAACGTGTATATCTATTATAGTATGTTATATGGTGTAGCACCCTGACTGCTGTACTACCCATAATTGCACAGCAACCTGTTATAGCACATCACCTGGTGCAGCACAGTTTCCTGTTTAATTGGTTACCTAGTTCTGCGTTCTAGTTAATAAACTGTTACCTTACATATAACTACTCTGAAGCCAGCCTATAAATGAATGCTGGATATAGCAACAAAGTGACCCCTTTGGTTATAGACCTAGATCTATATTTATTTAGAGATAAAGTAATATATTAAACTAACTTAGAATTTGACGATCGAGCCTTTTCTGTTTTATATTAACAGGTGCTCTGATACATAATGATGTTATTAAACCAATGGCATTTATTATTGACAGTATTTTATCAATATATATATATAGCAATCAAACAGTATAGTGAGATCAGCCTTGCACTCTGCTTGCAACCACAATTCCCTAAAGCTCGGGAGTTTTAAACATCAAATTCGCAACATATAGCGCTTACTTTTATCAATAAGGGGTCTAGGTGTGCAAACCCTGGAACCTTTGTTTATTCAGTCTATAACTCAGCAGTTGACAAACTTATTACTCACCATCAGATTTTGTTAACACATATATAATATAAACAGTTTTTGTGGATAAACTCCTTACGCGTTTCAGGCTGATGCTCATAGGTACCCTATATTCATGCAGACCCTACAATAATATATATATATATATATATAAATCCTGCAATAATACATTACTCTTCTTAATGGAGATGTGATTTATCTCAAACAGCTGCTGCTAACGACAGTTTTGTATTTATGAAGTCTTCAATTGTTTACATTTACAGCAGTGCATCATTTCGATAAAGTACAGTGTGCTAGAGTATTTACGGTTTGTTCTAATCAATGTGCAGGTAGAACATTTAATTTCAAACCAAACAGGCAATTCTGGCTTGTACATTGTCATGTTAACTCCATCTTATTTTTATACATTTATAAAATTATTTTGCCAAATACCGTACATGCTTGGAACACGCTTGGAACAAGCATTAACTATAGTAAAGTACAGTTGTACAGCCAGTTAATTTTACAAACGTAATTTGCTCTAAATGGGGCCCATACACGCACCAATTCTGGTTGTGCAATATCGAATTATTCCATTATGGTCCGAACTTTGGACAGTGTATGGACAATCGTAAACACAGGATTTTTATTGGGCCAATACCAATTGGACGATCAGTATTGGTGCATGTATGGGCCCCTTTATCTTTGCTCAAAGGAGAATCAAAAGGAGAAACTCAAACTCAGTATCTCTAAAAAAAAAAAAAATCCTTAAATTTAGGGGCTGAATTACTGCCTTAAGTTTGAGTTTTTCACCATGGTTTACCAAGGTGAAAGTAGAAGAATTGTTTTTGACTTAATCAGCCAATTGGACAACCCATAGGGTCAAATAGCTATGCCTTGCCTCCCGTTCTTCAGTCAATAACTCAGTATATTTAATTTTTCATGCAATTCTCTGATGCAGGACCCCAAATCCCCGACCGCTTCCTGCTTCTAATTCTCTAAAGCGCGCATTATTGTGCATACATGCATGCTAAAGAGAATTAGAACCAGAAAGCAGTTTTGCAGCGGAGGATCGCGTGATAGGTAAATATACTTACCTTTGGCCCTAGCTCCTGAGTTACTGATTAAAGATTGTGAGGTAAGGCATAGCTCCTTAACCTCCCAGGCTTCAATCAATGGATTAAAGGAATAGTTCAATTTCGGAATAAACTATTCCTTTAATGTGTTTATTGAAGGAATCTACTAATTGTAAATCACCACAATAAGCAATGGTGTAAAACCAAACATAGAACAATTTATAGGGTATTATCATGGCTATGTATCAACGTCTGCTATTACAAAAAGTGTGAGCAACGTATATGTGATTTCCTTATTTAACAAAGTGTTTTCAAAAGTTAGTGTAGTGTGTCTTGCATTGTATTTTCATGTTAATGTTGTTACAGTAAATTTGCCGTATGTTTGTTACGGAAGTGTTTTAACCATCTACTACATAATGATATGGTGTATGGTTATAACTATAGCAGTGTTATATCTATCAGCCATCTACTACATAATGATACGGTGTATTATTATAACTATAGTAGTGTTATATCTATCAGCCATCTACTACATAATAATACAGTGTATTGTTACAACTATAGCAGTGTTATATCTATCAGCCATCTACTACAAAATGACTAGAGATGGACTAGAACTCGAACACGAGTTCGAGCTGAACTATTCGAGTTCGAACGTACTCGGACTTCTCGAACTATCCCGGACCCGGAGTAAAATGTCTATTATACCTATAGGCGAGTAAATATTGAATTCTCGAATCCACAAGTAAAATGTCTATTATACCTATACGCGAGTAAATATCGAATTCTCTAATCCACAAGTAAAATGTCTATTATACCTATACACGAGTAAATATCGAATATCGAATCCACAAGTAAAATGTCTATTATACCTATACGCGAGTAAATATCGAATATCGAATCCACAAGTAAAATGTCTATTATACCTATACGCGAGTAAATATCGAATTCTCTAATCCACAAGTAAAATGTCTATTATACCTATACGCGAGTAAATATCGAATTATCTAATCCACAAGTAAAATGTCTATTATACCAATACGAGAGTAAATATCGAATTCTCAAATCCACAAGTAAAATGTCTGATACCTATACACGAGTAAATATTGAGGCCGCAAGTAAAATGTCTATTATACCAATACGCGAGTAAATATCGAATTCTTGAATCTGCGAGTCGTTCATGGGATAATTATTGAATGTTCGAACACGAGAGCTCGAAAGTAGCGCGTGCGAGAGTAAAATCGAGTTTTCGAAAGTCCTGGATATTCCAACATGTTCCCCAGACCATTTCCCATGTCCCACAGTCCATACATTTCATGGTGTAGAACACACATGTGAAACACAAGGCCGCGTTCCAAATCTGGCCCTTTTGACCGTTTTTTTAGGCCCCTGGTGACTGTACAGCATCCAAGACCTAATACACTGCTTTCCACTTGTGCAGTCCCAAGCAGCGGAAGAACTATAGATCTGCCTGCTAGATACGGTGATCAGCTGATCTCTGATCTAGCTTGAGGTGTGACAAAGGGCCTTCCATTGATTTGGCTATTCCTTTACCTTTTAGAACTGCCGCAACTAACGTCTAAACCTCATGCAAGTCACTTTGCAAAACAGAACTCCTATATAGCAACCATTGATACAGAGCCCTGCATTTCTTTCAGTATCCAGTATCAAATAGTATTTGGCAGGAAGACTGCAAGCAAGGGTTTTATAGTTTGTCACATCCCAGTTTTGTTGCAGATAAGCAGTTCATCTTCATGTCACAAAATTGTATTTAAGCTCTCGCAAATAATGCCAGGTAACAAACTACTATTTATAACCAATATCTGTGTTTTTATCTCTTACTAAAGATGGTCTCCTTGTTTCCGTGATCATGCAGACTAACCAGTTGGTGACAGACATTATTTACATAGATTTGATTGATATTTCCTTGGAAGGAAAATATTTAATTATCTAATAGTGTTTCCTGACTCTTTTTAATTAAAAGCACATTCAATAATTGCACTTACAAAGAAAGTCTGTTTATTTTTGACAGCCCTGGGAAGTTAAAATGGGCACTTGTGGCATTAGTCTGGGTACACGCATTAACAACAAAAAATGTTGAAATGTTTGGGCCTTGGCATCAGAAATGGCCATTGGTGACCTAAAATTTCCCTTGGTCACAGTTGACTCCCTGTACTATAGTATAGGGAATCGGCCACATTTGCTAGGGTGTGTGGCAGTCCCTAACGAACGGTTTCCCTAGACTTTATATAGGGAGACCATACGGAACTGTGTGTAGCTACATTTTTGACAGGTGGAATCTTATCAATGGTTGGTACTGTGTATACCCAGCTTTATTAGGGCTTGGCCACACTGGCACAATGCTTCCAGCCACCTTTGGCGATTCGTTAGCGCGTGAGAATAGTGTGCAAGGGCTGTTCATTGTGGATGGCCACACTACACGTGCTGCACTGTGATCCTTTTTCAGAGCGCATGCAATCACCAGTAGCGGATTATTGTGATAAACGCACGGTAACACCTGAAACGCACTGCATTGTGATCAGGCTTTTCATGGTTGTTTCCAGCCTTTGATAGTGTGTCTATAATATTGACTGATGTTTGAGTAGCAGTGTATCTTTGTATAAGTTATAAGGCCAACAGCATGCAGTACTGTTTACAAGGAAGTCGGCCTGTTTTCCAAAAGGATGCTGGGGATTACGGTCAGTTTAATAATCTTTAACATTGCACAGGGAGAACATTGCAATACACATTTGGGGATTACAGTTTGCTAAGGGATTCTTGAACGTCCGTAATTTGACTCCTTTAAAATAAACCGATGTTACATTAAACACAGAAAATACTCTGTAAATTATAACTTTGTCTATACCAAAGCTACCGAACCAGATATTTTGGAAACTACAACTCCCTGCATGCCTTGCTTGCGGACTGCAACCAGGGCATGCTGGGAGTTCTAATTTCTAAACATCTTAACAAGTTTTCTTAACATACAGTTGAGTTTGAACGACGCTTAAATTGTTGACTCGAAATATTGAGTTTTTCAAATGAAAAGAAAATTGTGTATTAAGAACCTTACTCATTCCTAAGCGGTAAAGGAAAACAGATGTTAATGCGGTGTAGTCAGAGAGAATAGCTATATTCCTACACACACCATGTGTTAGACACAACACGGCTGGATTAACCCTTTGGCAACAGGAGCAGTTCCCTATTTGTTCAGTTTCTAATTCCTTTATAGAAGAATTGGTGATGGTTGACTGTGCTCGGAATGGATCAAAATATAAAGGGAACTGAAATAGCGTCCCCATTACAGGGAACTGAGTGGGACACGTTCTGGGGCAACACCCAAGGCCAAATATATCTACAAAGCGAGTGTTTGATTATGAACTATGTCCTCTGCCATAAGAGCCCACATCAGAACTGGACTGCGAGAAGATAGCCGGTTTTGATGGATCATGTGCTCTTACACATTTCAGACATTTCTGTAATGTATATTTGTCATGTTCAGGTTTATAAACCATGTGTCATTTTGACAGGAATTCATTGGATAACATAAAAGGCCAATCATAGCTCACTAATAGTACCCTGATAGTTCCCAGGAGGACCTAAACTGCAAGGTCCTTACACCTGTGTTCAATCTAGATGTTCCATACTGGGCTGTCAGTTTGTCTGGTAGTGCTGCAGCCTCCAACTTCTGGACTAGCCAATAGCACAAAATACTTTTTATAGAGCAAATTCATCCATTGGACAAACCCCTGTAACTAAAGCAGGAACAGACCAGCATTACCAGCTAATAACCCAGTATTGGGACATTTAGATCAAACCTAGGGGTGAGAAGCAAAGGGGGTTATCTACAGTATAGTTATCCTTTAACATCAGAAGCTGCCATTTCTTTCCTCCCATTTATAAAGCCGAGAATAATGGATTTTCAATGGGATTGTTTTGAATTAAATAAATATTATCTAGATACGGCTCTTTCATGACTTCGCTCCCGGAGGCCTAGCAAACCCTCCCGCCGATTCAGTCACGGCTTTCATGGAATCTCTAACATCTGCTTTTGAGTTTGGAAAGACTAGTGTTGAATTTCCAGAGCTGTGTTTACCACTTGTAAGTCAGAATACAGTTTGAGGAGCCCTGCAGGAAACGTTACGTGTATTTCTTTTCTCTTTCCCCGCTTTAAATCTGATCTTGGATGACACAGAGCCTTTTCCATCTTTGTGTATCATTGTTGTTGTTCATTTTAGGCCAAAACCTTTAGAGGAAAGACTTGTAAAATGAGCAGTTCTGTGTGAATCACCTCCTGATGCCTGCAGTGTATGTGTATGGTTTGAGGCTAGAAAAAGGGATGAATAATCTCTCTGTACGGCCAGGGTTGAAGATTGACTCTTTATTGTAAATATGTTGAGCTTAACTCTTTATCTTTTTTGCCTAATTGTGCTTCAGCTCAACCATAAACTACAATGAGTTGCCACTACAGACGTATTCACCTTTGATAATTTTAACTAATTAATGGCGTTATGTAGGAGGTGAAAGTTACCCCAAAGCCTATAATTGCAATAGTTAGAAATCTGAGAGATGTACGGTAAGACTTACAGTACCTCTAATGCTGCCCAATGTTAACCTTCTTTCTGCACGTTCAGTCATGAATGTGGCAATTGATATCACAGCCAATGGCTGAATGGTCTTCCTCTAGCTGCCTCTTCTGAGCACGTATAAGCTTATAAAAAAGCTCAGAGAGGAAGCTGAATCTTTTAAGAGGCAGAGGGAAGGGGGGGAAAACATTTTGCTGCAGGACAGGTTAGTCCCTTTATTTATCAGTTTTCTAACTTTTGTTTGAAATGAACCACCGCTTGTTGTCCTCCGTGTGATTGACTGCTGGTGAATGAATATTTACTTTCAACTGCCCTGTAGTCTGTGACAATAAGAAGTGTAGTCCCAGCTTTACACTCTTTATTAGATGACAATAAAGATTTTGGGCACCTCATTAATAGTGACAGTATTAGTTTTTTATTTTACATTGATGTTCACTGAGATTTGTTGAAAAAAAAAAAAGTTGAAAAACTCCCATTTCTGTGTATGCTGGAAAAGAACATTTCTGTTGGTCTTCAGCACATGGAGCCGATATGATCATTGCCATGTATGTGCGAAGGAACGATTGTTCCATATACAGGGCCGGCCTTAGGATAAATAGCACCCTGTGCAAATTTGTTACTGACGCCTAGCACCCAACCCCCCCCCCCCTGGGCACAAACAATACTCCATTGAATGCTGCTTTCCTTCAAATCAAGTCCCCCACCTGCGCTTACAGTCTTTCAGTATCTTCAGCGCGTGCTTGTATATATGGTGCGTACATCATTATGTAACAAGTAACATACGGTACTAAATGCACAGACAGAACAGCACAGCATACAGACATCTTAAGTAAAGTTTATATGTGTTGGGGCTTAGTATGTGGTGAGGTGCTGATACATATATTTGATCTGGAGGACCGTAACTAGAGGGGCTGTGGCACTGATGCACAACTTTGAGCCACAGGTCCGTGACCTAAGACTCCCAGCTGTCGCCCCCCTGGTAATGCAACACGTGCGGTCGCACAGGTCGCCCATATCAAAGGCCGGCCCTGTCCATATAAAGTATATAACAAACAATCGTGCCTTTGATTTTGCGGTCGCGATAAGATTTTGATGGAATCTGATATGAATTTGTGACTACAGTGACGTGTATGGGTGCCTTAACTCTGCACTGACCTGCTTAACGTGAGAATAGGTTGGGTACAGACCAAGGTGTCACGTATGAGGTTAAGTAAGGCTTCCTGCTTTACAAAGTTATATGCAATTCGTAATCCAAAGGAAATTTCAGCTAAACAGTATAACAGAACATTATGGAAAATCGTCAGAGAGTTGGTATCCATACACAGGTGGAATTTAGATCAATTAGAGAACAAACCTTAAAATGAACACACAGGGGCAGCTTTTAATTTGCAGGGCAGAACGTGAATATCAAGAACACATACTTGTTGATATATAAAATCTACTTTTGTGTTTTAACTGAATTTTTTTTGTCTCTATTTTTTCCTCATGCAATCCTATCAATGTTTAGGAAACTGCAACACATAAGGTAAGATGCGGCCGACTGTCCTTTTACTCTTTGCATATGTTCAGTTGTTACAGACTAAGCAGTGGGTTCCAAGACCCTCTGACAATAAAAGAGTTAATGGCACATTCTTCATTCTTTGTTGAAGGAATGAAGCTCAGAGCAGTTGTCAAGGTGTTGGTCTTGTTAGCAGAACTATGTACCAGCAGTCAGTGAGATTCATTGTGTGTGTTCAGGCATTCTCCTAGTCTGACAAACCAATGCAAATTTAAGAGGAATTGGGGCACGGGCGGCTCCCCCCTCCGACTACTGCATAATGTGGGAAAAATCTGATTTTCTTATCTTTGTTAGAAAAATTTACCATTACCTGGGATCATATAGAATTCTTTGAACTGTGGTTACCTTTGGCTTATGTGGGTATCTTTTTACCCACCTTCTAATTCTTACATGTATATAGAAACTTAAAATAGAGTTTCCCCAATGATAAACAATAAAGATGAAGTTATGGTCCAATTCAAACTCGGTTCTAAAGTTTCGGTGGAACATTTGAAACTCTCAGTGGAATTCGGATTTCGAAAATAGTATTGAATTTCAAAGAGTATGGAAATCATCGAAACATAGATTTGATGCTGATTTTGAGAAATACCGAATATGCAAGTGCCATTTTGGAGTTCAGATTAAAGGGTGTGTCCACCCCCCAAACGATTTTTTAGTATGTTGAAGGGAAAGCCTGTAAACCTTGACCTCGCTAGGTTTACATCTTCCAAAGATGTCCCCAACTCTACTTACCAGCCTTCGTTCCCCCTTCACCTTCTTCTTAACTAAGCCTTCTGCTTTTCCGAGCACAGGAGTTTAGCAGGAGGGGCTCGTCCGGCATCCGTTCCTGTGATTGGCTAAGGTATCGTGCCTTAGCCAATCACAGGAGCCGATGCCGGACAAGCCCCTCCTGCTTGATTTCCGTGCTCCGAAAAGGCACGGGAGTTAAGCAGAAGGCGTCGGGGGAACAAAGGCTAGTAAGTAGAGTTGGGGACACCTTTGGAAGATGTAAACCTCGCGAGGTCAAGGTTTACAGGCTTTCCCTGCAACGTACTAAAAAATCGTTTGGGGGTGGACACACCCTTTAATCTGAACTTTGGGATTTTTATCTCCCATTGACTTTTATGGGTCTGTTTTTGAATTTTTAAAAATCTGAAAATGGATTAAAAAAAACATCTCTAATAGACAATTCTCTGGCGTGAATTTTACTCTTAGATGCGCCATGGAAACCAGGTAACTAGTGCACTTACAGGGAGATTTAATAAAAGTTCTTATTGTTTTAAAAATGGTGATGATTTTGCCCCAACCAGTCACATGTTGGCTTTCAAATGTTAAGATCTGATTGGTTGGGGCAAAATCAGCACCATTTTAATGATAAGAACTTTTATTGAATCTCCCTGTGTGTGTTGCTGGACAATATTTTTTATAAGCAACCCAAAAAATTTAGATTGGCAACTAGATTTTTATGACTGTTGTCTAAAAAAATATATCCACTCCCACTCTTAGGTGTTAATTAGGAGGCTGAAAACCTGATATGAGTTTAAAGTTGCAGAATTCCAATGTGATGTCCTATCCTTATGCTCCCCCTTATTGTGCAATATAAGTATGTGTGATTTTACATCTGTGAGACAGCTCAGTGACAATAATGACGATATAATTTACTGTGATTAGCCAAATCACTGTGGCACCTGGTATTGCATAGTGTAATATTAAGTCACCAAGTAGTTCCATGACCACCAGGCTACAGGCCAAGTATATGGTCATAAAACCCCAAGGTGACTTTAAATATTGCGTCTAAGCCAATCATTTTCGCGGCTGCCGGTCAAGCCCCTTTTGCTTGCTTCCGTGCATAGAGAAGGCACAGGAGACAAGCAGAAGGCAGTGAGGGAAAGAGGGCTGATAAGTACGTCCAGGGGCGAAGACGAAACGTAGCAAGGTCTAGGTTTGGGGGGTGTTCAGCTGATATCCAAATTTTTGTTGAAGGTGTGGACATGCCTTTTAGGAAATAGTGCATCCCTTATTTTTACACAGTTTCAGTGAGTCGTTTGACGTTAAAGGGTGTCTCCACTCACAAAAGTGCCTTTAATGATGGAATGGGAGGTAAAGGAGCTATGTCTTACCTCCCATTCTTCAATTAAACAGTCAGGAGCAGGCTGGGAAGTTAGAGTACCTATTTGCGATTGTTCTCCAACTCTGGCTTCTTTGACAGTTTCTGCTGGAGCTTGCAATGTATGAGCATGCACACACGTTATACACACGTGCGCACAGTGCAAGCTCCGTTGGGAACAGTGGAGGAGCGTAAGTACTCTAATTGAAGACATAGCTGTTCCTCTCCATTATAGAAGTGCACACTTATATTTTTGCTAAAATTGTGTACCGTATATACTCAATATAAGTCGAGGTTTTCAGGCTGTGAAAACAGCCTAAAAACTGAACCTCGACTTATACTCGGGTCAGTCACTTACTGATGGAGGAATCCGGCTGCCGCGTCCACTGATGGTCGTATCCACTGATGTCCCTGTCGGGTCCCGGACACTCCTGCAACTATGGAAAAGGTAAGGCTGCAGCTTTACTTGTAGTGAGAGAAGATGGGTGCAGGGAAATAGGGTTTTATTCCTGGGGCTGGGGGGAGAGTAAGGAGTCAGGGACAGGGTATTGGTTTTATTCCTGGGGCTGGGGGGAGAGTAAGGAGTCAGGGACAGGGTAGTGTGTTTTGGGATTAGTGTGTGCAGTTCCACTCATGATGTTTGTAAACTACTACTCCCTTCTACTACTCTACCCTCGACTTATACTCGAGTCAATTGGTTTTTACTCATTTTTGAGGTAAAAATGGGTACCTCGACTTATATTCGAGTATATACGGTATATATGCAGATGTACATATGTAATCTGCTGTTTAACATGTGGGATGCTGTTTATTAAGTTGAAAAATTAAAACAAATGAGATCCTGTCACTGGAACCCCCCGTACTTCATTATTTTTACTATTTGACTAATGCTGGGAAGAAATCAGAATAAGCATAAACGAGTTTGTTGGTAATTAGTTGAATTATTAGATGTATGTTTGGGGATTTGTTCATTAGAATGAAGTAGAAGAACAAAGTAATTCTATCCATCACATTTCTATCCTTTGTGCTTAAATTTACTATTCCAGCTGTTCCAGAGAAAGGCAAATGTTTTCTAATACTTGCACTGTGCTACTCATGTCCTTTAAATACATGTAGGTATGGAGATAACCTATTTCCTAATTGGTGACCTTAGTCACACTAGATGTTCCTTCTCTGCCTAGGAAGACTATTGTTCTCTCTTGTTCTTTAAACAACAGGCTTTTCTAAGCACCCAGTTGTGATGATAAAGCAGTAGCATGCTTTGTATAAGGGGATTCTGAGCATTTTATTGTCCATGCTGCCCAAGTGAAAGAATCTAAGGCAATAAACATCTGTCTGCTTTCTCATTGGCTGCTCTGCCATTCCAACACTCATTTACAGGTCATGGTACTTTTGCATTGTAAATTATACTGGAAACCCAGCCATGAATTTGAATAAAAATGCTGGCAGGGGAGGTGGGTTTATTTTTGGGGAGAAATTACATTTTTGGACTTTCGTCTGAAACAAAATGGGGATACTGAATGGAAAAAAAAACCCATGTTTCTTTCTGTTCCTTTAGGGCTTATTCATTAAACGTTCTCCTGTGCTGGAAACATTAACTTCTCTGTAATAACATTCCTTTCCTTCCAGTAGAACGTTTGCAGAGATTAAAGGGCATCTATACCAAAAAATAGGTTATTTTAAATTGACCATAACTGGAAACTATAATTCTTCTCAACCACCACTGTATCATTTTTTTGTTGATCTGCCCCCTATTTCTTTAGATATCAATCTAAACTTCAGCTGTCAATCAAGTTTCTTGCTCTCTATTCTTCTGTTAGTAGTTTTACTGTAGCTAGAATGATGACAGAGTTTTGACAGTTGGAATGCTGTGTGCAGGCTTGACAGTTGGTTTGTCAGGTCGGATGGAAGTAGCAGTGGTTAAAAGAGGGAGGGGGGGATACTGCTCCTAAGCAAAATGTGTGCTGGATTGAAGGCATGCAGCAACACATACAAATCCATAAGAGTAAGTGCTACTTACATGTATTTAATTAGAGATTAAGATGAGGAAAAGTCATTTTTTCAGTATAGTGTCCCTTTAATACTAAGGCAGCGAATGCAATTGTTTACACTGTAATCCCCGCATTATTGTCTTAATAGAGAATATTATAAGGGTCATTCTGAGCCTTACCAGCTAAGCTAAGCTAAAATATTTAGGATTTATTGTTTTAATTGTGAAGTTCTATTTTATTTTCTGATTATTTTCTTTAAAGTGAATTAATATACAGTATTGGGAGGTTTGATTTTGATTTGACTGTTGCCTTTGCCTGGCTTGTTGGTTGTGCAGGACATTCCTTGTATTTATATTTGCATGTGAATATAAATGAGAGTTGCCATATAGGGTCCTTTAGCGGACTGGCCTGCAGTGATAATTATGTGTAGACTCAATCAAGAGTGAAGTCCTAATGAAGCAACATTTGGAGTAAAATCTATATCAAGGGGTGCCAGCCCTAAGATTGCACAGATTGTTGTTGGACTTAAGCTACCCATTCACATAATGAGGTGGTATGGTGACCGTACAATCGATTGATCAACCCCCAAATCTAAAATCAATCTGGTAGTGATCCAAATTTTGATTAATAAACTACTCAAAATTGATTTGGAAGTTTTCGCTTCCATTGACTACAAACGTTTTATCGTCATTTTATCTTAAAACAAGTCACCAGCTTGTGTAGAAGTAGCATAACTCAGCCATGCTGCATGTGTTTAAATAGATGTCCATTGACTTTCCCTGATCTGGCAACCCAGGTTGGTACAGACAGGCCATTACCAAACGGAGGCAGAAGGCAGTTGACCAGTCCTGTAAGCGAAAATATGCAGGATTGGGCAAACATCAACAACATGACCAATCATATCTGTTGCTGTAATTCTGGGCAATATTTAAGGATGATCGACTGAAATATTTTGCGGGGGCAGTTGATTGTGTTGAATCACGAGCTCACAGTCTACTGGCCCAAAGTGATATAATCCGTCAATAAAATAGATCTACGTGTGGCGAGGGGTTAAAACTTGCTCTCCAGATGTTTAAAAACCACAACTCCCAGCAGTATGCAGGCAGGGAATTCCGGGAGTTGTAGTTTTCAACTTTGACATCCTTGGTGTATGCCCACTGTAGAGGTCACTTTAGGTAATGGTCTTTTCTTTTCCAAAGTGCCTTTTTAACTGGGTAATAACTGATGTTAATTAGGTGTAACACCTCCAGCCCAATGGAGTTTAGTGTTATGTTAATTCGCAGGCCTGAGCTCTTCTCTCCCTCTTTATTTACAGCTCTGGATTAAGTTTTTTGTTATTTCCATGCACGAAGCCCAAATTCCTTTCATTTCCCCCCCCCCTTCTAGTATAACATTTCTCTCCTCCTTTATAATGAAAACCCCATTTCCCCCGTACAGACCTTGTAAAGAACAGTTCCAGAAATACATTCTTCAAAGTTTTCAGGTTTTAATTAGATTTATTTATTTATTTTTAAATTCCTATTTTTATAGTTTGTCGGGTCTCTCTGCAGCTGTGTTTGCCCCTATTGCTGCTGTCCCGTTATGTAAACTGTTGTATTTGCTGGTCATATAATCAACGGTCAATTGCTTGTGTACCGTGTGTACCTTAGGTCTCTTGGTAACCCAGTTCTTCTGTTCTATAAGATCCTACATCATCTCCCAACCTTCTACAGCTTGGGTAAATCCAAGCAGGCATTCTGCTGTTTGTCCCTTCTATTAAGTTTGTGGTGAGAAGCCGTATAAATAAAATTGCAAAGATAAATAAATAATACATGGTTACTGTGTTTATATGTATAATGTGTCCGTCCGCCTTTAATGGTTCCCTAACTCAAATCTTCCGTTCAAAATACTAGTTCACATTCGATTTCATTCCAAATGCTGCAGTTCTCTCTGTGTAAATAAAGGTATTTGGTTTAAAGTGAAACTGTTACTGGGAAATAGACTTTAAAACATGAACTGATTATTGAAGTTAATTTGAAAAGAAGAAAAAGTCCGTGCTCCGGCCACCTCCAGGCTGCAGAGCAAATTGCATGGATTTCCAGGAATGCTGCCTAGGGGGATCCTATGTTTATTGACTGCAAGATACCTTCTGTTATAAGAAGGTTCTGCTCCATTTTAATGCTCTTCGGAGGGCTTTTTGCTCTTTTGGCCAACCTATCCCTAAGCTATCCAGCTGCCCTGTCCTATGTTTATGTGCAGAGCAACACAGCACACGTTTTGGCTTGGAGCCCTTTATCAAGTGCTTACAGAACATTATTTCCATGTGATAATATTCCCTCATGATGGCTCCCTCTAACGGGGGAACACCTTAAACATATCTAAAATAAAATGTTTATAAATAGTTCATACAGTTGTCCATAACCCTTGTTTAAGTTCCAAAGAATTCAAATCTGTATGTTTGGTATATAGTGTGGTTACAAAAGGAGAACTGTTGTGGGTATAAAGTTTTTTCCAAAACAAGTACCTGGGTCAGGGAGGTAGGATTGGTACTTCCCAATATCATTTCTATGAGGAGTGGCAGCAAGAAGAAAACTACTTCTGCCAGGCTTCCTGAGTGATTCAGCTTTAATACAGAGGCCCAGGGCACTAACCTGGCAAATGAAAGCTATATGTGCTATAGCTCCTCAACGAAACAAAACTGGGAGGTGGGAAAAATCAATCCTACTTCCCTGCCCCTGGTACTTTTCATTTTTAAGTAGTTAATTTTTACAGTATAGTTTTCCTTTAACTATTTCCACATCAAGAAAATGTGTCCTTTCCAGTCTATATTCCATTTCAAAGGTAATAGATTTGTGGACTTAAAGGGCAAGTCCAGCCCTGAAATGAAAACTTACATACAGGAAAATCACCCCCCAAAACCCTAAACGGTAATAGTTTGAAATGTGAAATATATAAGTCTAACCTGAAATCCTGCACAATGTCCTTTTTCCCCTGTTTCTGCTTCCTGGTTCTTCCAGTTAGTAACTGTCAGTAATGGATTTGACAGTTGACATCACAGCCAATGACTGAATGTTAATCCCCTGTCTGCCTATTCTGAGCATGCCCAGGCTCAGTACCTGCTCAGTACAGGTTTCTAAATTGCTCAGTTTCCACAAGGCACCCAGAAGCATAGGACAAACTATGATATATCAACATATTTTAAAGGGTATGTCCACCGTTATTTTAACTTTTATGTTTCCAGTTTAACTGAAGGACAGGAGGTAAATGCGATATGTCTTACCTCCTGTCCTTCAGTAAAACTTACAGCAGACCAGAAGAAACTTACCGCGAAACGATCCAGCGCTGCTGACAGCCTCCGACTACACTGACATTCCCCGACGGATCCACAGTCCTTTGCATAGGAGCGTGGACGCGGCGGAGACTGTCAGTGAGGCCGGCGCTGGATCGTTACGCGGTAAGTTTCTTCTGGTCTCCTGTAAGTTTTACTGAAGGACAGGAGCATTTACCTCCTGTCCTTCAGTTAAACTGGAAACATAAAAGTTAAAATAACGGTGGACATACCCTTTAAAGAGGCCATTCTTTCTAAAAGATGTTCTTATGAGGGTGGAGGTGCCCTTTAATTAATATATTCTTTAAATTGTAACAGAATTTCTTCTGTCCCTTTCCAAATAAAAAATAAATCATCCAGAAAAATAGGATTGTTTTTTTTTCCAGCCAGCTGTGACTATGTGATAATTAAACACCATGAATTTTTATAGACACTAATGGAACATTTGAGTTCTGAACTTTTTATGAAAATTTGTTTAGAACTTTTATGTCATATTGTATATACCGGTACATTTAGGGAGATTTAATCTTAGTAGTGCTAAAACGAATGTTGTTTCAAAGATGGCGTTAAAGCCATGCTCCTTACCTTCAGGGTTCCAAGGATGCAGTAATTTACGATAAGTAAGTACTGCATCGTGAGTACCAGGATGGAAGAGGAGAGCGGAAGTTAAGCTTTTCGTCTCCACCATTGTATTTGATACTAATGGGAACCATCACTGAGGGTAAGCTCTGTTCTGTAATCACTTGATAAAGGCCTTCAATCAAAAATGTTGTGTTCTGTTTTGCTCTGCATAATAAACATGGGATCACCTTAGGCAGCATTTCTGGGAGTCAGTTTAAAGCTTATTTCTCCGAGAGATAGGTAATCTTACCTCCCTGGGTGGACGCTAAAAAATTCCGTGAGCTGTCAAAGTTTTACTTACGCAGTGCCTGACTGCTTAGTGCTTTAGTGCAGTAAATTCACACAGAAAATTGTCACATTTGGATACAGTGGCCAGGGGAGAATGTTAAAATACGAGTTTAATGGTCTCCTTAATGCTTCCTGGTAGGCCCCATCTCCCTGATCCGACACTCTCCATTAATAGATCAAATGTTTTTATATATTTTTTTGGGCAGATTCGGTGAAAGTGCTTAAGGAATAGGTTCCTTACAACCTGCCAATTGCTAGACAGATGAGAGGGGAAGGCACTCCCAGGGATCCATGGCCGCGTACTTTGTATTGTGTCGAGTAGAACACAATATGTCTATCTCTGTCTGTCAATCTCTTATAGATAAAGCCTTGCATTTTTTAGTCATGTACACTTGGGGGAGGGCCATTTATTTCAACATCCAACCAAACGGCTACACACACGAGGCCTGAAGCAATTAGCTAGTTGCCCATCGATGGATGTTGGTTTATAGTATCAATGCAATTGTTTGACTTTCTGTAAGCAGAATGCAGCCTTACTTGCACCACCATAGATATGTATAAAAGTATATATTAGTGTTCCGTGGCAAGTTGTACATAGGTCACAGTGCAAACATAATTCAACCGTGTACCCAGACTGTAAAATTTTATTTATTATCTGGTCTATCACAGATTTATCTTCTTTATTATGTTGAAATCTCATAGACATCTCAGCAATGTGCCCTAAATTTGCATGCCTTCCCTTGGTAATTATGTTCTTTGGAATTTCCCGGAGAGGAGTTCTGCTGGGGGTAAGTTAATCTTTAATAGGTTAGTATTTTTCCTAGTTTAATGGCCAACGCAGCAGACCCTAACACTAAGGATTACAGTGGCTTGATGCCAAGGAGCTATGATTTCTTATTTTATTAATTTTTCTAATACTCTACAGCATAGTCACTAGAGATAGAAAGGAGACTGGGTTTGCTATTCATTGTTGGGAACAAAAATTGGACTCAAGCTGTTTACAAGGTAGAGAATTGTTGGCCAACATAAGCCCAAACAGCCAATCTTGATTGGTTCCACTGTACGGACATTGATTATAGGAGGTCATAACACATGGTCTCATAATATTTGCTGTGTTAAAAATTGTCTAACATGGCTGAACAACCCAATTTCTATATACAATATAGGAATCGGACACCATACAAATAGCAATAAATATACAATATTGAATATCATAAGATGAAATTAGTATACCTGTAACATCCTTAAGATAGATCACATCTTTTGGGTCTAAATCCCTATTTTATCTGTAGTTAAAGGGTATCTAAACTCCAAAAAATAGAATTTTCAAAAAGTATACACTTAGATTCTGCAAGCTCCCATTACTTTTTTTGGATTTTAAATCTGAATTTTAGATCTTGAGAAATCATCATTTTAATCACAGCATTTACTGGGAAAGACCTGTCACTCCAGGAGCAGAGATTGTAAGATGTGACCCATTAATCTTTAGCTGCCCTGTCAGCACACTCTCTGCAATAATTATGAGAATCAGCAGAGAAAAGAAGGCGGGGGGAGGGAGGGGGAGATGTGTAAGCAGAGCAGTGTCCATGGTGAGGCTGTGCAGAACTTATAAGTGTCGCAGACACTACAAGAAGGCAGTGAGTAAGGGAGGGTGGGGGCAATTTGGAGCACTCACTGAACATTAATAATTTAGTGACAAAGCAAGTGCAGATAAATATGTGAGTAGCACCATTTTACTTCTCTCAAATTGTAGTTTCAGATAATGTAAAGTTGTTTGAGTGAGTATAGTGACACTTTAATGGTAAAGTTACAAGTAAATGATGAATTCATCGAGGAGATTGCTGGTACTTGGCTGTAGACTTCATAATTTTCCATAACCTTGTAAAATCCTATGGTGGGGTGCCCTACCTACTGAAGTGTACAGGCCACTCTAACAGCACTTTAGCACCAACTCCACCCACTCCTGATCCGCCTACTGCTAACCTGGCCTACTCTGCATTCTCTATTTCTGCAGAATTGCTTGATTGGGGCACCCATGTCCTGCAGTGCATAAATGAGTAGCATTGATTCTCATAGGAATTCATTTTTATTGTCACTCATTTTCCCCCTTGCAAAGTTCCAGGGTCTTAAACATACTTGGTCCAACAAAATATTGGTTATTCCTTTAAAAGACATTTTTATCTCTCTTTCTGTCAAGTCACTAAGGGATAGTTGTGCATTGTGTTCTGTTTTAATGTGTGTTCTGAATGTATTCCGTCCATTTTTTTATCCGTGTGCGTGCACGACTTTTGGTCTGTATGTCAGAATCGTTTTTTAATAATAGCCAGAGCAGACACGTGGACATTTATTTTTGGGTTTTCTCTGTCTAGAACGCGGATAAACAACTTTTTCCAAAATGCATGCAGAACGGTCAACACAACGCACATAGTAGGACCTTACCCTAAATTATTATTATTGATTCCTACAATTTAATTCTCAAAATCTCCTCCTGTTTTCTGGAGTTACTCAACTACGCTGCTTTGTTTCTTATCTTCGGTAAAAACAGCCCTTTAAACTTGAAATCAGAAAATCTATGAATTTAAAATGAGTAGAAATTAAACTGTAGGCAGTCCTGCCTCTTGGACGCATTAAAAGTGTGTACATTAGGTAAATGAGTTTTCACTTTACAAACAAGCTACTTATAGAGCTGCATTATGAGTAACAGTAACACGCTACTTGCCTTAAAAAAGAAACAAAAAACATCTATGCATATTATAAATTGATCTGTTGTCCACATGTGATAGTTTTTTTTTTTTAATTGTTACTGATTGGGTTGTTTAGAGGTAATGTATCCTCCTTTCAAATTTATAAACCATGAAGTGACCTATAGGACTCTTAAACTTCGTACAGTTAGATATTTGTTGTACGATGTGATGACCAAAGTTCTGTAAACTGGTTGTTATACTGTAGGTTTACCAACAATGCCTGTACACACTACATTTAAACATGAAGACGAATCAGTAGGTCCATGCGTGTATTCAAACAAGAGATAGGTGGGAAGGCATTGCAGTAAATTCTATAGAGGCTTGGACCAGTAAGTTTATTTAATGCTTGCGTGATGGATATTTTTTCAAACAAAAGAATTGAGTCATTTATAGTGGAGTAACATTAAGGAATCCTAGGTGATTTAAACGAACCATATATATATAAAACAATACACCATCTACAACATTTTTATCCCTTCCCATCATACCTTGCTTTGCCAAAGCCACGCCTCTAATTCTTTCCTAACTGCGATTACTCGCCGAAAACTGCATTTGTATACAAAAGTGAATACAAGAGCCTGTGAAGACTCACAAAACATGTTGGAAATGTTGAATGTAAATAGAAGAAGGAATGTACTTGCACATCTTTGTTTTTTTTTAAAGAGATTATGGATACCGGTAAATGTTTCTTGTCTAAATCACACATGTGCAGCCTCTTATATTTACAACTGGTCCATAGTGGTGGTGCTATGTTCCCAAGTTAATTGAACATTTATTTTAGTGTGGAATTACTAGTGGGGCACATATCTTTGCACATGCATTCCATTCAACGGCATACACATATCTGAAACACATTGGGGATAATTACTATCATTAGTCCTTACACCACTTACCACTTTATGGGATCACCCTGGAATAACTTCTGCAAATCAAACAGGACAGCCTTAATTTATTTCAGATTTGTACAGTTAGATCTAGAGGGAGTTGTCAAACTTAATCAAATTGTTCAAAAAAAAGTCTGTTCACACAACTGTGTGTGAGCAACACGTCTTTCTCTTAATTTTAAGGAATCTCATTGACCATGTACCGGTAGTTTTTGTTTGAATTCAATTTACTGATTGTCACCAAGGATTATTGAAAATTGATAATTGAAATTCTTACATGATACAGCTGCATGTTACTTTAATGTCTAATACAGTCTGTCCCTGGGATAGGAGATAATGTTGCTGTATCATTAGTTGTTTCTATTTGGGCCAGTGCTCACTGCTACTGTATGTTACCGGTTTCTGGATGAAGATTTAAAAACCAAAATGTATATGGTGAACTATCCCATTCCTTAAGATTTTGTTCAATTGGGCCAATATATCAGCAGTCATTTTTGGGTCCAACATGTTGTTTAAACAAACATTTGTCCAGTTCAATAAGAAAATAGGTAAATGTTGGCCTATCGCACGGGCTTCATTGGGGCTGCGAGTGGTGGCGGCAAAATGTCACCGTGGTAGTTTTTTGTTCGACTGCTGATATTTCAAACCAAGCCAACCAGTCCTTCGTGGTAAGCAGTTGATCGAGTTTATATATTGGGCCGTGTTTACCCAGCCTTACGAGTATGTTGCTCCTTCACTGAGCATCTTTCTTTTGCTTGTGTTTCTATATATTTATATTTTCTGCCCTTAAACACTCCTACATGTTAGGGGTTTGTAAGTTTAACGTTCTGTTGATGTGAAATAGTTATCACTGGTGATTTAAATGCCCCTGGGTTTTGTAGTACACAGTTCTAATATCCCTGCTCTCTGAACTTAATTATTGTTGTATTGCACCCAGTGAGATGTAAAGCGGATTTAAAAGAAGGATAATAAAATATACCTCAAATATTGTAAGGAATTTACTGGGTCTGGCAAGGAAAACATTTGGAAATGTACTCTGCTTAAATCCCTGTCTGAGTAAAACATGTGGGCTGAGTTTGCTTAATTCTCTATCAAAAAAAGAAGCTACGTCATCTCCTTACTGGGAATTGTAGCTTTCTTTAATTCCACTTAGGTAATTGCATTCCGCGTGTGCTGTGTGTAATGTAATGTTTTGCATGTACCAGTCTCTGACTTGCCGGTTGGATGTATTCACAATATGTTCCCCCATAGGATTAGAAGGCAAAGACTAGCACGCTACGGCTGTTTGCTGTGAAACTGCAATTAACATCTTTACCGGTCTTATAGGAATTTCTCTACTGTAGATTCCTTGTTTCTAGAATCCGCTGTTATTATTTGGATCTCTGTTAAGTATTTATTGGACTATAATTCTATAGTCTGTAAATAATTTTATTTTAACTAATTTATAGCATGACAAGGAAATGGAATCATAAGGGAGGATAATTACAACATTTACTTTGTAATCTGTTATGCTTTTATTGTTGTAATGAGACATTATGCTGTATTTTGTGTCATCGAATTGTATCTTAAATAAAGAGAGTTTTAAAAATAATGCAACTAACAACATCTTATTTGTTTGTAAGGTCCGTTTTGTTTCCCCCTTCCCCAACAAACCCCCCTGTTAATAGCACCCAGGGTGTGGATCCTTAACTGCTAGGTCCTCATCCCTGTGTTTGTAATATTCACCTTAGCCGAAGCTGTCAAATGTCATCTTCTACTGCTAGACTTGGCCCAGCCTTCTCCCACATCCTGTGCTATTTCCACAACAAGCATGGTCTTCCTATTTGCCAGCCCTGGAACAGTCCCAGACTGAAAGAGGGGGTGGGGTCAGAACATTTGAAAGTTATTATAATTACAAATATTTGTTCTTCATTAATCACATTAACAAATACAGCCTATTTATTTTAGTTTTAATTGCATAGTGCTACCGTACAGTATACATTAAAATATCTTCTACCCTTGATACATCTTGATACATACCTCCCACCTTAGATACCTAGGCATCATTGATGAGGTGAAAGGACTGTAGTTGATTGTACAATATGCCAATAATACTTATAATAAGACCCAGCCCTATCTTAAATGCCACGTCATCTGTAGAGTGTTGTAAGAATTTTATGAGCCTGCAGCACAGAGCGCCATCTGTAGGCTAATTTCTCTTTTCTGACACGTTTTTACGAAGATGAGGGTCACTCTCCTTCACTGCAGCCCAAAGTAAACACTGGGATTTTTTCCCAAAATATTCTTCTCTGTGTTTTTATCGGTTATGCTGTATGCAAGCTGCTATGTAGGCTAATGTTTACTTTGCACCTTTAAAAGGATTAGAACCTGACTCATTTCTCATTGGAAGGATTGTTATAGAATTCTTCTCTGTGCTGCTTTTGCTGCGTACTGTAAAACAAAACAAATTGTATTAAAGGAAACATCCTGCTGATTTCTCGGGAACTAAATCCATAACATCTTTTTACCTATTAACATGTCTGCATGTTAGTTAAATTTAGGCTGCAGATCTTTAAGTGTTTTAGCCACAGTTTATAAAACTCTTTTTGTTAACTGAAAATCTGTTTGCAGATAAAGTTAGGAAAAACCAGAAAGTAGTCGCTTTTGTTCCTGGCCCATGTCCCAATGGGACCTGGCATGTTCAGTTGCTTGGGCTTCACTAGTGGTGAATGGTTGGTTGGGACTAAGGATCCTATGGTGTATACCCAGGATAGTGGAGTGTGCATGCATGTCTGTGTTATATTGGAGGAGAGTCATTTGTTGGAGGTGTCAGAGGGACTATCTAGGTCTAGGTGCTATAGTTACCCTTTAATATTTCCTAACTAATGTAATGTATTTTACTGCTTTTGTAATTAAAGGACATGTCCATCCCTCCCAGAAAACTACTTGGGTAACTACTCCACCCCTGAAAAAATAAATCAAAATTTGTTAAAACCAACATGGTAATTCTCCATAAAGGATATAAGGGATAATGTGCCCCATACAGTGTAATATATAGAGCATAATATGCTACCTATGGTGTATTATATAAGGGATAATATGCTACCTGCAGTGTAATATAAGGATATTATGCCACAGAGGAGTTCCATGACCATATAGAAGCACAATCCCATGCTGAAGTAAATCCATATATTACACTGTAGGTAGCATATTATTTCTAATAATATATAAGGCCAGCAAAAAAAAACCCAGCACAGACACAATCTCCCCTACCCTCCCGTAGTCATTTATATAGGAACCCCAGTGTATAAATAGTTCCTTACTGTTCCTATTGAAAAGAGAAAGAAGGAACATTGACTGTCAACAATAAACAGGGCTTCCTATATAAATTACTAATACAAGGAGGGGGAGAGATGGGAGGGGCAGTGGAATACAGGAAGCCACTCAGTGACATCACTGAGTGACTGTAATATAGATTCTGGCCACTGCACCTCCCCACTGAAAATGCCTAACCTTAAATATAAGGATATTACATCACAGAGGAATTCCTTGAACATTTAAATACAGATCAGGGAACTCTGAGGCAACTTTATAATGTAAGGATATTATTTTGTACATTATAAAAGGTTTATATATTTATATTTTATCTTAAAGGTTATCGCCACCCTGAAATTTTTTTCTGTAGTGTTGCCCACCCCCAACTGCCAAGTTCGTTTTGTAAAAAAGCAGCACAAATGAGTTCCTTGACCACTCAATAACACGAGGCCACAGGCTGAATGCTTTTATACAGGTCAGGGATCTCCAAGGTGGGGTTCCTTATAACGTGAAGGGACACATTATTACTTACAATACATACGTTTCTGATTCCTTTCCCCCAATTGAATTTTTTAAATTCTAGATTTGTCCCTATTTGCACCTATTTAACCACACCCAAGCTACCTACACTAAATTAAAACCAGTAGAATGGAACAGCCCAGCAGCTATCTGGTTAAACCAATTTGCGGATGAGAAGAGAGATATTAGTTATGAAAAGGCATCTATAGTGAAAAAAACACATTGGCCCACTGGAAAGTTAAATTCATGTACTGTGTGCTGCCTTTCTCCTATCTCTGTCAGTGACTGTTATTCCATGGTGTCAGATCTCTCTTCCACCTCCCCTCTGTTACCTCCTCCATGTCTCAACTCCGGCTAACCGACAAGCTTATCATGTGCAGTAGGAGTTAAAAGTTCAACATCCTGAAAAACACACCCACGCACAGTGGCCAATAGAAAGCAAGCTGTCCTGGAGACACGGATCTCACCGTGTACTGCTAAAATACGATCTCTCTCTCTTTGTGACTCATCATCAATCAGTGAAAGCTATCAAGAAGGGTGGTCAAGTGCAGCCTTATCTCTGCAGTCAAAGCTACCTCTCTCTCCCTGCTAATGCATTTTTCTCTGTTTGTTACACTCTGGGGGTTGGGGGGAATTATAGGACTCATGGAAAGAAAGAAAAAAAAAGTTCATTTTCCCACTATAGATGCCCTTGAAGTGACAAGAAGCAGCTCAAACAGGTCCCGTTAGTGAAGTTAAATACAGTGCACTAATCCATGGCTCATTGTTCAGACATGAACACTGGAATGGGAGGGGCAGTGGAAAATAAGAAATTAGTCATATTGACATAGCTGAGTGATTATTATAAGGATTTTTACCATTACACCATCCCATTATAAAATATCACACTTGTATTATAAGGAAACTATTGATCTCAATCTTTATATATTGTTTGTAGCCTGTGCTCACGAGAACACTGTAGATTTATAAAGAGCGGAGTAAAAACACTTCTATCTTTGTATATACTTGTGAAGTGAAGGAATCCCCTAAAAGAGAAAAAATTGTAATGACAATTACTTGTCAAACACTGTGTCATGATTAATGTCCCAATGTGTTTCTGTGTGATGAAGACCTTGTGACTTCATGAGGCATTTGCCTTACTATGTTACATCTTCCTTCCTTGGATGAAATCATTTGCACCTAGAGGCAGTAGACTAACCCCATAGATATGAACTTTCCTGTCTTTAAAGGGGCCCTCATATGAAAACCCTTTGTCTTAACTTTTAAAGGACAATTACACTATTAAAAATAACCCCATCCCCCTTACAAGTAACCAGGGTGAGGACCTAAACTGCTAAATCCTTACCCCTGGGTACTCTTTCTTTTATATATATATATATATATATATATCTGTTGTATTCAGTTAGGTCATCTGGACTTGAAATGTAGTTCTTGAAGACGTTTCGCTAATCATCCGACTGGCTTTCTCAATTCAGAATGATTTGTAGAAGAATCTGTTGCCAATTATGTACCCTGGAAAATCCCAATTAGAATATCACAGCCAAGTGTTAAGGGCCTTCTGTATGCAAGGCATGATATGCTAATTGAGACTTTCCAGCGTACATAATTTCCAACAGATTCTTGTACAAGTCATTCTGAATTGATGACTAGTCGGATGACTAGCAAAATGTCTTCAAGAACTAACTTTAAAGGACAATTCCACCCACATAAGAGCATCTTTTAGAAAGAATGGCCTCTTTAAAATATGTTGATATATCATAGGTTGTCCTATGAATTCATTACTGTATGTTTGCTATGCTTCTGGATGCCTCATGGAAACTGAGCAGTTTAGAAACCTGTACTGAGCCTGGGCATGCTCAGAAGAGGTAGATAGGGATTAACATTCAGTCATTGGCTGTGATGTCAACTGTCAAATCCATAACTGACAGTTACTAACTGGAAGAACCAAGAAGCAGAAACAGGGGAAACAGGACATTGTGCAGGATTTCAGGTTAGACTTTTATATTTCACATTTCAAACTACTACCGTTTAGAGTTTTGGGGGGTGATTTACCTGTATGTAAGTTTTCATTTTGGGGCTGGACTTGCCCTTTAAGTCCACTTGAAGGGACTTAAAGTCCATTAGCTGAATACAAAAGAGATACCATGACCTGGATGAATGAGAACCTTCACTTTTATATAAATATACTTACCAAAAGATTCCCTTGTCGGTCCAGTATAACTTGCAAGATGCAAATCTTTCCACTGGCCAGATCATGGGCAGGCTGCATATGCAAAAATAGACCGATGCAGCAAGGGAATCTTTTTAGGTAAATATAACTGGAAATAGAAAGGGTACTCAGGGGTGAGGTCTTTTCAGTTTAGGTCCTCACACTGGGTGCTTCACATAGTGAAAGGAGGATCGTGGAATTGTCCTTTTAAATTGATCCATTGGTGACTCTTCTAACAACAATGAAGGTTTAAATCCGGCACATCTCCATGATTCCGATGTGACTCCTTTTGTCGCTCCCTTTAGCAACGGTTGAGGCCTGAGTCGTCACCACTTTATGATGTGAAAGAAATGATGGTGTATGACATCGAGAGGCAAAGGAGCACCTAGAAAATCCTGGAGAACTGACGGTTTCTTCAGACTTGGACCTTCAGATTTTGACACTGCAGATAAAAGGGTCTGCAAAAGGTCTTGAAGGTAAGGCAAAGGGCTTTGATATGAAAATCTGATTTTAGTTCACAGTAAAGCTGGTTACACACTGTCAGATCCTTCCTCCTGACCGATCGTTGGGCACTTCCGACTGGTCAGCCAGGAGGAAGGACTGTCTGTTGCGGCAAAATAGCAGTGGCTGACAGTATCCATGATCAAGTGTAAAGTCCATAGAGAACTGCACCATCGGCTGTGGTTTTCGGACATGTCCGGTTGTGTGTTTGTCCGATTTGGACGAACCATTAGTCAGTCACGTCTGAAAACCCATGCAATTATTTTGGCCCCATCGACCGATACACTGAACTATCAGTCGATCAGGCTGAAATATTGCATGGTGTGGACCCAGCTTAACCCTTTAAAATGTTGGATGTCTTTGTGGAAGCCACTTGAAGGGCAAGTGACACAATATTCTTATATTCTCATCAGCTTCTGGGCTAAATATCAGGGAATAAGATGTCTCCTGTTCCCACCCTCCCATCACTATGGAATAGATTGTCTAATAATATAGATCTACATTGGTTTATTGGTTACAAGTAAAAAGGGGTTGTATGTAATAAAACATAAAATATGTCTATAAACTGGCAGCTTATTCCTTAAACATGTATATTGGTAATCATATACTGATCCTACAAAAATAAATAACATGGATTAGTAAGAATGTAGTTTAACAAGACCCCTGTGTTTGTTATAGCACAACAATTGTATATAATCACACTTCCTAGGATTTCTGCACAGAGCGGAGACCGCACTGCTATCATCATGGTTTGGCTCTAACACACAGGTTAAATATTGCTAGTTTGCACATTCCTGCTGGTTATATTGTAATCTTTTCCTTCAGTGGAAAGTTGTCCCACGTTTTCATGTATATTTCTGCTCGCTAGTTTAGCACTGAAACCCAAGCAGACGTTTATTTTCTTTTGATTGTAGCAGAAATTCGGAGATTTGTACTGAGCTTTTAGATCCATAATTAAGGGGGATTCTATATCCCAAATTCTAGGTAAATGGCTTTTGTGGTCGAGCAATGTTTCTCCAGCACCACAAAAATTCCTAAAATGTTCTTTCTCATTTGACAAATAGGGAAGCAACAGGTGAGAATAATGTAATGAAAATTGTTCCCCTAACTGCAACAACATAAGGTTGTTTGAAGTCACCAGGCTGTAAAAGTGTCAGACTAGGGTGCTGGGCCCCACCAGGGAATATAACACCAGCCCCTCAGCAAGAAGCGCAAGACATTTCTACTTCTCCTTTAGAGCTAGGCTGCACCAGAAGATTTTAACATGCGTCCGCAAAAAAAGGTGATCACATGCCCTCTACGATTGTGTGGATCACAGCACAAGTGTACGGAGCGCTCTTTGTTTTGGCCGACACAGTGCCCATACATGGCACGATTATCAGCCGTGCATACACATCGTGCGTCCCGGGTTGGCACCCGCGGTTGCACGGGTGTATGAACCTTTAGGCCTAATACACATGAGATAATTGGTTTGGATCAGGTCAGGATTGGCCACAAATTATATTTCTGTTGTATTCAAGGAATTGTATTCCGAGGAATTGGCTCTTCTGTGCTGGGCCATACGTTGATGCAGTTGCTGTTTGGTCTCCCCCACATACAAATCAGAGCATTCTTCACTGCACTGCGTATACCGTATATACTCGAATATAAGTCGCCCCGAGTATAAGTCGTGGCACCAATTTTTACCTAAAAAATCACTAAAACATGATTGACCTGAGTATAAGTCGAGGGTAGAAATTATGACCACTATTGCATTCTGTATTGTTTTAAAGCTTTAGTTGCTCTTTAAATGTACAGCAAAATTCCCATAAAGTAGTCCCATACAGTAATAGCCAAATCCAGTACGGCTATTACTGTATGGGACTACTGTATAGGATTTCTGCTGTCCATTTAAAGCGCAACTAAAGCCTCAAAACAATACAGAATCGGAAGAAAATGTTTTCAACAATAGATATCATTCTGCTGAATCTATAGTGTTTTATGGCACTAGTTGCCCTTTAAATGGAGAGGAATCCCACACACTAACCCCTTGCCACTGAAGATGTTTGGAAACTAAAACTCCCGGCATGCTTTAGTTGCTGGGAGTTGTAGTTTCCAAACATCTTTAGTGGTAAGCACTGCACCTACCACCCCCCAGTGAAGGAGAGGACTTGCCTTAACAAAAAAACATGTCTCAATTCGAGCCAGAGAAGTTCTGCAAGTTCAGAGAAACTCCTCCTTCTTCCGCATCTAATGTTCAGGCGTCTGATGTCACTACTCGCGTGCTGAATAGTAACATCAGACGCCTGAGAATTGGATGCGGAAGAGGGATCAAGAGTGCGGCTGCCGCATTTGGTTAGTGACGAGTACAAGTCGAGGAAGGAATTTTTAGGCTTTTTTTAAATCCTAAAAACCTCGACTTATACTCTAGTATATACGGTATGATGTCGCTTTTCTTGTGTTTCGGTATTGGGTCTTTCGGATGTACCAACTGCTGCCTCAGTGTGTTGTTTGGTTTAAATCAGACAGGGATATGGTGTTTTTTGAAAATTCTTGTTAATTTCTCGGAGACCCCTGCTACATATGGGATGACCATGTTCTTCCTCCTGTCTTGCTTTTCCCCTTCACTGTTGGTATTCGTGTTCTTTTCTTTCCTTCTACTTCTTTTGACAAAGGCCCAGTCTGGATATCCACAAGTTTTAAGGGCTCCTCTGAGATGTTTCATTTCTTTAGCCTTCGCCTCTGTGCTAGTGGGGATGTTCTCGGCTCTGTGTTGCAGGGTTCTGATGACACCCAGCTTGTGATCTAAAGGGTGGTGGGAGTCAAACATCAAATACTGATCTGTGTGTGTTGGTTTTCTGTAAACCTCTACTTCTAGTTTACCATTTTCCTTCACTTCTACCAAGCAGTCCAAGAAAGCCAGTTTGTTGTTTTGTATCTTCCCTTGTAAATTTGATGTTCTGGTCTACCGCATTAATGTGTTCTGTGAAAGCTTGTACTTCCTTCTGGTGGATTTTAACCCAGTTGTCATCCACATATCTGAACCAGTGGCTGGGTGCTATGCTGTTTTTTACCCTGGGCGTTCCTATAACACCTCTAAGCCACTAACCAATCACGCCCTTATCCCCTGGCTGTGATATGCTAATTGGGAATTTCCAGGGTACGTAATTGCCGCAGATTCTTGTACAAGTCATTCTGAATAGAGAAAGGCAGTCGGATGACTAGCGAAACGTCTTCAAGAACTAAACTTCAAGTCCAGTTGATCTAATTGAATACAACAGATATACCATAACCTGGATGAATGAGAACCTTCACAAGCACGCCACAAATTATAGGCCCAACCCATTGTTTTTGATAGTTTTTTAAGCAAAATCGGACCGTCCAAATGATCAAGACATGTCTATCACCTGTTACAGACAAACCTTTATAAAAAAAACAAATTGCCTGGAGTAAATTTTTAATTGCATTGGCTCCCTGCCTTCTGCGATTTGTCCAGCCATGAGTGAATGTATATAAAAATTGGCTGATTGTAATCTCTTGTGTAATTTATGTTAAAAGTCACACGTGTATGGCCAGCTTTAGTCTGGGTATCCGAAAATATCTTACGGTGTGCTGGGTGGCTGTGACCAGGCCAGTTGTTAAATCACAGCCGATCGTGCGAACTGTCGGCCACTTCCACTATTGCCGCAACCTACAGTCATTTGCCCCGTCTGAGCTTTCACTAGTAGCAAATGCTCAGTTGGGACAAATAATTGCCCTTGTATACCCAATCTTAAGCTTCGTATGCACACTACATTTTCACTGGCTGAAATGTCCCACAACTTCATGTGTACACTTGTTATCTACGACATTTTGTAGATTGTAAAGCAATCCATCCTTCGATTCACTTAATAAATTAAGATAGCAAGGGTATTGTCTCCCACATAGCAGGACGTCTCCTAATCGCTCCCCCACTCCACATAGTAGATACCAGGCTGTTGGCTACTGGGATTTGTTCAATAAATTCCATTCAGAGTAATCATTATATGAGATTAATCTAATGTGTGTACATGCTTTAGAACTCTTATGTTTTAATATGGAGGGATGGGGTGTAAGATTAAAAAGTAAAGCTAAACATTTACTTAATTATGTACCATTTTGCCCTGTCTGCCTACTGTATATGTGCTACTAATATGTTGTGCTCATTTTGCTGCAGCTGGGCTGGTGTGATCATGATTTAGTCTTTGGTCAGGAGTGTGCAGGTTAGATCTGTCTGTTTAACTTTATTAGGTTGATAGTCATACTGTAGGTTTTCTCTACTTCTATATTCTGCTGTAGCAATATATTTCATAGGATGTCTCTGGCTTCTGGAGCACATTGTGGTCAGCAGGTGATAGTAGGTGCAAACCTTAAGGGCCTTCTACCTAAATGTCATCATAACAGGAGCATCAAGAAGAAGAGGTGCACACTATATATGTGTATTGAACATTATCTGTATGTTTCACATAATAAACTGATAATGGATACACGCAGTGTGCACCTCTTGTTCCTTCTATGTAGTTGTGCATTATGTTGGGTACATATGCGTTTTGCAATATATTGTTGGTTGGGCAGCTTATAACTGTATAAATGAAACTTATAATACTGTATAAATGAAAACCTGTGTGCAGACTTAAGACTCCCTCTAATGGTTGGAAGGCAGAACTTACCAAAAAATCCACTAATGCCTGCCATACATTTATTAAGACATTTAATAGATTCGGCGATCGATTGTCGATAGAATGAAATGTCTCAAGACATTTTAAAACCACTCGCTGCTTTACCTTCCGACATTCCCACAATGATCCCCAATTCACTTCAAAATATAATTTCTTTTTTCTTGGTTTTGTTAGTGTAGTGTACCTCCATTACATGAACTAGCTATCAAGGAATTCCCCCTATCGGATTGCCAAATCCTTCCATATTTCAACATAATATGTTTGAGGAAACCTTCCCCAGGATAATATGACAATATTAATATGAGAATTTCTATGGTTTTTATAAGGCCCACCACAACATCTTCACATACCGTAGGTCATATCAATCTTTGGTGTTAAGGGGACCATCCACCTATCAAGATTATAAGATGATGGACAGATTGTTATGATAATGCTCACTCTGCCTAAACATTCTCCTATGTAATTTTGTCATCTGGCACCATTAAAGGGCATGTCCACCCCTCGCCCCACTGTGTAGTGTTGATAAATCCTTCCCTTACATCCCTGCTCCAAATGGCTGCCCTGCAATGTCTCTGCGAAATCCCAAATAGTGAAGAGCAGGAGCCTGGCTGTGTCCCAACAGGTTTCTGCCTTTTACATCTCCTCCGGGAAAATTCTGTCATGCACAGTGAAACCTTCCCCCCCTCCCCTCCCTTTACTGTAGTGTAGTGGTCCCTATCCACCCCCAACCGTTATGTATTATGTAAAAAATGGTCCGAACATTACTTACTTTTCTTCATTCCCCCGGCATTTTGTTATGCTGACAGCCACGTCTGTGCCAATCACACGGCTGCAGGTCCGACCCCCTGCTTGCAATTCCAGCAAGCAGAGGGCCGAGATTACAGTGCCGGGGGAATGAAGGAAAGTAAGTAATGTTAGGGTCGTTTTTTTATCAAATAAACAAAGCGGTTAGGGGTGGGATAGGGAGCACTACAATTTTTTTTAAAAATATTTTGAGGGTGGACATGCCCTTTAAGGTTGCAATTATCTTGCCTTAACCAGCATTGTGCAATGGTATTGTTTGGTGAATGGACCACTTTATTGTGTTAATTTTGTACACATCTACCACAACCAGACCTTCCATAGTTTTCAAACTGAAATCTATGGAAGATTGCTGGTGCAAGGTGGGGATATTCGATCGTATTGGACTATCGCAAAGCCAATCAGAAGATTATTGGACCGTGTATGCCTACCTTGAGGCAGTTGGATAGTTAAAGCATTTATCTACAAGGCTTTCTGAGATTTAGAGAAGTTTACTACTTTGCAGCTCTTCAGTTGCTTACCTGTACTCTATGGCCCATTCCAGGCTGGAGTTTCTATCCCAGTCTTCTACATTGTGAAGCCTTGCCGTAACTGGCCTAGGCTAGGTCTGCCTGTGGAAGGGATCAGATGTGTTCCTGGGTTTGTGCATGATACGCCTCTTTGTATGCATCGCACCATGTTACAGCTGTTTGCTGTACTCTGTGATAATTTAAATATATTTTTGTTAAATCCCTCCTGGTGCATGCTATCATGGTAACTGGGTAAAACAGGAAATTCTATCATTAATTTCTGTTTAACCACTCACTTCTCATGATTGAGAATGAACGGTACTGTGCACCCCTTGTAACTTTCTACAGCTGCAAAATAATTTTTGTGAACTCCGATGATCAATTGTCATGTAGTGTTTAGCCCACTCCTTGTTACATTTCCCCTCTCTCTATGCTCAGGCCCTCACAGAAGCTTATCACTCTCTGTGCTGAGCCACTTGCAGAAGCTGAGATGCAGCTAGAGTGGGGGAGCATGTGCAGTGGAGATGAGCTGTGTCTCAAAACAAGGAAATAATGCTTATTTCTTTTCTTAATGCTGAATCAATCATACCAGCAGTGACCGAGAATTAAGCTGCTAATATTCACATAGTGTGGCTAGGGGAGGGCTGGGAGTCGGTGATTGACATTTCTTTACTGCTTGACTGTTCCCTGCCCCCTTCAAAAAGTAAAGAGCTACCCCCCTCTACCCTTCCCCTCCTCCTCTTACCCCCCTACCCCCAATCTTTATATCTAAGCTTAACTATTAAACTATGTAAATTTACAATGTAAAACATAAAGGAGTTAATTAACAAACCTGTTCTCCACAGGAACAACAATATGTTACGAGATAACAATAACCTTTCTGAAATAGAAAAGGTTATTGTAATATGTATGAAAATACAAATGTTATATTACTGTTGATAAAAAATGTACCATATGCTTTAATAAAAAAAATATTGGACTAAAAAAAAAGTAAAGAGCTAAAAAGAAGGCAAAGAAGGGCCAGAGAAGGGGGAAACATTTAAAGTTGGTGGTGATTAATCCTTATTACGGTCTGATTAGCTGGAAAATGATTTAGCACAGTTTACATGCCCTTAAATAGAAGGTGCCATATTAGGTAAATAATTATTAGAGATTCAAGGGATTAAGCCATGAAATTTCAATTTAGCGACAGTATCCGGCTAGTGACCCTGTGATTCTATTGATCAGTGGGACCTTTGGCTGTTAACTTGCAGTAGATGACCACTTTGGGATGTTAATCTCTAATGGAGTTTCTGTAAATGGCTTTAAATCCTGGTGGTGTGGACTGTTAAAGTGATACAGAGAAATTAGCATAAAACAAATGTGGATCCAGAAAAGACAATGGGTCCACGTTTTATAAGAGCTGTATATTAGACCTACAAAGAAGAATAAAAAGTTCTGGATTTATGCCCTGCCCTCTGTTATAATTTATATTTTTTGATTTAGTTCTCCTTTAGAATAAATAGCTAATTGCTCTATACCTGCTTTGATAGACAGAGATGCAAGGGTAAGCTATTTACAAACATTGTAGTAAAATACAGATGAGTAATGTGCCGTTTCCCTTAAGCTGATCTTGTTACAAATAATGTAAATGAGACGGTAATTCTCTTCTACACAAAATTAGGTTTGACAAAACGCCAAAAACTGGGCTGTGAATGTAAAAAATTCTGTTTACTATAGAAATTGCTAAACCAATAATGGATAGTGGATATAATGGAATTCACTTAATGTAACCAAGGAAGGAATAATGATGTTAGATTTGTGATTTGCTGTTCAAATCCATCTAGCTGCTGTAAACTATATCTTATATTAAGGGCTCACAAGACTTAAACGGCATGTTCACCCCCCAAATGAAAAATTATATCATGGTAAATTATTTCCCCAAACCCAAAAAACATTAGTTAGAAAGCCAATAGATTTAGGACTAACCATTTATGCAGCAAAATATTCTTTTCCCGTTTCCCTTTAACATAAAATGTTTTCTGCCTCCTCTTAAGCTCTCCAAGCTTGAACATGCTCAGAAAAGGCAGCTAGGGGAAAACATTCAGGCATTTGATGTGATGTCAATTGTAACATCCATAACTGACAGCTGCAATCCGAAAGAACCAGGATGCAAAACGAGTGGTGACTGGCAATTTTTCTGTTTATCCAAGACAGTGCTGAACATTTATAGGCTTCCAAATTAGTAAGTAATAGGAATCATGCTTGAGGTAACAGAACTGTGAAACCATCCAATCACCATGGAATACAGCAACTAGTACATTTAGGTTACACTGTGCGCTCTTAGTCTGGTTACACACTACAATTTTTCAGCACGATCGACCGATAGTTCGGTGCATCTGTCGATCAGGTTGAAAACATTGCATTGTCCAACTGTTCATTAGTCTGAAGCAGACGAATTCTGGCAACCGACAGTCCTTCATCCTTACTGACCGGTCGGAAATGCTCAACGGTTGGTCGGAACGAAGGACCTCTAGGTGTGTACCCACCTTTACAGTAGCCTGAGCGCTGCTCCCAGATAAAAGACATCACAGAAAAGTTTCACTATGCTTCCAGTAGAATAGACGTGCTTCTTTTCACAATCTGGCTGTCTGAATAGACCTTGTAACAAAGATTCAAAGCCACATGGGTGGAAGAGAGTGCCCCTAGAGGTGATTGAAATCACTTCACCATCATTCATCCAACTGCTGTTTTTCTGCTGTATGCTCAACTTCTTGCACTTCGTTTGATACAATTACATTACTAATGAGCAAGTCCAAATTTTGCTGGGGTCTAATTACCAAATAAGTAGAGTGAGACAAGACGTGGCATGTGCTTGGAGATACTATAAAATAAGGTACGAGCGGAGTCATACAAGGGTGCTTGTATGGAGACAAAGTAAGTGCAGGGAGGCACAGGCAAAACAGTTTGCGATCCACAAGTAATTTTATTTGCTGCTAAACAAGGTCCCAACATGTTTCGAACGTGCAAGTGTTCTTTCTTAAGTGTACTTGTATGGAGACCACAGTTACCCTTTAAAGGGCATGTCCACTCCCAATATAAACATTTTATTTTTAGTTAGAAGACCCCCCAAAACGTAGGAGCCGCTATAGTTACCCTGTACAATTATGCTTTTAAAAGGGGATATTCTGCAGGTCTCCATACGTGCCCCTCCTCCTGAACTCTACGAAAGCTCTGAGTTTCGCACAGGCTCACTGAGCATTTCTTTTAATATTGTATTTGAAGGGAGGCCCACTCAAAGGAGCTTTATAGCATTAGTAATTTATTTAGGTGCTGAGCAACCAGGTACAAAATGTTTCAGGGGGTCCAACCCCCTTCCTCAGGTGGACCCCCCCTGAACATTTGCAGGGTTCAGGAGCGAAAGCTCAAAGAATACATTGCAGTGATTGGCCATAACTGCAACATGAACCCCCGAAGAGCCTGGGACCGCGAGCAAGGAATGAGGAGACATAGCAATGGATATCTCCTTTTAAAAGCAGCATTGGACAAGATATAACGTATCTTAACGTAGAGCTTTTTACTATCTAGCAAGCAGATCTCTAGTTACGGGTGTGTTTTTTCTCTTAAGGGTCTTTCGGTTACCTTTCTAGAGGCTCCTATTGGAGCAGTTGATGGTCTGATTGGGATCCAGGCTATCACCCTGTGTTCTTAATTTATTGAGGGAGAGACTATTACCGTATTACCTTGGTATAGATCTCTAGTTACACCACTACTTGGGACTGCACAAATGGATAGCAGCCTCATAGATCTTGGATGCTGTACAGTCACCAGGGGCCACAAAAAACAGTCAGAAGGGCTGGATTTGGCCCACAGGCCTTGAGTTTGACACGTGTGCTTTACGCAATCCCGCGATGCAATAAAAGACGTAATCTCATTTACCTCGTATTGTATCGTGGGATCGCACTAAGGTAAGTAACGCCTAACTTTTATATTGAATCTCCCCGTATTTTTACAGATATGGGCACATCCACCATATTGCTCTCCAAGTGTAATGAATATATTTATCAGTGTGACTTTCCATTTTTACATGTTATTTACTCTTCAATGGTTAGAATCTGAAAACCCCGTTTGCGCTGTTTGAACAGAGGGTTTTCTTTATTGAGCCCACAGATGCAGTTGGTATATTACTGTTGGAAAGCACTGTTAGTGGCATGGTGCTCTTCTGTAAACTGGCATCCGTAACCTGCTGTTGTCAATGCAAAGACACTAGATAGGCCTCTAAATTAATAAATCATACAGGAAAGGCTAATTGGCATCTGTTGCTCCATATGCTCCAACTCTTTATAAAATATTTGCATTTTAAAACATCAGTGGCGTTCATCTCCGACCTGATACAGAGGCCGTGTTAACCAGGTTAGCAAACCTAGCAGACAGGTGGTGCTATGGAAATAGAATCGTCTTTCTCAGCCCTAGGTATGTATTTTAGCATGAAAAAGATGACTTGGTTGCCATAAAAAGATTTTTTTAAATTTTATTTATTCAGAGTAAAGAGAATGGATAATCTCAGTAGGATTTTCACATATGTTGCATGATAACAGATTCTGTTATAGTGGTTGTTAAAAGAGTTGGAATACTGATTAGACTGGTGTATACCTTAATACACAAATATAATCATGCACGTAACTACTACGGGAGCAGGGGGAGCAACCGCAGGGGGTCCCGGGAGCCAGAGGGGCCCCATTTTCTTATTTTTCCTTTAAAAGACATTGGCTCCTCCCAGAAAACCACTGTGGATGAAGCAGGGATATGGGCCCCATCATAATTTTGCTGGGGGCCCCATTTATTCCTAGTTATGCTACTGAATATAATGTTGATATGAATAAGGGATTTAATACATTAAAATACCAACAAGCTGAAAAATAATGAATAAATGAAAAAGAATAGAGAAATATATCCGTTCCTTGCAACACTTAATGGGCCATGTCCAAGTTAATAATCAAATTTAAATCTATAAAGTCTGGAATGTTTGGATTTTTAAAATAGTTTTCTACAAAATATTGGCAAATAATCTTCTGTACAAAATGGACCTTGTTGAGATATTGAGTTATTTGGTGTGTTTATTGAATTGGGTCTAATGTGCTGACAATGAAAATAGCACAATTATCCACATAGAATTCTAAGCTGGCCATACCATTCGCCTTTTCACCTCCTGACTTGCCTGGTATTTGACAGGCATCCAGACAACTCTCTGACCTGATCATTTGCAAATTAGTAGGTACTGGCAGCGAACATCAGGAGGTATAGACACGTTGGAAGTATGACTTTTACCAATGTCTATAGTGTGGCCAGAGGACAATTATTCTCACCTTTTCCATGCCCACAGTTGCATAGTATCTAAAAGTCCTTACCCTTGGGTACTTTATCTAACAGCTGTTATACTTGCTTAAAATTTCCTTCGATACTTGAGTACTTTTTGCTCTTTTGCTACTATCAGTGACAGTCCACCATGTAGCCAATGGGAAGACAGGCATCTTCGGGAGTATCTCTTCCCGTTGGCTACATCGCAGTTTGTGGAAGAGTACCGGAAAGCCAAGGGAAACTGAATGTAAGTATAACAGCTGCTAGGTAAATACCCAGGCGTGAGGACTTAACCCTGGGTACTATGCAGCTCTGGAAGAGGATGAGCGAGGGGGAAGTTAGTATAATTCTCCATTAAATTTTCAACGGGCTTGATGATCTGTTGCTGATAAGACTAATGGCCACAGACGCAATGGTCATGGTCGTACAATATGAGAATCGTACAATAGATCGTACGAAATAGAAAAAAAAAATCTATCCAAAACCATAGTACAATCCCCTGATTGATGAAGATTATTGTGTTAATGATCGATTTTAAAGGGGATTGTCTAAAAATTACTTTAGGTAAATTGACAGGTAAATTACCTTCCTGAATATTTTTGCAATTTACTTTCATTATTTTTTTTACATAGTCTTGAAGATATTTAGATTTTTGTGTGTGATATGGTAGCAGCATCAACCGATCCCCTGTGTTTCTTCCTCCTCTTGCAGGCCCCCCTTCCCTTGCAAGTCCCTCTTGGCCACTTCCCTTGCAGCTCCCATGGCCCCTCTCACTCATGGTCCCTTCCTTTGCAGGCCTCCCCTTGGTCCTTTCCCTTGCAGCCCCCCCCCCCTTTAGACCGTTTTAAACTTTCTAACTTTCTGTCTGCCTCTGCCTGAAAAGGCTCTTTTAACACAGTTTTCTCTGGGGGGGGGGGGGGGTATGGGACTGAATTACAAGTGGGGCAGGGGCTACAGGGCCCATGAGTAGGATTGGCCACAGGGCCAGCTAGTGGGTGGGGCCATGGGGAGGGTCTGTAAATTCCCTTACCTTTTTTCCTCACACAGAGGGACTTCTTGTTTCCTTCACACACTGTGAAGTCTGAGGCTGTGTTCACCGGTGGCGAGGTCGTGGAGCAGCCTTTGGAATGTCATTTATCATCCTCCCACCCCTTAACATTCTGATCAGAGTTTTCTTCATATCTGGGGCTGTACAGTTTCTGACGCACTTACGATCACATGCCTATGCAAGTCACTGAGATGGATGTGCAGGTTGCTTAGTAGTGACTTGTAATTAGAAAGCACATTTGTGTCTTTTTCTGTGCCCTAACGCACCAACTAAGATCTATTGTGCATTGAGTTTGTAAAAAGAATGTTTATATTTTAGGTTCACAACCAGCAACCCCTCGATTCCATACAGAATCGTCCCCACGGTGCGTCCCCCGCGTGCACACACCATGATTTGTCTATAAGAGGTACACACGCGTGAGACCACCCCAAACTCCTACAAGGGCACAGAGTCCAGTGAAACTTCCACAATACAGCTGAAAACAACATCATTTCAAGGGGGTCCGAATTGGGGACAGTAAGGCTGTCTGAGGTGGAGGGGTCCCATGTGTGTGTCCCAGAAGGCATTTGCCAGGGATGGCTGCTTCAATGCTGAGATACATTTGTTAGTAAGATGTATGACTGCCATAAACATACATTACAGGTTAATCTTTAATGCTAGTATCTAACGAGACGCATTGTAATTTCTAGTAACATTAAGTACCGGTAAGTAACAAAGATCGGGAAAGGTCTGTTTTCTATCAGAGATTTGTGTGCACAAAATGCTATACTGGGCAAGAGTTTAGAATTCTTTGGGGCTTGATAAAACAAGAGTTGAATATGCACATGGAAGGTTTTTCTTTTCCGGACCCCTAATCGAATGTAAATGGTAAAGAAAAGTAAGAGGGAAAAAGAGAAAAAAAACAGTTGGATCAGGAATCAAGGATGTATGTTTTGGAACTCTGTCTGCGTATATTCTTTTCATTTCTTATTTTTTTAACACACTTTTGGCAAAAGTAGACACTCTGCTTAAAGCCAGCAGCGTAACTGCGAAATGATGAATGCCAAAAAGCAGTTGGGGGTGATGGGAGTTGTAGTTCGATAGCAGCTGGCTGGGAAGTACTTTTCATTAAAGTAGTGGTAATTACTGTCTACAGGATACACAAGTATTATAGTTGGTTTTGCCAAACAATTACATACAGTGTGAGGTATACACCAGCTAGACATTAACATCTGTTAACTGCTACACAGTTAAAGGTCATTGCATTTTAAAGGACAGATCTATTTAAAAAATCAGCTTTTTATAAAGGGAAAGTACCTGTGGCAGGGAGGTAGGATTGATTATTCCTACCTCTTAATATTGTTTCCTTGAGGAGCTACAGCATCCTCCCCTTGACCTCACATGGGTTAAAGGGCATGTCCACCCCCAAAACTATAATCCCCCCCACTACTGGCCCCATCATGTAGTGTAGTTTAATACTTACCTCACATCCCAGCTCCATATGGTTCTCCTGTAGTCCTACCCCCAAAGTCCCAAAAACTGCCAACCAGGAGGATAGCAGAGTCCATATAGGACTCTGCCTCCTACCTGGCCTCCGGGAGAAGTTTGGCATGCGTACTGCAGCCCTCCTCCCCATCCCTCTCCCTCCCAATTTGGATTCCCTCCCCCTAGTGTAAAACCCTTTTTAGCAAACATTGCCCTGTCCCCCCAGCCCCAACCGCTATGTTTGTAATATCAGAAAATGCCAGAACATTACTTACTTCCCTCTTGCCTCCGCCGCACTGAACTCCCGGCAGCCGCGTCTGTGATTGGCTGCCGCTCAGCCAATCACAGACGCGACTGCCGGTCCCGCCCCTCTGCTTGCATTTTCTCGCAAGCAGAGGGCCGGCAGCGCGACGGAGGCAAGAGGGGAGGTAAGTACATTTCTGGGCATTTTCTGATATACAAATAATATTTGGGGGGGGGGGCAATGTTGCTAAAAAAATTTCTGAAAGGTGGACATACCCTTTAAAGTTCAGCAAAAGTGCCCGGACAGGCTGCAGCTTCAGTGATTGTCTGAGATGTGATCTCTGACGCTGCTGCGAGTCTAGCAACTTTATGGAAAAGGCACTGACCAGCAGCAGAAGCCAGCCATGGAAACGAGGGCTGGTAAGCATATTTAGAAGCCTGGCATGGAACTTTAACCCATGCAAGATGTAGGTTTATAGGGGGGGCTGGACATTCCCTTTAACCAACCAGATAATATGGAACATGGATGTCCAATTTGACCCTTCAAACATTTTAAATCCTGAACACCCTTGTCACTTGTCACAATTCTAACATTCTATGCAATTTTGTAAATATTTCTGAAATATGTTAAAGATATCATTATCTTTTTATACAAAAAATATTTATAAACCATTTTATGCATTAAGACAAGTCCTGGAATCATTTTATTTCAAAAGCTTTCCTTTTGTAACAGTGGAAATATAATACTATTATTTATTATTATTATTATTATTATTTAATATTTTTTGGACTGTGGTCCAAAAATTACTTTAGGTAAATTGATAGGAATTGCTCTCCTGAGAATTTTTGCAATTTATTTTCATTGTTTATTTTTCATAGTTTTGAAGATATTTACATTTTTGTGTGTGATATGGCAGCAGCATCACCAGATCCCCTGCGCTTCCTGCTCTGAAACCATGTCAGTGGATGAGTCAATCTGCCCTGTGTCTCCTCCTCCCCTTGCATCCCCCCTCCTCTTGCAAGCCCCCCCACTCATGGACCCCATGGCCCCTCCATTTGCAGGCCCCCCTTGGCCCCTTCCCTTACAGCCCCATGCGGCCAGCCCACTCGCGGGTGCCGTGGTACATTCAGATCCACCCCCTTCAGAAAACTGTGTGAAAACAGCCTTTTCAGGCAGAGTGAGAACTCTGTTTGAAAAGGCTGTTTTCACATAGTGGGAGAGTAGGGCTGTAGCCTCCCTTACCTTCTCTGTAGAGGTAAGCAGGGAGGGACTTCCTGTCCTGTCACTGAAGTCTGAGGCTGTGCTCGACGGCGGCAAGGTGGAGGAGCAACCTTAGGGAAGATGTCAGCCTCCCACCCATTAACTTTCTGGTCAGTCATTTCTTTATATCTTGAGCTGTGGAGCATGTAGAGAGGTGGTTGATAGCACGTTTTAAAGGTAGGAAACCTGTTTGGAGACCACAGTTCCCCTTTAAAAGAGAACATTAATGATTTAGTTTAAGTGATACCACATGTGAAAGGACCTGAAAAAAGCAAAACACCATCAATGGATTTAATTGAAGGCGCTTTTCTTTCCTCCCAAGATCCTTTGCTGCCGGTAACACCTTGCTCTCTTTGGCATCTGGCCTGTCTATAGTTGGACTGACTTCATCAAATGCTGAATGCTATGGGAAATAGGAGGAGACGCATCATAATTGATTTTAAATTGAAAAAATGCAAATACATGCCTTAAAATTTTCAAAATATTACTTTAGTCAATGTACGTTTAAATCCACCTAGCTACATCAATTTATCATCGATAGTGCAAACGTAATATCGATCACAATGCATATGGCCAAGAAATGTGTCTGGAACGTCGGCAGGTGAAACCAGCCCTCTGGTAGAAGTTAAGATCGATACGACATTCATGATGGAATGAACATCAAATCAGTGTAACATTGAGCCAGTGTAGGGCTCGAATCAGCATTTAGAATTGCATTTAGATTTTCATGAGATCCTTATCATTGATAATGGAAAGGATTCATTACTGTAGGACAGTGCAGATTTAATTTGGCTCACAATGCAGTTTGCATCGCTATGATACATGTTCCTGCTAAGCCTTTTTGTCCATCTTATTCTGTACATTCAATGAGCTCTAAGGACGATGATTCATTCTCCATCTCAGAGACTATAAAAACATTAAGGGCCTTTCATGTAAACAGTGCAAATTTTCCATTTAACAAGATCTCTGAATTAGGAATCTGACATTTAAAAAAAAAAATAAAAAATACAATTTAGCTCTCCAGTCATCTCTCTGACTCTTTAAAAGACTCAAGACTCCTTTTTACAGAAGATCTGGAACAGGCGCACGGAACATTCTGAAACTGCCACTGGAGCAGAAACTTATTTTATCTGTACAGATGGTTTTGGTTTACTACATATTAAACCTGAGATGTTTGGAAAGTAAATTATTCGGTTTAAATGTCAAATTGCCAAATGCGTTGCACTTGGTAGAAAGAGTGCCACAATCCTAAAATCCCAAACCCCACTCCATATGGAGGAAAGTGGGATATTGGTGTTGCGTTGGTAATAAATTGTGTATACACGCTGGATTCCAAATGTCTTGTGAGGACACAATGGCAGGAACCGTTTAGTTAACTATGAATATCGTAGTAGGGCTCTGGGTGATTAAAGTTGATTAATTGGCCTGTTCGTTGTAAAGAATATAAAGTTTAACAAAATATTTGAACAAGGCTTATGTTTTCATCCTTCTATTCCCAATTAGTTCTGTTAGAGGAGAGCGTTCCAAGTTTCAACTGTGTGTTGGTTAGAACATTACTGACTAAAGAGCTAATGTCTTGGTCCTCTTAATTGTTATTGGTTTATTATACAGGATACTTATTTAATTAGTAGAACTAGCATTTTATATCATAAAGGAATAAACCAATTATAAACTGAATACGCCCAATGGAAAAAGCGTTTTTCAGGGAAAAGCTACAAAGTTGAGTTCTGTGTTCATGTTTGTCCCAGGAAACACAGGCTTTTTAGCCCTTCCAACAACACAATTGGTTTGAATTGAACATTGCTCTGACACTCAAGTTTGTCATCCACTTGTGGTGGAACTAACTAGAATGAGCCAGTGCTTTCCAAAGGGGCAAAGAACCTGGTGCTGCTCCTTACTCCATTCTAGGGGTATTTGTGGGGCAGGCCACAGGTCTGTCTGCAACGGAATAAATCTGACCAGTACAGTTACCTTGCATTAATGCCATCACTAAAAATGATATGTTACTTTTGTGTTACAAACCTTCTTTGTGTTGTACCTCAATCTATCATTATTGTCCTGTATTGGGGGGTAGTAACGACTCTTTCTATAATAGTAGGCTTCATTTTATCATTTTGCCTAAAGCTGGGTACACACAGGAACGATAAAGCGCTTATACCGTTGGATCCGACGGTATCAGCTCTTTATCATAACTGTTTGTAGCGCATTTTCAGAATGATCGCGAGGCCGGAAAATGTTCCCGTTGGCCTCACAAGCGTCTTCCTGTACTAAAGTATAGGGAAGTCGGCCGCAGTGGTAGGGACACAGCGTAGGGAGAACGCTCGGGACTGTGTGTACCCTGATCTTTGAAAAATTAAAGACAAGATCTTGCAGATCTTTAAAGCATCGTTGATGTCTGTACCCAGCTTAAGCATGGGCAGTGTAATTAGAAATAAGGATTTGTTGGTTTTGCCCTGTTCTTTTCTGTTGAGTGCTGCTTTTTAATTGAATTGCTTTTTCCTTTGTCATTTTCTCCTCATTTCTTGGTATTTTCTTTCAAATTCCACATTCTTAAACATTCCTCTAATTTCCTTTAGTCTGTTACTGAAAGAGAATTAACTGTTACAGATCTTTGTGTCATCAGCACAAACTTGCTGCTTGTGTCCCAAGCTCATTTACATGTGGAATAATCGTACAGGAGTTATGTCTGCGGAATTCCATTCTGATGAACTGTTGACAGTTTTGTGTGGGCTTTTAAATACCCTTGGTACTAGGCAGTCTAGGATGTAGAATATTGATATAAAGGGAGCATGAATACCAACAAGAGAAATGCTTCTTCTTTAGAAAACATAACATTTTTGTAAAAACTGTTTGCATGAGTATTCTTAAAAGGACAACTAAACTTTACCTTTAAAAATTAAATTACCTGGGGCAGGGAGGTAGGATTAATCATTCCTACCTTCCAATATAGTTTTGTTGAGGAGCTATATAACATTGTTTTCATCTGCCAGGTTAGTTCCCTGGACCTTCCCATATTAAATATAGTGCTGAAGCACTGAGAGCCTGGCAAATGCAGTTTTCTTCATGCTGGTGCTTTTCACAGAAGCGATATTGGGAGGTAGGAATTATCAATCCTGCCCGAGGTCATTTTCATTTTAACCGTTTTTTAAAACCTTTTATAAATACTTTTGTCCTCCTTTAATATTATGTACCGTCTCGCCTAATGTTTCCCGCAGTCTTTGATTGTAACATAAACAATGCATTTAAAGCATTTGTTCTAATCTGTATTCTGTGTATTTAAGATGACCATGTTGCTCTTAGTAATGTCATTGTAAAATCTTCCCATCACTAAGAATAAAATAACCAGGTCATATCGGCCAGAAGAGACATTTTTGGCAAGGATGGCCTCCCCCTATTTCTCCTGTTAGTTTCCATTCCTGATGTAATCTGCTTAAACATACTGCGATATATTCATTGGGGAAATAACTTGGGTTATTTTAACGAATCTTAAAAATAACACGTTTAGGTTGCAGTTTAGCGTTCAGAGACGTTAGGAATGGCTGAGTTTGCTAATAGTGGGTTTTAGGTTCTACTTCCAATTTAGAAGAAAAAGAAACTGGCCAGAGAATGAACAAATCTGTTTTTGCACTTTAGCTATGATAACTGGATGAACTCACTTGCCTGTGAGCATTCTAATTTCTTAAGCTAGGGGTCCAAGCTGTTAAGGTAAAATTCACACAAGCTGGAGAGCTTCTGGGTCTTGTCTTTTAATTGATGTTTAATGTAATGAACTGGGTTATGTATGAGAATTCTCATTTACTATATGGTTATTTATATTTTTTGCTTTTGTGTCCTTGGGGAAGCACGTTTTATTAATCTAATATATTCCCTCTTTGGAGGCATTGCTTGCCTTTGGACTTTTTATGCCATCCAAGTGCATAATGTATTATGTTGTAAAATTGTTTTCATGTGGGGATTGCACTGGTACCTAGGTCCTGGGTGCAAGTCTTCCCTTGGCTACATACGCACGGAATTTGTATGTTCTCCCTGTGTTTGCGTGGGTTTCCACTGGATGCTTCCGTTTTCCCCACAATCATAAAGACATACTGATAGTGTATGATTGGGTGCTTAGATTGTAAGCAATGTATTACAATGTAATATATTCAGAAAATAAAAATATATAAAAAAAACACAATTTAAGTCTCTGCTGGGTAAGCAAGGTAGGCCCTATTATACCTGGGAATCCTAAAAGGACATGGCCTTCACCCCTCCCCCCCACCACCAAGTACAATTGATATTTTTGTGCAGGCCCTCCCAAGAACACATTACTTAGCTTCTCCCTGAAGTCCCTGAAGAGAATTCCGCAATCTCCCGAACAGTCCATGACGGGATCAGGAGCGAGAAGTAGCCATTAGTAGCTATTGCTTGAAAAGCCAATTCTCTATTATTCTACCTCCTTTCTCTTGCTAGAGTTGTCCAGTAACTACTGGCTGATATGTTTCTTACCTCTCTATGTAAAGCTGTTCAGTCAAAGGAATTAGTATTCACTGGAAAGACGAATAGTGGGGGACGCCATGGAAAACTGGAAATCTAAATACTGGCAGAATTTAACATTTGGTTTTGCTAATTGCAGAGGTAAGAGAGAAGTTAAGAATCCCTTTAGGATCATTTATATTTTAGCTTTAGTTTTCCCTACGGCCTGTTACACACAGGTTATTCAGGACCCGACAGGCTACTAATCAGAAAACGATTCTGTAGTGTATCAGATCGGAATTCAAACAGTTCTACCGATATTTTGATTTGACTGATTTCTAGGCTGATTGAATGCCATGAGATTGAAAGAAAATTACCAATATGTGCGTTCCATTTTTTGCCCAAAAAATGGCCCTTAATTGTCACATATTTGTATGGAAATTACCATCCTAAAGTTACATTGACACGTTATATTAATATTGATACACCGATAATTAGATAATTGTTCTAACAATGTTTATCTTCGGTGGCAGTAGAGACAGGTTGGGACTGGTAAATTGGCAGTTGAAATTATGCTTTGTGTGTACATCTTAAAGTGTACAGAAAAATTGCTTACAGAAATGCTGAAATGTAAGATGTTTCAGATTGGATGGTCAATTTAAAAATACTTATTTAAGGGTATGTCCAAAATTTTTTTAAAAAGTTCACATTCAATAAAACACCCCTGAAACCTAGACCTTGCTATGTTAAAATCTTCCTCCTAGGCTCCTAAATATTGCCAAGAGCCAAGGGAAATAGGTCTTGGTAAGTATATTTTGGAGCCGAGGAGGAAACTTTTAACCTAGCGAGGTCTAGGTTTTGGGATTGTTTTATTAAATGTGGAATTTTTGTTTGGGGTGGACATACCCTTTAAGCTGATCCTCAACACAAAGTTTTAGCTTGAGGAGATTGATTAAAGAAACGTTAAATATGAACAATACATTAAGGGGCTTGCTCAATAAGAGGTGCACAGTGTTGCACAAGTTTTTAATCTGCAGTAGCCAATCAGATTTAGCAAATGTTTTCTAACTAGCAGACCAGTAAAAAGGTAACATCTAATTGGTTAAGTCAAATTAACATCTCGGGCAATTCCCCCCCCCCCCCCCCCCCCAATGAATAAGCCCATTAGTCTATACACGGATACACTGAAAGTTAATACTCGGGTGAATGCCCCATTTGAGTATATAAAAAAAAACCTCAAAAAACATGGTTTTGTTTTGAACCGGAGATTTGACACAGACCAGTTTGAATCTCTCAGTATCTTTCTTCCTAAATCCTGTTCCTTCTTATTACATGTTTTGGCGGTTTTAAGAAAATAACCAATTTTATTTTTATTAAGATGATGAAAGGGCTCGCAGGACAGTTTGCAGATTCTTGTGCCACTCAGATGTGAAAACTCTAGAGGGACTTTGGAAGGTTACGTGTAGAAAAAAAATCAGCAGCTGAGAAAATACTGATTAAAGAGTCATCCAAGTGCTTCTCTCTTATAGTGCATTTTGTTCCCGTTATTTAAATAGTGATTTCATTTCCTCCCGTGTGCCTTTCTCTTTCTTTCTTTCTTACTTTTTATAATCTCTATTTTTATATTGCAGGACATCAACTTTATTACTGGTTTGTGTTGTTTCCTTTTAAGATGGTGTCACAAATTCGATAACTGGACGTTTTGGCTGATAATCGCCTGTGTGTATGCGTTTCCCTCGGGTGCCATTCAGCAATCCGCGATGGCAGAGCAACGAACAACGCCTGAGGGAACGCATACATACGCACCACTATCGTCCAAAACAAAAGGACCATTAGTTGTGCATCCGGCTTGCATTCGGGTGTCCTATTGGATGTGTGTATGAGGCTTAAACAGTTGATTGGTTGCTATGAGTTTGGACATGTGTACGGACCTTTAGACGTTTCGGTGCTGTTGAATTGGATTTCTCAAAGTACATTACACAAGCACGGAACCACAACACCATCAACTCATTTGTTTGGCTTTATTAAGTCTTCATCTGTATAGTGAAGGTATTTCTGGTCTGCACAATTAACTAATAATATCAGATTTCTGCACAATTTCTTCCATCTTGTTAATACCCCACCCTTTGTTTGGCACTAAATGAGTATTTTCCCTGTTTACTAAGTCTATATGCTTTTAGCCAGGGTGGAAAGTATTAAAACTGTTGTCAAATTTTGGAGGAAAATTAAAATTATGTATATACTCGAGTATAAACAGAGATACTTATTTTTACCTGTAAAACTGATTTGACTCTAGTATAAACCAAGGGTAGAAAATATGAACACTACTGCAAACCTGTAATTAGAAAATAAACATTAGTAGCAAAATCCAGTAACCAACTATTCCATGGAACTCCAGATGTTTGCAAACTACAACTCCCAGCCTGCTATGATTGCTGGGAGTTATAGATTCTATACATTTGTAGTGGCAAGGTTTAACATTAAACGCTCACTACAGTATGTGGTAATTAAAGCTATTTAGCCCCCATAATAAAATAATACCCACTAACCTCCCATCCCACCCCTTCACTACACAGACTTAATAGCCCCCCCCCCCCCCCCCCCCCCCCCCATACACCCAAAGAAGAAGAGGCAGAAGAGAAGTTTACTGTATGCTTCTTACCAGCTCCGGTCGAATGGAAGGGCTGACAGGAGTCAGATGACAAGCTCCAAAGTTGCTCCTCCATTACCAGTTTGAGGGATGAGATGACGTGGGCTGGACATGCGTAACCTACATGCCCGCACCTACCTGTCTACTCTGATCTATTTTCTTTGCAGCCACATTAATTTCTGCAATTACGGTACCATACTGTGCATGTCTAATAAGTTCCTTCTTCTTCGGAGAATGGTGTGTGACCCAAGTATAAACCAAGAATACATTTTCAGGCTAATTTTAAAATAAAAAAACATTTGATTTATATTTGAGTATAAATGGTATTATATAACTGGTGCTTGGCTGTGTCACCAGCAATAGCTGGTGCTTGGCTGTGTCACCAGCTATAATTTTCCTTGGTTAATTGTTCAAAGAAATTATTCCATTGCTGACAATAAAGTTGTGACAGAAACCAGTATCTCTCCAGAAGAATGCTACTAGGAATTTTACTGGAGGTGATAAAGGAAAATAGAAGTCATTGAGGAAGTGGAGACATCTAGAGCCAGGATCTTTATACAAGATGGCGGTCCACTAGCTAATATCTTGGATATTATTTCACTGCCCAGGAAGCGATTGCTATGGAGTTTAAGGTCCCCCCCCCCCTATTTTTAGATACTATCTGTTTTGATGCCAAAGAAGACAATATTCTTTGGAAAACAGTACACAGGATTCCTGCAGACATCTGTTAGAAAAGGTGAATAGCTGCAGAATGAATACAAGGTCTGAATAGTTCCAGATGTTGAAAGTTACTCCTGGGATTGAGAGTGAGAGAAATAACTTCCCTTCAATAGCATAGCTTATGAAAATGCTGAATTTGCAGATTTCTATCCAGTAAAATATTTTTTTTTTCATGTTATTTTATACCGGTGACATGTCTGGGTAACCACGAAATAGCATACAAGGGTCTAGAGTTTAGAATGATACAGTTGTGCTTTGTGTTGACTTTTATTTGTCGCAGTGACTCACAAGTGTGTTGTTTTATAAATCTTAAACACTTGAACCTGTGTGTTGTTATTATTATACGTATTATTGTGGATTTATATAGCGCCAACATCTTCCGTAGCGCTTTACAATTACATGTATGCATTCACATCAGGCCCTGCCCCGAAAAGCTTACAATCTAAGCACATTTATTTGACACATACAACCTATCAGTATGTCTTTATGATTGTAGGGGAAACCGGAGTGCCTAGAGGAAACCCACACAAGCACAGGGAGAACAAACAAACTCCTTACAAATGTGTCCAAGGGTGGATTTCGAACTCAGGACTCAGGACAGTGCTAACCAACCACTGAGCCCCCAGTGCTGTGTTGCAATATTCTAAAGATATAGATGGGTTACGGGCAACTATAATGGAAAAAAATACATTGCCTCATCTTAATCTATACATAAATAGTATCCCCTTTCCACTCTTAACCGATTCCTTCCATCTGACATACCTTTCTGAGAAGTCAAGCATGCTCAGTAATCACTATGGAGTAGCACTGCAAAAGGGAATTTCCCAAAATACAATTCACACATACCAGCTGTCACAGTTACAGCAAAACTGCACACAACAGAAGAGTTTGATAATAAGGCACTTAAATGACAGCTCAAATGTCAGATGTTATAGATTTGGATATGTAAAGAAAAAGTATGCAGGTCAAGAAAAAATGGTACAGTGATTGTTGGAAAGAATGATAGTTTCCAGTAATTAGCAATTTAAAGCTCCCTTTACCATTTTTTTCTTGACTTCTCTTATTAAAGATAGATCATGGGGAGGTCAGCCAGTAGTTACTTGACAGTTTTTAGATATGAGCATCTGCAAACATGTATCATGACTTTTACCCACTTTATGTATATCCAATGCAATGCAGCAGGTTTCAGATGTAAGAGATGCAGCAATCTGTTCACAATAATATCAGTTTTATAAAGGCTGATAAATATTTTTAGCTTCAGTTCTACTTTAAATTTTGTTTATAATTGCGCCATAACTATTTCTGTTAAGAAAACAATTTTTACATTTGAAAATCAGCAGTTTAGATAAGTTCAGTGTAGAACATCCTAAAATATCTGTGTCATTTATTTGATCCAGATCCTACAAACCCCATTCACTTAGAGAGTTGGCATCTCTGGAAGAGCTACAGTTCACATAATAAGATTCCTTTTAATGTCTGCCTTTGGTATAATAATGGCTGTGCTCTGTTTTATTTGGATACTTCATTCATTGCGTTTGTGGTGAAAATGAAAATTCCATTGCTGCCTTTAGTTACGCTCCCTCCATCATGCACAACATCTGTACAACCTTTTGAATTCTTTCCTAGAACAGTTCCTGGGCAGTGGGCTTTTGCAAAAGCTATTTAAACAATTTTGCCATTCATAAAAACAATGGCGCAAATGGTATTATTTTATTTTATATCACCACAGATAACTGCTAGACAAACACTATGACCATTCTTGAAATTATACAGAAACATTCAAATAAACTGTGTACGGTAGTTGTTGAGAGGTTGATTTCTTCTGGTCAGAATTTAAAGGACAACTGTATTGTTCAATGCTTTTTGAAGTGTATATATCCTTTCATTGGTTAGGTCCTGGGCAAAAAGGGGGCTGAGCAAACACCGTTGTACTTAAAACAAATCCTAAGGCTTAATTTTATTTTTACTTGACTTCTAACCGAAACTTGCTTACTTTAAACGCCATATCACTTACCTTTCATTAATAATTACTGTACAAAAATACTGCCTATTTCCCTCCTACCTTAACACAGATAGATACAAAGTAGCTGATTGTACAGCTCCTCCCTCTATACCTGAAAAAGAGAACACTGAGCCATAAAACAGTGGATGGGGCTGGCACCAGTATCTTTCCCAAATTGTAAGGGCTTGTTCACACTAGGGAATGTTTTGGTGCGATGTCAAGCATTGGCACCAAAACACTTTGTTCGTACTAGTGAGCTAGTGAACTAGTTCACACCTATGTGCTGCGATATGTTTACAGCAGTTAACTGCATTATTGCATAGCGGTGCCATTCAAATCAATGGACACACCGCTATGCGATAACGCAGGGGAACATCGCAGTGTGATGTTCCCCTTTGCGTTTCCCGCCCTAGTGTGAACCATGCCTCACCAATGGTAACATTTGTAATGCTGCTTTCTGTAAACAACAACCCCCATCATTTAAACCACCATTTTCCGGTTTCTAACTAGAGATTGCTAATGGCTCTTTTTTTTTATGATATTGCAAATTTAGCTAAAATTTAACGGCAAAAATTTCACTGGCAAAATTTATTGAGGTCCGTGACAAGTGAAATGTTAACATGTTAATATAAAAGCCGTAAACCATTTCTAACTGCATAAAAACAAATTGGTTACCTGGAAATGGTATGAGGACTTTGTACCAACGGTTAAATGTTTTTACATGTAAGTCAGAAAAAAGTGATTGGTTTGATGAATGTTGCTTGCAATACCCCTTCCCACTTGTTGGGGCACTGGTCAGTGTATTGGTGTGAACCTAATGATAGATAAAAATAGATCAATAGATTCCCTTACTTTAAATTTATTTGTTGGTGAAGGATTTGTAATTCTTTAAACGGCATGTTAACACCTACCCCCAAATGTTTAGTACCCCACCTTAAATCCCTCTAAACTTAACTATTGCAAAATTTCTGTTGTCTACTTATAGACTCTGAACCCTCACCACAGCTCTGCTTTCTCCTGTGCAGTTTCTGGGTCTAGAAGTCATTGTTGTTAACTTATTATTGAATTCCTTTCCTGGAGCTGCAGAATAGAATCCTTCTTTGCTACAGCAGCAGAGGTGTCATCTACTGGCCATTGACGGACCAGAGTCTGTTATTAGAGATAGTGGCAGATCTGTTAAAGGGAAGTATAGCAAGAATTATGCCTGATGGGGGCTGAACCTTTTCAGAAAATTGCAGGGTGTGGTGGACATGCCCTATAAATGGTTTAGGATGTTTTTAATGGTCCTTTGTATTAGAACTTTAAGAAAGATCTTCAATCGAGCTGAACTCTCTTTATTATCTTTGGCCCAGTTTTATGTGTAATATGATGTGAAGTACATAATACAGTAGGCCAGTATCATTTCTAGTGAGGAATGTTATAAGGCTACATTGTTTTGGGTAAGTTTTATAAAAAACCTTTGATTGTGGGAAAAAAAAACAACATAATTTTGCTAAGCCCCTGGTTTTTAATCTGTAGTTGGCTTTTTACCACCCAGTTTTAGTGGTGAAAGGACCTCACAGCAGTTAGAGGGTCAAACTTTTGATACGATTATGAGAATTTTAAAGAGAAGGTGGGTGCTAACAAAAGCTTGGTTGTATGAGTTCTTTTTACTGCGAGAGAATTGATTATGATATACGGATGTGTGGTTGACCCGCATAGTAGAATTGTATTCCACTAAGTAATTACTTTTGTGCAAAGCTTTCTTTGGAAGTACGCTGTAATTGAAGGCAAACGACAATCCAAATATGTCAGATTAAAAATAGCACCATACACTGCAGTACTTATTTTCTAGCAGATTTTTGTGTGCAGTGCACAACTTAGAGAGAACACTGCCCACGATCATGTCTGCAGATGCAGTCTATCAAGAGGTCCATGAATGAAGAGGGTAACACTTCCTGCTTGCACTGTCTCTTCAGCTGTGACCCAGAGGAAGCCCTCTGCCCTGATATACAGACGATTTCTACAAGTTTCAGACATCCCACCATAGAAAACTCCATCCCCGGGAGCTACCCCCTCCCCGTCTACCTCTCAGGTCTTTTACTGCCTGGTCCCTTCTCTCTTGGGCATGTTGCAGTAGTTTCGCCGATCCTCACTGGGTTACTGGAGTTTGCCTGGTTCCTGTGGATGTGATGCACACAAAATCAGGGAGACTCCAGGACCTAATGGGAAAGGTGGGATACCTGTAGTTAATGAATAATTATGTTTTCATATGGTCCCTCTGTTTTTACAGGTATATTGGCCATAAAAGGAAATATTGAAAACACACACCCCCGTCTGTGTACCAATCACAGTAAAGTAGTCAGCAGCCCGGTCAGTATTATGGACAGGACGTGGCACCATATAAGCTATGAGCCATGTGGAATGTACCATATACGGGAGGAATGAGGAAGGGAAGGAAAATGATGTTAGATTTGTGATTTTGCTGTCAAATCCATCTAGCTGCTGTAAACATCTTAATATTAAGGGCTCACAAGATTAACGGCATGTTCACCCCCCAAATGAAAAATTATATCATGGTAAATTATTTCCCCAAACCCAAAAAACATTAGTTAGAAAGCCGATAGATTAGGACTAACCATTTATGCAGCAAATATTCTTTTCCCGTTTCCCTTTACATAAAATGTTTCTGCCTCCTCTTAAGCTCTCCAAGCTTGAACATGCTCAGGAAAAGGCAGCTAGGGGAAAACATTCAGGCATTTGAGTGATGTCCAATTGTAACATCCATAAACTGACAGCTGCATCCGAAAAGAACCAGGATGCAAAACGAGTGGTGACTGGCAATTTTTCTGTTTATCCAAGACAGTGCGACATTTATAGGCTTCCAAACTTAGTAGTAATAGGAATCATGCTTGAGGTAACAGAACTGTGAAACCATCCAATCACCATGGAATACAGCAACTAGTACATTTAGGTTACACTGTGCGTTTACGGCTGGTTTACACACTACAATTTTTCAGCACGATCGACCGATAGTTCGGTGCATTGTGCGATCAGTTGAAAACATTGCATTGTCAAACTGTATTAGTCGAAGCAGACGAATTATGGCAACCGACAGTTTCATCCTTACTGACCGGTCGGAATGCTCAACGGTTGGCGGTGGAACGAAGGAACTCTAGGGTTGTACCCACCTTTACAGTAGCCTGAGCGCTGCTCCCAGATAAAGACATCACAGAAAAGTTCACTATGCTTCCCGTAGAATAGACGTGCTTCTTCACCAATCTGGCTGTCTGAATAGACCTTTGTACAAAGATTCAAAGCCACATGGGTGGAAGAGAGTGCCCCAGAGGGTATTGAATCACTCACCATCATTCATCCAACTGCTGTTTTTCTGCTGTATGCTCAAACTTCTTGCACTTCGTTTGATACAATTACATTACTAATGAGCAAGTCCAAATTTTGCTGGGGGTCTAATACCCAAATAAGTAGAGTGAGACAAGACGTGGCATGTGTGGAGATACTATAAAATAAGGTAGACGGAGTCATACAAGGGGTGCTGTATGGAGACAAAGTAAGTGCAGGGCGGCCAGGCAAAACAGTTTGCGATCCACAAGTAATTTATTGCTGCTAAACAAGGTCCCAACATGTTTCGAACGTGCAAGTGTCTTCTTAAGTGTACTTTTATGGAGACCACAGTTACCCTTTAAAGGCATGTCCACACTCCAATATAAAATTTTATTTTAGTTAGAAGACCCCCCAAAAGTAGGAGCCGCTATAGTTACCCTGTTACAATTATGCTTTTAAAAGGGGATATTCTGCAGGTCTCCATACGTGCCCCTCTCCTGAACTCTAGAAAGCTCTGAGTTTCGCACAGGCTACATGAGCATTCTTTTAATATTGTATTTGAAGGGAGGCCCACTCAAGGAGCTTTATAGCATTAGTAATTTATTTAGGTGCTGAGCAACCAGGTACAAATGTTTCAGGGGGTCCAACCCCCTTCTCAGGTGGACCCCCCTGAACATTTGCAGGGTCAGGAGCGAAAGCTCAAAGAATACATTGCAGGATTGGCCATAAACTGCAACATGAACCCCCGAAGAGCCTGGGACCGCGAGCAAGGAATGAGGAGACATAGCAATGGATATCTCCTTTTAAAAGCAGCATTGGACAAGAATATAACGTATCTTACGTAGAGCTTTTTACTATCTAGCAAGCAGATCTCTAGTTACGGGGTGTTTTTTCTCTTAAGGGTTTTCGGTTACTTTCTAGAGGCTCCTATTGGAGCAGTTGATGGGTCTGATTGGGATCCAGGCTATCACCCCTGTGTTCTTAATTTATGAGGGAGAGACTATTACCGTATTACCTTGGTATAGATCTCTAGTTACACCACTACTTGGGACGCACAAATGGATAGCAGCCTCATAGATCTTGGATGCTGTTACAGTCAACAGGGGCCAAAAAACAGTCAGAAGGGCTGGATTTGGCCCAAGGCCTGATTGAGTTGACACGTGTGCTTACGCATCCCGCGATGCAATAAAAGACGTAATCTCATTACCTCGTATTGTATCGTGGGATGCACTAAGGTAAGTAACGCCTAACTTTTATATTGAATCTCCCCGTATTTTTACAGATATGGGCACATCCACCATATTGCTCTCCAAGTGTAATGAATATATTATCAGTGTGACTTTCCATTTTTACATGTTATTTACTCTTCAATGGTTAGAATCTGAAACCCCGTTTGCGCTGTTTGAACGAGGGTTTCTTTATTGAGCCCACAGATGCAGTTGGTATATTACTGTTGGAAAGCACTGTTAGTGGCATGGTGCTCTTCTGTAAACTGGCATCCGTAACCTGCTGTGTGTCAATGCAAGACACTAGATAGGCCTCTAAATTAATAAATCATACAGGAAAGGCTAATTGGCATCTGTTGCTCCATATGCTCCAACTCTTTATAAATATTTGCATTTTAAAACATCAGTGGCGTTCATCTCGACCTGATACAGAGGCCGTGTTAACCAGGTTAGCAAACCTAGCAGACAGGTGGTGCTATGGAATAGAATCGTCTTTCTCAGCCCTAGGTATGTATTTTAGCATGAAAAAGATGACTTGGTTGCCATAAAAAGATTTTTTTTAAATTTTATTTATTCAGAGTAAAGAGAATGGATACTCAGTAGGATTTTCACATATGTGCATGATAAACATTCTGTTATAGTGGTTGTTAAAAGAGTTGAATACTGATTAGACTGGTGTATACCTAATACACAAATATAATCATGCACGTAACTACTACGGGAGCAGGGGGAGCAACCGCAGGGGGTCCGGGAGCCAGAGGGGCCCCATTTCTTATTTTCCTTTAAAAGACATTGGCTCCTCCCAGAAAACCACTGTGGATGAAGCAGGATATGGGCCCATCATAATTTTGCTGGGGGCCCCATTTATTCCTAGTTATGCTACTGAATATAATGTTGATATGAATAAGGGATTTAATACATTAAAATACCAACAAGCTGAAAAATAATGAATAAATGAAAAAGATAGAGAAATATATCGTTCCTTGCAAACACTTAATGGGCCATGTCCAAGTTAATAATCAAATTTAAATCTATAAAGTCTGGAATGTTTGGATTTTTAAAATAGTTTTTCTACAAAATATTGGCAAATAATCTTCTGTACAAAAGGACCTGTTGAGATATTGAGTGTATTTGGTGTGTTTATTGAATGTGGGTCTAATGTGCGACAATGAAAATAGCACAATTATCCACATAGAATTCTAAGCTGGCCATACATTCGCCTTTTCACTCACGACTTGCTGGTATTTGACAGGCATCAGACAACTCTCTGACCTGATCATTTGCAAATTAGTAGGTACTGGCAGCGAACATCAGGAGGTATAGACACGTTGGAAGTATGATTTTACCAATGTCTATAGTGTGGCCAGAGGACAAATATCTCACCTTTCCATGCCCACAGTTGCATAGTATCTAAAAGTCCTTACCCTTGGGTACTTTATCTAACAGCTGTTATACTTGCTTAAAATTTCCTTCGATACTTGAGTACTTTTTGCTCTTTTGCTACTATCAGTGACAGTCCACATGTAGCCAATGGGAAGACAGGCATCTTCGGGAGTATTCTTCCGTTGGCTACATCGCAGTTTGTGGAAGAGTACCGGAAAGCCAAGGGAAACTGAATGTAAGTATAACAGCTGCTAGGTAAATACCCAGGCGTGAGGACTTAAACCTGGGTACTATGCAGCTCTGGAAGAGGATGAGCGAGGGGGAAGTTAGTATAATTCCATTAAATTTTCAACGGGCTTGATGATCTGTTGCTGATAAGACTAATGGCCACAGACGCAATGGTCATGGTCGTACAATATGAGAATAGTACAATAGATCGTACGAAATAGAAAAAAAAAAATCTATCCAAAACCATAGTACAATCCCTGATTGATGAAGATTATTGTGTTAATGATCGATTTTAAAGGGATTGTCTAAAAATTATTAGGTAAATTGACAGGGTAAATTACACTTTCCGAATATTTTTGCAATTTACTTCACTTATTTTTTTTACATAGTCTTGAAGATATTTAGATTTTTGTGTGTGATATGGTAGCAGCATCAAACGATCCCCTGTGTTTCTTCCTCCTCTTGCAGGCCCCCCTTCCCTTGCAAGTCCCTCTTGGCCACTTCCCTTGCAGCTCCCATGGCCCCTCTCACTCATGGTCCCTTCCTTTGCAGGCCTCCCCTTGGTCCTTTCCCTTGCAGCCCCCCCCCCTTTAGACCGTTTTAAACTTTCTAACTTTCTGTCTGCCTCTGCTGAAAAGGCTCTTTTAACACAGTTTTTCTCTGGGGGGGGGGGGGGGGTATGGGACTGAATTACAAGTGGGGCAGGGGCTACAGGGCCCATGAGTAGGATTGGCCACAGGGCCAGCTAGTGGGGTGGGGCCATGGGGAGGGTCTGTAAAATTCCCTTACCTTTTCCTCACACAGAGGGACTTCTTGTTCCTTACACACTGTGAAGTCTGAGGCTGTGTTCACGGTGGCGAGGTCGTGGAGCAGCCTTGGAATGTCATTTATCATCCTCCCACCCCTTAACATTCTGATCAGAGTTTTCTTCATATCTGGGGCTGTACAGTTTCTGACGCACTTACGATCCACATGCCTATGCAAGTCACTGAGATGGATGTGCAGGTTGCTAGTAGTGACTTGTAATTAGAAAGCACATTTGTGTCTTTTTCTGTGCCCTAACGCACCAACTAAGATCTATTGTGCATTGAGTTTGTAAAAAGAATGTTTATATTTTAGGTTCACAACCAGCAACCCCTCGATTCCATACAGAATCGTCCCCACGGTGCGTCCCCGCGTGCACACACCATGATTTGTCTATAAGAGGTACACACGCGTGAGACCACCCCAAACTCCTACAAGGGCACAGAGTCCAGTGAAACTTCCACAATACAGCTGAAAAACAACTATTTCAAGGGGGTCCAAATTGGGGACAGTAAGGCTTTCTGGGTGGAGGGGTCCCATGTGTGTGTCCCAGAAGGCATTTGCCAGGGAGGCTGCTACAATGGCTGAGATACATTTGTTAGTAAGATGTATGACTGCCATAAACATACATTACAGGTTAATCTTTAATGCTAGTATCTAACGAGACGCATTGTAATTTCTAGTAACATTAAGTACCGGTAAGTAACAAAGATCGGGAAAGGTCTGTTTTCTATCAGAGATTTGTGTGCACAAAATGCTATACTGGCAAGAGTTTAGAATCTTTGGGGCTTGATAAAACAAGAGTTGAATATGCACATGGAAGTTTTTTTTCTTTCCGGACCCCTAATCGAATGTAAATGGTAAAGAAAGTAAGAGGGGAAAAAGAGAAAAAAAACAGTTGGATCAGGAACAAGGATGTATGTTTTGGAACTCTGTCTGCGTATATTCTTTTCATTTCTTATTTTTTTAACACACTTTTGGCAAAAGTAGACACTCTGCTTAAAGCCAGCAGCGTAACTGCGAAATGATGAATGCCAAAAAGCAGTTGGGGGTGATGGGAGTTGTAGTTCGATAGCAAGCGCTGGGAAGTACTTTTCATTAAAGTAGTGGTAATTACTGTCTACAGGATACACAAGTACTATAGTTGGTTTTGCCAAACAATTACATACAGTGTGAGGTATACACCAGCTAGACATTAACATCTGTTAACTGCTAAACAGTTTAAAGGTCATTGCATTTTAAAGGACAGATCTATTTAAAAAATCAGCTTTTATAAAGGGAAAGTACCTGTGGCAGGGAGGTAGGATTGATTATTCCTACCTCTTATATTGTTCCTTGAGGAGCTACAGCATCCTCCCCTTGACCTCACATGGGTTAAAGGGCATGTCCACCCCCAAAACTATAATCCCCCCCACTACTGGCCCCATCATGTAGTGTAGTTTAATACTTACCTCACATCCAGCTCCATATGGTTCTCCTGTAGTCCTACCCCCAAAGTCCCAAAAACTGCCAACCAGGAGGATAGCAGAGTCCATATAGGACTCTGCCTCCTACTGGCCTCCGGGAGAAGTTTGGCATGCGTACTGCAGCCCTCTCCCCATCCCCTCCCCTCCCAATTGGATTCCCTCCCCTAGTGTAAAACCCTTTTTAGCAAACATTGCCCCTGTCCCCCAGCCCCAACCGCTATGTTGTAATATCAGAAAATGCCCAGAACATTACTTACCTTCCCTCTTGCCTCCGCCGCACTGAACTCCCGGCAGCCGCGTCTGTGATTGGCTGCCGCTCAGCCAATCACAGACGCGACTGCCGGTCCCGCCCCTCTGCTTGCATTTTCTGCAAGCAAGGGCGGCAGCGCGACGGAGGCAAGAGGGGGAGGTAAGTACATTTCTGGGCATTTTCTGATATACAAATAATATTTGGGGGGGGGGAGGGGGGGGGCAATGTTGCTAAAAAAAATTTCTGAAAGGTGGACATACCCTTTAAAGTTCAGCAAAAGTGCCCGGACAGGCTGCAGCTTCAGTGATTGTCTGAGATGTGATCTCTGACGCTGCTGCGAGTCTAGCAACTTTAGGAAAAGGCACTGACCAGCAGCAGAAGCCAGCCATGGAAACGAGGGCTGGTAAGCTATTTAGAAGCCTGGCATGGAACTTTAACCATGCAAGATGTAGGTTTATAAGGGGGGCTGGACATTCCCTTTAACCAACCAGATAAATATGGAACATGGATGTCCAATTTGACCCTTCAAACATTTTAAATCCTGAACACCCGTCACTTGTCACAATTCTAACATTCTATGCAATTTTGTAAATATTTCTGAAATATGTTAAAGATATCATTATCTTTTTATACAAAAAATATTTATAAACCATTTTATGCATTAGACAAGTCCTGGAATCATTTATTTCAAAAGCTTTCCTTTTGTAACAGTGGAAATATAATACTATTATTTATTATTATTATTATTATTTTAATATTTTTGGACTGTGGTCCAAAAATTACTTTAGGTAAATTGATAGGAATTGCTCTCCTGAGAATTTTTGCAATTTATTTTCATTGTTTATTTTCTAGTTTTGAAGATATTTACATTTTGTGTGTGTGATATGGCAGCAGCATCACCAGATCCCCTGCGCTTCCTGCTCTGAAACCATGTCAGTGGATGAGTCAATCTGCCCTGTGTTCCTCCTCCCCTGCATCCCCCTCCTCTTGCAAGCCCCCCCACTCATGGACCCCATGGCCCCTCCATTTGCAGGCCCCCCTTGGCCCCTTCCCTTACAGCCCCATGCGGGCCAGCCCACTCGCGGGTGCCTGGTGGTACATTCAGATCCACCCCTTCAGAAAACTGTGTGAAAACAGCCTTTTCAGGCAGAGTGAGAACTCTGTTTGAAAAGGCTGTTTTCACATAGTGGGAGAGTAGGGCTGTAGCCTCCCTTACCTTCTCTGTAGAGGTAAGCAGGGAGGGACTTCCTGTCCTGTCACTGAAGTCTGAGGCTGTGCTCGACGGCGGCGGCAAGGTGGAGGAGCAACCTTAGGGAAGATGTCAGCCCCCACCATTAACTTTCTGGTCAGTCATTTCTTTATATCTTGAGCTGTGGAGCATGTAGAGAGGTGGTTGATAGCACGTTTTAAAGGTAGGAAACCTGTTTGGAGACCCAGTTCCCTTTAAGAGAACATTAATGATTTAGTTTAAGTGATACAGTGAAAGGACCTGAAAAAAGCAAAACACCATCAATGGATTTAATTGAAGGCGCTTTCTTTCCTTCCAAGATCTTTGCTGCCGGTAACACCTTGCTCTCTTTGGCATCTGGCCTGTCTATAGTTGGACTGACTTCATCAAATGCTGAATGCATGGGAAATAGGAGGAGACGCATCATAATTGATATTTAATTGAAAAAATGCAAATACATGCCTTAAAATTTTCAAAATATTACTTTAGTCAATGTACGTTTAAATACCACTAGCTACATCAATTTATCATCGATAGTGCAAACGTAATATCGATCACAATGCATATGGCCAAGAAATGTGTCTGGAACGTCGGCAGGTGAAACCAGCCCTCTGTAGAAGTTAAGATCGATACGACATTCATGATGGAATGAACATCAAATCAGTGTAACATTGAGCCAGTGTAGGGCTCGAATCAGCATTTAGAATTGATTTAGATTTTCATGAGATCCTTATCATTGATAATGGAAAGGATTCATTACTGTAGGACAATGCAGATTTAATTTGGCTCACAATGCAGTTTGCATCGCTATGATACATGTTCCTGCTAAGCCTTTTGTCCATCTTATTCTGTACATTCAAATGAGCTCTAAGGACGATGATTCTTCCATTCAGAGACTATTAAAACATTAAGGGCCTTTCATGTAAACAGTGCAAATTTTCCATTTAACAAGATCTCTGAATTAGGAATCTGACATTTAAAAAAAAAAAATAAAAAATACAATTTAGCTCTCCAGTCATCTCTCTGACTCCTTTAAAAGACTCAAGACTCCTTTTTACAGAAGATCTGGAACAGGCGCACGGAACATTCTGAAAATGCCACTGGAGCAGAAACTTATTTATCTGTACAGATGGTTTGGTTTACTACATATTAAACCTGAGATGTTTGAAAGTAAATTATTCGGTTTAAATGTCAAATTGCCAAATGCGTTGCACTTGGTAGAAAGAGTGCCACAATCCTAAAATCCCAAACCCCACTCCATATGGAGGAAAGTGGGATATTGGTGTTGCGTTGGTAATAAAATGTGTATACACGCTGGATTCCAAAGTCTTGTGAGGACACAATGGCAGGAACCGTTTAGTTAACTATGAATATCGTAGTAGGGCTCTGGGTGATTAAAGTTGATTAATTGGCCTGTTCGTTGTAAAGAATATAAGTTTAACAAAATATTTGAACAAGGCTTATGTTTTCATCCTTCTATTCCCAATTAGTTCTGTTAGAGGAGAGCGTTCAAGTTTCAACTGTGTGTTGGTTAGAACATTACTGACTAAAGAGCTAATGTCTTGGTCCTCTTAATTGTTATTGGTTTATTATACAGGATACTTATTTATAGTAGAACTAGCATTTATATCATAAAGGATAAAAACCAATTATAAACTGAATACGCCCAATGGAAAAAAGCGTTTTCAGGGAAAAGCTACAAGTTGAGTTCTGTGTTCATGTTTGTCCCAGGAAACACAGGCTTTTTAGCCCCTTCCAACAACACAATTGGTTTGAATTGAACATTGCTCGACACTCAAGTTTGTCATTCACTTGTGGTGGAACTAACTAGAATGAGCCAGTGCTTTCCAAAGGGGCCAAAGAACTGGTGCTGCTCCTTACTCCATTCTAGGGGTATTTGTGGGGCAGGCCACAGGTCTGTCTGCAACGGAATAAATCGACCAGTACAGTTACCTTGCATTAATGCCATCACTAAAAAGTATATGTACTTTTGTGTTACAAACCTTCTTTGTGTTGTACCTCAATCTATCATATTGTCCTGTATGGGGGGTAGGGGTAGTAACGACTCTTTCTATAATAGTAGGCTTCATTTTATCATTTTGCCTTAAGCTGGGTACACACAGGAACGATAAAGCGCTTATACGTTGGATCCGACGGTATCAGCTCTTTATCATAACTGTTTGTAGCGCATTTTCAGAATGATCACGAGGCCGGAAAATGTTCCCGTTGGCCTCACAAGCGTCTTCCTGTACTAAAGTATAGGGAAGTCGGCCGCAGTGGTAGGGACACAGCGTAGGGAGAACGCTCGGGACTGTGTGTACCCTGATCTTTGAAAAATTAAAGACAAGATCTTGCAGATCTTTAAAGCATCGTTGATGTCTGTACCCAGCTTAAGCATGGGCAGTGTAATTAGAAATAAGGATGTTGTTGGTTTGCCTGTTCTTTTCTGTTGAGTGCTGCTTTTTTATTGAATGCTTTTTCCTTTGTCATTTTCTCCTCATTTCTTGGTATTTTCTTTCAAATTCCACATTCTTAAACATTCCTCTAATTTCCTTTAGTCTGTTACTGAAAGAGAATTAACTGTTACAGATCTTTGTGTCATCAGCACAAACTTGCTGCTTGTGCCCAAGCTCATTTACATGTGGAATAATCGTACAGGAGTTATGTCTGCGGAATTCCATTCTGATGAACTGTTGACAGTTTTGTGTGGGCTTTTAAATACCCTTGGTACTAGGCAGTCTAGGATGTAGAATATTGATATAAAGGGAGCATGAATACCACAAGAGAAATGCTTCTTCTTTAGAACATAACATTTTTGTAAAAACTGTTGCATGAGTATCTTAAAGGACAACTAAACTTTACCTTAAAATTAAATTACCTGGGGCAGGGAGGTAGGATTAATTATCCTACCTTCCAATATAGTTTTGTTGAGGAGCTAATATAACATTTAGTTTTCATCTGCCAGGTTAGTTCCCTGGACCTTCCCTATTAAATATAGTGCTGAAGCACTGAGAGCCTGGCAAATGCAGTTTTCTTCATGCTGGTGCTTTTCAAAGAAGCGATATTGGGAGGTGGAATTATCAATCCTGCCCGAGGTCATTTTCATTTTAACCGTTTTTTAAAACCTTTTATAAATACTTTGTCCTCCTTTAATATTATGTACCGTCTCGCCTAATGTTTCCCGCAGTCTGTATTGTAACATAAACCATGCATTTAAAGCATTTGTTCTATATCTGTATTCTGTTGTAAATAAGAGACCATGTTGCTCTTAGTAATGTCATTGTAAAATCTTCCCATCACTAAGAATAAAAAACCAGGTCATATCGGCCAGAAGAGACATTTTGGCAAGGATGGCCTCCCCCTATTTCTCCTGTTAGTTTCCATTCCTGATGTAATCTGCTTAAACATACTGCGATATATTCATTGGGGAAATAACTTGGGTTATTTTAACGAATCTTAAAAATAACAGTTTAGGTTGCAGTTTAGCGTTCAGAGACGTTAGGAATGGCGAGTTTGCTAATAGTGGGTTTTAGGTCTACTTCCAATTAGAAGAAAAAGAAACTGGCCGAGAATGAACAAATCTGTTTTGCACTTTAGCTATGATAACTGGATGGACTCACTTGCCTGTAGCATTCTAATTTCTTAAGTAGGGGTCCAAGCTGTTAAGGTAAAATTCACACAAGTGGAGAGCTTCTGGGTCTTGTCTTTAATTGATGTTTAATGTAATGAACTGGGTTATGTATGAGAATTCTCATTTACTATATGGTTATTTATATTTTTGCTTTGTGTCCTTGGGGAAGCACGTTTTAATCTAATATATTCCCTCTTTGGAGGCATTGCTTGCCTTTGGACTTTTATGCCATCCAAGTGCATAATGTATTATGTTGTAAAATTGTTTTCATGTGGGGATTGCACTGGTACCTAGGTCCTGGTGCAAGTCTTCCCTTGGCTACATACGCACGGAATTTGTATGTTCTCCTGTGTTTGCGTGGGTTCCTGGATGCTTCCGTTTTCCCCACAATCATAAAGGACATCTGATAGTGTATGATGGGTGCTTAGATTGTAAGCAATGTATTACAATGTAATATATTCAGAAAATAGAAAATAAAAATATATAAAAAAAAACACAATTTAGTCTCGGTGGGTAAGCAAGGTAGGCCCTATTATACCTGGGAATCCTAAAAGGACATGGCCTTCACCCCTCCCCCCCACCACCAAGTACAATTGATATTTTTGTGCAGGCCCTCCCAAGAACACATTACTTAGCTTCTCCCTGAAGTCCCTGAAGAGAATTCCGCAATCTCCCGAACAGTCCATGACGGGATCAGGAGCGAGAAGTAGCCATTAGTAGCTATTGTTGAAAAGCCAATTCTCTATTATTCTACCTCCTTTCTCTTGCTAGAGTTGTCCAGTAACTACTGGCTGATATGTTTCTTACCTCTCTATGTAAAGCTGTTCAGTCAAAGGAATTAGTATCACTGGAAAGACGAATAGTGGGGGACGCCATGGAAAACTGGAAATCTAAATACTGGCAGAATTTAACATTTGGTTTTGCTAATTGCAGAGGTAAGAGAGAAGTTAAGAATCCCTTAGGATCATTTATATTTTAGCTTTAGTTTTCCCTACGGCCTGTTACACACAGGTATTCAGGACCCGACAGGCTACTAATCAGAAAACGATTCTGTAGTGTATCAGATGGAATTCAAACAGTTCTACCGATATTTTGATTTGACTGATTTCTAGGCTGATTGAAAGCCATGAGATTGAAAGAAAATTACCAATATGTGCGTTCCATTTTTTGCCCAAAAATGGCCCTAATGTCACATATTTGTATGGAAATTACCATCCTAAAGTTACATTGACACGTTATATTAATATGATAACCGATAATTAGATAATTGTTCTAACAATGTTTATCTTCGGTGGCAGTAGTAGAGACAGGTTGGGACTGGTAAATTGGCAGTTGAAATTATGCTTGTGTGTACATCTTAAAGTGTACAGAAAAATTGCTTACAGAAATGCTGAAATGTAAGATGTTTCAGATGGATGGTCAATTTAAAAATACTTATTTAAGGGTATGTCCAAAATTTTTTAAAAAGTTCACATTCAATAAAACACCCCTGAAACCTAGACCTTGCTAGTTAAAATCTTCCTCCTAGGCCTAAATATTGCAAGAGCCAAGGGAAATAGGTCTTGGTAAGTATATTTGGAGCCGAGGAGGAAACTTTAACCTAGCGAGGTCTAGGTTTTGGGATTGTTTTATTAAATGTGGAATTTTTGTTGGGGTGGACATACCCTTTAAGCTGATCCTCAACACAAAGTTTTAGCTTGAGGAGATTGATTAAAGAAACGTTAAATATGAACAATACATTAAGGGGCTTGCTCAAAAAGGTGCACAGTGTTGCACAAGTTTTTAATCTGCAGTAGCCAATCAGATTTAGCAAATGTTTCTAACTAGCAGACCAGTAAAAAGGTAACATCTAATTGGTTAAGTCAAATTAACATCTCGGCAATTCCCACCCCCCCCCCCCCCCCCCCACAATGAATAAGCCCATTAGTCTATACAGGATACACTGAAAGTTAATACTCGGGTGAATGCCCCATTTGAGTATATAAAAAAAAACCTCAAAAAACATGGTTTTGTTTTGAACCGGAGATTTGACACAGACCAGTTTGAATCTCTCAGTATCTTTCTTCCTAAATCCTGTTCCTTCTTATTACATGTTTTGGCGGTTTTAAGAAAATAACCAATTTTATTTTTATTAAGATGATGAAAGGGCTCGCAGGACAGTTTGCAGATTCTTGTGCCACTCAGATGTGAAAACTCTAGAGGGACTTTGGAAGGTTACGTGGTAGAAAAAAAATCAGCAGCTGAGAAAATACTGATTAAAGAGTCATCCAAGTGCTTCTCTCTTATAGTGCATTTTGTTCCCGTATTTAAATAGTGATTTCATTTCCTCCCGTGTGCCTTCTCTTTCTTTCTTTCTTACTTTTTATAATCTCTATTTTTATATTGCAGGACATCAACTTATTACTGGTTTGTGTGTTCCTTTTAAGATGGTGTCACAAATTCGTAACTGGACGTTTTGGCTGATAATCGCCTGTGTGTATGCGTTTCCCTCGGGTGCCATTCAGCAATCCGCCATGGCAGAGCAACGAACAAACGCTGAGGGAACGCCTACATACGCACACCACTATCGTCCAAAACAAAGGACCATTAGTTGTGCATCCGGCTTGCATTCGGGTGTCTATTGGATGTGTTATGAGGCTTAAACAGTTGATTGGTTGCTATGAGTTTGGACATGTGTACGGACCTTAGACGTTTCGGTGCTGTTGAATTGGATTCTCAAAGTACATTACACAAGCACGGAACCACAACACCATCAACTCATTTGTTGGCTTTATTAAGTCTTCATCTGTATAGGGAAGGTATTTCTGGTCTGCACAATTAACTAATAATATCAGATTTCTGCACAATTTCTTCCATCTTGTAATACCCCACCCTTTGTTGGCACAAATGAGTATTTTCCTGTTTACTAAGTCTATATGCTTTTAGCCAGGGTGGTGGAAAGTATTAAAACTGTTGTCAAAATTTGGAGGAAAATTAAAATATGTATATACTCGAGTATAAACAGAGATACTTATTTTACCTGTAAAAAATGATTTGACTCTAGTAAAACCAAGGGTAGAAAATATGAACACTACTGCAAACCTGTAATTAGAAAATAAACATAGTAGCAAAATCCAGTAACCAACTATTCCATGGAACTCCAGATGTTTGCAAACTACAACTCCCAGCCTGCTATGATTGCTGGGAGTTATAGATTCTATACATTTGTAGTGGAAGTTTAACATTAAACGCTCACTACAGTATGTGGTAATTAAAGCTATTTAGCCCCCATAATAAAATAATACCCACTAACCTCCCTCCACCCTTCACTACAAGATTAATAGCCCCCCAACCCCCCCCCCCCCATACACCCAAAGAAGAAGAGGCAGAAGAGAAGTTTACTGTATGCTTCTTACCAGCTCCGGTCGAATGGAAGGGCTGACAGGAGTCAGATGACAAGCTCCAAAGTTGCTCCTCCATTACCAGTTTGAGGGATGAGATGACGTGGGCTGGACATGCGTAACCTACATGCCCGCACCTACCTGTCTACTCTGATCTTATTTCTTGCAGCCACATTAATTTCTGCAATTACGGTACCATACTGTGCATGTAAATAGTTCCTTCTTCTCGGAGAATGGTGTGTGACCCAAGTATAAACCAAGAATACATTTTCAGGCTAATTTTAAAATAAAAAAACATTTGATTTATATTTGAGTATAAATGGTATTATATAACTGGTGCTTGGCTGTGTCACCAGCAATAGTGGTGCTTGGCTGTGTCACCAGCTATAATTTTCCTTGGTTAATTGTTCAAAGAAATTATTCCATTGCTGACAATAAAGTTGTGACAGAAACCAGTATCTCTCCAGAAGAATGCTACTAGGAATTTTAATGGAGGTGATAAAGGAAAATAGAAGTCATTGAGGAAGTGGAGACATCTAGAGCCAGGATCTTTATACAAGATGGCGGTCCACTAGCTAATATCTGGATATTATTTCACTGCCCAGGAAGCGATTGCTATGGAGTTAAGGTCCCCCCCCCCCCCTATTTTTAGAATACTATCTGTTTTGATGCCAAAGAAGACAATATTCTGGAAAACAGTACACAGGATTCCTGCAGACAATCTGTTAGAAAAGGTGAATAGCTGCAGAATGAATACAAGGTCTGAATAGTTCCAGATGTTGAAAGTTACTCCTGGGATTGAGAGTGAGAGAAATAACTTCCCTTCAATAGCATAGCTTATGAAAATGCTGAATTTGCAGATTTCTATCCAGTAAAATATTTTTTTTTTCATGTTATTTTATACCGGTGACATGTCTGGGTAACCACGAAATAGCATACAAGGGTCTAGAGTTTAGAATGATACAGTTGTGCTTTGTGTTGACTTTTATTGTCGCAGTGACTCACAAGTGTGTTGTTTATAAATCTTAAACACTTGAACCTGTGTGTTGTTATTATTATACGTATTATTGTGGTTTATATAGCGCCAACATCTTCCGTAGCGCTTTACAATTACATGTATGCATTCACATCAGGCCCTGCCCCGAAAAGCTTACAATCTAAGCACATTTATTTGACACATACAACCTATCAGTATGTCTTTATGATTGTAGGGGAAACCGGAGTGCGCTAGAGGAAACCCACACAAGCACAGGGAGAACAAACAAACTCCTTACAGATGTGTCCAAGGGTGGATTTCGAACTCAGGACTCAGGACAGTGCTAACCAACCACTGAGCCCCCAGTGCTGTGTTGCAATATTCTAAAGATATAGATGGGTTGGCAACTATAATGGAAAAAAATACATTGCCTCATCTAATCTATACATAAATAGTATCCCTTTCCACTCTTAACCGATTCCTTCCATCTGACATACCTTTCTGTGAAGTCAAGCATGCTCAGTAATCACTATGGAGTAGCACTGCAAAAGGGAATTTCCCAAAATACAATTCCACATACCAGCTGTCACAGTTACAGCAAAACTGCACACAACAGAAGAGTTTGATAATAAGGCACTTAAATGACAGCTCAAATGTCAGATGTTATAGATTTGGATATGTAAAGAAAAAGTACGCAGGTCAAGAAAAAATGGTACAGTGATTGTTGGAAAGAATGATAGTTTCCAGTAATTAGCAATTTAAAGCTCTCTTACCATTTTTTTCTTGACTTCTCTTATTAAAGATAGATCATGGGGAGGTCAGCCAGTAGTTACTTGACAGTTTTAGATATGAGCATCTGCAAACATGTATCATGACTTTTACCCACTTATGTATATCCAATGCAATGCAGCAGGTTTCAGATGTAAGAGATGCAGCAATCTGTTCACAATAATATCAGTTTTATAAAGGTGATAAATATTTTAGCTTCAGTTCTTTTAAATTTTTTTATAATTGCGCCATAACTATTTCTGTTAAGAAAACAATTTTTACATTTGAAAATCAGCAGTTTAGATAAGTTCAGTGTAGAACATCCTAAAATATCTGTGTCATTTATTTGATCCAGATCCTACAAACCCATTCACTTAGAGAGTTGGCATCTCGGAAGAGTACAGTTCACATAATAAGATTCCTTTATGTCTGCCTTTGGTATAATAATGGCTGTGCTCTGTTTTATTTGGATACTCATTCATTGCGTTTGTGGTGAAAATGAAAATTCCATGTGCCTTTAGTTACGCTCCTCCTCTCATCATGCACAACACTGTACAACCTTTTGAATTCTTCCTAGAACAGTTCTGGGCAGTGGGCTTTTGCAAAAGCTATTTAAACAATTTTGCATTCATAAAAACAATGGCGCAAATGGATATTATTTTATTATATCACAAGATAACTGCTAGACAAACACTATGACCATTCTGAAATTATACAGAAACATTCAAATAAACTGTGTACGGTAGTTGTTGAGAGGTTGATTTCTTCTGGTCAGAATTTAAAGGACAACTGTATTGTTCAATGCTTTTTGAAGTGTATATATCCTTTCAATGGTTAGGTCCTGGGCAAAAAGGGGGCTGAGCAAAACACCGTGTACTTAAAAACAAATCTAAGGCTTAATTTTATTTTACTTGACTTCTAACCGAAACTTGCTTACTTTAAACGCCATATCACTTACCTTCATTAATAATTACTGTACAAAAATACTGCCATTTCCCTCCTACCTTAACACAGATAGATACAAAGTAGCTGATTGTACAGCTCCTCCCTCTATACTAAAAGAAAAAAAAAACTGAGCCATAAAACAGTGGATGGGGCTGGCACCAGTATCTTTCCCAAATGTAAGGGCTTGTTCACACTAGGGAATGTTTTGGTGCGATGTCAAGCATTGGCACCAAACACTTTGTTCATACTAGTGAGCTAGTGAACTAGTTCACACTATTTGCTGCGATATGTTACAGCAGTTAACTGCATTATTGCATAGCGGTGCCATTCAAATCAATGGACACACCGCTATGCGATAACGCAGGGGAAAATCGCGCAGTGTGATGTTCCCCTTTGCGTTTCCCGCCCTAGTGTGAACCATGCTCACCAATGGTAACATTTGTAATGCTGCTTTCTGTAAACAACAACCCCCATCATTTAAACCACCATTTTCCGGTTTCTAACTAGAGATTGCTAATGGCTTTTTTTTGATGATATTGCAAATTTAGCTAAAATTTAACGGCAAAAATTTCACTGGCAAAATTTATTGAGGTCCGTGACAAGTGAAATGTAACATGTTAATATAAAAGCCGTAAACCATTTCTAACTGCATAAAAAACAAATGGTTACCTGGAAATGGTATGAGGACTTTGTACCAACGGTTAAATGTTTTTACATGTAAGTCAGAAAAAAGTGATGGTTTGATGAATGTTGCTTGCAATACCCCTTCCCACTTGTTGGGGCACTGGTCAGTGTATTGGTGTGAACCTAATGATAGATAAAAATAGATCAATAGATTCCCTTACTTTAAATTTATTTGTGGTGAAGGATTTGTAATTCTTTAAACGGCATGTTAACACCTACCCCAAATGTTAGTACCCCACCTTAAATCCCTCTAAACTTAACTATTGCAAAATTCTGTTTGTCTACTTATAGACTCTGAACCCTCACCACAGCTCTGCTTTCTCCTGTGCAGTTTCTGGGTCTAGAAGTCATTGTTGTTAACTTATTATTGAATTCCTTTCCTGGAGCTGCAGAATAGAATCCTTTTTGCTACAGCAGCAGAGGTGTCATCTACTGGCCATTGACGGACCAGAGTTGTTATTAGAGATAGTGGCAGATCTGTTAAAGGGAAGTATAGCAAGAATTATGCCTGATGGGGCTGAACCTTTTCAGAAAATTGCAGGGTGTGGTGGACATGCCCTATAAATGGTTTAGGATGTTTTTAATGGTCCTTTGTATTAGACTTTAAGAAAGATCTTCAATCGAGCTGAACTCTCTTTATTATCTTTGGCCCGTTATGTGTAATATGATGTGAAGTACATAATACGTAGGCAGAGATCATTCTTGTGAGGAATGTTATAAGGCTACATTGTTTTGGGTAAGTTTTATAAAAACCTTTGATTGTGGGAAAAAAAAACAACATAATTTTGCTAAGCCCATGGTTTTTAATCTGTAGTTGGCTTTTTACCACCCAGTTTTAGTGTGTGAAAGGACCTCACAGCAGTTAGAGGGTCAAACTTTTGATAGTTATGAGAATTTTAAAGAGAAGGTGGGTGCTCACAAAGCTTGGTTGTATGAGTTCTTTTTACTGCGAGAGATTGATTATGATATACTGGATGTGTGGTTGACCCGCATAGTAGAATTGTATTCCACTAAGTAATTACTCTTTTGTGCAAAGCTTTCTTTGGAAGTACGCTTTGTAATTGTATAGGCAAACGACAATCCAAATATGTCAGATTAAAAATAGCACCATACACTGCAGTACTTATTTCTAGCAGATTTTTGTGTGCAGTGCACAACTTAGAGAGAACACTGCCCACGATCATGTCTGCAGATGCAGTCTATCAAGAGGGTCCATGAATGAAGAGGGTAACACTTCCTGCTTGCACTGTCTCTTCAGCTGTGACCAGAGGAAGCCCTCTGCCCTGATATACAGACGATTTCTACAAGTTTCAGACATCCACCATAGAAAACTCCATCCCCGGGAGCTACCCCCTCCCCCGTCTACCTCTCAGGTCTTTTACTGCCTGGTCCCTCTCTTTGGGCATGTTGCAGTAGTTTCGCCGATCCTCACTGGGTTACTGGAGTTTGCCTGGTTCCTGTGGATGTGATGCACACAAAATCAGGGAGGACTCCAGGACCTAATGGGAAAGGTGGGATACCTGTAGTTAATGAATAATTATGTTTTCATATGGTCCCTCTGTTTTACAGGTATATTGGCCTAAAAGGAAATATTGAAAAACACACCCCCCGCTGTGTACCAATCACAGTAAAGTAGTCAGCAGCCCGGTCAGTGATTATGGACAGGACGTGGCACCATATAAGCTATGACGCATGTGGAATGTACCAACTTACGTGCTCCTAGGGGTTAAAACTCACTGCCCCACTTAATGGGGGGGGTCCATTTTGAGAGTTCGATGTCCAAAATTTTTTCTAGGAAGTCTGGGTATTGCAATTTATACCAATCCTCTTGATAGCCTGTAGCTTCCTACAGTACCGTATATACTCGATGTAAACCGAGGTTTTCAGGCTTTAGAAAAAGCCTGAAAATCTTACCCGGTTTATACTCGAGTCAATGTTTCTCCTACCTTGTCCGGCGGCCGCGCGATCGCATGCTCGCTCCACAGCCTCTGTGCATCGGATGATGTCACTACCCGGCGCCGCAAAGTGAGAGGCGCCAGGTAGTGACATCATCCGGATGCGCAGAGGCTGTGGAGCGAGGATGGGATCGCGCGGCCGCCGGACAAGGTAGGAGAAACATTGACTTGCACAGAGACACAAAATCTTAAGTGGCAAAACATACAAATACGAATAAAACCTTCTTATTTGTGCATACTCTATGCACAAGTAAAGGATGATTTACCCCTATTTGCAAGTATTTGCCACTTAAGATGTGTTGAAACTACAACTCACAGCATGCTTTATTGCTGGAGTTGTAGTTTTCAAACATCTTAAGTGGCAAATACTTGCAAATAGGGGTAAATCCTCCAATATTTGTGCATACAGTATGCACAAATAAAGAAGGTTTTACTCTTATTTGTAAGTATTTGCAACTTAAGATGTTTGAAAACTACAACTCCCAGCAATAAAGCATGTTGGGAGCTGTAGTTTCCAAAGATCTTAGTGGCAAAATACTACCCCTCGGTTTATACTCAAGTCAGTGTGGTTTTCCTCCTTTTTTACCTAAAAAATAGTTACCTCGGTTTATACTCAGGATGGTTTATACTCGAGTATATACGGTAGTTAAATGTAAAACTGTTTTTTCCATACAACAATTACAGGACATTTATTGTTGGGTTTGGGACAAAAAAGAAAAGATCTGGTTATTTCTTAAAAGCTGTGATATTTAATGTGCAATGAGTTATGGGAAAACCAGTCCTGTTGTAGGCAGTCCCAGAGTAGTTAATCACAAATTGTCATTGTTCCCTTCATTCTGCATAACAGCAATTTATCTCGCCATCTAGTATGTAACGCAACTTTTCCCAAACGTTGTTTTAAAAGCAAATTTAGGCAGGTGGCCTGTGGTAATTTATTATTCTGTACATTTCACTCTGAATGGGCTTTTAAGCCAACAAAAATTTCTACCTTAACGCAAATGAATAACTGTGTCTGCTAACTATAACAAGCAGAACTATAAACAGCACGTTCCATCATCAAGGAAAAAATGCAAACTACTGCTAGCAACATCTGCATTGCTTGGTTTATTTAAGGTGCCCCAAATACTAATAGGACAGTGTATTGTTTGGGGGGTTGTCGGTTAATGTGTCATTGAAAGACATACGCGCTTTGCCTGTTATTGTCTTGAATGTCTACATCACAGTAGGCATTCGTTTTTTCAAACACAATTTGGTTAATTATGTTTCTATGGTATACAGCATGATCAAGTTAAACTTTCCCTTAAACCTCTAAAGGAAACAAACCACTGCTACACTGTTAAAGGGCAATGCCCCCAAAACAAAAATTAACCTACTGTTGGCCCACTGTGTAGTGTTAAAAATCCTTACCTTACATCCCCTGCCTCCAATGGTTCTCTTTGCAGTGCCAGTTCAAAGTCCAGAAAAGTAAAAAAGTGCAGGTTCTCTCTGTGTGAAAAGGTTTCTGCCCCTTAACTGTCCTCCGGGAGGTACTCAAGCATACGCAGAGGAGTCCCTTCCACCTCCGGATCCCTCCCATTAGTGGGGCCTAAAATTAACATGTTCTGTAGTTGTCGATTCTTCTACCAACCAAATGAATGGTTTATTTGCAAAAAGAAAAAAATATTAAATAATATTTGTAAAAAAAAAAAAGAGTAGAAGATAACTTATTACCAGCCTTGTTCTACAGCTGTTTCAATAGCGGCAGGACGTCTGTGGTTGGCTGTTGATTAATAGACTTTTTTATTACCGTATATGATTTTTCAATCTCTCACGGTTTAGAGGCTGTGTCCAATAAAAGTAATAATATAATACCCTTAGAAAAAAAATATATGCAAGATTAACATATACTGTACATGATATTAACCTTTACATCTGCTATTGAGACATGTAGGAGTAGGCTATTTAAAGGTTGCATTTTAGTAACACAACAGTATACGGTTTGGAAAAATAATCTGCAAATAGTCTTCATATGGTGAATTTTACAATGAATTTGTATTTACATTGGATGTAATGTATGTCTTTAATCAGCCTTAGTTGTAACTCTTTTTCCAGTGATAGAAGTTTGTTTGAAATCCTTAGGGAGGAATTATGGGCAAAGGCACAAGAATGTATCTCTGCAACAGTTTTACTTAAAAATATTCCCGTATTTCTATGTTCGGTGATCCAGGGTTCCCTAAAATTGGCTCAGCCTCCGTGGGGTCCATTTAGGTGACTCCACCTTTTGAAACTAATCCTGCACGGAAAGCTTTTAACCTCGCAATGTGACATTTGGAATCTTGGAAAAGGTTTTCTTTTCCTGTAGACTAATGAAACCCTGCATGCGTCTCAAACCATGGATCGGCGGCCAGCGTAGTATTACGAACACATTGGCCAATGACAACAGTAGAGGGGGGGAGGAGCATAAGGGCACCCGATCCCGCAAGCCGATGGTTGATGAAACAAAAAAAGCCAAAAGGTCGATGGCAGGTAGGCCTGTGGTGATACTAGTGGCAGAGTGATAGGTCCGTACCATAGATACACTTATCATGCAATGTGCGGGCTTGGGTACGCCACCAAACATATTCTCTACCAGGTTAACGGCAAATTGAATAACCGTGTTGTCGGCTGATTTCTATATTACAACAGAGCACGACAACTATTAAAAAAAAGCACCTGTATCCCACTCAGCAAGGAACAAATGGCACAACTCTCCTGCTCAGGTCAACCATCTGCATTGCTTCGGGTTTATTTAAGGTGCCCCAAATACTAATAGGACAGGGACTTGTTTTGCAGGGGGGGTTGGCCGGGGGGACGTGCTTACAATCGGATTGTAGCTCGGGATTGTGAGTTTCCCAATTGGAAAGCCAGAGCAGCGCCTTTGCGGTCACATATGATACCATCAGGGCTCTGTGTGAGCACACACGAAAGGAGTCGTGCGTGGACACAGTAAGTGTTGTGTAGCCAGACCATCGTTTTTTCAAACACAAATTTTGTAATTATGGTTTCTATGGTATACAGCATGATCAAGTTAAACTTTCCCTTTAAACCTCTAAAGGAAACTCAAACCCCTGCCTACACTGTTAAAGGGCATGCCCCCAAAACAAAAATTTAACCTACTGTTGGCCCCACTGTGTAGTGTTAAAAAATCCTTACCTTACATCCCTGCTCCAAATGGTTCTCTTGCAGTGCCAGTTCAAGTCCAAAAAGTAAAAGTAGCAGGTTCTCTGGTGTGAAAAGGTTTCGCCCCTTAACTGTCCTCCGGGAGGTACTCAAGCATACGCAGAGGAGCCCTTCCACCCTCCGGATCCCTCCCCATTTAGTGGGCCTAAAATTAACATGTTTCTGAGTGTAGTTCTTCTTACCAACCCTAACTGAATGGTGTTTATTTGCAAAAAGAAAAAAATATTAAATTTATTTGTAAAAAAAAAAAAGAGTAGAAGATAACTTATTACCAGCCTTTGTTCTCACAGCTGTTTCAATAGCCGGCAGACACGTCTGTGGTTGGCTGTGACGTGGCTGCGGTACCGGCCCCTAATGTTACTTCCTGCGCGGAAGTTATCTCTCACTTTTGTTCAAAATAAAACATGCGTTAGTTTGGGAGGGGGGGTTGACGTACCCTTTTAAAGTTTGTTTTGGGAGTGTGTGATACTTTAATTGAAAGTGATTTTTTTCCCTTCAATTTTATTAGATGTAGGATTATCTGACAATGTTATCTGCCTCCTGCGGACAATCCAAAGACCATTTCTGTGCGTTTGTACTTGGTTACCCAAGGTGTGTGACTTCCCATTTTAAACCTCTAAAGGAAACTAAACAAACTCACTGATAATCACTTGTTTAACATCCTTCTTTGGTTGGAAAATCAGAGGTAGAACTTACTGAACATCCAACTGCTTGGGTAGTGTAGTTATTTTCTGAGGGTGGTCATGCCTTTAAATGGAATAGAAGTTATGATATTGGCACCACAAGACTACAGATTTGTACCACTTTACCATTTCAACCTCTTACATGAACACCCACCACACCACATTATACAACCCAGTAGCAGTTGCCAATCAAAAGATTTTCTCATCATTTGTCCTTGTAGCTCATGTATGTATGTGTGAATGTATTTATGTATGTATGTTATGTATAGTTTATTTATAAAGGTTCACTTGGGGGTAAAAATGTACAGTAACAAATTACAATAAAGTCATACAAGGGGAACAAATACATAAATAGTTCAGTACATAAACATATATATTATATACTAGAAGTGCTAGAGCATTGCCACAAAGAAAAGGAGGTCTCTGCCCCTAGAGCTTACAATCTATTTAGACGGGTAACCTACAGATACAAAGGAATGGAGTGGGACGTATGCAGTGCACATAAAACATAACATCCTCTGTAGACAGAATAAGACGAATACCCTTAAAGCTCTTACAGCACGTAATCACTGTGTATATACTGCATCTTAGCTGCTGCATTGAACAATTTAAATAGTATTATAACTTGCACTTTATTATTGTTTTAGTAATTAAGGGTAAGGTCTATTAGCACATTTTGTGTGTTAATGAGGGATGTTACCTATTTTTATTATGAAGCTTTATACTAGGCTATGAAGTACAGTGCCTCTACTATTGCACTTTATGGTTTTAAGAAGTAGCACTATATGCACTTTTATTGTATTTATCAATGTACACAATTTTTTTTGCAACTTATAGGAATTACTATGCACTTTATAATGTAATTCTATTGTATCAATGGCACTAGAATTGTTGCACTTTATGAAGGTATTAACTTTGGAAGTTATAAATGGTTAATGGTGTTTTAAAATGAATGGGTTTAATGGTGTTATATATTTGCTCACTGTGTGGTATGGGATTACACATGAAAAAGAAGGAATGTGCATTCGAACTGTCGTGTCTGTAGCTTTTATTAAGCTTTTTTGTTTGCAAGCCTAGAGCGTGATGTGTCTCCCTGCGTATACTTACCCTTAGCAGATTGTGGAAAGCATGGATGCGGGTATGCTGCAGGTGTGAGACACGTGGAAGTACTGGAGCCGCGGGTTGTTGTGTAATAGGAGATAAGAAGCTATAGCTCTTAAAGGGATGTACAGTGATTAATACATTGTTTTCAAAATAGCCGTTGTGATTCCAACATGGTGTACTAGAATTCAAGCAAAAGCTTTGGCATGGATTTAGCCAGAACTGTACAGTCCCCATGTTAATCTGTGTCGGTGATTCCTTTAACGTCAGGTTCACTCCCTAAGAATTTCTGTTATGTCTTCATATATAATAAATCCCCCTTATTCAACACCATGTTATTATATGAAAACCACAAAATAAAGACCAGCTACAATCTCCTAAATCTGCATCTTAGAAACCATTGTATAAACAGATTTCCTGATGAATGTATTGATCGGAATTGCACTTCTTTTCCAGCAGTGCTGGCTGTTTTTTGGCTTGTGTGTGGGCCCAGATTCAGAAGGACGGTGTAACAATATAAAAAAAAATAAAATGGCAGCCACCCAAAATCATTCCAGATTCCAATATATTTTCCTTTTGTGAGTAACGTATTAGAAATTTGTCATGTAAAGGAGAATAAGCCTTTGTATGTCAGATAATTCCTCTCATCGCCAATAGTTTTCTGTATTATTTCCTTCTACTTAAAGGGTATGTAATTTAAAATAAAATGATTCTCATCTTAATCTTAAATAAATACATGTAGTTAATATTACTCAGAGATGTGTGTGTTGCTGCATGCCTTTATTATGCAGTATTGCTCGGGCTCAGTATCCCCACCCCCCCCCTCACTAATGTAAAAATTTTGACTAATCTGTGAGGTCAAGCATGCTCCGTAATCACTATGAGGCAGCAGTGGGAGAGAAAATTTCCCACATACAGTTCACTGGAATGGTCACTGTCCCACCTACAAACATGCACAGGGCAGAGTTTGATAATAAGGCATCTGCTGCAGATTAGACATTTAAAGAAATAGGTGACAGAGCAACAAAAACTTTTTTTTTAATTGCCTGTTACTAAAACTTATTTTGACTTCTAGTACCTTTTAATAGACTTTTTATTACCGTATATGTTTTTCAATCTCTCACGGTTAGAGGCTGTGTCCAATAAAAGTAATAATATAATACCCTTAGAAAAAAAAATATATGCAAGATTAACATATACTGTACATGATATTAACCTTTACATCTGCTATGAGACTGTAGGAGTAGGCTATTTAAGGTTGCATTTAGTAACACAACAGTATACGGTTGGAAAAATAATCTGCAAATAGTCTTCATATGGTGAATTTTACAATGAATTTGTATTTACATTGGATGTAATGTATTCTTTAATCAGCCTTAGTTGTAACTCTTTTTCAGTGATAGAAGTTTGTTTGAAATCCTTAGGGAGGAATTATGGGCAAAGGCACAAGAATGTATCTCTGCAACAGTTTTCTTAAAAATATTCCCGTATTTCTATGTTCGGTGATCCGGGTTCCCTAAAATTGGCTCAGCCTCCGTGGGGTCCATTTAGGTGACTCCACCTTTTGAAACTAATCCTGCACGGAAAGCTTTTAACCTCGCAATGTGACATTTGGAATCTTGTAAAAGGTTTTCTTTTCTGTAGACTAATGAAACCCTGCACATTTTTGAAATCATGTTTAATATGCGGCGTCTTTCAATTCCCTGTAAATGATAATAAATCATTACTTATAACTCACATGGGTAGCCAACAGCCAATCTAAACCATGCAAACATTTGTTAAAGGGAGAATGGACTTTGTGTGTTGGTGTTAGGCTTAAAAATGTATTCGGAAAGGTTTATGAAATAGTGTTGGTCAAAGCAGTTGCCATATAGTCAACCAGTTGGGACTGAATGTTTTGAATTTGTTTAATTTTCAATTTATGCAAACAAGGTGAAGGTTTTTGTGCATTCAGTGGGTGGGTAAAAAGACTGATTCTAATTCATTGTATGTCAATCCTGCAACCTTAGGCTCCAGGTGTTTTGCAGATAGTGAATTCTGGGAGATGTAGGGTGGCTGGTTTGACACATCTGCTCTAATTAAAGCCTAAACATTCTTAGAAGGATAACTAAACCATCACACAGACTAGCTCTAGCACACTTTACCAATGTATAACTAATTATGTATAATAATTTTACTTTATTTGACTTTTTGGGAACCTTTTAGTGAACATGCCAATATTTTTTCCTCCTGGAAACATCTTTGTTTGTCCTTGTTTTTGTTCAATGTTTTTTTTTAATAATCAGAGCCTAATAAAATATAACTACTGTACTATTATTTATGAGTTTTAAGAAAAATACAAACACTTTATTATCTTGCATGCTGTCAAGTGTAAAGGAACATTGACTTTCTATATAGATTATTATATATGAATATGCAGTGGAATCACCTAGGAGGTGTATAAACTTTTGCAGAATTTATCAATGGTCGAGGATGGTTGTGTTAAAACGTCTGTGAAAAATTACTTTTCTTTATCCTTTTCTGTTTAATTAGAGCTTTCAGGAACTTGATCCCTTTTTGGTTTCTGTGTTAACTTTCACCATATCTATTAATGTCCTGTTTATCTCACTCCTACGTAGTTTGCATTCCCCTTCTCTCTGGACTCTACAAGAATCTGAGACACAGCTAGAGTGTGTGAGCATGTGCATTGGGCTGTGTCTCTAAACAGTAAGTTGCAGCCATTAGCACTATGCCTCTGATTTTGTGTTTATAGTGAATGGACAGCAGCTCTGGCAGCTGTTATTACTGCTTGAATCAAATGTGTTTGTTTTTTCCTTTAGCTGTAGGAGTTTGGAGAGGTGTATGGAAGGGGGAGGGCAGCTTTGGAATTGGTTTCATTTAGATGTAATACTATATTGTGACTGTAGCTGTTGCAGGATGCATGCTTGGCTACTTTCTAAATAGATGCCTGTAAAGTATTTACATTTGATTTTTAATTTGGTCAGGAGCTTGGAAAGTGTTTTTTAGTACAAATCCGAAACAATCCTCCTGGTGAGACTGAAAGTTTTTAGACTTTCAAAGTAATCATCTTGGATGATAAAGTTACATGATAAAGATGATTTATAATCCTCACTTAGTATCTTATCCACTAAGATAAAAACAATATTTATATTTATTACTGTCAAGCTGGGTACACACCTTACTGATAAAGGGCAAGTACTGTTAAGTTTGGTACACACATTACCGATAAAGGGTCAATCGTGATCGGTCCTTTTTCTGTACTGTGTGTGCCTGCAAAACAACCTGGTTCTGATATCGGCGACTGTTCAGGGTTGGCATCAGAAATGGTCGTTACTTTGCAAAAATGTATCTCGGTCACAACTGGTGCTTTGTACTAAAGTATAGGGAGCTGGCTGCGGACGTAAGAAGTGAGAACGTTCGGGACTGTGTTTATCTATAATCTTATATCTTAAAGGGAATGTCCACCCCCAATGGAAAATGCATTTATAGCTTAACCTTTTCAGTGCCAGACAGTTTTGCAAGTTGCCTACCCTTTTTTGCCAGAAGAATTTTCAGGATTTCGCACTCATATGGTTTAGTGAAGTGTTGCAGTATGAAAACTCACAGGAATCAGGGCAAATTATATATCCTTTTTGTCGGCACAATATGTACTTTAAAAAGATAACAGACTTTTGCAACTTATCTGGAGATTTCAGATAATTTTGGGGTGAAAACTGTCGAAAAAACTGTAAATTTGCAAATTTTTACTTTTCTTGCCATTTCTATTTGGAAAAATAAATACTATTTTTGAGTTTACACATGAAAATCTTATTGTTTCTAAAAGCTCTGATTCTCCAGAGTACAACGATACCAGATATGTATAAAGTACCCCAAACTTTCTGTCCAGGAGACCCCTCGAAACTAAAACAGCACATTAAAATTTTTACACCAAATTGAAATGTAAAAGCCCATCTAACAGTCATTGCAGAATAACATCCAAATTAACTAAAACATCCCCACAAATGAGATAATTTTAGAAACTACACATCCTAAAGTTTTTAGAAGTAGTGTGATTTTTGATCAAAATGCAAATACCTGGACAGAACAGTTCATCAAATTGGAAGATTTTTCTCATATTTTCCTTTTTCCCTTCAAATGCCAAATCATCGACAAAGTCGAAGGTAAATTTCACAGAAAAATTGTGGGGGGGAGTTGAAAACCAACACAAATATGAAAGCCTAACCCCTCCTGAATAAAATGGTATGCCACATGGGTGGGTACACACAGAGACATGGCTATGAACTAGCCCTGAAGGCAACCAGTGCATAAAGACAAATTACACATACAATTTCAGTCATCTTGGCATTTTGAACTGCTTTTGTTTTTTCAAACTAAACGCCCCCCAATCTCAAAAATACCCACAAACTATATATTTTTGGAAAGTACACAGTTTCAGCGACCATAAAGTGTCATTGTGTCATGCATACAAGCAGAATTCTGGACGCAGTCCTTCATAGAATAGCATGCTTTTAGCAGATTTTCTGAAAAAATGAATAAAATGCATGTTTCAAAGTCAGAAAATCATACCTAAATACCCATGACAGGTAAAAAAAAACACCTAAATATCAATCCCCCAAATGTCCTGAATCAAATGGTATGCCATATGCGTGGTTACACACGTGCATGTGGAAGCGAATAGCCACAAAGTGAGACAATGCATGATGGCTCAGCACCAATATTCCGAATTTGAACAGTCTGCAGTATTTTCCAGAAAACACCCCCCTAACTCAGAAATATCCCCACAAGCAATATATTCCTGAAATCTACACACCTTCAGCTATGTAATGGTGTAGTTTGTTCATTCATACCATCAATGGTGTTTGCGCAGTTCGTCGCAGAAGTTCGCACTTTTCACATATTTTCTGAAAAAATGAACAAAAATCAACTTTCGAAGGTAGATATCATGCCAAAACCTCATGGAATGTAAAAAAAAGTTACCAAATGTCAATCCCCCAAATGTCCTGAATCAAATTGTATGCCATATGTGTGGTTACACACGCGGAACCGATCTCAGTTTACTACTCCACTAGACCACCAGGCAATATGGGGGGAACACCTAAGGGAAGCTCCGGACGTCCTGTGATGTCACGGGACTTCCCTTTCTGCTGCGGCTCTGCATTCAATGAAGTACCGGGAGGTGGGAGGGATTCCCTATACGATCCGGCACTTTAGGGGTTAATTTCTTGAGATCCCCCCATCGGTGTGGGACCAAACCGATGGGGGATCGAGGGGAGAGGGAGGGCACTTGAATAGTGCCCTCCGATCACACGGGGGAGCCTGTGGGAGGGATTTAAAGGTCCACTGCCACCAATTGTAAATTTTACCATGCTTGGCAAAAAAGGAAGGAAATAGAGCGCTGTAAAATTTACCATTGGTGGCAATGAAAGGGTTAAAGGACATGTCCACCTAATTCTGTATTTTAAATTAATGTCCCCCTAAACTCTATTCGCCTATTCCTTAGATGCTTTGCAAGGGACTTACAGACCTTGTTGGCAGGTTCAGCCTACTCTGCTGCTGTTTCAATCTTGTTACGAGCAGAAGAAGCTGCTTTGGTAACTGACATCAGCCAGTGGCCTTGACTTCACAGCTTTGGCTGAAGGCCATAACGCAGAAGCTGAAGGAGAAGTGCCAGCAAATGATCAGGTTCTACATGTCTTGGGAATAGGTAAGTATAACAAAATGGGGTTTATTACATAAATGTAAAATATAGATTTGAGGGTGGACATGCCCTGTAACACTGAGAATGCACTACTGACACACTTCCAAGATGTACCAGGAGGAAAATCTTCTCCCCCATATTTGCCACCCCATCTCTCTTGTGGAGGTGAGAACCTTTACAGGAACAGGAAAAATGCATTTTTTGTGACTTTTTAGCCTGTAAAACAATAGGACATTCTCTATTTAGGAAACAGTGGAGTAAAATGCCATAGCACCTTACTCTGGTTTGTATGCCAGCTTTATACAGATGCCATCCTGAGAATTTAATCTTCCACAGGAGCTTTATAACCATTATATGTTGATTTATTTCCAAAACCTGTTGTTTATTTCTGGGAACTGATTACTTTGAATGTCCCATTTTGAATTTGCCAGAGAAAGATCCTTTTTTTTCATTGTGGAGTAAGTAAACTGTTCCAGATTTTTACCAAATGTGCCCCAAGTACAGTAATTGTTTGGCAGATCCTCCCCAAATGACCTTCTTTTTCCCTGAAAGATTCCATTATATTGGGAATTTCGATCTTTTGCTAATTTGGCGCAGGTGCCACGGTCTTAAGTTCCTTTTTGTCAAGATAAAAGCAATACAGAGACGCAATGGATATGTTGAAGTCACATCAATCCCTTAACAATTATGTAATATGGCCCTTTTTAGTTTGTTTGTAGAACTCTTGACTTACTATTACACTACAAATATACAAATTTTATGTATTTGGGGCCCATATTTCATAAATTACTTATTTTAATGAAATCCTCAAAATGACACATTTCTCTTATACAAAATAATTAAAAACAATATTTGGAATCCACATTGGGTTATGACTGTATGTATGTTAATCCAAAGAAAAGCTTCTATGTATTAGTTTATTGTGTACTTTGGATTACCTTAACCCCTAGGGCAGGGGGTTGGATGATTGCACCTTCCTATTGTCAGCCAACATCAGTGTGCTACAGTGATTGTATACCTGTCTGGATGTAGGGTAAATGATAGTTGTTTGGCACATCATAGCAGTCTCAAAATAGGATTTCAGGAGTAAGTTTTAGGTCGGGTACATATGGGACAATATTTTGTCCTAAATTTCTTCCAAGTTAAATGAAAATTTAATTGGATATGTCAGTAAATTTGTGCAAAATATCTGGAAACTCTGCTTCCTTATTGGAAACCACAAGCTTTCTTCTAATGGCTTGAAGTCTGTTGTATGTCTTGAGGTCTGGTGTATTTGCTGAATTGAATTCTTTCAGCACACGAAGGTCCAGGGCCATAACCTCACAGATGAAAATTGTATGTGTTGAAGCTCCTCATCAAAACAATATTGGGAGTAGGGAATAATCAATCTTATCTCCCTATACCAGGTACTTTGCATTTCTAAAAATAAATCTTTACAGTATTTTGGTCCTCTAATAAACGCATTGAGGCAGTGCTAAAGGGTATCTTTTTTTCAGATTTGAATTAGAGCTGTAGATTCTGAGAAATCATCATTTGAAATAACACCATTTACAGGGAAAGACCTGTCACTCCAGAAACACTTTCTGCAACATTTAAGAAGATCAGCAGAGAAAAGAAGGCAGGGGGGAGTGAGGGGGAGAGAGGGGGAGATGTGTAAGTAGAGCAGTGTCCATGGTGAGGCTGTGCAGAACTTATAAGTGTCGCAGACACTACAAGAAGGCAGTGAGTAAGGGAGGGTGGGGGGAATTAGGAGCACTCACTAAACATTAATAATTTAATGACAAAGCAAGCACAGATAAATATGTGAGCACCACCATTTTACTTCTCTCCAATTGTAGTTTCAGAAAATGTAAAGTTGTTTCAGTGAGTATATAGGTAATTGTTGGAGGGTATGATTTTCAGTACAACTTGAGCCATTGCATGTTCTAGCCATGACCCCAACATCCAATGACATGTTTCCTTGTGAAGATTACAAACTTTTCTTTTCTGTACTGTAATATAACATAATTTGCTAGAGGTTTCTAGTGACCTGAATCATCTTCTTGCAGTGGCTTAGACCTGGGCATGTGCAAGTCAGCCACTAACACAGTGGGTGGGCCAGTGAGACTGGAATCCTAGGCATCTACACCACATTTTAAAATTGTTAATTTCTCACAAGCCACAGAAAAATAATAGTTAAGACTTATGTTAGGTAAGAATAATGTTTTCAATCTAATTTCTAATGCAGTGTTGTTTTCGAGGCCTTGGTTGTCCTATAAAATTGAGCTATGTCTTGTGTCTATTTGATCCCATATGTAAAGCAGAGGGGAAGCAAGTTCTTTTATTTCATAGTCCTGTCCTTCTTTTAGATGTGTCTTTAATTCTTAAAAAAATATGCAAAAAAAAATCAACCTGAATTTTTCTTGAGATTTATTTTCAGGCCTAAATCCTTTTAGGTTTGCCTGTCACTTTAGCAAGCCTTTTGGCAAAGTTAGCGCAGTCTTTTAGCTAGGGATAGCCTGGTATCATTGTGTTTGGTTAGCTGTGACTGTTAACCCAGACTGAATACCTTTATTGTTATAAAATGTACTGTTTATGTAGTAAAAATTTATATAATCAGCATTTACTACTAATATAAGTTTATCCTTAAGTAACCCTGTGAATAGTTTTTTTGTCATCTGATCCTGAAAAGTTGATTTTCGTTGGGATTTTTGCTGGTATAAAGGGAAGTTGTTGCCCAAACACCTAGCACTCTGGCTACAACGCTAAATACCCAATTTTAAAAACCTTTTTTTTAAAATTGGAATTTCTGGACTTTTCTAAATTTGTTTGCTTGTGTTTTTCATCTGATAACCATGAATGAAAACCAAAATAAACTCGCCCTTCCTTTAGTTGTACCCAGGGTGAGGACTTACAGCGCAAGCCACAGTAAGGAGGCAGGACTAGAGTGGAGTACCATTGGCAGTTAGAGGGTAAATACTCAAACTATCGGCTGCACCCCCGGGGGTAAGGACCTAGACCCCCCTCCATAATCTATAATTATAGAATCCACCCTTGGGCACATCTGCAAGGAGTTAGCATGTTCTCCCCTTGCTTGGGTGGGTTTCCTCCGGTTTCCCCCACAATCATAAAGACATACTAATAGGTTGTATGTGTCAAATAAATGTGCTTAGATTGTAAGCTCTTCGGGGCAGGGCCTGATATGAATGTATACATGTAATTGTAAAGTGCTATGGAATATGTTGGCGCTACATAAACCCACAATAATAATAATAATTTTGGGAGGTAATCCTACCACTTGCTTTAAATAAATGTAGAAATAATTTGCTTTAGAAATTTTGCCATGAGCGCTTGCTGCTTTCAGTCTTCGTTTAATAAAAAACAGTGTTACAAATAGTGTTACAAGTCAAAGAAGTAACTGTTTTTTTTTATTGAAATTAGGGGGGGAGCAAAATATGAAAGCAATACTTCTAATGCTTATTACTTTTTAATTAAAGCAATATGAAAGATAGGAATATCTGCTACTTCCTCCTATAGAAGTATAGATTATAAAGAGAAGGTGGGGTGTCAAGGTTTAATGCATAAAATGGATTTTGGATCACTTAAAGGCAATGTTTCCTCAAAACATTCTTAAAATTACTTAAAACTTATTATAATCACAAAGAGTTTATTAAAATGAGCCATCGCTCACCTTTCTACAGTATGTGCTCTGTTTCCTGAGATAGCTGCAAAAAAGTACATTCTGTTTATAATGAAAGTCACACCCCTTTACACTACTGGCCAATCACAATTTAGCGCTCTGCATATTCATTAATAGAAAAGGGGAACAAAAAAGTTGATCATTAAAGGAGAACTAAACATAAATTTTTTAAAACCTAATGTGAAAGTGTTTCTCCCCAGTACACCTATACAATGCAAGATTCTTCTCTGGAACATTGCATTTAGTACATGTGAGAAATAGATTCTGTAAATAAGAAGGTTTCCATGTTGTTGCCAGTACAACCCACAGCCCATGAAGTCATCAAAGAACCACATGTTGTTTGTTTGTGAATGTGCTCTGTCTATTGGGACAATGTTGTCTGGACAATTTAGTTTACTGCCAGTAAACCACATTGCAATCACTAATCTGTACCAACTTACCTACCAGGCTGTTGTGTTTACTTGGCTTTAGAATAGGTTTCACTGCTGGTAAAAGCCAGGGCTGTTTCCAGGCATAGGTGTCCTAGGCCAACTGCTTGGAGGGTGAGTATTAAAGTTTTTACTCTTGAAAGACGGATCCTGATCAGCCACAGAACAAGTTACTTTTTTCCCTGTAGCCATCCTGTTTTCAGACAGCATAGTCATCTTGGCAGAGTTCAGCTGTTTTCTAACACTTTGTAGTTTACTCAACTAGAACACAAAAGTGATAGGACATCCTTCTGCTCAATAAAGCAATACAGCATAAGTACTATTAACTTCAATATAATGTGTCAGAAGTTGCATAACTGAATACAGAATTCCCTTACTGGCAATTGCTTCAAGGATAACTATACTCTAAGATTGAACTTTTGTAAAAAATTACCTGGGGCAAGGTGGTAGGATTCATTATTTCTACCTCCCAATATTGTTCTTTGGAGACCTACAGTTTGTACAGTTTTGATTTGCCAGGTTAGTCCTGGACTATTCCTGTATAAAAGATGGCGCTAAAGCCAAGAGAGAGACTGGCAAAATCTGTTTTCTGGGCTGGTGCTCCTCATAGAAACAATATTGGGAGGTAGGAATTAACAGTCCTGTATCCCTTTCAGGTTTTTTAATGTATGCAAAAAACAAATGCAAGGGGGTGGTTTGAGAGGGAGTTTGAGTTGGGAAGGGAGCACCAGGAGACTTTCTTAGGCTGAGGCACTAGTGTGGCCACATCAACTGGGCCCTTATGCCACTAAAATGTCCAGGAACGGCCCTAGAAAAACCAGCCAATGGGGCGATAACCTGAAATTAATTAACTGGTGGATAAATAGAATTGCTTTTTTGGGGGGGAATCCCTTCCTTTAAGCTATGCACGAATGGACATTTTATTGGTGGTTTCTGAGATTCTGCATAGGAGAATAATTGCAGGTGTTTATGAAGTCTTTCAAACCATGAGGTCTGTTTCAAGGGTTGCAGTCTGATGATACACTAATGCCAATAGGTAATATTTGTTCTTTGTTAGGGGCTATGACACGTTGGACTATGTAAATTCATGCAGTTCTGCTTTTCCCAATGGAAAAACTTTAAATTAACAGCATTACTATTAACTATCAGTATTTCCAACAATTAAAGATGTTTATGTTTTATTTCCAGCTGCTGTCGAGGGAAAAGGAAAAAGTGGGGAAGATTTCTTTCAGAAGGTAAGTGGATGTGTGTGTAAGTTAAACTGGGGAAGATCAATTCTTTGGTGTCTGTAAAATAAAAACTGGAAAACCCTAAAACCCTTTAGACTTTCCATTACCATAATCTATAAGGCATGTCTCCTCAGATATCTGTGACTATTTAATGCCGTTTTCAAGCACACATATTGCATGGTTAATGTGCTTGTAGTGGGTGTATGCCTTTGTGCACTAGTAGTGTAAATATTCTTGTCCCCTTGTTCTATGCAATAACGCTAGCAATGTTTATCAATATTTAATTCCTTTTGCTTAACGCATGGGACAGTGATTACATTGTTAAGGTTCGCATATACGTGAGATCACAGGTGCTGACCCGCGACACACGATATGTGTATGAACGACTGATAATCAGTCCGTATATGGGCACTTTATCGGGTGAAATGGCCACTAATTCAAAAATCCGCCGAGGGAACAGGCAATGGTCCCAGAACGAATGGCCGTTTCGCCCGATAAAGTGCCCATACACAGACCGAGACGGCCAATCGTACACATCGTGCATCGTGGGTCGGCACCCGCGATCACACGTGTGTACGAACCTTTAAACACTGAGAACCACTGAAAACTGTCTCACCAATGAAAATGCATTGTGTGTAAAGGGTGTTTAGATATGGTTTCTTACTGTTCCTTCAAGTGTTTTGATAAAGAACCATTGATTGAAAAAGTTGGTTTAACCAAACAAATACAGTAGATTAATTGTGTCTGAACATTATATGTAACATTATATGTAATACTGCCAGGGAGATTCACCCAGATTTACTTGCTCTAGGCAAATCTCCTGGAAGAGATTTACCAGAGAATGCACGGCTCTGGGTCAATCACACCCACATGTAAGTATCAGCTGGGGCTAAATACTTGTGCAAAAGGCACGCAGCCTCTGGTAAATAAGGAGTGTTTGGTTTTCCATATTACTGCAGCCACCACAAAATAGAGGTCAATAGAGGAAGGTCTATAGCGCTGCAGCTCCCTATATATTTTTTGGTTGTGTTTTTCAAGGAATAATTATTCCTTGAAAAACCTAATGGGCTCTATCTGTAGGGCAAGGAACAGCTCCCCTCCCATTATGTGGCTCTATCTGTAGGGCAAGGAACAGCCCCCCTCCCATTATGTGACTATCTGTAGGGCAAGGAACAGTCCCCCTTCCATTATGTGACTCTATCTGTAGGGTAAGGAACAGTCCCCCTCCCATTATGTGACTCTTCTGTAGGGCAAGGACACAGCCCCCCTCCCATTTTTGACTATCTGTAGGGCAAGGAACAGTCCCCTCCCATTATGTGGAGTCCCCCTCCCATTATGTGACTATCTGTAGGGCAAGGAACAGTCCCCCTCCCATTATGTGACTCTATCTGTAGGGTAAGGAACAGTCCCCCTCCCATTATGTGACTCTATCTGTAAATAAGGAACAGTCCCCCTCCCATTATTGACTCTAGTGTGGTAGAACGCTCCCCTCCCATTATGTGACTCTATCTGTAGGGTAAGGAACAGTCCCCCTCCCATTATGTGACTCTATCTGTAGGGCAAGGAACAGTCCCCCTCCCATTATGTGACTCCTATCTGTAGGGCAGGAACAGTCCCCCTCCCATTATGTGGCTCTATCTGTAGGACAAGGAACAGTCCCCCTCCCATTATGTGGCTCTATCTGTAGGGCAAGGAACAGCCCCCTCCCATTATGTGACTATCTGTAGGGCAAGGAACAGTCCCCCTCCCTATTATTGGACGTCCTCCCATTATGTGACTATCTGTAGGCAAGGAACAGTCCCCCTCCCATTATGTGACTATCTGTAGGGCAAGAACAGTCCCCCTCCCTTATGTGACTCTATCTGTAGGGTAAGGAACAGTCCCCCTCCCATATGTGACTCTATCTGTAAAGTAAGGAACGTCCCCCTCCCATTAGTGACTCTATTTGTGGGTAAGGAACAGCTCCCCTCCCATTATGTGACTTACATGTAGGTAGAACAGTCCCCTCCATTACGTGACTCTTTGTAGGTAGAGGACAGCTCCCTCACATTATGGACTCTTCTGTAGGGAAGGAACATACCCCTTCCATTATGTGACTCTATCTGTAGGGTAAGGAACAGTCCCCCCTCCCATTATGTGACTCTATCTGTAGGGTAAGGAACAGTCCCCCTCCCATTATGTAACATGGTCATTGAAGTTAATAAAGACACCAAGTCCATCTTGTCGAACCTTTAAGCACTTTATAACCCTACCGAACAGTTAATCCAGAGGAAGGCAACAACAACAACAAAAAAAGTAGTCCCTCCTGCCTACAAATGGCGATCCGAAGTATCCTGGATCAACAGAACTATTTTTATGGCGATGAATGCCCTGCCTCCCATTATGTGACTGTATAGCATAAATTGTGACCCTTACAATATGTGGCTGCATCTGTATGACCATGAACAGCCTCCTCCTCCCATTAGTGCATCTGTACGGCAATGAAACAAAGTATCGGGTCAAAATTGGTAAGTACTTACAGTGCTCTACCCCTGCGCACTCGCGATTCCAACACCTCCCGGCCGAGTGGTGGTAATATCCTTACGGAAAGTCCAAAACAGCAAAAAACTGGAAGTAGGCTGCACGCTGTCATTCGTTTAAAAACATTATTTTATTGTTGAAAATCCATTAAAACACGTAGTGCTAGATACAGACACAAAGGCATACCGAAAGACACAGGTGTGCCTGACCGTTTCGTGACGCCCGTCACTTCATCAGAGGCAAACCACCATGGAGGTAAGTCCCCTATTTAAAGGACTACAACCAAGGAGGACTACAAATGTGAAACACATTTAGCCAATCTACAATGTTAAAAACATCAAAGTATGTATCCTAAAAGACAGGAATAGCGGCAAAAGCATAGACATAGAGAGGGTCCTGTTGCCTAATAGGAAACATAAGGGCTGTACGTAGTAGCCACTCATATATATATTAAATCATATGCTGCATAACTATTGAAAAATAACTCAAATAACTACATGTATGCTTATATAGTAATGTAAAATGTCTAAAGTAACTAAATGAATAATATGCTAACGGATAAGTACTAAATACATACAAATTAATTCAATACATGAATAGCGCACCTCTCATTATGTGACTTCTTTATGGCAATGAATAGCGCACCCTCTCATTATGTGACTATCTTTATGGCAATGAATAGCGCACCTCTCATTATGTGACTATCGGTATGGCAATGAATAGCGCACCTCTCTTATGTGACTATCTGTATGGCAATGAATAGCGCACCTCTCATTATGTGACTATCTGTATGGCATGAATAGCGACCTCTCATTATGTGACTATCTGTATGCCAATGAACAGATCCCTCTCCCATATGTGTCTATCTGTATGCAATGAACATATCCCTCCCACTATGTGACTATCTGTATGCAATGAATACGCACCTCCCATTATGTGACTATCTGATGGCAATGAATAGCGCCCCTCTCATTATGTTGACTATCTGTATGGCAATGAAAGCGCACCTCTCATTAGTGACTATCTGTATGGCAATGAATAGTGCAACTCCCATTATGTGACTATCTGTATGGCAAATGAATGCGCACCTCTCATTAGGTTACTATCTGTATGGCAATGAATAGCGCACCTCCCATTATGTGACTATCTGTATGGCAATGAATGCACACACCTCTCATATGTGAACTGATGAGCAATGAATAGCGCACCTCTCATTATTGACTATCTGTATGGCAATGAACAGTTCCCTCTCCCATTATGTGTTTATCTGTATGGCAATGAACATATCCCTCCCACTATGTGATATCTGTATGGCAATGAACAGATCCCTCCCACTATGTGACTATCTGTATGGCAATGATAGCGCACTCTCATTATGTGACTATCTGTATGGCAATGATAGCGCACCTCCATTAGTGACTATCTTATGGCAATGAATAGCGCACCTCTCATTATGTGACTATCTGTATGGCAATGAATAGCGCACCTCTCTTTATGTGACTATCTGTATGGCAATGAATAGCGCACCTCTCGTTATGTGACTATCTGTATGGCAATGAATAGCGCACCTCTCATTATGTGACTATCTGTATGGCAATGAACAGATCCCTCCCACTATGTTGACTATCTGTATGGCAATGAATAGAGCACCGCTCATTATGTGACTATCTGTATGCAATGAATAGCGCACCTTCGTTATGTGACTATCTGTATGGCAATGAATAGCGCACCTCTCATTATGTGACTATCTGTATGGCAATGAATAGCGCACCTCTCATATGTGACTATCTGTATGGCAATGAATAGCGCACCTCTCATTATGGACTATCTGTATGGCAATGAATAGCGCACCTCTCATTATGTGACTATCTGTATGGCAATGAATAGCGCACCTCTCATTATGTGACTATCTGTATGTCAATGAATAGCGCGCCTCTCATTATGTGACTATCTGTATGGCAATGAATAGCCGCCTCCCATTATGTGACTATCTGTATGGCAATGAATAGCGCACCTCCCATTATGTGACTATCTGTATGGCAATGAATAGCGCACCTCTCATTATGTGACTTCTGGTATGGCAATGAATAGCGCACCTCTCGTTTGTGACTATCTGTATGGCAATGAATAGCGCACCCTCATTATGTGACTATCTGTATGGCAATGAATAGCGTCACCTCTCATTATGTGACTTCTGTATGGCAATGAATAGCGCACCTCTCATTATGTGACTATCTGTATGGCAATGAATAGCCGCCCTCTCATTATGTGACTATCTGTATGGCAATGAATAGCGCACCTCTCATTAGTTGACTATCTGTATGCAATGAACAGCGACCTTCATATACATCTGTTGGCAATGATAGCGCCCTCTCATTATGTGACTATCTGTATGGCAATGAACAGATCCCTCCCACTATGTGACTATCTGTATGGCAATGAATAGAGCACCTCTCATTAGTGACTATCTGTATGGCAATGAACAGATCCCTCCCACTATGTGACTATCTGTATGGCAATGAATAGCGCACCTCTCATTATGTGACTATCTGTATGGCAATGAATAGCGCCCCTCTCATATGTGACTATCTGTATGGCAATGAATAGCGCACCTCTCATTATGACTATCTGTATGGCATGAATGAGCGCACTCCCATTATGTGACTATCTGTATGGCAATGAACAGACCCTCCACTATGTGACTATCTGTATGGCAATGAATAGAGCACCTCTCATTAGTGACTATCTGTATGGCAATAATTAGCGCACCTCCCATTATGTGACTATCTGTATGGCAATGAACAGATCCTCCCCTATGTGACTATCTGTATGGCAATGAATAGCGCACCTCTCATATGTGAACTATCGTATGGCAATGAAATAGCGCACCTCATTATGGACTATCTGTATGGCAATGAACAGATCCCTCCCACTATGTGACTATCTGTATGGCAATGAATAGCGCACCTCTCATTATGTGACTATCTGTATGGCAATGAATAGAGCACCTCTCATTATGTGACTATCTGTATGGCAATGAACAGATCCCTCCACTATGTGACTATCTGTATGGCAAATGAATAGCGCGCCTCTCATTATGTGACTATCTGTATGGCAATGAATAGCGCACCTCCCATTATGTGACTATCTGATGGCAATGATAGCGCACCTCCATTATGTGACTATCTGTATGGCAATGAATAGACGCACTCTCATTATGTGACTATCTGTATGGCAATGAATAGAGCACCTCTCATTATGTGACTATCTGTATGGCAATGAACAGATCCCTCCCACTATGTGGACTATCTGTATGTCAATGAATAGCGCGCCTCTCATTATGTGACTATCTGTATGGCAATGAATAGCGCACCTCCATTATGTGACTATCTGTATGGCAATGAATAGACGCACCTCCCATTATGTGACTATCTGTATGGCAATGAATAGCGCACCCTCATTATGTGACTATCTGTATGGCAATGAATAGAGCACCTCTCATTATGTGACTATCTGTATGGCAATGAACAGATCCCTCCCCTATGTGACTATCTGTATGGCAATGAATAGCGCACTTTCATTATGTGCTGTATCTGTAGGACAATGAATTGCGCCTCTCTCATTATGTGATAGTATTTTATGGCAATGAACTGTATCTCTATGGCAATGAACAGCGCACCTCGGATTATGTGACTGTATCTTTATGGCAATGAACAGTGCCCCTCCCTTTATGTGACTGTATCTGTATGGCAATGAACAGCGCCCCCCCCCAACACTATGTGATTATCTGATGGCAATAACCCCGCCTCTCCATTATTAGATTAGCCGAGACAGAGAAAGTACAAGATAAAACAATTAACCATGACTTTTTCAATGGGAGAGACTATCTCAGATGGGTCTGTAAACTAGTTTTAACTTTATTGCAGATGTAAATTATGTAATCCATCACAATGCATTGCTTGTCTGTTCTTCATCAGTGTTCTACTGTCTGCAGAGATCCAAACTCAAAGGGGGAAGATGGGGATTTGACATCAGCCAGCAGTTATCTAGATGAACTAGAGCATGTTCAGAACAGTTTTACCAGTTGCTAGCCCAGCCAGGAATGGATATGGCTTGCCCAAACCAAACTTTTAGGCTGGATTTTCCAAAAAAAGAAGCCTTGGCGAGAACACAAAGTTGCGGTTGCTGGATTTTGTGCCATATTTTCTGAAATAGATGAATAGGGTCAAGTGCACTGAACATAATGCTCATTGAGTCTTGCTGGAAAAGCTACTGCGGCACCTAACAAATGCCATGTTGATTAAATGGTCTTGTCTGGTCCCCTTCATTTAATGGAGACATATATTGGAAAGCAGCAATTGTTTACTATATGAGGGACAATGAAAAGTTTAAAGGGCAACTATAATGAAAAAGGATTCTAATAATCTTTTAATTACTTCATGTACATAGCCTTACTGTGAGTAGAGATGAGATCCGGGTCCAACTCGGACCCAGATCCGACACGGAACCCCTCGTTTCGAAATCCGAATGATCCCCGGGGTTTATTTTCTATAATTATCGAATGTTTGAGGATTATCAAAAATAGCCTTGAACTAGATAACCCCAAAAAATATGATCGAAACTCAAAAGTAGTCCTGATCGTATTTTCGAGGGATATCAAACGTTTTGAGATTATTTTCACATATTATCGAAAATAGCCTTGAACATTCGATAATAATCAAAATTCTTTCCATTTTCGGATCTTTGGGATTTCCAGAGATCCGTGAATCCGAAAATGGAAAGAAACTGGTGAGTTTCGTCCATCTCTAACTGTGAGGTGTATGTTGTTGATGCATGCTAATATCCAGTTCTTGATTTACTTAGTGTTGGTATCCTCCTCCACTATTAACCAACACCTCCTTCCATCTGACCAGACTTTCTATGAGGGAAAGCATGCTCGGTAATCACTATGAGGCCGCATTGGAAAAGGGAATTCCAATCATGCAATTCACCATTTCAGGAAAAACTGCTCACAAGGGTACTGTGATTGACAGCTTTAAGTAAGATGGTTCTGATTGATATTAAAAGTAATAAGGGACAATCACAAATAACTAGAACAGTGGATAGTTGGGAAGAATTATATTTCCAGTAATGGGCAATTTAAATAACATTTATTTTCATTATAAATGCCTTATAATGGCACAGCTCTATGTTCTATCAGCCAATCTGACAAACGTTTCTCCAGCCGCAATGCCAATCGCCCTAAAGTATAACATCAGTGGTTACTCAGAATCCCTGTTGTAAACCCATAATAAGGTAGCCATTCACCTGGATGATAATTGATGAGGTCAATTCACTTTTGAGGGGGGACACCATTGGGGCTTTTTGCTGACATTTCAGCTGTTACCTGGCATTAAGATTGTATTTCTTTTTTTATGGAAATGGGCAGACGAATCATCAATTTCTCTTTCTTGCTTTTGTTGAATCATATTTTATTTGCACTTTATTGAAAAAGGGACATATGTTTCTCATAATTTTTTTCAGGCTGGATATGAGCAGTACTTCTAACAACCATCGGGGGGCTGGTTAGAACGTTCTCCAAACATGATGCTTGCTTCTTTCATTAATAAGGGATTAGCTTTGTTCCTCTTACGTTCATAACAGATCAAATCAAATGAAAAAATATATCTAGAAATAGAGTTTTATAGGACTTCTCTGGCTCCATCAAACTCTCTTTATTTTGTAAGAATAAATGGTCCTGTTCATCTTTTTTTGCTTAAAGAAACATAACTGTATAAAACCATTATTCAAACAAAGACACATGGCACACAATGGGACTGTGGTGGTGACACTCAAAGCCTTCTGGGAATTAATTAGATTGGCCTTGCAGTATGGTAGATCAGACATTTACCTACAGTATTTAAAGGGAAAGCCCGCCCTCAAACAAAGAATTGGATATAGGTAAATTACCGCCTATATATAACCTGAAATGCTAAAACACTAAAGAAAGGGTTTAACCCCTCAAAGTGTCCCTTTAAAGCACTCACCCACTTCAAAAATTGAAAATGCTATTTTATTGACACAGAACAAATGAATAAACTTCATGTGTGACATATACTACAATAATACCCATAACCCCTATTATAATACAGAGTGCAATAACAAGTCTAACTTGACCAAGCTATAGAAAAATAGATACAGGAATCCACTTGTAAGTATCCAATTGTGTGCACAGATACTTGGCTACATTTGACTTTATCTGTAGATTTACACTGTATATGTATATAGTAAATGTAGCTATATCTCACTAAATTGACTTTTGAGGCAGAGCATAGTCAGTCACAAAATTAGGGAATCTGTACTGAAAGAAAATATTGAAAACTAGAATTCTTTCCAACATTTTTTTTTTATATACAATTTGAGCCATCTTAACATTAGTGCTTATTATATAAGGTCTTCTGCTGTAAGCTGTTTTGCTATAGCTTGAATGGTGAAAGAGTTTTGACGTTTGGTATGCTATATATGCTTTGTGCAGTTTTGGCAGTTGGTATGTGTGAATTCCCTCTCCCAGTATGCCTCATAGTGATTACGTGGCATGCTTGCTCTCTTAAAAAAGTTTGTCAGATGGAAGTGGGAGTGGTTAAAAGAGGGAGAGGATACTTAGCCTGAGCAAAACAATACTCGATTGAAGACAGCAGCACAAACACACCTCAGAGAGGTCTTACTACAGATATGCCAAAGAATAAAGCAGCACATGTATCTGTGGGTATACCACTGTATATACATTCACATGCCCTAAATGCGATAGACGCCATCTCCCGTGCTTCACCCTGTGTTGCAAACGATTGCCTCCTTGTGCTCTCTCTGTTCTGAGTTTGTCACCTCATGCCTTTGCCACTGTACTGGTGCGTTTTCCCTTGCTTAACTGCAATCTACTTCATTAATAAATCATATCTCAATAAAGCCACATGGAGGCAGAAAGATCAACTATACAGAAACAACTTGGCTACATTGGACTATATCTCAAGAGTTACATCTGTGCACACAATTTGATACCTAGGGCTAGCCCCACTTGAGCGCATGGGAGAACTCATGGTCGCAACAATGCACGATCGTGCCAGACGCCCAATTTCCTCCACAATTGGACCCTAGCACACGGAGACCAGTCACATAGTCTACTACATCCTGCGCTCCCACTAGTACACTCAGGTCGAAATTGCGCTCCAAAATGTGCCTGTCCATTACAAGTGGTCTGACAAACAATACCTGTATCGAGCCGCCTATTGTTGAGACTGTTATACTATATTGAGCACTTTTATATATATTCTCTATAGCTTGATCACTGGGGATGCCCAGTTTTAGATATTGGCTTAGATATTGTCACGCATATAGACTAGGGATAATGGGTATTGTAGTATATGTCATATGAAGTTTATTAATTGTTTGGTGTCATTAAATAGCAATTTGATTTTGGATGACGTATGATTTTTTGTGATTTAAGTCTTTGAGTACTTTAAAGGGATACTTTGAGGGATCTACGGTTTTTTTGGGGCACTAGGTATGTGTTTATTAGTAACTAAAAATGCTGTACAATATCCTGTTGTTCTGTTTGTGCATCATGGTTCTGTCTGTTAACATTGGTCATCATAGATGGCAGTTGACTTAACAGCCATTGACTGAATTCATTTCTCTAGCTGCGTACTCTGAGCATGCTCAAGCTCAAAATACCTCCTCAACTAATTGCTTATATATCTTAATATATTAAAGACTATGTCCACCCTAAAAATCAAAATTTATATGTTGTTCCCCGCCCCACCGCGTAATTTTTAATTTAGAAAGCCCCCCAAACTCTTACTTACCTCCCCTCTTCCTTCGCTGCGCTCCCGGCCCTCTGCTTGTGAGGAAATCAGCAGAGGGGCGGGACCAGCAGCCGCGTCTGTGATTGGCTGACGGCAGCCAATCACGGACGCGGCTGCCGGCAGCTCACTTCCGAGAGAAAGCGGAGAGGTAAGTAAAAACATTGGGGACTTCTAAAAATAAAAATATGCGGTGTGGGGCTGGGGGACATGGGGGAGGCTGTGTTAAAGGAAATAACGCTAGGGGGAGGTAGCAAGAACGGGAGGGAGAGGGAGGGGGGAGAAGGCTGCAGCACGCATGGCAGAAATCTCCGGGAGGCCAGGTAGCAGCATGTCCTATGTGGACCTGCTAGCCTCCTGGTGGTCAGTTTTTGGGACTTTGGGGGGGGGACTACAGGAGACCATATGGAGCTGGTATGTGAGGTAGGATTAAACACACTACATGGGGGCCAGTATTGTGGGGATTATAGTTTTGGGGTGGACATGCCCTTTAAAGGGGTTGTTCTTTATAAAAGATGTCATTTGAGGGTGGAGTTGTCCTTTAACAACATTTTTGCAATGGCTCTCCTTTATCCTTTGTTTAGATTAACTGCACCTTAAAGGGCAAGTCCAGCCCCAAAATGAAAACTTACATACAGGTAATCACCCCCCAAATCCCTAAACTGTAATAGTTTGAAATATGAAATATATGTCTAACCTGAAATCCTGCACAATGTCCTTGTTCCCTGTTTTCTGCTTCCTGGTTCTTCCAGTTAGCAACTGTCAGTATGGATTTGACAGTTAACATCACAGCCAATGACTGAATGTTAATCCCCTTTCTGCCTCTTCTGAGCATTGCCCAGGCTCAGTAACAGGTTTCTAATTGCCCAGTTTCCATGAGGCTACAGGCATTCAGAAGCATGAGCAGATATACAGTAATAATTCAGAGGACCAAACTATAATATCAACATATTAGAAAGAGGCCATTCTTTTAAACTATGTTCTTATGAGGGTGGAGTTGGCCCTTTATATGGCAGCGTTTGTTCTTTTAATTTACTTTACATGGCAATAACTGATCAGCGTTTAATCATATTTTTAAGTAGTTTTTTACTCTTTAACTTTTATAATTAGGGAAAAGACTGCCTTCCCTCAACAGTGTAGATCGTGAACTTCATTCTATTTTATAAAGGAAGCTTCGACCTTAGAACTAACACAATGCTCTAACATGGCGTTTTCAGACTGGGATTGACTTCTTTCAATTTTATTTATATTCCACATTGAGTGTGCCCTTAAATGATTAAAACATGCAATCACATTGTGGGAAAGACAACCAGCTAGCTCCTTGTTCCCCATATAGGACAGATACATATTGGACAGTACAAAATGCAGGATTGCTGTAATGATAGCAGAGCGCTTGCCAATGCTGTGAATTATGTGGCCATACACATGGCGGATGATCAGAATATTCGATATTTTACTGAGTAGAAGTAAACCAGTATACCCGCCACTATTTTTAGCACTTTATTACATGCGTTTCTAACCGTTTTTAATAAGTAGCTTTGCCCTAATTCTCTTTCTATCTGAAAGACATGCCACCCCTGGGGGGCGCGTCGCTGTCAGTGAACTTTTAGGACTTTGAGCAATGCAGTAGGCAGAAGGGAAAGTGCGTCAATCATGTTTGTGATGTCATGAGTCACTGTCGTTTGGGTTGAGTCTCATAGAGAAGGTGTGGAAACCAGCTTCCCCTTCGAATGGGGCTTAATTATACCGTACATATCTTGTTAGTATTGTTCTAATACAAGTGAAATATATTGTTGTTGGAATTGAGGCGATGTAGCTGACAAGTAACCAATGTATTGTTTTAGGATGACATGCACTTTAATCAGCCATAAAGTACAAATTACACTCTAATTATGTGAATCGTGTTCACACTGTGGATTGTGGTGGTTTCATAAAGAACGTGTGGTATGTAACTGATAGACAATATTTATACTCATTGGTTTATACTGTATCTGTAGGCTAGTACTGCACTTTCCAACCTTTTATTTTCCAATAGTTGTTTAAATAAATAAGTAAATGGATCCCAATGTACACTTTTTTTGTTCAGTTTATACTTGTATGGCTTTGTTTTTTGATGTCCACACTAACACACGCAATTGTGCATGCACACACGTTGTGTGCGTTGGACCTTGCACTGGATCCTTTGTCATTTTCGGTATGGAGAGTGCAAATCGCACCAAAAATGATGAAAACTACGGCCCCAGTGCACCTAGTGTGGCCACTACAATTGGGCCCATTTGTGTGCGCTTTCATATGCGTTCGGGTGCTATTGGATTCCTTTAAAATCGCACTGATGTGCCTAGCCCTTCGCAGTACTGACACAGTTCATTCAGTTCTAAAAAAGTGGCTATGGACAGGCTTTTTATTTTCAAAATGTGTATAAAACAAACTTGTGTATACATTTTTACATCATCTTTCAGAAATATCAGGATTTTCTTTATAATAAATTTTAATTTAATTTTATTTTAAAAAATAAAAAACTTAAGCACCATACCATTTTTTTTGTCTCCTACCCTTATTTGCACCAGGAAAGAATTTTTTAAAAGAAGTGACTCCCAGTGGACAAAAATGAAGTACGAAGTTACCTCTGTTTTTAGTTGTCCTTTTTCAATCTGATATATAAAAAGTTTAATAAAAAGCAAATTCACATTGTGCAAATTATAATATTTTTCATGTAAATCACTGTTTGCCGGGACAGATAAGCCTTATGACCATGCTTATGGATGCTCAATTCATTTTCTGATTGTTGTGATATTGTATCTTATTGTATCTGCACGTTGTTAGAGTTCTATAGCATCTGACACACAAGTGCAAATAGTTTTCTGGGCTGTTAATCTGCAGCAACCAATCAGATGTCCTCAATGTCTTCTTTTTGTCAGAAGAGAACAGGCACCTTTTGGGCACCTTGAAGATCTTTTTATTTTATCTCAAACTGTTCCCCCATTGAATAAAGGTAAGACATTCTAGTGTAATATTATATATTTATAAAACACTTTTTTTTTAAACCTTAATTTTAGCGTCAGATATGGGAGTTGATGAAATTCTCTTTACTGTGTTAGATTAGTGGTGTATTTCCATAGTTTTACAGTTAGATATATGAAAATGTCTATAGAGCAAGGTACCTGGATCTTTCTGATTGGCAGACACTGAGATTTTAACCCATGGTGCACCTTTACATGGGAGGTTTCTACTTGTGTCTCTTCAGCTATGTTGCACTGCACAGTGCTATAATGGTGTTAAAGATCAAGTGGCACGGTTGGATTTAATGTCATTTAGCAAGTCATTGAATAGTAGTAGGAAATTGTTATAATTAGCCTTAGTCTCATTTATTATGACTGGCAGCTTGGTTAGTCAGCGAATCCGTGACTCTGTTAAGATTTTCATATTTTGCTGGGACTGGAATTATGGGCTTTAGAGGACATTGTGTAGTTTAACAACATCCGATGCCCTAAAAATTTGGAATTTGGATTTTTCCAACAATCTGTGAATCTGCAAACAGAACAAATTTCAGTGATTGAGCCATTCTGTTGAGGGGCGCCAGCAAGTCATGTTTCATCTGCCTGTGTTAAAGGTATTGCTGAAGCACTTAGGAGGCCTGGCAGAAGATATGTTTTTCATGCTGGAGTCCTCCCAGAAACAAATTGGGGGTAGGAATTACCAATGCTACTTTCCTGACCCAAGTGCTTTTCATTTTAAATATTTTTTTAAAACTTTATATGTACTATAGTTTCTGCTTTAACGATTAACACTTTAACATTATCCACAAAAAAAGTTCTGTACAATGTCTGTTGGGAACTTTTAGAAACCATCCGAGCAAGAAATTAAGATCTTCATGGTGTTTTTAAGTTGTGCTCACAATGTAGATTAGTTATTTCGTTATTCGGTAATTGATTTCATTAGCAATAAATAGAAATTTGCGGATATGGCTAAAAGTGTAAATAAAATAAAGTGTTATAATTTTTTTTTTTTAAACGACAAACTTTAAAAAAAAAACTTTTGTATCCCTTGAGAAATCAAACCCAGGACTTCAGTTGCTGCAAGGCATCATGCTAACCAATTGGACTTTCGCTGTGGGTGGAATTAGCTCTAATAAGCATAAGACAAGCATTTAACTTAGGAGCAATATAAAGTGGATAGTCACAAATGGTTAATAGATTTATTTCGAAGGACGTTATTAGGCTGTGACGGTCTTGGAGAAGAAACTGCTGGAACGAAACAGATTTTATAAAAAGTGAAATATTTCATATAACAGCACTTGGCTGACATTGTTTACATTTACTGTACACACATAATATTTGTGGCCAGCAATCTTTCAGTCGAATTGTGCTGACGAGGCCACCATAACATTATACATGCCATAAACCCATACAGTACAAAAACATGTTTAAGGAGATTGTTTGAGGTTCACATGCTGTTGATTCCAACCAGGGCAACTATTAAACCTCGCGTGTACCCCATAAAACATTCAGCCCTGCCCACCAGGGTTTGGTGAACAAGCAGGCTGCACTGGAAACCAATTACTGATACCTCCAACTGCTCATTGGCTGACAGAGAGTGGGCTTGGTGTAGAGCGGCAAGCTTTTAATTAACACCCACACACACCACACCCTGTTGGTTACAAGTATGTAACGCCTGATCAGGTGTGGGGATTGCCTTTCAGTAAAGCTTGGCCATATATTTGCCTATTTAAAGGGCATGCTCAATGGAAAAAAAACTAAGAAATAATGTAGAGGACCCCCCAAATCTAGTTTGCATTATCAATATTTGCCAAGATGCCCCTGAAATTCCTACTTGACCAGTCCCTCGTTGCTCCCGCTTCTGCTCTGCGGATAACCGCCAACCACTTCCTTTTGCAGTGTCAGTAAAGGCGCGACATGACCTAACCGCCCATTGCCTGACAGCCACGACCAGGAAGTAGAGTGGCTGTCCATGCAAAACCCTATTTTTGCTTGAATCAGGAGAGGGTGGCGGCGAGGGGACCAGGTCCTCTACATTATAGCTAAAGGTTTTTTTCACTGGACATGCTATTTATCTGCATCATCCAATCAAATATTTTCTAGCTGCAGTTAGACCAGTTAAAAAGATTATTTGTTTTATCATAAAATTTCTGCTATAAGCCTTCTTGTGTAACATTTATCAATTGTTAAAACCAGCCCTCAGTATTTAAGGATATATTAGTGTATCATGTATTAATTCATTCTGTGATCATTCCTAATTAGATTTTCTACTCTAAAAGCTAACAACAATAAAACCAATTCATCAAGGGTTGTGTTAATTGTATAATACAAGTTTCTTTTTTACCATTTGACTTTCCATTCTTTGGGCTATTGACAAATTATTTATCTCATCTATCCCGGCAAAAGGAAATACTTTACGTTAAATAGAAAAAGTGTGCAGCCCACCCCCCTGAAGTTGTGCATCTACACAGATAAAATAACTCTGAGTATCAATAACAAGTTAAAGGGCATAGTCCACCCCCAAAACTATAATCCCCCCACTACTACTGGCCCATCAATGTAGTGTGTGTATCCTTACCTCACATCCCCGCTCCATATGGTTTCTTCTGTAGTTCCCTCCCCCAAAGTCCCATAAACCCTGCCACCAGAGGAGCAGAGTCCTATAGGACTCTGCCTCCGTATCCGTGCGCTCGGGAGAAGTTTGGCATGCATACTGCAGCCCTTCTCATCCCCCCTCTCAGGATTCCTCCCCTAAGTGAAAACCCTATATTAGATATTGCCCCTGTCCCCCCCCGCCCCAACTGCTATTATTTATATGTTTAAACAGCTCCCCAACTTTACTTACCTCTCCTCTTTCTTCGCTGAAATGAGCTCCCGGTCAGAGTGTCCCGATGATTGGCTGCCGCTCAGCCAATCACAGACGCCGCTCTGCCGGTCCCCGCCCCTTCTGCTTGCTTTTCGCAAGCAGAGGGCCGCAAGCGCGGTCGGAGGAAAGAGGGGAGGTAAGTAAATTTGGGAGCTTTCTAAACATATAATATAGCGTTGGGGCTGGGCTGGACAGGGGAATCTTATATTAAAAAAATATTTTTAGGGTGGACATACCCTTTAAAGGATAACAATATACTCAGACACTGAAGGTGAGGGCCTTGACCCCTAGGTCCTCATCCTGCTTTTAACTTCTGCACTTACTTGTAAAATTACAATGGCAGGTGCTCCGTTTCCCAGATGCCCCCTTTTCACCCAGCAAAGCAATAGGAAAAAAACAAAAAAAAACAAAAAAAAAACGCGAAACAATTACACCAAAAAAATCATAATGAGAGGCGGCGCTATTCATTGACATAACAGATAGTCACAATAGTGGGAGGGATCTGTTCCTTGCCATACAGATACGTCACATAATGCAGGTGCTCTATTCATTGCCATACAGATAGTCACATATGAGAGGTGCGCTATTCATTGCCATACCAGATAGTCACATAATGAGGTGCGCTATTCATTGCCATACAGATAGTCACATAATGGGAGGTGCGCTATTCATTGCCATACGATAGTCACAAATGAGAGGCGCGCTATTCATTGCCATACAGATAGTCACATAGGGGAGGGATCTGTTCATTGCCATACAGATAGTCACAATGAGAGTGCTCTATTCATGCATACAGATAGCACATAATGAGAGGTGCGCTATTCATTGCCATACAGATAGTCACATGTGGGAGGATCTGTCATTTGCCATACAGATAGTCACATAATGAGGTGCGCTATTCATTGCCCATACAGATAGTCCCATAATGAGAGGTGCGCTATTCATTGCCATACAGATAGTCACATAGTGGGAGGGATCTGTTCCATTGCCATACAGATAGTCACATAAGGGAGGTGCGCTAATTATTGCCATACAGATAGTCCCATAAGAGAGGTGCTCTATTCTTGCCATACATATAGTCACATAGTGGGAGGATCTGTTCATTGCCATAACAGTATATCACATAATGGAGGTGCGCATTCATTGCCATACAGATAGTCACATAATGAGAGGTGCGCTATTCATTGCCATACAGATAGTCACATAGGAGAGGTGCGCTATTCATTGCCATACAGATAGTCCATAATGAGAGGTGCGCTATTCATTGCCATACAGATAGTCACATAGTGGGAGGGATCTGTTCATTGCCATACAGATAGTCACAAATGAGAGGTGCTCTATTCATTGCCATACAGATAGTCACATAGTGGGAGGGATCTGTTCATTGCCATACAGATAGTCACATTGAAGTGCGCTATTCATTGCCATCAGATAGTCATATAATGAGAGGTGCGCTATTCATTGCCATACAGATAGTCACATAATGAGAGGTCGCTATTCATTGCCATACAGATAGTCACATAATGAGAGGTGCGCTATTCATTGCCATACATATAGTCACATAATGAGAGGTTCGCTATTCATTGCCATACAGATAGTCACATAATGAGAGGTTGCGCTATTCATTGCCATACAGATAGTCACATAATGAGAGGTGCGCTATTCATTGCCATACATAGATCAGCACTAACGAGGTGCCTATTCATTGCCATACAGATAGTCACATAATGAGAGTGCGCTATCATTGCCATACAGATAGTCACATAATAGGGAGGTGCGCTATTCATTGCCATACAGATAGTCACAATGAGGGGGCGCTATTCTTGCCATACAGATAGTCACATAATGAGAGGCGCTCTATTCATTGACATACAGATAGTCACATATGGAGGTGCGCTATTCATTGCCAACAGATAGTCCATAATGAGAGGTGCGCTATTCATTGCCATACAGATAGTCACTAATGAGAGGTGCGCTATTCATTGCCATCGAGTCACATAATGAGAGGTGCGCTATTCATTGCCATACAGATATCACTAATGAGAGGTGCGCTATTCATTGCCTACAGATAGTCACATAACGGAGGTGCCTATTCATTGCCATACAGATAGTCACATAATGAGGGTGCTCTATTCTTGCCATACAGATAGTCACAAGTGGGAGGGACGCTTCATTGCCATACAGATAGTCACATAATGAGAGGTGCGCTATTCATTGCCATACAGATAGTCACATAACGAGAGGTGCGCTATTCTTGCCATACAGATAGTCACATAACGGAGGTGCGCTATTCATTGCCATACGATAGTCCATAATGAGAGGTGCGCTATTCATTGCCATACAGATAGTCCATAATGGGAGGTCGCTATTCATTGCCATACAGATAGTCACATAATGAAGGTGCGCTATTCATTGCCATACAGATAGTCACATAGTGGGAGGGATCGTCATTGCCATACAATAGTCCACATAGTGGAGATCGTCTTGATCAGATACATAATGAGAGGGCTTTCATTGCCATACAGATATCACATAATGGAGGTGCGCTATTCATTGCCATACAGATAGTCACATAATGAGAGGTGTGCTATTCATTGCCATACAGATAGTCAATAATGGGAGGTGCGCTATTCATTGCCATACAGATAGTCCATAATGAGAGGTGCGCTATTCATTGCCATACAGATAGTCACAAATGGAGGTGCCTATTCATTGCCATAAGATAGTCACATAATAGAGGTGCGCTATTCTGCCATACAGATAGTCACATAATGAGAGGTGCGCTATTCATTGCCATACATAGTCACATAATGGGAGGTGCGCTATTCATTGCCATACTAGTCACATAGTGGGAGGGATATGTTCATTGCCATACAGATAGCACTAATGGGAGAGGGATCTGTTCATTGGCATACAGATAGTCACATAATGAGAGGTGCGCTATTCATTGCCATACAGATAGTCACATAATGAGAGGTGCGCTATTCATTGCCATACAGATAGTCACAATAAGAGGTGCGCTATTCATTGCCATACAGATAGTCACTAATGAGAGGTGCGCTATTCATTGCCTACAGATAGTCCATAATGAGAGGTCGCTATTATTGCCATACAGATAGTCACATATGAGAGGTGCGCTATTCATGTATTGAATTATCTTGTAATTTATTAGTACTTATCCGTTAGCATATTATTCATTTAGTTACTTTAGACATTTACATTACTATATAAGCCATACATGTAGTTATTTGAGTTATTTTTCAATATTTGCAGCATATGATTTTATATATTATATGAGTGGCTTACTACGTACAGCCCTTATGTTTCCTATTAGGCAACAGACCCTCCTCTATGTCCTCTGCTTGCCGCTATTCCTGTCTTTTAGGATCCATACTTGTGATGTTTTTAACATTGTAGATTGGCTACATGTGTTTCACATTTGTAGCTCCTCCTTGGTGTAGTCCTTTAAATAGGGACTTACCTCCATTGGTGGTTTGCCTCTGATGAAGTGACGGGCGTCACGAAACGCGTCAGGCACCACCTGTGTCTTTCCGAGTATGCCTTTGTTTCTGTATCTAGCACTACGTGTTTTAATGGATTTTCAACAATAAATAATGTTTTTAAACGACTGACAGCGTGCAGCCTACTTCCAGTTTTTGCTGTTTTGGACTTTCCGTAAGGATATTACACCACCACTCCGGCCGGGATGGTGGAATCGCGAGTGCGCAGGGTTAGAGCACCTGTAAGTACTTACCAATTTTGACCCGATACTTTGTTTTTATGCCGTACAGATAGTCACATAATGGGAGAGGAGGCTGTTCATGGTCATACAGATGCAGCCACATATTGTAAGGGTCACAATTTATTGCTATACAGTCACATATGGGAGGCAGGGCTATCATCGCCATAAAAATAGTTCTGGTTGATCCAGGGATACTTTCGGATCGCACTTTGTAGTCAGGAGGGACTACTTTTTTTTTGTTGTTGTTGTTGCCTTCCTCTGGATTAACTGTTCGGTAGGGTTATAAAGTGCTTAAAGGTTCGACAAATGGACTTGTGTCTTTATTTAACTTCAATGACCATGTTACATAATGAGGGGGACTGTCCTTACCCTAAGATAGAGTCACATATGGGAGGGGGACTGTTCCTTACCCTACAGATAGAGTCACATAATGGAAGGGTATGTTCCTTACCCTACAGATGAGTCACATAAGGGAGGGGAGCTGTTCCTTACCTACAATAGAGTCACATAATGGGAGGGGACTGTTCTTACCTCATGTAGAGTCCCATAATGGAGGGGAGCTGTTCCTTACCCTACAAATAGAGTCACATAATGGGAGGGGGACTGTTCCTTACTTACAGTAGGTCACATAATGGGAGGGGGACTGTTCTTACCCTCACGATAGAGTCACATAATGGGAGGGGGACTGTTCCTTGCCCTACAGATAGTCACAATATGGGAGGGGACTGTTCCTTGCCTACAGATGTCACATAGGGGAGTGGGACTCCACATAATGGGAGGGGGACTGTTCCTTGCCTCAGATAGTCACATAATGGGAGGGGGGCTGTTCCTTGCCTACAGATAGAGCCACATAATGGGAGGGGGACTGTTCCTTGTCCTACAGATAGAGCCACATAATGGGAGGGGGACTGTTCCTTCCCCCTACAGATAGAGTCACATAATGGGAGGGGGACTGTTCCTTGCCCTACAGATAGAGTCACATATGGGAGGGGACTGTTCCTTACCCTACAGATAGATCACAATGGGAGGGGAGCTGTTTCCACCCTACAATAGAGTCAAATAATGGGAGGGGGACTGTTCCTTACTTTACAAGATAGAGCACTAATGGAGGGGGACTGTTCCTTACCCTACAGATAGAGTCACATAATGGGAGGGGGACCTGTTCCTTGCCCTACAGATAGTCACATAATGGGAGGGGGATCCCATAATGGAGGGGGACTGTTCCTTGCCTACAGATAGTCACATAATGGGAGGGGGGGCTGCTTTGCCTACAGATAGTCCATACATGGATGGAGGGGGCCCGCCGTATGGGATTCTGTCTTACCCTACAATAGAGTCACTAATGGAGGGACTGTTCCTTGCCCTACGATAGTCACATAATGGAGGGGACTCCAAGGAGGGGACTGTTCCTTGCCCTACAATAGTCACATAATGGGAGGGGGCTGTTCCTTGCCTACAGATAGAGCCACATTGGGAGGGGGGTGTCTGCCTACAGATAAGCCCATTAGGTTTTTCAGGAATAATTATTCCTTGAAAAACACAACCAAAAATAATATAGGGAGCTGCAGCGCTATATAGACCTCCTCTATTGACCTCTATTTGTGGTGGCTGCAGTAATATGGAAAACCACACACTCCTTATTTACCAGAGGCTGCGTGCCTTTTGCACAAGTTTAGCCCCACTGATACTTACATGTGGGTGTGATTGACCCGAGCCGTGCATTCTCTGGTAAACTCTTCTTTCCTTACGTGTAGTAGATTGCAGAGTATAGCACATGTAGATCTGCTGGCATATTCACTGGATCATTTCATGTACATATGATCTGCTAATATCTATACATTATTTAATGTATCTAAATTTCGCTAACATTTTTCAATCAATGGTTCTTTATCAAAACACTTGAAGGAACGTAAGAAACCATATCTAAACACCCTTTACACCACAATGCATTTTCATTGGTGAGACAGTTTTCAGTGGTTCTCAGTGTTTAAAGGTTCGTACACACGTGTGATCGCGGTGCCGACCCACGATGCACGATGTGTACGATGGCCGTCTCGGTCTGTGTATGGGCACTTTATCGGGCGAAACGGCCATTCGTTCGGGGACCATTGCCTGTTCCCTCCGCGGATTTTTGAATTAGTGGCCATTTCACCCGATAAAGTGCCCATATACGGACTGATTATCAGTCGTTCATACACATATCGTGTGCTCGGGTCAGCACCTGTGATCTCACGTATATGCGAACCTTAACATTGTAATCACTGTCCCATGCGTTAAGCAAAAGGAATAATATTGAAACACATTGCAGCGTTATTGCATGAACAGGGGACAAGAATATTTACACTACTAGTGCACAAAGGCATACACCCACTACAAGCACATTAACCATGCAATATGTGTGTGGAAAACGGCATTAAATAGTCACATATCTGAGAGACATGCCTTATAGATTATGGTAATGGAAAGTCTAAAGGGTTTTAGGTTTTCCAGTTTTTATTTTACAGACACCAAAGAATTGATCTTCCCCAGTTTAACTTACACACACATCCACTTACCTTCTGAAAGAATCTTCCCCACTTTTTCCTTTTCCCTCGACAGCAGCTGGAATATAAACATAAACACTATTAATTTATTGGTTGAATACTGATAGTTATAGTAATGCTGTTAATTTAAAGTTTTTCATTGGGAAAAGCAGAACTGCATGAATTTACATAGTCCAACTGTCATAGCCCCTAACAAAGAAACATATTACCTATTGGCATTAGTGTATCATCAGACTGCTATGTGACTATCTGTATGGCAATGAATAGCGCACCTCTCATTATGTGACTATCTGTATGGCAATGAATAGCGCACCTCTCATTATGTGACTATCTGTATGGCAATGAATAGCGCACCTCTCATTATGTGACTATCTGTATGGCAATGAATAGAGCACCTCTCATTATGTGACTATCTGTATGGCAATGAACAGATCCCTCCCACTATGTGACTATCTGTATGGCAATGAATAGCGCACATTTCATTATGTGACTGTATCTGTATGACAATGAATTGCGCCTCTCTCATTATGTGATAGTATTTGTATGGCAATGAACTGTATCTCTATGGCAATGAACAGCGCACCTCGGATTATGTGACTGTATCTTTATGGCAATGAACAGTGCCCCTCCCTTTATGTGACTGTATCTGTATGGCAATGAACAGCCCCCCCCAACACTATGTGATTATCTGTATGGCAATAAACCCCGCCTCTCCCATTATTAGATTAGCCGAGACAGAGAAAGTACAAGATAAAACAATTAACCATGACTTTTTCAATGGGAGAGACTATCTCAGATGGGTTCTGTAAACTAGTTTTTAACTTTATTGCAGATGTAAATTGGTAATCCATCACAATGCATTGCTGTCTTGTTCTTCATCAAGTTTCTACTAGTCTGCAGAGATCCAAACTCAAAGGGGGAAGATGGGGATTTGACATCTGCGTCTCAAACCATGGATCGGCGGCCAGCGTAGTATTACGAACACATTGGCCAATGACAACAGTAGAGGGGGGGAGGAGCATAAGGGCACCCGATCCCGCAAGCCGATGGTTGATGAAACAAAAAAAGCCAAAAGGTCGATGGCAGGTAGGCCTGTGGTGATACTAGTGGCAGAGTGATAGGTCCGTACCATAGATACACTTATCATGCAATGTGCGGGCTTGGGTACGCCACCAAACATATTCTCTACCAGGTTAACGGCAAATTGAATAACCGTGTTGTCGGCTGATTTCTATATTACAACAGAGCACGACAACTATTAAAAAAAAGCACCTGTATCCCACTCAGCAAGGAACAAATGGCACAACTCTCCTGCTCAGGTCAACCATCTGCATTGCTTCGGGTTTATTTAAGGTGCCCCAAATACTAATAGGACAGGGACTTGTTTTGCAGGGGGGGTTGGCCGGGGGGACGTGCTTACAATCGGATTGTAGCTCGGGATTGTGAGTTTCCCAATTGGAAAGCCAGAGCAGCGCCTTTGCGGTCACATATGATACCATCAGGGCTCTGTGTGAGCACACACGAAAGGAGTCGTGCGTGGACACAGTAAGTGTTGTGTAGCCAGACCATCGTTTTTTCAAACACAAATTTGTGTTATTATGTATTCTGATTGGTAACAGCATGATCAAGTTAAACTTCCCTTGTAAAACTCTAAAGGAAACTAAACCCCTGCCAACACTGTTAAAGGGCATGCCTCCCACAAACAAAATTTATAACCTACGTGGCCCCACTGTGTAGTGTTTAAAAATCCTTACCTTACACTCCCTGCTCCAAATGGTTCTCTTTGCCAGTGGCCAGTTCAAAGTCCAAAGTAAAAAGTAAGCAGGTTCCTCTGGTGTGAAAAGGTTTCTGCCCCTTAACTGTCCTCCGGGGGAGGTACTCAAACATACGCAGAGGACCCTTCCACCCTCCGGATCCCTCCCCCATTTGGGGGCCCTAAAATTAACATGTTTCTGTAGTGTAGATTCTTCTTACCAACCCTAACTGAATTGTTATTTGCAAAAAGAAAAAAAATATTAAAATTTATTTGTAAAAAAAAAAAAGGTAGAAGATAAACTGTATTTACCAGCCTTTGTTCTACAGCTGGTTTCAATAGCCGGCAGACACGTCGTGGTTGGATGTGACGTTGGCTGGGTCCGGCCCCTAATGTTACTTCCCTTGCGCGGAAGTTATCTCTCACTTTTGTTTCAAATAAAACATTGCGACTTAGGTTTGGGAGGGGGGGGTTGACGTACCTTTTAAAGTTTGTTTTGGGAGGTGATGATTACTTGATTGAAATGATTGTTTTCCCTTCAATTTTATTAATGTAGGATTATCTGACAGTTATCTGCCTACTGCGGACAATCCAAAGACCATTTCTGTGCGTTTGTAGATGGCTTACCCAAGTGTGGGTGTGACTTCCCTTTAAACCCTACAAGGAAATAAAACAAACTCACTGATAATCACTTGTTTTAACATCTTCTTTGGTTGGAAAATCAGGTAGAACTTCCTGAACATCCAACTGCTGGGTAGTGTATGTTTATTTTTCTGAGGGTGGTCATGCCCTTTAAATGGACATAGAAGTTATGATATTGGCACCACAAAGGACTACAGATGTCTGTACCACTTTAGCATTTCAACCTCTTACATGAACACCCACCACACCACATTATACAACCCAGTAGCAGTTGCCAATCAAAAGATTTTCTCATCATTTGTCCTTGTAGCTCATGTATGTATGTGTGAATGGTATTTATGTATGTATGTATGTATAGTTATTTATAAAGCGTCACTTGGGGGTAAGAAATGTACAGTAACAAATTACAATAAATCATACAAGGGGAACAAATACATAAATAGTTCAGTACATAAACATTATATATTATATACTAGAAGTGCTAGAGCATTGCCACAAAGAAAAAGGAGGTCTCTGCCCCTTAGAGCTTACAATCTATTTAGACGGGTAACCTACAGATACAAAGGAATGGAGTGGGACGTATGCAGTGCACATAAACTAACATCCTCTGTAGACAGAATAAGACGAATAGCCCTTAAAGCTCTTACAAGCACGTAATCACTGTGTATATACTGCATCTTAGCTGCTGCATTGAACAATTTAAATAGTATTATAACTTGCACTTTATTATGTGTTTGTAGTAATTAAGGGTAAGGTCTATTAGCACATTTTGGTGATTATTATGAGGGATGTTACTATATTTATTATGAAGCTTTATACTAGGCTATGAAGTACAGTGCCTCTACTATTGCACTTTATGGTTTTAAAGAAGTAGCACTATATGCACTTTTATTGTATTTTCAATGTACACAATTTTTTTTGCAAACTTATAGGAATTTAACTATGCACTTATAATGTAATTCTATTGTATCAATGGCACTAGAATTGTTGCACTTTATGAAGGTATTAACTTTGGAAGTTATAAATGGTTAATGGTGTTTTAAAAATGAATGGGTTTAATGGTGTTATATATTTGCTCACTGTGTGGTATGGGATTACACATGAAAAAGAAGGAATGTGCATTCGAACTGTCGTGTCTGTAGCTTTTATTAAGCTTTTTTGTTTGCAAGCCTAGAGCTGTGATGTGTCTCCCTGCGTATACTTACCCTTAGCAGATTGTGGAAAGCATGGATGCGGGTATGCTGCAGGTGTTGAGACACGTGGAAGTACTGGAAGCCGGGGTTGTTGTGTAATAGGAGAATAAGAAGCTATAGCTCTTAAAGGGATGTACAGTGATTAATACATTGTTTTCAAAATAGCCGTTGTGATTCCAACATGGTGTACTAGAATTCAAGCAAAAGCTTTGGCATGGATTTAGCCAGAACTGTACAGTCCCCATGTTAATCTGTGTCGGTGATTCCTTTAACGTCAGGTTCACTCCCTAAGAATTTCTGTTATGTCCTTCATATATAATAAATCCCCCTTATTCAACACCATGTTATTATATGAAAACCACAAAATAAAGACCAGCTACAATCTCCTAAAATCTGCATCTTAGAAACCATTGTATTAAACAGATTTCCTGATATGTATTGATCGGAATTGCACTTCTTTTCCAGCAGTGCTGGCTGTTTTTTGGCTCTGTGTGTGGGCCCAGATTCAGAAGGACGGGTGTAACAATTAAAAAAAAATAAAATGGCAGCCACCCAAAATCATTCCAGATTCCAATATATTTTTCCTTTTGTGAGTAACGTATTAGAAATTTGTCATGTAAAGAGAGATAAGCCTTTGTATGTCAGATAATTCTCTCATCTGCCAATAGTTTTCTGTATTATTTCCTTCTACTTAAAGGGTATGTAATTTAAAATAAAATGATTCTCATCTTAATCTTAAATAAATACATGTAGTTAATATTACTCAGAGATGTGTGTGTTGCTGCATGCCTTTATTATGCAGTATTTGCTCGGGGCTCAGTATCCCCCCCCCCCCCCTCACTAATGTAAAAATTTTGACTAATCTGTGAGGTCAAGCATGCTCGTAATCACTATGAGGCAGCAGTGGGAGAGAAAATTTCCCACATACAGTTCACTGGAATGGTCACTGTCCCACCTACCAATACAAACTGCACAGGGCAGAGTTTGATAATAAGGCATCTGCTGCAGATTAGACATTTAAAGAAATAGGTGACAGAGCAACAAAAACTTTTTTTTAATTGCCTGTTACTTAAAACTATATTTTTGACTTCTAGTACCTTTTAATAGACTTTTTATTACCGTATATGCTTTTTCAATCTCTCACGGTTAGAGGCTGTGTCCAATAAAAGTAATAATATAATACCCTTAGAAAAAAAAATATATGCAAGATTAACATATACTGTACATGATATTAACCTTTACATCTGCTATGAGACTGTAGGAGTAGGCTATTTAAGGTTGCATTTTAGTAACACAACAGTATACGGTTGGAAAAATAATCTGCAAATAGTCTTCATATGGTGAATTTTACAATGAATTTGTATTTACATTGGATGTAATGTATGTCTTTAATCAGCCTTAGTTGTAACTCTTTTTCAGTGATAGAAGTTTGTTTAAATCCTTAGGGAGGAATTATGGGCAAAGGCCAAGAATGTATCTCTGCAACAGTTTTCTTAAAAATATTCCCGTATTTCTATGTTCGGTGATCCGGGTTCCCTAAAATTGGCTCAGCCTCCGTGGGGTCCATTTAGGTGACTCCACCTTTTGAAACTAATCCTGCACGGAAAGCTTTTAACCTCGCAATGTGACATTTGGAATCTTGTAAAAGGTTTTCTTTTCCTGTAGACTAATGAAACCCTGCACATTTTTGAAATCATGTTTAATATGCGGCGTCTTTCAATTCCCTGTAAATGACAATAAATCATTACTTATAACTCACATGGGTAGCCAACAGCCATCTAAACCATGCAAACATTTGTAAAGGGAGAATGGACTTTGTGTGTTGGTGTTAGGCTTAAAAATGTATTCGGAAAGGTTTATGAATAGTGTTGGTCAAAGCAGTTGCCATATGTCAACAGTTGGGGACTGAATGTTTTGAATTTGTTTAATTTTCAATTATGCAAACAAGGTGAAGGTTTTGTGCATTCAGTGGGTGGGTAAAAAGACTGATTCTAATTCATTGTATGTCAATCCTGCAACCTTAGGCTCCAGGTGTTTTGCAGATAGTGAATTCTGGGAGATGTAGGGTGGCTGGTTTGACACATCTGCTCTAATTAAAGCCTAAACATTCTTAGAAGGATAACTAAACCATCACACAGACTAGCTCTAGCACACTTTACCAATGTATAACTAATTATGTATAATAATTTTACTTTATTTGACTTTTTGGGAACCTTTTAGTGAACATTGCCAATATTTTTTTCCTCTGGAAACATCTTTTTTGTCAAATGTTTTTTTTTAATAATCAGAGCCTAATATATAACTACTGTACTATTATTTGAGTTTTAAAAATACAAACACTTTATTATCTTGCATGCTGTCAAGTTAAAGGAACATTGACTTTCTATATAGATTATTAGATATGAATATGCAGTGGAATCACCTAGGAGGTGTATAACTTTTGCAGAATTTATCAATGGTCGAGGTGGTTGGTTAAAACGTTCTGTGAAAAATTATTTTCTTTATCCTTTTCTGTTTAATTAGAGCTTTCAGGAACTTGATCCCTTTTGGTTTCTGTGTTACTTTCACCATATCTATTAATGTCCTGTTTATCTCACTCCTACGTAGTTTGCATTCCCCTTCTCTCTGGACTCTACAAGAATCGGAGACACAGCTAGAGTGTGTGAGCATGTGCATTGCTGTGTCTCTAAACAGTAAGTTGCAGCCATTAGCACTATCCTCTGATTTTGTGTTTATAGTGAATGGACAGCAGCTCTGGCAGCTGTTATTACTGCTTGAATCAAATGTGTTGTTTTTTCTTTAGCTGTAGGAGTTTGGAGAGGTGTATGGAAGGGGGAGGGCAGCTTTGGAATTGGTTTCATTTAGATGTAATACTATTTGTGACTGAGCTGTTGCAGGATGCATGCTTGGCTACTTTCTAAATAGATGCCTGTAAAGTATTACATTTGATTTTTAATTTGGTCAGGAGCTTGGAAAGTGTTTTTTAGTACAAATCCGAAACAATCCTCCTGGTGAGACTGAAAGTTTTTAGACTTCAAAGTAATCATCTTGGATGATAAAGTTACATGATAAAGATGATTTATAATCCTCACTTAGTATCTTATCCACTAAGATAAAAACAATATTTATATTATTACTGTCAAGTGGGTACACACCTTACTGATAAAGGGCAAGTACTGTTAAGTTTGGTACACACATTACCGATAAAGGGTCAATCGTGATCGGTCCTTTTTCTGTACTGTGTGTGCCTGCAAAACAACCTGGTTCTGATATCGGCGACTGTTCAGGGTTGGCATCAGAAATGGTCGTTACTTTGCAAAAATGTATCTCGGTCACAACTGGTGCTTTGTACTAAAGTATAGGGAGCTGGCTGCGGACGTAAGAGTGAGAACGTTCGGGACTGTGTTTATCTATTCTTATATCTTAAAGGGAATGTCCACCCCCAATGGAAAATGCATTTATAGCTTAACCTTTTCAGTGCCAGACAGTTTTGCAAGTTGCCTACCCTTTTTTGCCAGAAGAATTTCAGGATTTCGCACTCATATGGTTTGAGTGAAGTGTTGCAGTATGAAAACTCACAGGAATCAGGGCAAATTTATATCCTTTTTGTCGGCACAATATGTACTTTAAAAAGATAACAGACTTTTGCAACTTATCTGGAGATTTCAGATAATTTTGGGGTGAAAAACTGTCGAAAAAACTGTAAATTTGCAAATTTTACTTTTCTTGCCATTTCTATTTGGAAAAAAATACTATTTTTGAGTTTACACATGAAAATCTTATTGTTTCTAAAAGCTATGATTCTCCAGAGTACACACGATACCAGATAGTATAAAGTACCCCAAACTTTCTGTCCAGGAGACCCCTCGAAACTAAACAGCACAATTAAAATTTTCAACCAAATTGAAATGTAAAAGCCCATCTAACAGTCATTCAGAATAACATCCAAATTAACTAAAACATCCCCACAAATGAGATAATTTAGAAAACTATCACATCCTAAAGTTTTTAGAAGTAGTGTGATTTTTGATCAAAATGCAAATACCTGACAGAACAGTTCATCAAATTGGAAGATTTTTCTCATATTTTCCTTTTCCCTTCAAATGCCAAATCATCGACAAAGTCGAAGGTAAATTTCACAGAAAAATTGTGGGGGGGAGTTGAAAACCAACACAATATGAAAGCCTAACCCCTCCTGAATAAAATGGTATGCCACATGGTGGGTACACACAGAGACATGGCTAAGAACTAGCCCTGAAGGCAACCAGTGCATAAAGACAAATTACACATACAATTTCAGTCATCTTGGCATTTTGAATGCTTTTGTTTTTTCAAACTAAACGCCCCCCAATCTCAAAAATACCCACAAACTATATTTTTGGAAAAGTACACAGTTTCAGCGACCATAAAGTGTCATTGTGTCATGCATACAAGCAGAATTCTGGACGCAGTCCTTCATAGAATAGCAGCTTTTGCAGATTTTCTGAAAAAATGATAAAATGCATGTTTCAAAGTCAGAAAATCATACCTAAATACCCATGACAGGTAAAAAAAACACCTAAATATCAATCCCCCAAATGTCCTGAATCAAATGGTATGCCCTATGCGTGTTACACACACGGCATGTGGAAGCGAATAGCCACAAAGTGAGACAATGCATGATGCTCAGCAGCCCAATATTCCGAATTTGAACAGTCTGCAGTATTTTCCAGAAACACCCCCCTAACTCAGAAATATCCCCACAAGCAATATATTCCTGAAATCTACACACCTTCAGCTATGTAATGGTGTAGTTTTGTTCATTCATACCATCAATGGTGTTTGCGCAGTTCGTCGCAGAAGTTCGCACTTTTCACATATTTTCTGAAAAAAATGAACAAAAATCAACTTTCGAAGGTAGATATCATGCCAAAACCTCATGGAATGTAAAAAAAAGTTACCAAATGTCAATCCCCCAAATGTCCTGAATCAAATTGTATGCCATATGTGTGGTTACCAACGCGGACCGATCTCATTTACTACTCCACTAGACCACCAGGCAATATGGGGGGAACACCTAAGGGAGCTCCGGACGTCCTGTGATGTCACGGGACTTCCTTCTGCTGCGGCTCTGCATTCAATGAAGTACCGGGAGGTGGGAGGGATTCCCTATACGATCCGGCACTTTAGGGTTAATTTCTTGAGATCCCCCCATCGGTGTGGACCAAACGATGGGGGATCGAGGGGAGAGGGAGGGCACTTGAATAGTGCCCTCCGATCACACGGGGGAGCCTGTGGGAGGGATTTAAAGGTCCATGCCACCAATTGTAAATTTTACCATGCTGGCAAAAAAGGAAGGAAATAGAGCGCTGTAAAATTACCATTGGTGGCAATGAAAGGGTTAAGGACATGTCCACCTAATTCTGTATTTTAAATTAATGTCCCCCTAAACTCTATTCGCCTATTCCTTAGATGCTTTGCAAGGGACTTACAGACCTTGTTGGCAGGTTCAGCCTACTCTGCTGCTGTTTCAATCTTGTTACGAGCAGAAGAAGCTGCTTTGGTAACTGACATCAGCCAGTGGCCTTGACTTCACAGCTTTGGCTGAAGGCCATAACGCAGAAGCTGAAGGAAGTGCCGCAAATGATCAGGTTCTACATGTCTTGGGAATAGGTAGAATAACAAAATGGGGTTTATTACATAAATGTAAAATATAGATTTGAGGGTGGACATGCCCTGTAACACTGAGAATGCACTACTGACACACTTCCAAGATGTACCAGGAGGAAAATCTTCTCCCCCATATTTGCCACCCCATCTCTCTTGTGGAGGTGAGAACCTTTACAGGAACAGGAAAAATGCATTTTTTGTGACTTTTTAGCTGTAAAAAATAGGACATTCTCTATTTAGGAAACAGTGGAGTAAATGCCATAGCACCTTACTCTGGTTTGTATGCCAGCTTTATACAGATGCCATCCTGAGAATTTAATCTTCCACAGGAGCTTTATAACCATTATATGTTGATTTTATTTCCAAAACCTGTTGTTTATTTCTGGGAACTGATTACTTTGAATGTCCCATTTGAATTTGCCAGAGAAAATCCTTTTTTTCATTGTGGAGTAAGTAAACTGTCCAGATTTTTACCAAATGTGCCCCAGTACAGTAATTGTTTGGCAGATCCTCCCCAAATGACCTTCTTTTTCCTGAAGATTCCATTATATTGGGAATTTCGATCTTTTGCTAATTTGGCGCAGGTGCCGCCACGGTCTTAAGTTCCTTTTTGTCAAGATAAAACAATACAGAGACGCAATGGATATGTGAAGTCACATCAATCCCTTAACAATTATGTAATATGGCCCTTTTTAGTTTGTTTGTAGAACTCTTGACTTACTATTACACTACAAATATACAAATTTTATGTATTTGGGCCCATATTTCATAAATTACTTATTTTAATGAAACCTCAAAATGACACATTTCTCTTATACAAAATAATTAAAACAATATTTGGAATCCACATTGGGTTATGACTGTATGTATGTTAATCCAAAGAAAAGCTTCTATGTATTAGTTTATTGTGTACTTTGGATTACCTTAACCCCTAGGGCAGGGGGTTGGATGATTGCACCTTCCTATTGTCAGCCAACATCAGTGTGCTACAGTTGATTGTATACCTGTCTGGATGTAGGGTAAATGATAGTTGTTTGGCACATCATAGCAGTCTCAAAATAGGATTCAGGAGTAAGTTTTAGGTCGGGTACATATGGGCAATATTTTGTCCTAAATTTCTTCCAAGTTAAATGAAATTTAATTGGATATGTCAGTAAATTTGTGCAAAATATCTGGAAACTCTGCTTCCTTATTGGAAACCACAAGCTTTCTTCTAATGGCTTGAAGTCTGTTGTATGTCTTGAGGTCTGGTGTATTTGCTGAATGAATTCTTTCAGCACACGAAGGTCCAGGGCCATAACCTCACAGATGAAAATTGTATTGTTGAAGCTCCTCATCAAAACAATATTGGGAGTAGGGAATAATCAATCTTATCTCCCTATACCAGGTACTTTGCATTTCTAAAAATAAATCTTTACAGTATTTTGGTCCTCTATAAACGCATTGAGGCAGTGCTAAAGGGTATCTTTTTTTCAGATTTGAATTAGAGCTGTAGATTCTGAGAAATCATCATTTGAAATAACACCTTTACAGGAAAGACCTGTCACTCCAGAAACACTTCTGCAACATTTAAGAAGATCAGCAGAGAAAGAAGGCAGGGGGAGGGGGAGAGAGGGGGAGATGTGTAAGTAGAGCAGTGTCCATGGTGAGGCTGTGCAGAACTTATAAGTGTCGCAGACACTACAAGAAGCAGTGAGTAAGGGAGGGTGGGGGGAATTAGGAGCACTCACTAAACATTAATAATTTAATGACAAAGCAACACAGATAAATATTGTGAGCACCACCATTTTACTTCTCTCCAATTGTAGTTTCAGAAAATGTAAAGTTGTTTCAGTGAGTATATAGGTAATTGTTGGGGGTATGATTTTCAGTACAACTTGAGCCATTGCATGTTCTAGCCATGACCCCAACATCCAATGACATGTTTCCTTGTGAAGATTACAAACTTTTCTTTTCTGTACTGTAATATAACATAATTTGCTAGAGGTTTCTAGTGACCTGAATCATCTTCTTGCAGTGGCTTAGACCTGGGCAGTGCAAGTCAGCCACTAACACAGTGGGTGGGCCAGTGAGACTGGAATCCTAGGCATCTCACACCACATTTTAAAATTGTTAATTTCTCACAAGCCACAGAAAAATAATAGTTAAGACTTATGTTAGGTAAGAATAATGTTTTCAATCTAATTTCTAATGCAGTGTTGTTTTCGAGGGCCTTGGTTGTCCTATAAAATTGAGCTATGTCTTGTGTCTATTTGATCCCATATGTAAAGCAGAGGGGAAGCAAGTTCTTTTTTTCATAGTCCTGTCCTTCTTTTAGATGTGTCTTTAATTCTTAAAAAAATATGCAAAAAAAAATCAACCTGAATTTTTCTTGAGATTTATTTCAGGCCTAAATCCTTTTAGGTTTGCCTGTCACTTTAGCAAGCCTTTTGGCAAAGTTAGCGCAGTCTTTTAGCTAGGGTAGCCTGGTATCATTGTGTTTGGTTAGCTGTGACTGTTAACCCAGACTGAATACCTTTATTGTTATAAATGTACTGTTTATGTAGTAAAATTTATATAATCAGCATTTACTACTAATATAAGTTTATCCTTAAGTAACCCTGTTGAATAGTTTTTTTGTCATCTGATCCTGAAAAGTTGATTTTCGTTGGGATTTTTGCTGGTATAAAGGGAATTGTTGCCCCAAACACCTAGCACTCTGGCTACAAGCTAAATACCCAATTTTAAAACCTTTTTTTAAAAATTGGAATTTCTGGACTTTTCTAAATTTTTGCTGTGTTTTTCATCTGATAACCATGAATGAAAACCAAAATAAACTCGCCCTTCCTTTAGTTGTACCCAGGGTGAGGACTTACAGCGCAAGCCACAGTAAGGAGGCAGGACTAGAGTGAGTAACCATTGGCAGTTAGAGGGTAAATACTCAAACTATCGGCTGCACCCCCGGGGTAAGGACCTAGACCCCCCTCCATAATCTATATTATAGAATCCACCCTTGGGCACATCTGCAAGGAGTTAGCATGTTCTCCCCTTGCTTGGGTGGGTTTCCTCCTCGGTTTCCCCCCACAATCATAAAACATACTAATAGGTTGTATGTGTCAATAAATGTGCTTAGATTGTAAGCTCTTCGGGCAGGGCCTGATATGAATGTATACATGTAATTGTAAAGTGCTATGGAATATGTTGGCGCTACATAAACCCACAATAATAATAATAATTTTGGGAGGTAATCCTACACTTGCTTTAAATAAATGTAGAAATAATTTGCTTTAGAAATTTTGCCATGAGCGCTTGCTGCTTTCAGTCTTCGTTTAATAAAAAACAGTGTTACAAATAGTGTTACAAGTCAAAGAGTACGTTTTTTTTTATTGAAATTAGGGGGGGAGCAAAATATGAAAGCAATACTTCTAATGCTTATTACTTTTTAATTAAAGCAATATGAAAGATAGGAATATCTGCTACTTCCTCCTATAGAAGTATAGATTATAAAGAGAAGGTGGGGTGTCAAGGTTTAATGCATAAAATGGATTTTGGATCACTTAAAGGCAATGTTTCCTCAAAACATTCTTAAAATTACTTAAAAACTATTATAATCACAAGAGTTTATTAAAATGAGCCATCGCTCACCTTTCTACAGTATGTGCTCTGTTCCTGAGATAGCTCAAAAAAGTACATTCTGTTTATAATGAAAGTCACACCCCTTTACACTACTGGCCAATCACAATTTAGCGCTCTGCATATTCATTAATAGAAAAGGGGAACAAAAAAGTTGATCATTAAAGGAGAACTAAACATAAATTTTTTAAAACTAATGTGAAAGTGTTTCTCCCCAGTACACCTATACAATGCAAGATTCTTCTCTGGAACATTGCATTTAGTACATGTGAGAAATAGATTCTGTAAATAAGAAGGTTTCCATGTTTTTGCCAGTACAACCCACAGCCCATGAAGTCATCAAAGAACCACATGTTGTTTTGTTTGTGAATGTGCTCTGTCTATTGGGACAATGTTGTCTGGACAATTTAGTTTACTGCCAGTAAACCACATTGCAATCACTAATCTGTACCAACTTACCTACCAGGCTGTTGTGTTTACTTGGCTTTAGAATAGGTTTCACTGCTGGTAAAAGCCAGGGCTGTTTCAGGCATAGGTGTCCTAGGCCATGCTTGGAGGGTGAGTATTAAAGTTTTTACTCTTGAAAGACGGATCCTGATCAGCCACAGAACAAGTTACTTTTTTCCCTGTAGCCATCCTGTTTTCAGACAGCATAGTCATCTTGGCAGAGTTCAGCTGTTTTTCTAACACTTTGTAGTTTACTCAACTAGAACACAAAAGTGATGGACATCCTTCTGCTCAATAAAGCAATACAGCATAAGTACTATTACTTCAATATAATGTGTCAGAAGTTGCATAACTGAATACAGAATTCCCTTACTGGCAATTGCTTCAAGGATAACTATACTCTAAGATTGAACTTTTGTAAAAAATTACCTGGGCACAGGTGGTAGGATTCATTATTTCTACCCCAATATTGTTCTTTGGAGACTACAGTTTGTACAGTTTTGATTTGCCAGGTTAGTCCTGGACTATCCTGTATAAAAGATGGCGCTAAAGCCAAGAGAGAGACTGGCAAAATCTGTTTTCTGGGCTGGTGCTCCTCATAGAAACATATTGGGAGGTAGGAATTAACCAGTCCTGTATCCCTTTCAGGTTTTTTAATGTATGCAAAAAACAAATGCAAGGGGGTGGTTTGAGAGGGAGTTTGAGTGGGAAGGGAGCACCAGAGACTTTCTTAGGCTGAGGCACTAGTGTGGCCACATTCAACTGGGCCCTTATGCCACTAAAATGTCCAGGAACGGCCCTAGAAAAACCAGCCAATGGGCGATAACCTGAAATTAATTAACTGTTGGATAATAGAATTGCTTTTTGGGGGGGAATCCCTTCCTTTAAGCTATGCACGAATGGACTTTTATTGGTGGTTTCTGAGATTCTGCATAGGAGAATAATTGCAGGTGTTTATGAAGTCTTTCAAACCATGAGGTCTTTTTCAAGGGTTGCAGTCGATGATACACTAATGCCAATAGGTAATATTTGTTCTTTGTTAGGGGCTATGACACGTTGGACTATGTAAATTCATGCAGTTCTGCTTTTCCCAATGGAAAAACTTTAAATTAACAGCATTACTATTAACTTCAGTATTTCAACTTAAAGATGTTTATGTTTTATTTCCAGCTGCTGTCGAGGGAAAAGGAAAAAGTGGGGAAGATTCTTTCAGAAGGTAAGTGGATGTGTGTGTAAGTTAAACTGGGGAAGATCAATTCTTTGGTGTCTGTAAAATAAAAACTGGAAAACCCTAAAACCCTTTAGACTTTCCATTACCATAATCTATAAGGCATGTCTCCTCAGATATCTGTGACTATTTAATGCCGTTTTCAAGCACACATATTGCAGTTAATGTGCTTGTAGTGGGTGTATGCCTTTGTGCACTAGTAGTGTAATATTCTTGTCCCCTTGTTCTATGCAATAACGCTAGCAATGTATCAATATTAATTCCTTTTGCTTAACGCATGGGACAGTGATTACATTGTAAGGTTCGCATATACGTGAGATCACAGGTGCTGACCCGCGCACACGATATGTGTATGAACGACTGATAATCAGTCCGTATATGGGCACTTTATCGGGTGAAATGGCACTAATTCAAAAATCCGCCAGGGAACAGGCAATGGTCCCAGACGAATGGCCGTTTCGCCCGATAAAGGGCCCATACACAGACCGAGACGGCCAATCGTACACATCGTGCATCGTGGTCGGCACCCGCGATCACACGTGTGTACAAACCTTTAAACACTGAGAACCACTGAAAACTGTCTCATCCCAATGAAAATGCATTGTGTGTAAAGGGTGTTTAGATATGGTTTCTTACTGTTCCTTCAAGTGTTTTGATAAAGAACCATTGATTGAAAAAGTTGGTTTAACCAAACAAATACAGTAGATTAATTGTGTCTTGAACATTATATGTAACATTATTGTAATACTGCCAGGGAGATTCACCCAGATTTACTTGCTCTAGGCAAATCTCCTGGAAGAGATTTACCAGAGAATGCACGGCTCTGGGTCAATCACACCCACATGTAAGTATCAGCGGGGGCTAAATACTTGTGCAAAAGGCACGCAGCCTCTGGTAAATAAGGAGTGTTTGGTTTTTCCATATTACTGCAGCCACCACAAAATAGAGGTCAATAGAGGAGGTCTATAAGCGCTGCAGCTCCCTATATTTTTTTTGGTTGTGTTTTTCAAGAATAATTATTCCTTGAAAAACCTAATGGGCTCTATCTGTAGGGCAAGGAACAGCTCCCCCTCCCATTATGTGGCTCTATCTGTAGGGCAAGGAACAGCCCCCCTCCCATTATGTGACTATCTGTAGGGCAAGGAACAGTCCCCCTCCCATTATGTGAGCCCCCTCCCATTATGTGACTATCTGTAGGGCAAGGAACAGTCCCCCTCCCATTATGTGACTCTATCTGTAGGGTAAGGAACAGTCCCCCTCCCATTATGTGACTCTTCTGTAGGGCAAGGACACGCCCCCCTCCCATTATTGTGACTATCTGTAGGGCAAGGAACAGTCCCCCTCCCATTATGTGGAGTCCCCCTCCCATTATGTGACTATCTGTAGGGCAAGGAACAGTCCCCCTCCCATTATGTGACTCTATCTGTAGGGTAAGGAACAGTCCCCCTCCCATTATGTGACTCTATCTGTAAAGTAAGGAACAGTCCCCTCCCATTATTGACTCTAGTGTGGTAAGGAACGCTCCCTCCCATTATGTGACTCTATCTGTAGGGTAAGGAACAGTCCCCCTCCCATTATGTGACTCTATCTGTAGGGCAAGGAACAGTCCCTCCCATTATGGACTCTATCTGTAGGGCAGGAACAGTCCCCCTCCCATTATGTGGCTCTATCTGTAGGACAAGGAACAGTCCCCCTCCCATTATGTGGCTCTATCTGTAGGGCAAGGAACAGCCCCCCTCCCATTATGTGACTATCTGTAGGCAAGAACAGTCCCCCTCCCATTATTGGAGTCCCTCCATTATGTGACTATCTGTGGCAAGGAACAGTCCCCCTCCCATTATGTGACTATCTGTAGGGCAAGAACATCCCCCTCCCATTATGTGACTCTATCTGTAGGGTAAGGAACAGTCCCCCTCCCATTATGTGACTCTATCTGTAAAGTAAGGAACAGTCCCCCTCCCATTATGTGACTCTATTTGTAGGGTAAGGAACAGCTCCCCTCCCATTATGTGACTCTACATGTAGGGTAAGAAACAGTCCCCTCCCATTATGTGACTCTATTTGTAGGTAAGGAACAGCTCCCCTCACCATTATGTGACTCTTCTGTAGGGTAAGGAACATACCCCTTCCATTATGTGACTCTATCTGTAGGGTAAGGAACAGTCCCCCCTCCCATTATGTGACTCTATCTGTAGGGTAAGGAACAGTCCCCCTCCCATTATGTAACATGGTCATTGAAGTTAAATAAAGACACAAGTCCATTCTTGTCGAACCTTTAAGCACTTTATAACCCTACCGAACAGTATAATCCAGAGGAAGGCAACAACAACAACAAAAAAAGTAGTCCCTCCTGCTACAAATGGCGATCCGAAAGTATCCCTGGATCAACCAGAACTATTTTTATGGCGATGAATAGCCCTGCCTCCCATTATGTGACTGTATAGCAATAAATTGTGACCCTTACAATATGTGGCTGCATCTGTATGACCATGAACAGCCTCCTCCTCCCATTATGTGACTATCTGTACGGCAAATGAAACAAAGTATCGGGTCAAAATTGGTAAGTACTTACAGGTGCTCTACCCCTGCGCACTCGCGATTCCAACACCTCCCGGCCGAGTGGTGGTAATATCCTTACGGAAAGTCCAAAACAGCAAAAACTGGAAGTAGGCTGCACGCTGTCAGTCGTTTAAAAACATTATTTTATTGTTGAAAATCCATTAAAACACGTAGTGCTAGATACAGACACAAAGGCATACCGGAAAGACACAGGTGTGCCTGACGCGTTTCGTGACGCCCGTCACTTCATCAGAGGCAAACCACCAATGGAGGTAAGTCCCTTTTAAAGGACTACACCAAGGAGGACTACAAATGTGAAACACATTAGCCAATCTACAATGTTAAAAACATCAAAGTATGTATCCTAAAAGACAGGAATAGCGGCAAAAGCAAGACATAGAGGAGGGTCCTGTTGCCTAATAGGAAACATAAGGGCTGTACGTAGTAGCCACTCATATAATATATTAAATCATATGCTGCATAACTATTGAAAAATAACTCAAATAACTACATGTATGCTTATATAGTAATGTAAAATGTCTAAAGTAACTAAATGAATAATATGCTAACGGATAAGTACTAAATACATTACAAATAATTCAATACATGAATAGCGCACCTCTCATTATGTGACTTCTTTATGGCAATGAATAGCGCACCCTCTCATTATGTGACTATCTTTATGCAATGAATAGCGCACCTCTCATTATGTGACTATCGGTATGGCAATGAATAGCGCACCTCTCTTATGTGACTATCTGTATGGCAATGAATAGCGCCACCTCTCATTATGTGACTATCTGTATGGCAATGAATAGCGCACCTCTCATTATGTGACTATCTGTATGCCAATGAACAGATCCCTCTCCCATATGTGTCTATCTGTATGGCAATGAACATATCCCTCCCACTATGTGACTATCTGTATGGCAATGAATAGCGCACCTCCCATTATGTGACTATCTGATGGCAATGAATGCGCCCCTCTCATTATGTGACTATCTGTATGGCAATGATAGCGCACCTCTATTAGTGACTATCTGTATGGCAATGAATAGGCACCTCCCATTATGTGACTATCTGTATGGCAATGAATGCGCACCTCTCATTAGGTACTATCTGTATGGCAATGAATAGCGCACCTCCCATTATGTGACTATCTGTATGGCAATGAATGCACACACCTCTCATATGTGAACTGTGGCAATGAATGCGCACCTCTCATTATTGACTATCTGTATGGCAATGAACAGTTCCCTCTCCCATTATGTGTTATCTGTATGGCAATGAACATATCCCTCCCACTATGTGACTATCTGTATGGCAATGAACAGATCCCTCCCACTATGTGACTATCTGTATGGCAATGATAGCGCACTCTCATTATGTGACTATCTGTATGGCAATGATAGCGCACCTCCCATTATGTGACTATCTTATGGCAATGAATAGCGCACCTCTCATTATGTGACTATCTGTATGGCAATGAATAGCGCACCTCTCTTATGTGACTATCTGTATGGCAATGAATAGCGCACCTCTCGTTATGTGACTATCTGTATGGCAATGAATAGCGCACCTCTCATTATGTGACTATCTGTATGGCAATGAACAGATCCCTCCCACTATGTGACTATCTGTATGGCAATGAATAGGCACCCTCATTATGTGACTATCTGTATGCAATGAATAGCGCACCTCTCGTTAGTGACTATCTGTATGGCAATGAATAGCGCACCTCTCATTATGTGACTATCTGTATGGCAATGAATAGCGCACCTCTCATATGTGACTATCTGTATGGCAATGAATAGCGCACCTCTCATTATGGACTATCTGTATGGCAATGAATAGCGCACCTCTCATTATGTGACTATCTGTATGGCAATGAATAGCGCACCTCTCATTATGTGACTATCTGTATGTCAATGAATAGCGCGCCTCTCATTATGTGACTATCTGTATGGCAATGAATAGCCGCCTCCCATTATGTGACTATCTGTATGGCAATGAATAGCGCACCTCCCATTATGTGACTATCTGTATGGCAATGAATAGCGCACCTCTCATTATGTGACTATCTGTATGGCAATGAATAGCCACCTCTCGTTATGTGACTATCTGTATGGCAATGAATAGCGCACCCTCATTATGTGACTATCTGTATGGCAATGAATAGCCACCTCTCATTATGTGACTATCTGTATGGCATGAATAGCGCACCTCTCATTATGTGACTATCTGTATGGCAATGAATAGCGCACCTCTCATTATGTGACTATCTGTATGGCAATGAATAGCGCACCTCTCATTATGTGACTATCTGTATGGCAATGAAAGCGCACCTCTCATTATATGACTATCTGTTGGCAATGAATAGCGCACCTCTCATTATGTGACTATCTGTATGGCAATGAACAGATCCCTCCCACTATGTGACTATCTGTATGGCAATGAATAGAGCACCTCTCATTATGTGACTATCTGTATGGCAATGAACAGATCCCTCCCACTATGTGACTATCTGTATGGCAATGAATAGCGCACCTCTCATTATGTGACTATCTGTATGGCAATGAATAGCGCACCCTCTCATATGTGACTATCTGTATGGCAATGAATAGCGCACCTCTCATTATGACTATCTGTATGGCAATGAATAGCGCACCTCCCATTATGTGACTATCTGTATGGCAATGAACAGATCCCTCCCACTATGTGACTATCTGTATGGCAATAATAGAGCACCTCTCATTAGTGACTATCTGTATGGCAATAATTAGCGCACCTCCCATTATGTGACTATCTGTATGGCAATGAACAGATCCTCCCACTATGTGACTATCTGTATGGCAATGAATAGCGCACCTCTCATTATGTGACTATCGTATGGCAATGAAATAGCGCACCTCATTATGTGACTATCTGTATGGCAATGAACAGATCCCTCCCACTATGTGACTTCTGTATGGCAATGAATAGCGCACCTCTCATTATGTGACTATCTGTATGGCAATGAATAGAGCACCTCTCATTATGTGACTATCTGTATGGCAATGAACAGATCCCTCCACTATGTGACTATCTGTATGGCAATGAATAGCGCGCCTCTCATTATGTGACTATCTGTATGGCAATGAATAGCGCACCTCCCATTATGTGACTATCTGTATGGCAATGAATAGCGCACCTCCCATTATGTGACTATCTGTATGGCAATGAATAGCGCACCTCTCATTATGTGACTATCTGTATGGCAATGAATAGAGCACCTTCATTATGTGACTATCTGTATGGCAATGAACAGATCCCTCCCACTATGTGACTATCTGTATGTCAATGAATAGCGCGCCTCTCATTATGTGACTATCTGTATGGCAATGAATAGCGCACCTCCATTATGTGACTATCTGTATGGCAATGAATAGCGCACCTCCCATTATGTGACTATCTGTATGGCAATGAATAGCGCACCTCTCATTATGTGACTATCTGTATGGCAATGAATAGAGCACCTCTCATTATGTGACTATCTGTATGGCAATGAACAGATCCCTCCCACTATGTGACTATCTGTATGGCAAGAATAGCGCACATTTCATTATGTGACTGTATCTGTAGACAATGAATTGCGCCTCTCTCATTATGTGATAGTATTTTATGGCAATGAACTGTATCTCTATGGCAATGAACAGCGCACCTCGGATTATTTGACTGTATCTTTATGGCAATGAAACAGTGCCCCTCCCTTTATGTGACTGTATCTGTATGGCAATGAACAGCCCCCCCCCAACACTATGTGATTACCTGTATGGCAATAAACCCCGCCTCTCCATTATTAGATTAGCCGAGACAGAGAAAGTACAAGATAAAACAATTAACCATGACTTTTTCAATGGGAGAGACTATCTCAGATGGGTCTGTAAACTAGTTTTTAACTTTATTGCAGATGTAAATTGTAATCCATCACAATGCATTGCTTGCTGTTCTTCATCAAGTTTCTACATGTCTGCAGAGATCCAAACTCAAAGGGGGAAGATGGGGATTTGACATCAGCCAGCAGTTATCTAGATGAACTAGAGCATGTTCAGACCAGTTTAACCAGTTGCTAGCCCAGCCAGGAATGGGATATGGCTTTGCCCAAACCAAACTTTTAGGCTGGATTTTTCCCAAAAAAAGAAGCCTTGGCGAGAACACAAAGATTTGCGGTTGCTGGATTTTGTGCCATATTTTCTGTAAATAGATGAATAGGGTCAAGTGCACTGAACATAATGCTCATTGAGTCTTGTTGGAAAAGCTACTGAGGCACCTAACAATATGCCATGTTGATTAAATGGTCTTGTCTGGTCCCCTTCATTTAATGGAGACATATATTGGAAAAGCAGCAATTGTTTACTATATGAGGGACAATGAAAAGTTTAAAGGGCAACTATAATGAAAAAGGATTTTGTCTCATCTTAATCTTTTAATTACTTCATGTACATAGCCCTTACTGTGAGTAGAGATGAGATCCGGGTCCAACTCGGACCCAGATCCGACACGGAACCCCTCGTTTCCGAAATCCGAATGATCCCCCGGGGTTTATTTTCTATAATTATCGAATGTTTGAGGATTATCAAAAATAGCCTTGAACGTAGATAACCCTCAAAAAATATGATCGGAAACTCAAAAGTAGTCTCTGATCGTATTTTCGAGGGATATCAAACGTTTTGAGATTATTTTCACATATTATCGAAAATAGCCTTGAACATTCGATAATAATCAAAAATTCTTTCCATTTTCGGATCTTTGGGATTTTCCAGAGATCCGTGAATCCGAAAATGGAAAGAAACTGGTGAGTTTCGTCCATCTCTAACTGTGAGGTGTATGTGTTGATGCATGCTAATAATCCAGTTCTTGATTTACTTAGTGTTGGTATCCTCCTCCCACTATTAACCAACACCTCCTTCCATCTGACCAGACTTTCTATGAGGGAAAGCATGCTCGGTAATCACTATGAGGCCGCATTGGAAAAGGGAATTTCCAATCATGCAATTCACCATTTCAGGAAAAACTGCTCACAGCAGGTACTTGATTGACAGCTGAAATGTAAGATGGTTCTGATTGATATTAAAAGTAATAAGGGACAGATCAACAAATAAATAGAACAGTGATAGTTGGGAAGAATTATAGTTTCCAGTAATGGGCAATTTAAAATAACATTTATTTTCATTATAAATGCCCTTAATAATGGCACAGCTCTATGTTCTATCAGCCGAAATCTGACAAACGTTTCTCCAGCCAGCAATGCCAATCGCCCTAAAGTATAACATCAGTGGTTACTCAGAATCCCTGTTGTAAACCCATAATAAGGTAGCCATTCACCTGGATGATAATTGATGAGGTCAATTCACTTTTGGAGGGGGACACCATTGGGGCCTTTTTGCTGACATTTCAGCTGTTACCTGGCATTAAGATTGTATTTCTTTTTTTATGGAAATGGGCAGACTGAATCATCAATTTCTCTTTCTTGCTTTTGTTGGAATCATATTTTATTTGCACTTTTATTGAAAAAGGAGACATATGTTTCTCATAATTTTTTCAGGCTGGGATATGAGCAGTACTTCTAACAACCATCGGGGGGCTGGTTAGAACGTTCTCCAAACATGATGCTTGCTTCCTTTCATTAATAAGGGATTAGCTTTGTTCCTCTTACGTTCATAACAGATCAATCAAATGAAAAATATATCTAGAAATAGAGTTTTATAGGACTTCTCTGGCTCCATCAAACTCTCTTTATTTTTGTAAGAATAAATGGTCCTGTTCATCTTTTTTTGCTTAAAGAAACATAACTGTATAAAACCATTATTCAAACAAATGACACATGGCACAAATGGGACTGTGGTGTGTACACTCAAAGCCTTCTGGGAATTAATTAGATTGGCCTTGCAGTATGGTAGATCAGACATTTACCTACAGTATTTAAAGGGAAAGCCCGCCCTCAAACAAAGAATTGGATATAGGTAAATTACCGCCTATATATAACCTGAAATGCTAAAACACTAAAGAAAGGGTTAGACCCCTCAAAGTGTCCCTTTAAAGCACTCACCCACTTCAAAAATTGAAAATGCTATTTATTGACACAGAACAAATGAATAAACTTCATGTGTGACATATACTACAATAATACCCATAACCCCTATTATAATACAGAGTGCAATAACAAAGTCTAACTTGACCAAGCTATAGAAAAATAGATACAGGAATCCACTTGTAAGTATCCAATTGTGTGCACAGATACTTGGCTACATTTAACTTATCTGTAGATTTACACTGTATATGTAATATGTATAAATGTAGCTATATCTCACTAAATTGACTTTTGAGGCAGAGCATAGTCAGTCACAAAATTAGGGAATCTGTACTGAAAGAAAAATATTGAAAACTAGAATTCTTTCCAACATTTTTTTTTTATATACAATTTGAGCCATCTTACATTAGTGCTTATTATATAAGGTCTTCTGCTGTAAGCTGTTTTGCTATAGCTTGAATGGTGAAAGAGTTTTGACGTTTGGTATGCTATATATGCTTTGTGCAGTTTTGGCAGTTGGTATGTGTGAATTCCCTCTCCCAGTACTGCCTCATAGTGATTACTGTGCATGCTTGCTCTCTTTAAAAAAGTTTTGTCAGATGGAAGTGGGAGTGGTTAAAAGAGGGAGAGGGATACTTAGCCTGAGCAAAACAAGTACTCGATTGAAGACATGCAGCAACAAACACACCTCAGAGTAAGGTCTTACTACAGATATGGCCAAAGAATAAAGCAGCACATGTATCTGTGGGTATACCACTGTATATACATTCACATGCCCTAAATGCGATAGACGCCATCTCCCGTGCTTCACCCTGTGTTGCAAACAGATTGCTCCTTGTGCTCTCTCTGTTCTGAGTTGTCACCTCATGCCTTGCCACTGTACTGGTGCGTTTTTCCCTTGCTTAACTGCAATCTACTTCATTAAATAAATCTATATCTCAATAAAGCCACATTGGAGGCAGAATCAACTATACAGAAACAACTTGGCTACATTTGACTATATCTTCAAGAGTTACATCTGTGCACACAATTTGATACCTAGGGCTAGCCCCACTTGAGCGCATGGGAGAATGCATGGTCGCAACAATGCACGATCGTGCACAGACGCCCAATTTCCTCCACAATTGGACCCTAGCACACGGAGACCAGTCACATAGTCTACTACATGCCTGCGCTCCCACTAGTACACTCAGGTCGAAAATTGCGCTCCAAAATGTGCCTGTCCATTACAAGTGGATCTCTGACAAACAGATACCTGTATCTAGCCGCCTATTGTTGAGACTGTTTATACTATTATTGAGACTTTTTATATATATTCTCTATAGCTTGATCACTGGGGATGCCCAGTTTTAGATATTGGGCTTAGATATTGCACTTCATATTAGACTAGGGATAATGGGTATTGTAGTATATGTCATATATGAAGTTTATTAATTTGTTTTGTGTCAATTAATAGCAATTTGATTTTGGATGACGTATGATTTTTGTGATTTAAGTCTGTGAGTACTTTAAAGGGATACTTTGAGGGATCTATCCCTTTCTTCGGTTTTTTTTGGGGCACCTAGGTATGTGTTTATTAGTAACTAAAAATGCTGTACAATATCCTGTTGTTCCTGTTTGTGCATCATGGTTCTGTCTGTTAACATTGGTCATTCATAGATGGCAGTTGACTTAACAGCCATTGACTGAAATCTATTTCTCTAGCTGCGTACTCTGAGCATGCTCAAGCTCATAACATCCTCACTAAATTGCTTATATATCTTAATATATTTAAAGACTATGTCCACCCTAAAAATCAAAATTTTATATGTTGTTCCCCCAGCCCCAACCGCGTAATTTTTAATTTCAGAAAGCCCCCCAAACTCTACTTACCTCCCCTCTTTCCTTCGCTGCGCTCCCGGCCCTCTGCTTGTGAGGAAATGCAAGCAGAGGGGCGGGACCAGCAGCCGCGTCTGTGATTGGCTGAGCGGCAGCCAATCACGGACGCGGCTGCCGGCAGCTCACTTCCGCGTAGGAAAGCGGAGAGGTAAGTAAAACATTGGGGAGCTTTCTAAAAATAAAAAGTATGCGGTTGGGGCTGGGGGACATGGGGGAAGGCTGTGTTAAAGGGAAATAACGCTAGGGGGAGGGATAGCAGAACGGGAGGGAGAGGGAGGGGGGAGAAGGGCTGCAGCACGCATGGCAGAAATCTCCGGGAGGCCAGGTAGCAGGCAGTGTCCTATGTGGACCTGCTAGCCTCCTGGTGGTCAGTTTTTGGGACTTTGGGGGGGGACTACAGGAGAACCAGATGGAGCTGGGATGTGAGGTAAGGATTAAACTACACTACATGGTGGGGCCAGTAGTTGGGGGGATTATAGTTTTGGGGGTGGACATGCCCTTTAAAGGGGTTGTTCTTTATAAAAGATGTAATTTTGAGGGTGGAGTTGTCCTTTAACAACATTTTTGCAATGGCTCTCCTTTTATCCTTTTGTTTAGATTAACTGGCACTTAAAGGGCAAGTCCAGCCCCAAAATGAAAACTTACATACAGGTAAATCACCCCCCAAATCCCTAAACTGTAATAGTTTGAAATATGAAATATATGTCTAACCTGAAATCCTGCACAATGTCCTGTTTCCCCTGTTTCTGCTTCCTGGTTCTTCCAGTTAGCAACTGTCAGTTATGGATTTGACAGTTAACATCACAGCCAATGACTGAATGTTAATCCCCTGTCTGCCTCTTCTGAGCATGCCCAGGCTCAGTACAGGTTTCTAAATTGCCCAGTTTCCATGAGGCATACAGGCATTCCAGAAGCATAGCAGATATACAGTAATGAATTCAGAGGACAAACTATGATATATCAACATATTATAAAGAGGCCATTCTTTCTAAAATATGTTCTTATGAGGGTGGAGTTGCCCTTTAATATTGGCAGCGTTTGTTCTTTTAATTTTACTAATGGCAATAACGTGATCAGCGGTTAATCAGTATTTTTAAGTAGTTTTTTTACTCTTTAACTTTTATAATTAAGGGAAAAGACTGCCTTCACAGTTTATCGTAACTTCATTCTATTTTATAAAAGGGAAGCTGACCTTAGAACTAACACAATGCTCTTAACATGGGCGTTTTAAGACTGGGAGTGACCTTCATTTCAATTTTATTTATTTCCACATTGAGTGTGCCCTTAAATGATGTAAAACAATGCAATCACATTGTGGGAAAAACTAAACCAGCTAAGCTCCTTGTTCCCCATATAGGACAGATACAGATTGGACAGTACAAAATGCAAGGATTTGCTGTAATGATAGCAGAGCGCTTGCCAATGCTGTGAATTATGGTGGCCATACACATGGCGGATATTCAGATATTCGGATATTTTACACTGAGTAGAAGTAAACCAGTATATCCGCCCTATTTTTAGCACTTTATTACATGCGTTTCTAACCAGTTATTTAATAATAAGCTTTGCCCTCATTCTCTTTCTATCTGAAAGACGTTGCCACCTCCTCACCCTGCTCAGTGAACTTTTAGGAACTTGAGCACATGCAGAGGAGGCAGAAGGGGAAAGTGCGTCAATCATTGTTTGTGATGTCAGTAGTCACTGCTTTGATTGACTGCATAAAAGGAGAAACCAGCTTCCCCTGTCAGAATGGGGGCTATAATTATACCGTAAATATCTGGTTAGTATTGTATCTAATAAAGTGATGAATATATTGGTTGGAATTGAGGGCAGTTAGCTGACAAGTAACCAATGTATTGTTTTAAGGATGAACATGCACTTTAATACAGCCATAAAGTACAATTACACTCTAATTATGTGAATCGTGTTCACACTGTGGATTGTGTGGTTTCAGTAAAGAACGTGTGGTATGTAACTGGATAGACAATATTTATACTCATTGGTTTATATACTGTATCTGTATGCTGAGTACTGCACTTTCCAACCTTTTATTTTCCAATAGTTGTTAAATAAATAGAAATGGATCCCAAATGTACACTTTTTTGTTCAGTTTATAACTTGTATGGCTTTGTTTTTGATGTCCACACTAAACACACGCAATTGTGCATGCACACACGTTGTGTGCGTTGGAGACCCCTTGCACTGTGATCCTTTGTCATTTTCGGGTATGGAGAGCATGCAAATCGCACCAAAAATGATGAAAACTAACGGCCCCAGTGCACCTAGTGTGGCCACTACAATTGGGCCACATTTGTGTGCGCTTTTTAATATGCGTTCGGGTTGCTATTGGATTCCGTTTAAAATCGCACTGATGTGGCCTAGCCCTTCGCAGTACGTGACACAGTTCATTCATGTTCTAAGAAAAGTGGCTATGGACAGGCTTTTTATTTTCAAAATGTGTATAGAAACAAACTTGTGTATACATTTTTAAATCAATCTTCAGAAATATCAGGATTTTCTTTTATAATTAAATTTTATTTAATTTTATTTTAAAAAATAAAAAAACTTAAAGCACCATACCATTTTTTTGTCTCCTCCCCTTATTTGCACCAGGAAAAGAATATTTTAAAAGATAGTGACTCCCAGTGGACAAAAAAGGAAGTACAGAAGTTAACTCTGTTTTTAGTTGTCCTTTTAAATCTGAGTATATAAAAAGTTTATATAAAAAGCAAATTCACAATTGTGCAAATTATAATATTTTTCATGTAAATCACTGTTTGCCTTGGGGACAGATAAGCCTTATGACCAGTGCTTATGGATAGGCTGCAATTCATTATTCTGATTGTTGTGATATTGTATCTTATTGTATCTTGACAGTTGTTAGAGTTTCTATAGCATCTGACACAAAGTGCAAATAGTTTTCTGGGCTGTTAATCTGCAGCAACCAATCAGATGTCCTCAAATGTCTTCTTTTTGTAACAGAAGAGAACAGGCACCTTTTGGCACCTTGAAGAATCTTTTTATTTTATGTCAAACTGTTCCCCCATTAGAATAAAGGTAGACATTCTAGTGTAATATTATATATTTATAAAACACTTTTTTTTTTAAACCTTCATTTTAGCGTCAGATATGGGAGTTGATGAAATTCTCTTTACTGTGTTAGATTAGTGGTGTATTTCCATAGTTTACAGTTAGATATATGAAAATGTCTATAGAGCAAGGTACCTGGATCTTTCTGATTTGGCAGACACTGAGATTTTAACCCATGGTGCACCTTTACATGGGAGGTTTCTACTTGTGTCTTCAGCTATGGTTGCACTGCACAGTGCTATAATGGTGTTAAAGATCAAGTGGCACGGTTGATTTAAATGTCATTTAGCAAAGTCATTGAATAGTAGTAGGAAATTGTTATAATTAGCCTTAGTCTCATTTATTATGACTGGCAGCTTGGTTAGTCAAGCGAATCCGTGACTCTGTTTAGATTTTCATATTTTTGCTGGACTGGAATTATGGGCTTTAGAGGACATTGTGTAGTTTAACAACATCCGATGCCCTAAAAATTTGGAATTTTGGGATTTTTCCAACAATCTGTGAATCTGCAAACAGAACAAATTTCAGTGAATTGAGCCATCTCTGTTGAGGGGCGCCAGCAAGTCATGTTTTCATCTGCCTGTGTTAAAGGTATTGCTGAAGCACTTAGGAGGCCTGGCAGAAGCATATGTTTTTCATGCTGGAGCTCCTCCCAGAAACAATATTGGGAGGTAGGAATTACCAATGCTACTTTCCTGACCCAAGTGCTTTTCATTTTAAATATATTTTTTAAAACTTTATATGTACTATAGTTCTGCTTTAAACGTAACACTTTAACATTATCCACCAAAAAAAGTTCTGTACAATGTCTGTTGGGAACTTTTAGAAACCATCCGAGCAAGAATTAAGATCTTCATGGTGTTTTTAAGTTTTGCTCACAATTGTAGATTAGTTATTTCTGTTATTCGGTAATTGATTTCATTTAGCAATAAATAGAAATTTGCGGATATGGCTAAAAGTGTAATAAAATAAAGTGTTATAATTTTTTTTTTTAAACGACAAACTTTAAAAAAAAAACTTTTGTAAATCCCTTTGAGAAATCAAACCCAGGACTTCAGTGCTGCAAGGCATCAGTGCTAACCAATTGGGACTTTCGCTGTGGGTGGAACTTAGCTCTAATAAGCATAAGACAAGCATTTAACTTAGAGCAATATAAAGTGGGATAGTCACAAATGGGTTAATGATTTATTTCGAAGGACGTTATTTATGGCTGTGCAGGTCTTGGAGAAGAAACTGCTGGAACAGAAACAGATTTTATAAAAAGTGAAATATTTCCATATAACAGCACTTGGCTGACAGTGTTTACATTTACTGTACCACATTATATTTTGTGGCCAGCAATCTTTTCAGTCGAATTGTGCTGACGAGGCCACCATACATTATACATGCCATAAACCCAATACAGTACAAAAACTAGTTTATAGGAGATTGTTTGAGGTTCACATGCTGTTTGATTCCAACCAAGGGCAACTATTAACCGTGCGTGTAACCCCATAAACATTCAGCCCTGCACACCAGGGTTTGGTAGACAAGCAGGCTGCACTGGAAACCAATTACTGATACCTGAGCCAACTGCTCAATTGGCTAGACAGAGAGGGGCTTTGGTGTAGAGCAGGCAAGGCTTTTAATTAACACCCCACACACACACACCCTGTTGGTTACAAGTATGTTAACGCCTGATCAGGTGTGGGGATTGCCTTTCAGTAAAGCTGGCCATATATATTTGCCTATTTAAAGGGCATGCTCAATGGAAAAAAAACTTAAGATATAAATGTAGAGGACCCCCCAAATCTAGGTTTTGCATTATCAATATTTGCCAAAGATGCCCCTGAAATTCCTTACTTGACCAGGTCCCTCGTTGCTCCCGCTTCTGCTCTGCGGATAACCGCCAATCCACTTCCTTTTGCAGTGTCAGTAAAGGCGCGACATGACCTAACGCCCAATTGCCTGACAGCCACGACCAGGAAGTAGAGTGGCTGTCCATGCAAAAGCCCTAGTTTTTGCTTGAATCAGGAGAGGGTGGCGGCGAGGGACCAGGTCCTCTACATATATAGCTAAAGGTTTTTTTTCACTGGACATGCTATTTATCTGCATCATCCAATCAAATATTTTCTAGCTGCAGTAGACCAGTAAAAAGATATAATTTGTTTTATCATAAAAATTTCTGCTATACTTCTTGTGTACATTTTAATTGTTTAACAGCCCTCAGTATTTAGGATATATCTTATGTATCATGTATTAATTCATTCTTGTATCATTCATAAATTAGATTTTCTATTAAAAAGCTAACAACAATAAAAACCAATTCATCAAGGGTGATTGTTAATTGTATAATACAGGTTTCTTTTATTTACCTTGTACTTCCATTCTTTGGAGCTATTGACAAATTATTTATCATCATCTATCCGGCAAAAGGAAATACATTAGTTAAATAGAAAAGTGTGCAGCCTGAGTTGTGCATCTAAACAGATAAAGAATAACTCTGAGTGGATCAGAAAAAGTTAAAGGGCATGTCCACCCCCAAAACTATAATCCCCCCAACTACTGGCCCCATCATGTAGTGTAGTGTAATCCTTACCTCACATCCCAGCTCCATATGGTTCTTCTGTAGTCCCTCCCCCAAAGTCCCATAAACTGCCCACCAGGAGGATAGCAGAGTCCATATAGGACTCTGCCTCCTACCTGGCCTCCGGGAGAAGTTTGGCATGCATACTGCAGCCCTTCTCTCCCTCCCTCTCAGGATTCCCTCCCCCTAGTGTAAAACCCTTAATATATAGTATTGCCCCTGTCCCCCCAGCCCCAACTGCTATATTTATATGTTTAGAAAGCTCCCCAAACTTTACTTACCTCTCCTCTTTCTTCCGCTGAAATGAGCTCCCGGCAGCTGTGTCCGTGATTGGCTGCCGCTCAGCCAATCACAGACGCGCCTGCCGGTCCCGCCCCTCTGCTTGCATTTTCGCAAGCAGAGGGCCGGCAGCGCGGCGGAGGAAAGAGGGGAGGTAAGTAGAGTTTGGGGAGCTTTCTAAACATATGAATATAGCGGTTGGGGCTGGGCTGGCAGGGGGAATCTTATATTAAAAAAATATTTTTAGGGTGGACATACCCTTTAAAGGATAACAATATACTCAGATACTGAAGGGTGAGGGCCTGACCCACTAGGTCCTCATCCTGCTTTTAACTTCTGCACTTACTTTGTAAAATTACAATGGCAGGTGCTCTGTTCCCAGATTCCCCCTTTTCACCCAGGGCAATAGCAATAGGAAGGCATGTATGTTCAACAGCCTGTCTGCCAATTTGGTCAGCTTGTGGCACTCAGGGATGAAGTAAATAACAGTGTAACAGTTGACAGCAGAGTTAGTTGTTATCGTTTTGCTCTACCTTCCATTGCTGTACTGTAACATACATTGGAATCTAGAAGTAGACAAGTAAAACCAATTACTCCTTTTACTGCCTACACATAAACATTGGCTACATTAACATTTTACAGAGCTCTCTGCAGTTGTCAATAAACCAAAACATTTGTAGCAGTTCAAACACGAGGAAAAAGCAATTAAAACAAAATACAGAGCTCTAGGCGGTCTTAAAGGAGACAGAAACCTAAAATATAAATAAATAGCAGCTGTTTCTCCTTCTGAAATCAGCAGTATTGTGGTATTATCATGTTAGTTACACAATATTACTGCAGTCTTTTTTAAGTGTTGTCTCCCCTTGATGGTTGCAGACACAAATTAGCTCATGCTCTCTGAGTCCCTTTCCTCATTACCAAAGTTTTCTAGTGATTTCTAGCTGGCCTTGGCCTGACATACTTCAGTAGTGATAAAACATATCAACAATCATTAAATCCTGCAAAATGGTAGATAATTGCTCCACAATTGCAGAGATGAGAAATTATACCCTTAACAGTATCCTTCTGTACACCAAAGTGTATATTTTCTTGTTTGTTAGGTCAATTACACATCATATTTGAAAGTGTGGTTGTGCTGAAACATGTTGTGTGGTGTTGAACAATAAACCATCTTACAGACAGTTTGGTGTTACTGTCTGTTTAGGGCAACTTTCCTTGATGTAAGGCCCATTAATAACACACATTATATAAAACGTTGTACCAAAATAATCTGCCTGTAAAAAATTAATTAAAGATGAAATGAAAGCCTTAAGCTGGGTACACACATTAGCAATATAGGACCCTATAACGTTCTGCATCCAGGAATTTGTAATAGGAAGGGAACTATATTAAGGCTCTTGTTCCCCTTCAAGTAAATGGTACAATAAGCGGTTATTTTGCAGGATAGTGATCTGGCGCACATTTACCTGGCTCCCCATTAAACAACGCATTATCTACAAAATCCTTCTCTTAACATTTAAATCCCTTCGCTCTGCTGCTATTTCTTCTCTAGTGTCCCTATATGTCCCTGCCCGTATCCTCCACTCATCACAGAACCATCTATTCTATAGACCCCCCCACTCACACTGCCTCCCCTGCCTTAAACCTTTTTGTTTACTGGCTCACATCCTCTGGAATTCTATTCCCCTCTCTCTACGTCAAGAAACCTCTATAAACAAGTTTAAATCTAACCTCTCATCCTATCTCTCTGAGCACAGCACAGCATAGGACTGTTGACACTGCACCAGTTATTACTTTAGCACTTCCACCCTTTCCTATGTATCTGTATGTTACCCACCTAATTAGATTGTAAGCTCGATGGGGCAGGGACCTCTCTCCTCATGTTACATGTTTCAAGTATTTGTATATTTCATGATGCTCATACTTATTTATATGTTTATGTATTTATTTACTGTCCCCCTTGTACTACTTTTTGTATTCTATATTGTACAGAGCTGCGTCCCCTAGTGGCGCTATATAAATAAACATATATATAATACAATACATACATACATACTTTTCTAATGTAAGGACCAGTAAAGCATAAGGTTTCAACCATCTTGTAAGCTGACTGCAATTGAATATTACCGTATATACTCGAGTATAAACCGACCCGAGTATAAACCAAGGTACCAAATTTCACCTAAAAATCTAATAAAAGTTGTTGACTCGAGTATAAACCGAGGGTAGAAACTTGGCATTCAAGATGTTTGGAAACTACAACTCCCAGCTAATAAAGCATGCTGGGAGTTGTAGTTTCCAAACATCTTGAATGCCACCCTCACCCTCCCACCCAGTTCAGTTTGTACCTGTGGGCTCTCCTCCATCCAGTAACTTGGGGCTTCCTGTTGGGACTTGTGCCTGTGTGCCAGCATTGAAGGTCAGCATTCCGGCAGCCACGATCAGGTAAGCATTCCGGCAGCCGCACGCTCATTCCCTGTACTGGCGCGCCGGCTGACGTCACTAATTGGCACCGGGCAGTGACGTTGGCCGGCGCGCCAGTACAGGGAATGATCGTGCGGCTGCTGGAGTGGTAAAGTAAGTAGTGACTCGAGTATAAACAGAGTTCAAGTTTTCAGGCTGATTTTACAGCCTGAAAAACTCGGTTTATACTCGAGTATATACGGTACTGCTCATATAGAATTTTCTATATGTTTGTGTCCAGATATGATACAGGGTAATTTCTATTTTGTTCTCCAAAACAGAAATGGAATTCCTCTATAAAGATTCTGTTTATTTACCTTATTTCCAGCCATATGGCTTCAGGGTGTTGGAGAAGATCACAAATTGCTCACATTAGTATTTTAAACTATTTCATATGTTTGAATGACAGAGCATTAGACAAATCTATCACTATCAGATAACACTTACACACTGAAATTTTTTCCTTGGTTGAGCACAGATCCTATTTCTAAAGCGAACTTTAAATAAAACCTAATGTGAACAGTTGATGTGAGTCTTTTAGTTTAGTGTAATTACCCTGTGCTGAAACCTTTATAACAACAATTAGCTTTGATTGATCATGTTTCGTTTTGCAAGAAAATAAATCAAAGTTCTGATTGGCTGAGCCTGGCTCCTGTTGATTTTTGCCTGTGTTTTATAAATAAACCTGGTTTTAGCTGTTAGTGGAGTATAATTGAAGCTCTAAGATCATTTTTATTATTCATTAAAAAATGGGATTTTTGTTATTTTGTCAAACCATAACCAAACACTAATGGGGTCCATACACTTACAAATCCCGATCGTACAGTAAAAATTTTTCCCATTGAGCGACAACAAAATTTTTCGTACAACGATCGTACAGTTGTCCATACACAAACCGATGATTGTACGATATCGGGATATACCAATAACATACCACCTGGATTGGCACATGTATGCGGCCCATAACTTAAAGGGAAACTATAGTGCGTATAAAGTTTTGTCAGAAACAGCTAAGATAAAATGTACCTGAGGTAGGGAGGTAGGATTGGTGCATTAAACCTCCCAATATCCTTTCTATGAAGAACAGCAAGACTAAGGCTTCTGCCAGCCTTCCTGAATGCTTCAGCACTATCTTTAATATAGAATGGCAAGGGCAATAACCTGGCAGATGAAAACTGTATGTGATGTAGCTCTTAAACAAAGGAATATTGGGAGGTGGGAATAATCAATCCTCTCTCCTTAACCCAGGTGCCTTTTATTTTTAAAAACTTAATTTTAACAGTATAGTTGTCCAATTTAATGGTTTCAACCCACTGGCAGAACAAACCTTCTGGTACCAGCCAACCCCTGTATATAATAAGTTTTGGAACAATGCGTCGTAATGTCCTTGTGCAAAAATCTTCTAGGACTTGGCCAGTGGCTGCTGTTTGTATAAAGAATTTCACGGGCACCTTGCCGTTACAGGGTAGGCTATTAGTTACTGTAACCTATCCAGCTATTCAAATGTTTCTCATTTACTTTTGAGCAACTGGCTGATGAAACGCGATGCTCTTTAAGTGGCATTTTTTCTTTGGGCTAAACCGTATTATGTTTAAAGGGCAGATTACTTTGTTTGGAATATTTTAGTATAATTTTTTCAGCCTGAGAATTGATGATTTTGGAATGTGACAGATTTTCCATGTTCTGTTTACTCGTTTCTTTAACAGCAGTAAAGGAAACGTTTTTACATTTACAAATGCTGGATGGGGACATTTACCGAGGACCCCGCTCCCTTCCCCCCAACCCCCCCCCCCCCCCCGGCTATTGCAAACTTCCTAGATTGGCGAATTCATGTTTTATTCCACCTTTTAAACACTTGACTCTAAATTTTCATTAACCGTTAAAAGAAATAAAAGCGGAATTTGGAAATTAAAATATCTGTCAAAGAGGCTAAGTCGTTTTCTAACCAATTATATTTGTCCCTTAAGGTTAAGGTCTCACTATGTGTGTTGCGTTCTGTTTAGTGAATCTCAATATAATTTAAAATATAATGGAAATCGAGAGAATCCGTTCCCATTGTATAATTTGCGATCCGAATCTTTGTGGTCCGTTTTGTATCAGCATGCGTGTATTACTTTTGGTCCGTGTGTGTCAGAATCTCACTTTAATAATGGTCTACGTGAACGTGGGGTAAAACGCGGACAATCTTTTTCCACTATTTCCGGTTGATGTTCCAAAAATTGCACATAAGTGCAAATGGACCAGAAATGCGGACAAACGCTTAAAAAAACGCATGTCCGTTAACTGGCAAATGGACCAGAACGAGGACAAAACACATTGTCCAAAATGCACTCAAAACGGAAACCAGAATGCACAGCACATTGCGGGACCTTACCCTTTGACTGTTTCTCCAAGCTTCTATACAAAAGATTTTATTGTTTCCAATTCTGGGTTTGGAAAATATTCACATTTTTCTAATGTATATTTGACTTGTTCTTATCTGAAAACTGGAGTAATTTAGAGAAATCTGTCTACCTACAGTTTGTAGTCATCCATCTTCCTTATCTTCCTTCTCTCCTACTGGTGGGCAGAAATCTACCCAGAGTTCAATGTGGATGTCTAAACAGAAGAAGCATTTTTTAGACCCATTTCACCTTAGCAGCTGACACCATTTATGTTAAACAGAGTGTCTGTCCATTGTTATTCATCAAACAAACATGCTGTGTAACCTCTATATCTTCTCTTAAAGGGAATGTCCACCCCTTTCTTCAAAAATGTATATATAGTAGAATACCCCCCAAAACCTAGAGATCGTTTTATCCTAAAGCTGTAAATCCGCTCCCACATTGAGCTATTATACTTACAAGTCTCCTCCTTGCTGCACCGCCGCGGCTCTGCACCTCCGGGTAAAGCAGTGAGTGATTGGCCGTGACAGTGATGTCACGGCCAATCACTGACTGCCATTCCCAGGGCAGTCTCCACTGCGGCTGCTCAAGAACACAAAAAGAACAGAGCAGCCACAGTGGAGAATGACTGAGGAACCCGGAAGCGGTGGTGGAGCAAGGAGCTTGTAAGTATAATAACTCAATGTGGGAGCCGATTTAAAGCTTTAGGATAAAACGATCTCTAGGTTTTGGGGGGTTATCTACAATGAATTTTTGAAAAGAGGAGTGGACAGTCCCTTTTAATCTTAATGGGGACTTTTTATTAAAACACACTTGATTGACAGCCACGTGGCTGTAGCTCTAGCTAGTGTTGGAACATGTATTGTGTTTGTCCTTAAAGGAGAATTACAGAACTTCTATATCACCTTGTGGGACTGACAGAATAAAAATGTTTTTCTCTTAGGATGTTTGATATTTGTCGTCCATTTTGTCAGTCCCCTACTTTTAAGATTATATATCTTGGGTGTCCAGACTATAGCCTTCCAGATGTTTTTGACTCTACAAGCCGCCCAACTTTACCCCAGTCTTCTACCATTTGTGGGTTCAAAAAGATATAAATGCAAACTTTGTTCCACAGTGACAATTTTGGTAATTAGTTTGGAATGTGCTTTTCATTTTTGTTCAGTTATACTAGGGATTTCACAGGAAATAAAACATTCTAGGTGGAAATAATATTCTTGTTTCTCAACTTGAACCCCATGAGAGGTTTGGTTCTCACCGTGACTCTTTATTTCCTGCCTAGACTACAGTAATGATGTCATTAAATGATGAAACAGTTTATTTATTTCTACTTCGTCTTCATAACCTTTTAATTTAATTCCTCTTTCTTCTTAGAGATTGTATTTTATGACTCACATTTGACTTTGAAATCCGTAGACAACATAAGACATTGAGGAAAATCCCCATAAAATTGGGGGGGGGGGGGGGGATTAAAGGTTTTTTGTTTTTTTTAACAACCATCAGGTTTGAAATTATTATGACCATTTAGTCATGTCTTCTCCCTTTCATTTTGTGTAGTAGTTTCAGTTGTAAAGTAAGACATCATTGAGTATTGGAATTTTACAGGATTCTATACATGATCGTCTGCTGGACAGGGTCCAGTACAGGAATTTAGCATGAAGGTAATCAGTTTAGCTTTCACTTAAAAGGGAATATAGTCATTTTTATGCCAGTGTTAAGTCTTTCATAAAAGATGAAATAAAATCTGTGAAAATGTATTTGTCTGCAGCAGAAATGGTGGATTTATTCTGCCCAACTCTCACCGAATCCTTAACACCAGCCCCCGAAACTAAACCATTAGAGATCACTCTGAAATGGCATGGATAAGGTTTTTAGCACTAGAAGTTCTAGAACCATAGTACACAGGTTTCTCACCCCTCCTGGGAGTCTCCCATATTTTGGGGTGGTCTCCCGCACATGAGTGAGACCGCCCCAAACTCCCACTTACCTGCACTCTCCACCTCCGGAACGCCTATTTTCGCCTACGACACCCCCTAACCATGCCTCTTCTGTGATTTAAGCCACGCGCCGCATCCCACCCCTAACTCCCCTTTAGTGGCATCATTGACGTCACATCATCCCGCCATGCCCCCTTCATGTCCCCTTCTTCCCACCCTGACACTTTTGGTAGGGTGGGATGTCTGAGTATACAAGCGACTTTGTATCTTGTCCCTATGCAATGTAAAGTGCTCAGTGTTCAGTAGCTGAAAAGGCACTCTCCACTAAAGAGGAACTGTGGTCTCCATACATATTTCATTTATTAAAAAGGGCACATTCTTTCTTTTAAAATGACTCTAGGTCATGCTTCTAGCTGCGGTTTATCCAAAGTTACAGCAGTACAAAGGATGGGTTTTCCTGCTAGCATTGTGAGTTGTGACATCACCAGAACTTTGGGCCTGCCTCCAAGTTTTAGGTTGGAGCATACCCACTGCTGGGACAAAGCATCAACCGTTAACAACCGTCCCTAAGGTGTCCATAGGTGGCGGAATGGACAAAGAATAGTTGCAGGTCTGTAACTAGCTTTAGTCCTGGGCTTGTTTGAAAGGTATGAGAGGGCTCTTGCATAGAAACCACAGTTACCCTTTAAGCATAAAGGCTACACAAACTTAGTTCAGCATCTGTTAATTGACAAATAAATCAAAATACCTTTAACTTTTCTTATAGGGAAAAAAATGGAAATTACCTGTAAGATTCCATCCCATGATATTTACTGATAATGTGGCATTGAATTAAGAGAGAAGTGGAGACTGTTGACATCTGTTGGATGATGTCACCTGCATTACAGATTGCATGCACTCGGCCAGACTCAGAATGTTGGCGATAATGTAATCTGGCAGATTAAATTGTAAACAGAGTGTCTCTTCTTGGGATGTTGTGTTGGCAGCCATTTTCTACTTTGTTTTATTTGTCCTTTGATGCTTTTTAAATGTGTGGGTTCAGTGTTCTCTTTGCCCTTACTGGCTAATTAACACGAGCAAAATGTGATGTGTTGCATATGCAATGCAAAGCAAGTTTTCTTCTAGGAGAATTAACCTTTAACCATGTAAATATGTTCATGTAATGTCAACTCCAGATACAGAAGGTCTCCATCAGTTCTGTTTCATTTTGGCAGGATGACAGTGGATTATAATATAATAGAACTAAATAGGATTTAAATTGTTTAGAATGGGGTCTGTGAAAAGAAAACCTAATCCTGCACACACCTACCAGGTACCTAGGTCTTGATAAAGGCCTTAAAGGAAACTAAAGGACTGGACAGACCTATTTTCTTCTTTATACACACCTACAAGGTAATCAAGGTCATTTGTGCCAAGTACAAATGACAAACTGTGGCGGTCAGTCAAACTGTAGAAAACACCATGCACATCAGTCTTGCAGTCCTGTGTACTTTATTGCATTATACACAGGAACATAAAAGTGATGTTTCGGTACTATGTTGTAGTTTCTTTAGAAAAAGTGAAAAGCCTGTGTAAGGTAAGGTATGGCCAGAAAGCTTGTCATTTGTTGTATCTCTGTTGGTAGAGTTATAATTCTAGTGGTTTATTATCATAGAGTAAGGTTCCCTTTGGGTTTTTCATACCCTACACTACGGAAAAGATTTTTTATTGTTAGGGATAGAAGCAGCCAGATGGAATCTGGAGGGAAGGGAGAAAGGGCTTCCCTCCGCATACCAGGACAAGGAAGCAGTAGGGACCCGATGACTCCGACAACTCCTACTCTTCACTTTCTGGGAATTTGGACAAGTACTGCAGGAGAACCGTAAGGAGCAGAGGAGTAAGGTAAGGATTTTTCAACACTACACAGTGGGGCCAGTAGTGGGTTAAATGTTAGTTTAGGAGGTAGACATATCATTTAAATTCACAAAAACAGGATTGAAAAAACAAATTCTACAAGTAAATACCCAATCATACACAACTGTGAGTGAAATGAGAGCTACTCCTTCCAGATGGAACAGAAGGTCAACTCCAGCCTATGGAATAGCACTGCAAGGCGCAATTGCAAATCACTTAGTCAACATTCTTTATCTTTATGCTACGAACCCCCACGTGGGAAATAATGTAGTTAGTTACATAAAATAAACATGCCCGTGTTCATTATATGGCATTAAAAACCCATTTCCAATCAGTAACACACTGGCATCCCGGCAGAGGTTTGGGCAGGTGAACTCTATCCAGGTTGTTCCTAAGCATAGATAATCACTACAAAGCATTAATATGTGGAGATTGGGGGAAATAAATAGGTTTCTTGCTCTGTGTTCCCTGTCTGACATCTGGAGCGCAATATTATGTGGGCGGAATACCCAAGTCTTCTTAACGATTCCTTTGTTTATAGATTTGGCTTTCTCACTTGTAGTTGTCCAAAGTGTGTAGCAGTGGTTTCCATATCAGATGATTACTCTTCATAATAGCAAGTTCTGTTTGACAACACTGCGATGGGTGGTTATGAGTTACAGATGTGTCTTTATAAAAGATTATAAAAATAATACAGAGAGAATTCCATATCCAATTAGAAAAGTACCTACATCCAACATCAGTTGATTAATGTTATCGTTAACGTGGCCACACCAATTTTCCTATTTAGTGATCTTGTGGTCCATGCCATGATTCACCAGTGTCTGATCTCTTGGGGTCTAAAAATCTGTTTGGGCCTAAACATCTGGAGCAAAAAATGTCCGAAATTATGGTTGATATTTCAGTCTGAGCTACAAAAATATCAGTCATGAAGATTGTTTGGTACCAACCTAGTAAATTAGTCATTTAAAAGTCTACACAGCATATTCAATATAATGGAGGGACTCTGTATTATTTAATAGAATGTGCTGTGTTGCATACACTGAAAGGAAGTGTTACATTTTCCAAATGTGAATGTATTGTGTTAGTTTTTAAAAAAATAACTAACAGGTAATTTTCAAGTTGTAGCATATGAAAGCATGTATCTTCCTTAGGTCCCTAACTCGCTTAAAGGGCAAGTCCAGCCCCAAATCAAAACTTACATACAGGTAAATCACCCCCCAAAACCCTAAACAGTAATATTTTGAAATCTGAAATATTTAAGTCTAACCTGAAATCCTGCACAATGTCCTGTTACCCCTGTTTCTACTTCCTGGTTCTTCCAGTTAGTAACTGTCAGTTATGGATTTGTCAGTTGACATCACAGCCAATGACTTAATGATAATCCCCTGTCTGCCACTTCTGAGCATGCCCAGGCTCTGTAAAGGCTCAGTACAGGTTTCTAAATGGCTCAGTTTCCATAAGGTATCCAGAAGCATAGCAGGCATACAGTCATGAATTCATAGGACAAGGTATGATATATCAACATATTTTAAAGAGGCCATTCTTTCTAAAAGATGTTCTTATAAAAGGTGGAGTTGTCCTTTAAGCAAGTCCACCCAAAAAGCTCCCTGTCCCATTGGCATTATTTCACCCCTGCCTATTAAGGAAACATGATTGGCCATCCATGGATCTTAGTGCAATAAGCTGCAATTAACCAAACCTGGTGAATAGTAATTTTTATCTTACATATTTTAAATATCAGTGAATGCTGTTTGTATTCTAAACGTCACCGTTGACTTTCAGCTGCAGTGAAAGCCTTTCAGACCCCCATCAAAATAACAGGGGCAAAATAAATGGTTGTTTTATCCATCCAGTTTCTTAATTAAGTGACACCTGTTAAATCAATATAGAACAATATTGTTACAAGTTTTTGTATGCGAATGTCATTTACTCTTCCATTATAGCACCAGGGGATCTAAAGTGCAGTAAAAAAAAAGTCTATAGATATTTAATGCAATGTATGAATTTGAATTTAATGGTAAAAGGGTCACAGATTTTGAAAATAGACAGATAATAGGCGAAACTGAACATTATAATAGAACAGAAAGGATAATTAGGAAATATGAATTGTCCAAATACTCCTTAGAGTAAACTCGGAATTAAAGGGAAACTATGTTACTACATGCAAGTATCCCTTTTTCTGAGGTGTGTGAGTGTTGCTACATGACTTCAGACTTGATTTGCTCAGGCTCATTATCCCCCTCCCTCTTAAAGGACAATTATACTCACCTTTTCCCCGATCCACTGCAGCATAGTACCCAGGGTGAGGACCTAAAATCGCTAAGTCCTCACCCTGGGTTCTTTCTCTAACTCCGCACTACTTACCGCAAATCTGCTTCGGCGATCCAGACTGTTCCACCTCTCTCTACTGTCAGTGACAGTGCGAGGCAGCAATTGGAAGACACGCCTCCTTGAGAGCGCTATTGGCTGCCTCGCGATCTGTCATTGAAGCAGGAAGAGCGGAGGAACGGAGCGATCGGCGAAGCAGATTTGGGGTAAGTAGTGCAGGAGTTAGAGAAAGAACCCAGGGTGAGGACTTAGCGATTTTAGGTCCTCACCCTGGGTACTATGCAGCTATGGAGGAAGAGGAGCGAGGGTGAGGTGAGTATACTTGTCCTTTAAAGGGTCACTATACTCACTGAAACAACTTTACATTTTCTGAAACTACAATTTGAGACACGTAAAAGGATGGTACTCACATATTTATATGTGCTTGCTTTGTCATTCAATTATTATTAGTTCTACTAATTTCCCCCCACCCTGCATTACTCACTGCCTTCTTTTAGTTCTGCACAGCCTCACCATGGACACTGCTCTGCTTACACATCTCCCCCCTGCTGTCTTTCCTCTGCTGATTCTCTTAAATCTTGCAGAAAGTGTGCTGGCAGGCAGGCAAAGAAAAAAAAAGCATGGGGCACATATTATAATTTCTGCTTCTGGAGTGACAGGTCTTTCCCTGTAAATGCTGTGATTAAAATGATGATTTCTCAGAATCTACAGCTCAGATTTAAAATCAGAAAAAAGTTTTGGAGGAGTGGAATCTTGCTGTATCTAAAGGTGCTATTTTTTAAAATTCTATTTTTTTAGAGTAAAGATACCCTTTAACCACTCCTCCTTCAATTTGACCAGACTGTCTATGAGGGCAAGCATGCTCCGTAATTACAAAGGCAGCATTGGAAGAGGGAATTTCCCATCATGCAATTCATACATACCAGCTGATACCTTTCCAGTTACAGCAAAACTACACACAGTAAAAGTGTTAAATGATAATAAGGTATTTGATTGACATCTAAATTGTAAGATAATTCAGATTGGTTATCTAAAGAAACAGGGGGCACATCAACACATAAATGGTACAGTGATAGCTGGAAAGAATTATATTTTCCATAGTGGACAATTTAAAAAGTAAAGATTCCCTTTAATGTAATTAGAGAAGGGAATAAAAAGTAGAATAATAACTCAAATCAGCAAAGGGTGCCCCTTTTGATATCACCGGAAGTTTAGCGCTGGTAATATTTGTTTTAGTGTTAGGTATTATTATTTTATTTTTATTATTATTATTGTGGATTTATATAGCGCCAACATCTTCTGTAGCACTTTACAATTACATGGATACATTCACATCAGGCCCTGACCTGAAGAGCTTACAATCTAAGCATATTTATTTGACACGTACAACTTATCAGTATGTCTTTATAATTGTGGGGGAAACCAGAGTGCCCGGAGTAAACCCACGCAAGCACGGGGAGAACATATAAACTCCTTGCAGATGTGTCCAAGGGTGGATTTGAACTCAGGACTTCAGCGCTGCAAGGCATCAGTGCTAACCACTGAGCCACCGTTCTGCCCTATTAGGAGTTACCAATTAGGAGTTAAATTTATAGCATTTAGTAGCTTTCTAAACATATAGATTAACCTGGTGTGTGAGGCAAGGCCTGCATCCCTTTTTTAGACTTGGTAGTAGAGTAAGTAACTAATTACAAAGCTCTCACTCGCTCTCACACAGGGATACATGCAATTTTAAAAGGCCGTAACAACTTATTTACCTCTAATCCCAGGACAGACATTGTAATTAATTGAAATGAAAAACAAAATCCTGCCAGAAGTTTGTTTAGAAGAAACTGAGTTTGGAGAACATACAGAATGAAATTTCTCAAACTGTCCTGGAATGAACTGCTACAAAACAAGACTCAAACTAACAAGAGAGAAAATGGGGACATTTCCCATGACTTGGTGTCCAGGGGCGGTGTTAATGGGTAAAGGTATATATATAATAATATATAAAGGTATAATATAATAATGCTTATTATTCCTTCTGTCCACAGATTATGGAAGAGACAAACACACAGATAGCTTGGCCATCCAAACTGAAGATAGGGGCAAAATCAAAGAAAGGTAATTAATTATATTTTATATTTGTACAGATTTAGCCAGGCTTGCACTTCGTATTGCTGTTTCAGCCATGCAGTTCATTGTATTTTATGTCCGAGAATTACACTTTCCCATGAGGAACCATTGTCCTTTTTATCCTGTTATTAGACGTGATGCTTTTTGGATATGCCTTACTCTCTAGATTTTATCCCCCTTTCCACCATGGAGGTGTCCGCCATACAGGTACACCTACTGTACAGCTGGATCACGCAAAAGATAAGCTTTCGGCATCTTCGTTCCTGGCTCTCCAACAATTGATTGAAGAACGGGAGGTAAGGCATAGCTCCTTAACCTCCCGGGCTTCAATCAATGTAGTAAAGGAATAGTTCACTATTGCAGTGAGCTATTCCTTTAAAAATAGCTCTCCCACTTTCCTTTGGAGTGGCCACCCAATGCACAATGGACATACGCCGACTGTACAGCTGGGACAACTTAAAAGTAGCTTGATGATGATGATCAGTCTAAATTTGATACTGTATGTTCCACTTCCAAATTAAAATTGCGTAAAATTTAAAAAGATAAGCTAAATATAGATTTAAGCATCAAAGAAAGGTCCTGTCTACTACAATCTTTTGCACAACAATTATTCATTGATTTGGGTACCCTTAATAAGAAAAAATATCCAATCTCAAACATCTCATCCCCCCAGAAGATCTGCTGACACTAGTTCATTCCTTCATCACATCATGGCTGGACTTCTCGAACGCCCTCTACACAAGCCTCCCAAAAAAAAATGACCACCGCCTACAGCTAGTGCAGAATGCCACTGCCAGACTGCTAACAAACCAGCCACGCAACTGCCACATAACACCGATCCTGCACTCTCTTCATTGGCTACCCATAAAGTCAAGGATCCTGTTTAAAACTGGTCAATTTGCATACAAATCGCTGCTTTGTTTAGGCCCTGGATACATTAGAGTTGTTGCAACCACCTAGAGTCCACCTAAAATCTTTTGGTCACAGAGCCTTCTGTCATGCCGCACCCACTCTATGGAGCTCCGTACCCCAGTCAGTCAAAACTGCCCTATCCCGGGAGAGTTTTAAATCCAGACTGAAACCCCACCTATTTAGTGCAGTATTTGCAGACCTGTAGATTGAAACCTCTGTGACGAAACTTCACCATACCACCAATTACTGAACTCCGAGACAAGAGATTTGAGTCCCATGGGAGAAATGAACTATAGAAATGTTATTACATTATTATTATTGTGTTATAAGGGAGCAATTTTATATACTTAAGTAAAAAAAAACAGCCTGGCAACAATTTTGAAGGCGGAAGATTGAACCTTCGTGCTGCCACCTTCAACAGAAAGAGTATTGGGAGGTAGGAATATTGTCTACTAGAAACTTCATGTTAAAAAGGTTAATTTCATCAACGGCAAAATGAAAGGTGGGACACCGATTGCTACTTTTCTGTAATGGTGCTCTGCCTTCTTATTCATTGTTATACATGCACTTTTATTGTCCCTTAATTGCTTTGTTTTTTTTATGACATTGTTTAGATACAATCCTGCATTCATTATCTGTTATTAATTGGACCACCGATTGCATTTTAAACCCCTCTCTAAAATTGTCCCGTGTTGTTGAGGAACATCTGCTGCATAAATCTTAAATGAATATACCATACTTTGTTTGCTCTTCATGTTTATGTGGCCTTTGTTGTAATGGGTCTTTAGTAACATAGCAGGAGTGAGCGTAATAAAATATTTCTTGAGTGGCTTAATGGAGAAAACCGGTTTGGAATTGCACAGTAAGAAATCTCATGAGCCCAAGTGAAGCAATTAGTTTTTATACACGTAATTATTCTGCATGTTTTCTGCTAATATCTCTCCGTCTGTTTGCAAAAACATTGTTTTATTCCAATAGAATTTATCACGACATTCAGTTTTCTTGGTAATTTATTATTGCAGAAATTCACGGAGCTAGTCACTACTTTACAGCTGGTCTCTGTAGGCCATCACACTTCATGATCCAAAGAACAGTTTACATAATACCTTTTCAGGATTTTCTTAGTATTTGCCAGTTTTGCTACAATATTTGCACCAACACCTCATAATTTGTGCAGAGATCCTCACGAGTCTTACATCAGTTGAGGTTCTTACCAAGAATAAGTGCACCCACGCTAACTCTCTGTAGTTTGCTCTTTATTTAATGTTTGTTCCGGTAAAGATCTCGACATTAACTTTCCCTCTTTTAAAAACAGGTGCAGTTTTGAGCCAAAAAAATAAATTCTGTTTTAGTTTGTTGCATTGTTTCCGTTTGGTTGAAAAGTTAATGTTTTAAAGGGCATCTATACCGAAAAATAGGTTATTTTAAATTGACCATATCTGGAAACTATAATTCTTCCCAACCATCACTGCATCATTTTTTGGCCAATTTTCCCCCTATTTCTTTAGATATCCAGTCTAAAACTTCTTATATTTCAGCTGTCAATCAAGTTCTTGCTCTCAAAAACTATTCTTCTGTGAGCAGTTTTGTTGTAACTGGAATGGTGACAGAGTTTTGACAGTTAGAATGTTGTATGCTGTGTGCAGGCTTGACAGTTGGTTTGTGGGGGAAAAGTCAGGTCAGATGGAAGTGGGAGTGGTTAAAAGAGGGAGGGGGGATACTGCTCCTAAACAAAATGTGTGCTGGATTGAAGGCATGCAGCAATACACACAAATCAGAGTAAGTGCTACTTACATGTATTCAATTATAGATTAAGATGAGGCAAAGTCATTTTTTCAGTATTGTGTCCCTTTTAAGGCAAGTTTTGGAAATATCTAGTTTTCCTTCTGGAATAGGAAGAGGTAACCGTATCTCTCATAAACTGAATGTTAAATTCACATTACCAGTACTGCAATGCTAAATCTACTTGATTTGTTTTTGAAGCTACAACTTGTGTACTTAAGAATTAGGATTGTTCATGACTAAAAAACAAGGCAGCTACTGTAACTTAATGTCATGGCGTAAGCTAAAAACACATTGCTTGCCTTTCCATAAGACAATTTGCTGAATAGAATACAATGCAACATTTAACCACCTCCAGAGATGGGTCCGTTCTGACTCGGGTTCAGAGTTTTCAGAGTGGGTGCGGCATGACAGAAGGCTCTGTGACCAAAGGGTTTTAGGTGGACTCTGGAGATGACTAGATTATTTAATCTGAGTTTTCAGGGGGTAGCAATGTGGTTGCAACAAAATAATGTAGCCAGGGCCTAAATCGTGCACGATTTATATGGAATAAGGCCAGTATTATTTTGAACAATTTTGACTTTATGGGTAGCCAGTGAAGAATCGGACCGGTGTTTTGTGGCAGTGCTATGGATAATCCCAAAGTCTTCCTGGCTTTAGTAGAACTTTGTATTTTTCATCTTAGAAACTGTAATTTTTAAGGTCGTAAAGACTTCTCAAGGATCAGATATTGTTTGTATTCCTTACTTGTTCCAGGAAGCACAGCATGTGCCCTTGGGTATTATTGCGGGAACAAACCCCATGAGTATTAAGAAAAACCCATATTTAAGCTTTATTATTGCAGGTAATTTATACCTTACATGAGTAGTCTAGTCTGTTGTTGGTTAAGGCGGTGAAGTTGGCAAAGGAATCTTTTTTTTCTTTTTCCAATATTTTTTTTATTTCTACCTTTAGACTTACAAGACGTCTGAGCTTTGTCTGAGCTTTGTCTGAGCTTTGTGATAAGCTATAGGGAAAGAAAAAGATGGTCTTTCTATTTTAAAGGGGATTGCATGTAATTTATGCAAATTATGAGCTTTAAAATAATGGATAAAGATACAGTACATTGGTATTAATTAGGTCTTACTAGTATTTTCTTCATTGAGTTGGTTTTCTATGAATATCTCAATACAGAACTTTGGTCAAATTATGTAAGAGGTTGCATTAGCAACCCCCCGTTTCGAATCATCCCCTCGTGCACATTCCACCCGTGGCGATACAGTGTTCACACCATTGTTTTGCCTGATTATTTGTCTACATTTTTCCAAATTCTGTTATTCAAAATAGTCGGTTGGGAGGGGCAGGGGGGAACTACAATATAGCCAAAGGATTTCATGCTAGGTGCAACGGCTGCAGAGGATGGATCTGAATGGTGGGAGGTAGGAGGGGAAAGGGCTCCACTGTGCATGTCACCATCCCTCCCGGAAGCAAGACAGGAGGCAGAGACATTTGGACAGTTAGACAGCCACTACTCTTCAGTTTCTTGGACTTTAAACAGGCAGTTTTTAAACTACACAGTGGTGTCAGTATGGGGACATGCCCTTTAATGCCTGCATAGCAACGTATGTTAAGAGTGATTTTCTGTTACTTAATCTAAAAATAGCCAATGATTTAGTGGTCCGTGGGCAGATTATGGTGGCTCAGTTGTTAGCACCGATACTTTGCAGCACTGAAGTCCTTGGTTTAAATTCTCCCACAACAACAGATATGATCTCCCTGTACTGGGTGGGTTTTTTCCTGACACTCCGGTTTTCCCACAGCCATAAAGACATACTAATAGGTTGACTGTTGGTCAACACAATAATTAACATGTCAACAGGATCATTTCCATTTTAAAAGTAAAGCTAGGTTGATGCTTTTCTCTCCAGGCTTATGGCAGAGGGAGAGGTTAATTAGAACTGAATTTTGATTAGGAATTCTAGCAGCTATGGAATTACTGAGTAATAAATCTAACTGGTCATATGGTCCTGAACAAAAAACAAAATCCTAGATATGTTCTTGAAACATTAAAGTGGTTATCTCTATTCTTACATGTGTAGGTTTATATATCGAGTCATACAAAGTGCAAATCTCTAAAACTGCCATTCATTCCAGTAACCTTATTGTGTGTCACAGAACCACAGATATTTGACTTCAGATATTTTAAGTTGGTAAAATATGCCAAATCATTTTACAAAAACCTTAATATTCTGGAAACTGTGTACTGCAATTATTCCCTTCAATATACTGGTGACTGGAAAGGATCGGGGAAGTAACGGAATTCTTTTGACAACCAGAAAAAACAAAACCTACAGAATATGATGCCTTAGCCGATACTGGCACAATCTGAGCTCAGCAAAGGACGGAGGTTAGTTATCAGCCTGCTAATAAGAGATTTAACTGTTGGAAATTCCTTGTTTCCCAATCAAGTAAAGTTTTTACAGGAATTATTATCCTCTCTGGAAAGGATTTGGTGCAGTAAAGCTTCATTGTTGCCCAAAGAACGGGGTAATATTTGGATTATTGCTGCCATTGTGCCCTATCTTGGTTTAAATAGATTTTCTTGTTGAAATCATGCACACTAATGTGGATGTTATCCATGGACGCCCTGTGTTTCCTTTGTACATCAGTAGTTTTTGGTACTGTTTAAGATTATCCTTAGATAAAGCAAATGTAAAGTATAGCAACCAGTTCTGGTTTCTAGGCGGAACTGTGGGTTTCAAAAAGAGCAGAACATTGCGAATTTTGTTAAAACGTCTTTTTTGTTAAAAAGTCGACTATCGGTGTCAGATACTGAAAAACGGTGTTGAAACATTCAAATTTGGTGTATATTGTTGAATATATAAAAAATCTGCTCCCATTCACTTCAATTGGGTTCAATTAAAAATTAGTTAGTTTTGTGAGATTTTCACACCATTCACTGAACCACTGGCAGAACAAAATTCAGTTTAGGTTATTTGTAATGAAGACAAAAATTCAAGTCCGGATATACCAACAGGTACAGACCTACGGGCATCACTCGTTGGAAAGGCGGCTGTTTGTCAGGGCCCCCCTGGCATGTGGGCCCCAGGCACCTGCCTTGTGGATAATCCTGCCCTGCCTATAGTCTCCTGAGATTTAAACCCAGCTCTGCATAACTTTATTATAGTATTAGAGTATTCTTTCATTGCTTTTGCTGCAACATAGAGTAGGAAATTCTTTAAATTCTTCTTTGTTTTGTTTATTTCATTAGAAGGAGGTCTACCTCTTGGTTTTTATGTTGTTGTTTCCATATTAATAATAATCAAGCAATATTGAGCCAGGTAATATAATACAAAGAGATGAAAAAGATTATGGTGAAATAACATCATAATTTTGGTTTTTAACAAATCTTAAAAGGGTTTTTACACCCTTAAAGGGCATATCCACCCTTTCAAGAACATTTGCTACATAATAGCTCTCATTCCCCCAGCCCCAACTGCTATAAAAGATTTGTTAGAAAGTCCCCCGATCATTACTTACCTTCCCTCTATCCTCCACCGCACAGTCCCGGCCCTCTGCTTGCATGAAACTGCAAGCAGGGGGCCGGACCAGCAGCCGCGTCCCTGATTGGCTGAGAGGCAGCCAATCACGAACGCGGCTGCCGGCTGCACCAAACGCCAGGGGAGAGAGGGAAGGTAAGTAAAGTTCAGGGGACTTAAAGAAAGTACGGATTTTTTTCACTACACACTGGGGACAGTAGTGGGGGGAATTATAGTATGGTCAATTGTCCGTTACCTGCAGTCAATCAAGAATGTGACAACTGACGTCTTAGTCAATGATTGACAATTGTTTCACCTGCTGCCTCCTCTGCACATGCTCAAACTTATGAAAAGTTCATTGTGCAGAAGGAGGAGGCACAGATAGGAAAAAACTTATTTCATATCTTCTTACCAATCAATGTAGCAAACTGGTAAAAATAGCAGTTAGGGTTACGGGCAGATAACGGACAAGTCTCCAGTTGTTTTTTTGTTTTAAGAGTGGACTTGCTCTTTAAATCATTTTTATCTGTTCAGCCTGAAGCACTGTTAGTACTGGATGGGAGGGACATTCTATACAGAACTGATCTTTCTGATTCCTGGGGGGGAGGAAATGTCCTAAAACATCACATCCCTTTTTTATATTTTAGAAATCGCAAATAGCTACAATCTGAATGAAATTCTTTTCCTTTATTTGCATTTTATTTGATTAGAAATAATTTATCTCCTTTTAAAAAACAGATCTTTAAAAATAAATCAATATAACCGTCTGCAATGCTGATATGGCATTGTATCAAGATGTACATGATAACCCTGGAACAAGGATTTAGAGAAGCAGACATCCTTTATCCAGTCTTCTTTTAACTGCCGAATAGAATTTATAAGCACAGAGTTTGATTTATATTTGTGTAGTGCTCTCCTTTACTTCTCCCAAGTTTACCAGAAGTTCAAGCCACAGCTATAATATTTTTGGGGAAGTTATTCACTTCCTATGCAGTTGCTGGCTTGAATGATAATGACTAATGACTGGAAATAATATGAAATAAAGAGATTTAAAAATGGAAATAGACTTTATAAGATTATTTATCATTTAGCTCTTAGGTTATTACTTTCTGTGCGTCGGTTGTTTGGTGTCTTAATAAAGGTAGGCATACCAGTGCCCGATAAATGAAATCCAATTGGACTCCCTGGACACAGCTGTTGCATGTGTAGGAAAGTTACTGTTGATTACTCTGCCCACCCTTAAAACAAAAACAAAAAACTGCTATTTTTATCACTTTATTACTTCTATCTATCTGACTTTATTACATCCAATTATTACTAGTTAAATTATGACAGTTTCTTTTCCTTTCTGACAAAGGTATCTGCCTGCTCCCTCTGCTCTGAGTTTTTTATGAGCTTGAGCATGTGCAGAGGAGGCAGCAGGTGAATCTTTGGTTATGATATCAGCAGTCACAGCCTTGATTGACTGCGTAGAGGGAGGAGACAGTTTACTCTGCTAGAATGGGGACAATAATTATCCTTAAAGGACATGTCCACCCCTCTTTCAAAAATTTAGTATCCAACAGAACACCCCCCAAAAGCTAAGGTCCGTTTTACTTACAGTTTGCAAAGATGCTCCCACACTGTGTAAGAAGCAAACCACTGATCCAGTGCTGCTTAGCCCACCCCTCTGCTGCACATGCTTTTTACATGCATGAACAGCAGTAGCAGAGGCTCCTTCCCTAATGACAGTCAATCATTGGTGACTGACAGCCGTGGGAGCTTCTTTGCAAACTGTAAGTTAAACGGATCTTAGCATTTGGGCGGTGTCCTGTTAGATACTAAATTTTTGAAAGAGGGGTGGACATGTCCTTTAAATTTCTCATTACAAATGCATGTAATATGGTGGTAAAAATATCAATTGCAGTTGCAGGCTGATAACTGACAAGTAACCCATTTTTGTGGACATGCCCTTTAAGTAAGTGGGCCGATTGCAGTTGAGGAAATGTACATTGCAAATTAGTTTGTATTTATAATTTTCACTTTCTTTTGTGTTCTGTGCACTTTAATAATGAGCTGTTAGCCAGGTAATTATAAAACTTCAAACTTTTCCTTAAAAATTCCATTTGAAAATCGAAAATCCTTATCAAGGACTTGAAAATGCTATAGAAAATTTTAGAAAGTTGTAATCGAAACTTTAAATAATTCTTATTTAATTGGGTACCAATTAGATTATTGGAACTTTTATAGGTTTTTTGGAACTCTCTAGCTTACTTCCTCTAGTCTGCAGGAGAATTGTGTAAATGGATAACGGGAATGGTTTAAGAGGATTGAGGTTGGAGCTACAAGTGCAACCCAGTGCCACTTATGCAGCTCTGATATTGTTTGCTTGGGGTTCTGCATTGAATTTCTATTTAAAGGGACTCTAAACCTCTAAAATACACTTGCTTAGTGAAAAGTATAATTGTTATGGAGTCAGGAGCACTTGCTACTGTTTCTTGTATTGGCCACTAAGTGGAGAGCTCTCTACTTACAAACTGCACTGCACATTCCAAATAAGACCTTGCCAGTGCTTTGTAAAGAGGGAGAATATTAAAGGACAATTATTCTCAACTTCCCCATGCTCAGTTTCTTCCTCCCATTAGTAGTACTCAGAGTGAGTCCACACCCCTGGGTACTTTAACAGCTATAATGACTAATACTAAGTTTCCTTTGTTCTTGTCTTCGATCAGTCTGTGATATTGCCAATGGAAAAAGAAGTGTGTCTTCCCAATGGCTACATCATGGACTGTCACTGACAGTAGCAGAGGGGAGGATCAGACCAGAGTGCCAAGGGAAACTTTGAATTAATATATCAGCTTTTAGGTAAAGTACCCAGCGGTGAGTACTTGGCGATTTAGGTCCTCACCCTGAGTACCATGCAGCTATGGAACTGGGAAAAGGGAAGTATAATTTTCCATGAAAATAAGACAACAAAAGCCATTTGTTAACTTGGGGAAGTGAATGTAGTTCGACTTTTATTTATGTCAAAATGTCAGTATTTCAATCTTTCTAAGAAGATTGCCAGCTTGGTAGTTTGTGTTCCTCGGCTCCTTTAATTAGATTGTTGTTTACAATTTCCCATTACAAAGAGTTCATTAAAAATGACATAGAAAGGATATTTATTAATATTTTTTTCAGACTGCTGTCTGCTTGATTGCTTCCAATGCATTTGGACTGGCTGGGGAAGATTTCCTTAAGGAGGCCTTCATAGCTGATTGAATCGGATGTGTCTGGTCTCTAGTGAAAATTGTATTTAAAGCTTACGGCTCACTGGTAGTTTTCCATTTCATCTTTTGTGTAGTGAAGCCTATAGAAAGTTACAAAGTATGGATATAATGTACAACTAATACTTCAGGGAAATTGCTACTTTTAGTTTGCTTTGGAGTTCAGCATTAGTTATATTGTCAGTTACTGGCATGTGTGTTTAAATTCATACAGATGTTTATTAGGATTTGTTTTTTGTTTCATTTTTGCTTCCTTTTTTCGTCCAACAAAAACACGTGTCCTGCTTAGTTTAGTGTTAACAGTCGGTAATGGAAGATGATTAGCTTCTTTGATTCTAGAACCTTAACACAAGCAATGAAATATAGAGCAGATTATGTTAAACGTTTGGATGGAACTGTGTGTAGGCTGGATTCTCTCTTCTAGTTTCATATAAATTCCTTCCCATCTCTCTAGTAACTATGAATATGTCCAGGAGTGGAACATGGTTCACTAGACGTGGACTTTAAAAAGATTTACTGTTGAAGTTGCAGAGATGGTTGAAAAACCTACACAATGTAGCTTGTATGGCAATAAGATTTTTCTGTTTCTAGTGCATTAGTCTTGTTCCTCCACATTAGATGCTCTCCAGGGTAGCCTCAAGTTCTATCCCAACCAGGGTTGCGCGGTGTCCCTATTTGGATGGTATTGTCCCTTCTTCAGGGACTGCAGTCAAGGCTAAAATCCCACCCCAGTAATGTCCGTAGCAGCAACGCTCCCAAATGTTCCCCCCCCCCCCAAAAAAAACCCGAACCCTGCCTTTTGCTCCACTCCTATCTAGCCCCCTTCCTAAGTATCCATAAACCACAATCCCAACTTTCCTGTTTCTGTATTAGGGTTAATATCCCACCAAAATAACACATTTAGAAGGAACAGTCCATATTGTTATTTTCTTTATTAAAGCAGTTACAGTTTAATAGAGCTTGGCTTGGCCTTAATGAGTTTAAAGGGTATTTGTGGCCAAAATACAAAGGAATTTAGATCACTCCACTGGGAACAGCTCTCCATACTGAAATAAAGATCTGAAGGATTTAATAATGGAAGACATGTCAGTAGTTGTGAATGACGACATGTCTTCTAGGAGCTTCGTCACAACCCAAAGCCCTTTATATGTTGGCCAAAGTTCCCCTTTATTTGGTGATTTCATTAATAGAGACCAGCTTCTTAAAATGATGTCAAAACTTTACCTGGAAGTAAAGGAAATGCGCCCCTATCCATTGTATCTATGTAACAGCATTTGCATGTCTGATCCATGTCTCTGCATCTCCACAGCAACCTTCTAGGCAGCCCCTTACCAACGCTATAGGTATTCCAAGCGTTCTGTTTATAGTGCACTGTGTTCCTTTGTCAGCTCAATCATATAAACCTTTAGTCTTCTGTTCCCAAAGTATAAATTATTTCTTGGATTGTTAACACACACTGTCACATTTTTGGTGTTTTATTTTATTTAGTGGTGACGATCGAACCAGCGGGATAAAAATCTATTTGCATGTTAGCTATGAAGATTGTTTATACCCCAGATAGTGTGTCTAATTCCTAAGAAACACGTTCATTTTACCTAATCCTTTTATCTTTCTAGTTTATATATAGGAGTGGGTAACATGTAGATCTTAGGGGGATACTTACAACATTCCTAAATAACATTTTTCACACATTTCTAGTTTGACATACAGGTGGTGTATGAAGTGGATAAGTGAGGCACCTTCGCTGATAGTATATTAAATTTAAGTGCTCTGTTGTACAGTCATAGACTCATACAAACCAGGAGCACTGTATAATCAGAAGTGTTTGTATAAAACTCAATAATGCAAAAGTTTGCACATTGGTGTATATATTTAGTTTATATACAAAACCACACAAACTTTTTTTTTTTTTTTTTAAGGTCATGTCCACCCCCAAAATTACAATTTCACCCACTACTGGCCCCACTCTGTAGTGTAATAAAATCCTTCCCTTACATCCCAGCTCCAAATGGTTCTCCAGTAATCCCCCCCCCCCAAAGTCCCAAAAACTGCCCACCAGGAGCACCGTAGAGCCATATAGGACTCTGCCTCCTGTCTCTCCTTCGGGAGAATTTTGTCATGCTCAGTGAGACCTCCTCCCCCTAGCACAAAACCCCTTTTCTGTAGTGTAGGGCTCCCAACCCCAAACGCCATAGTAGTTTCACACAAAACACCCCAATCTGTACTTACATCACCTCTTTCCCCCGTCGATCTGCACAGCCGGAAGCCGCATCCATGACGCGGCTGCCGGTCCGGCCCCCTGCTTGCAGTTTCGCCGGGGGAATGGGTTGATGTAACTAGTGATCAGGGGTGTTTTGTGTGAAACTACTATAGCGTTTGGGGTTGTGGGAGGGAGCCCTACACTACAGAAACAAGTTGTAAAATGGGGTGGACATGCCCTTTAAGGATTGCCCATTTTGAAGCACCATGATTTTATTAAACAGATTTTATTAGAACTGATTTTTATCAGAATCCTGAACCGTTATTGTGTTACCATTAATCTCAGTTTTTTGCATTAATATGACCTTGCTATATTTAGGATGTACTAATTTTCTAAATAAAATACATGGATACATTTTAATATTAACATTGTTGTTTGTTACCTTTAAATCGGATATTGATAACTTTTTTTAACCTGGGCTGTGATTTGGATTTGATGCTTTTGGTCAGATGGTATTCGTTAATACTGATTTTTTCCGTTGATTTAATTAGGCTCTGCTTGCGTAATCTCAAGAACAAATCATGATCACATATGCGGTAATACCTTAAATGCATTCATGGATTGTCTAGTACTTTATTTTAGGAAATGGGGAGTTTCTTGCCTGTAGCCAAGTAAGATCGGGGTCATTCACACCATAAAATTTATCTGCTGGACCCCAAACTACCTGGCAAATATTGTGGCAAACCACATACTGTTATCTGTGATCTGTTACAGGCAGCAAATCCTGCACTGATTTCTATAGACCATTGGTTGAGGTTTGTACGGTTAGCCATAATAGTAAGAGAGGAGAAGTAGAGCTGTGATACCTTTTATTGGCTAACTAAATAAAAAATTAAAATAAAATTAGCAAGCTTTTGGGAGTCCTAAGCCCCCTTCATCAGGCTGGATGTTCCAAAAGAAACCATCCAGCCTGATGAAGGGGGCTTAGGACTCCCGAAAGCTTGCTTAATTTTTAATTAATTTAGCCAATAAAAGGTATCACGCTCTACTTCTCTTCTATAGACCATTAGAAATACTGCACTGTTCAGAATGAACTGACCCCACAGACTATTATGAATGCAACTGAAAAATAATTTCACCTTCCTAACTTGGGCCTGACTCATTGTCATTTTCTGTATGCTTAGAGCAAATGCTTGTATGTTCAGACCAGAGTTTCGGAAAATAGACATTAACAGATGCAAAATCTACGTGCGGGGAAAGTTTTAAGTAAGCTGTCAATTCCACTTCATTTACTCAAGGCTGGAGCAAGGCTAAAACTGTCTTTTCTTCTGTCTGGTTGCCTTTAATCTCAAACGTAACTCTTTCTCTACTGTCTGTAATTTTGTTTTGTTTGTTTATTTACAAAATTACAGATGCTTATTAGAAAAGTAACCAGCTTTGTAACTATTCTTGTGAAGGTTCTCATTCATCCAGGTCATGGTATATACCAAAATTAGAGTTTTACGATGGTTAGTCCAATCTTCATCTTAGTAGTCCAAGAATGCGCTCCTCTGCTTTATGTGGTATGTGTATAGGTAGGTTGTTGTAAAGGTATGTGATTATTTTTATCCAGTTATATTGGATTTTCGGGCATTCCCGCAGTAGATGGCAGAATGTGGCGTCTGTAAATCTGCATTTACAAGAAAGTTGTATTGGTGACAGGTAGCTTGATAAATAATATAAATTGTATAAGCCTGTTGTTTGCTGCAAGTGACGCAGTATAGGGGAGTCCGCTACATCTAAGATTTGTTCAGGCATTATAGTTTCAATTGTTTGTCAATTGGTCCATCTCTTTTTGGGTATGGGTATATTAGTTATTCATATACAGTGGTTGGCAAAAGTATTCGGCCCCTTTGAAGTTTTCCACATTTTGTCACATAACTGCCACAAACATGAATCAATTTTATTGGAATTCCACGTGAAAGACCAATACAAAGTGGGTGTACACGTGAGAAGTGGAACGAAAATCATACATGATTCCAAACATTTTTAACAAATTAATAACTTCAAAGTGGGGTGTGCGTTATTATTCAGCCCCCTTTGGTCTGGGTGCAGTCAGTTGACCATAGACATTGCCTGATGAGTGCTAATGACTAAATAGAGTGCACCTGTGTGTAATCTAATGTCAGTACAAATGCAGCTGCTCTGTGATGGCCTCAGAGGTTGTCTAAGAGAATCTTGGGAGCAAACAACACCATGAAGTCCAAAGAACACACCAGACAGGTCAGGGATAAAGTTATTGAGAAAGTTAAAGCAGGCTTAGGCTACAAAAAGATTTCTAAAACCTTGAACATCCCACGGTGCACTGGTCAAGCGATCATTCAGAAATGGAAGGAGAATGGCACAACTGTAAACCTACCAAGACAAGGCCGTCCACCTAAACTCACAGGCCGAACAAGGAGAGCACTGATCAGAAATGCAGTCAAGAGGCCCATAGTGACTCTGGACAAGCTGCAGAGATCTACAGCTCAGGTGGGGGAATCTGTCCATAGGACAACTATTAGTCGTGCACTGCACAAAGTTGCCCTTGATGTAACTAGTGATCAGGGGTGTTTTGTGTGAAACTACTATGGCGTTTGGGGTTGGGGGAGGGAGCCCTACACTACAGAAACAAGTTGTAAAATGGGGTGGACATGCCCTTTAAGGATTGCCCATTTTGAAGCACCATGATTTTATTAAACAGATTTTATTAGAACTGATTTTTATCAGAATCCTGAACCGTTATTGTGTTACCATTAATCTCAGTTTTTTGCATTAATATGACCTTGCCTATATTTAGGATGTACTAATTTTCTAAATAAAATTACATGGATACATTTTAATATTAACATGTTTGTGTTTGTTACCCTTTAAATCGGATATTGATAACTTTTTTTTAACCTGGGGCTGTGATTTGGATTTGATGCTTTTGGTCAGATGGTATTCGTTAATACTGATTTTTTTCTGTTGATTTAATTAGGCTCTGCTTGCGTAATCTCAAGAACTAAATCATGATCACATATGCGGTAATACCTTAAATGCATTCATGGATTTGCTCTAGTTACTTTATTTTAGGAAATGGGGAGTTTCTTGCCTGTAGCCAAGTAAGATCGGGGTCATTCACACCATAAAATTTATCTGCTGGACCCCAAACTACCTGGCAAATATTGTGGCAAACCACATACTGTTATCTGTGATCTGTTACAGGCAGCAAATCACTGCACTGATTTCTATAGACCATTAGTTGAGGTTTGTACCATGTTAGCCATAAGTAAGAGAGGAGAAGTAGAGCTGTGATACCTTTTATTGGCTAACTAAATAAAAAAATTAAAAATAAAATTAGCAAGCTTTTGGGAGTCCTAAGCCCCCTTCATCAGGCTGGATGTTACAAAAGAAACCATCCAGCCTGATGAAGGGGGCTTAGGACTCCCGAAAGCTTGCTTAATTTTTTAATTTAATTTAGCCAATAAAAGGTATCACAGCTCTACTTCTCTTCTATAGACCATTAGAAATACTGCACTGTTCAGAATGAACTGACCCCACAGACTATTACCTATGAATGCAACTGAAAAATAATTTCACCTTCCTAACTTGGGCCTAGACTCATTGTCATTTTCTGTATGCCTTAGAGCAAATGCTTGTATGTTCAGACCAGAGTTTCGGAAAATAGACATTAACAGATGCAAAATCTACGTGCGGGGAAAGTTTTAAGTAAGCTGTCATTCCCATATTTACTCAAGGCTGGAGCAAGGCTAAACTGTCTTTTTTCTGTCTGGTTGCCTTTAATCTCAAACGTAACTTTCTCTATCTGTCTGTTTTGTTTTGGTTGTTATTTACAAAATTACAGATGCTTATTAGAAAAGTAACCAGCTTGTAACATATTTCTGTGAAGGTTCTCATTCCTCAGGTCATGGTATCTCTGTGTATTCAATTAGATCAACTGGACATGAAATGTAGTTTGAAGACGTTTCGCTAGTCATTCATTCTGTTGAGAAAGCCGTCGGCGTGATAGCGAAACGTCTTCAAGAACTACATTTCATGTCCAGTTGATCTAATTGAATACAACAGATATACTTTGTAACTATTCTAGGATAATTCTCTTTGGAATGCTAACATGTTTTAATACCATTCCAAACATTAACACTTTTTTTTGTTTCAAATGGTTCTTTGCTGCTGGTGATGGAAGCTCCTTTCAAGTATGTTAGCGTTGGTGTTAAAATTTGGCTTACAAGGAAGTGTTACCAGAAGCAGAGGAGTCTGGGCAAAAAAGGAGGAGCAACATCATTTAATAGGCAACCTATAGCATTTCCAAAGGTTAAACATATAAGCAGTTCTCATCTTCACTATACAAGAGAAATCTACTGAATTTTATTATTAGACTTCATACTCCTTAAAATATTTCTTTGTGAGCTGATGATTTCAATCATTGCCGTTCCCTAAATGTTGCGGCTGTAACTGTTTTTAACAGATGCAGTCCAGTTCATCACTCCCCAGATGACACAGAATTTTGTAGAGCTGAGGAAAATCGCCAGTAATCCCTCTGTATCCCACCAGAGGCAAAGACGTACTGTGAACCAGCCACATCTGTAAATCTGTTCATATAGTGGGTTGTAAAAACTGCCAATGTACACACAGACAACTTGAATTAGCCCTTTATAAGAATTGCAATTCTTCTAAGCAGCTTGTTTAGATTTCAGGCATCAGGAAACAAGAATGTGTGGTTTTCATAACGGTATCATTTAATAACTAGACTGATTGCGGGCAAAGCTGATTGTTTAAAGGTAGTGGTTACTTTCATTTCATTATCCAAGAATGTTATATACAAATTTGCTGAAGTTGGCAGTTTTACTAGATTATTTTTTTATATATATGTAACTTTCATAAAGGTTATTCTTGTTATTGGTTTCAAATCTTTATGGCTTTTTTGATGACTGGTAAGATTCTATAGGTGCATTGAGTAGCCATTTAATGGCATATTGGTTCCTTCCTTCTTTAGTAGTGTTTTTCTAGTACAATAAAATGTGTAATGTAGGTAGCCATATCATGATTCATGATTGGCAGTTGATAGCTGGAACAACGAGGAGTCAGAATGAGGGGTAACAGTATATTGTGCAGTATTCAGGTTAGTTATATCTCAGTGTACTAATACTGCAGGTCTGAAGGTGGGTCATCTGTATACATTTTTTTTTAATTTGCTTTATTTGTTTGAAGAGCATTGTATAACATATATAACATGTTTAGTTCACATTTATATTGTACATATTTTGACATTTCAGATGAAGTTATCCATGTCCTCTTGATTTGGTTTTCCTTTGATTTTTATATTAATAAACTATATACATGAAACAAATTGCGCTATTTTATGTGTTTTAATATTAGCTACATAGTTATTTCTCACTTGTTGTTTAGCTGGTTTAGAGTTATGGAGGGGGGGGGAGGACATCCCGGGGAGGAGAAGTGGAGGGGTCCCCCAGACCTTATCGTATTTAGTAGGACATTTTCTATGTAAATATCAAATCGTGTGGTATGCTAGATCATTATTTATTAATCGGATCCATTGTTTCCGTTTTTTGGGGCATAGAATAATAATTCCAAAATTAGAGTTTTACGATGGTTAGTCCAATCTTCATCTTCTAGTAGTCCAAGAATGCGCTCCTCTACTTTATGTGGTATGTGTATAGGTAGGTTGTTGTAAAGGTATGTGATTATTTTTATCCAGTATATTTGGATTTTCGGGCATTCCCGCAGTAGATGGCAGAATGTGGCGTCTGTAAATCTGCATTTACAAGAAAGTTGTATTGGTGACAGGTATGCTTGATAAATAATATAATATTGTATAAGCCTGTTGTTTGCTGCAAGTGATGCCAGTATAGGGGAGTCCGCTACATCTAAGATTTGTTCAGGCATTATAGTTTCAATTTGTTTGTCAATTGGTCCATCTCTTTTTGGGCTATTGGGTATATTAGTTATTCATATACAGTGGTTGGCAAAAGTATTCGGCCCCTTTGAAGTTTTCCACATTTTGTCACATAACTGCCACAAACATGAATCAATTTTATTGGAATTCCACGTGAAAGACCAATACAAAGTGGTGTACACGTGAGAAGTGGAACGAAAATCATACATGATTCCAAACATTTTTAACAAATTAATAACTTCAAAGTGGGGTGTGCGTAATTATTCAGCCCCCTTTGGTCTGGGTGCAGTCAGTTGACCATAGACATTGCCTGATGAGTGCTAATGACTAAATAGAGTGCACCTGTGTGTAATCTAATGTCAGTACAAATGCAGCTGCTCTGTGATGGCCTCAGAGGTTGTCTAAGAGAATCTTGGGAGCAACAACACCATGAAGTCCAAAGAACACACCAGACAGGTCAGGGATAAAGTTATTGAGAAAGTTAAAGCAGGCTTAGGCTACAAAAAGATTTCTAAAACCTTGAACATCCCACGGTGCACTGTTCAAGCGATCATTCAGAAATGGAAGGAGAATGGCACAACTGTAAACCTACCAAGACAAGGCCGTCCACCTAAACTCACAGGCCGAACAAGGAGAGCACTGATCAGAAATGCAGTCAAGAGGCCCATAGTGACTCTGGACAAGCTGCAGAGATCTACAGCTCAGGTGGGGGGAATCTGTCCATAGGACAACTATTAGTCGTGCACTGCACAAAGTTGCCCTTTATGGAAGAGTGGCAAGAAGAAAGCCATTGTTAGCAGAAAAGCATAAGAAGTCCCTTTAGCAGTTTGCTACAAGCCATGTGGGGGACACAGCAAACATGTGGAAGAAGGTGCTCTGGTCAGATGAGACCAAAATTTAACTTTTTGGGCAAAATGCAGAACGCTATGTGTGGCGAAAAACTAACACTGCACATCACTCAGAACACATCATCCCCACTGTCAAATATGGTGGTGGCAGCATCATGCTCTGGGGGTGCTTCTCTTCAGCAGGGACAGGGAATATATACGCGATATATTGTTTCATTTCTAATAGTATCATTCATTGTGTAAACCTTATGCTGAGAGCTGATTGAGCATTATAGAGTGAGACCGGGAAACAGTTACATCATCAGAGCGGGACCAGCAGAGCAGCGTGGATGCTGAAAGAAATCCCCAGACTGCAGCTTACAACTCTACTAGGCTAGTGAGTAAAACCGCTCCTGTAGCGGTCAGCCCAGAGTCAGCGGAGTACAGCCGTTAGAGTGAACGCTCCACAAGAAAGGGCACCGAGGTCCACGCTTGATGATCACTACCGGAAAGCTCGAATAAGGAACCATTACCGCTAATATACTATTAGATTATTTTGTATGGACTTAAAAGTTCTTTTTATGGAATTTTATTCTATTTTATGATGATAATATTAGGCTGGACAGCCATTAATATATTGTTGTATTGAATAGCAGATGTCATTCTAAAGATCATTTTTTAGGAACTTCTGAATAAAGTTAACCGTTTTTTATGGGGATTATTCATTTTTATGATTTACATACTTTGGACTGTCTATATTAGGCAGATGTTAACTACCGTGGAGGGACCCCGGTGGTTGTCTTCCCCACATATTGTTTAATTGGAAGGAGGGTGTTTATATTGCTAATGGTTTAAAACAAAACATATCCATGTGTTAGAATGGCCCAGTCAAAGTCCAGATCTAAATCCAATCGAGAATCTGTGGCAAGATCTGAAAACTGCTGTTCACAAACGCTGTCCATCAAATCTGACTGAGCTGGAGCTGTTTTGCAAAGAAGAATGGGCAAGGATTTCAGTCTCTAGATGTGCAAAGCTGGTAGAGACATACCCTAAAAGACTGGCAGCTGTAATTGCAGCAAAAGGTGGTTCTACAAAGTATTGACTTGGGGGGGGATGAATAATTATGCACATGATTTGTTAAAAATGTTTGGAATCATGTATGATTTTCGTTCCACTTCTCACGTGTACACCACTTTGTATTTGTCTTTCACGTGGAATTCCAATAAAATTGATTCATGTTTGTGGCAGTAATGTGGAAAGCTTCAAGGGGGCCAAATACTTTTGCCAACCACCATAGTTTAGAGGTGGTTCCTCGTTGTGTGCAGGGCTGCAGTATATTTATAATTAGATGTGGGATCTGTATACATTTTTAATTTGAGAATTGGCAAACGGCCCTTATGTGGCACACTAAAAAATCCTTCCATATACAGTGGAGCAGGGGTGGGTATTTAAAGGAATAGTTCACTCTCAAAGTGAACTATTCCTTTAATATATTGATTGAAGCCCAGGAAGTTAAGGAGCTATGCGTTACCTCCCGATCTTCAATCAATACTGCAGGGTCCGGGAACAAAGATACCAAAGACCTTACCTTTTACGCAATCCACCGCAGCCCAGCTGGAATCTCCGACTGCTTCATTCTCCTGTACAGCTATAGCGTGCATTAGGCATCATTCTCCTGTACAGCTATAGCGTGCATTAGGTATCATTCTCCTGTACAGCTATAGCGTGCATTAGGCATCATTCTCCTGTACAGCTATAGCGCGCATTAAGGCATAGCTCCTTAACCTCCCGGGCTTCAATCAATATATTAAAGGAATAGTTCACTTTGAGCGTGAACTATTCCTTTAATTAAAATGCACTCCTTTTTAAGTGCATGATTATATGTTTTCTGTAATTCTTGTTTGAACATACCATGGAACATCAGGCCCAAGACAGAAAGGTGCAATTCTTCTTCAGCTGCATACATAGGTCATAATGGAACCCAGGCTCAGCAGCTAACGTTCACACCTCACCAAAGAGAACACATCCCCCTGAAGCGCAGAGGACACACACATACTCAAAGACTTTTCTGCATTCATAGGTCAGTCTGTATGCAGCCATGTGTCATTGGCCATGGGGACCACTCCTGGCAGCCAGAATGTATGTATGGATGTATATAAATTTAATGCATAAAACACGTAACTTGTGTATTCATTTATTGAAATGTGTTACACATACATTATATTTTAAAGGTCCGTCTAATTGACTACTTGGCCACATTTGTGAGTCTCCTACATCCATTTCATTTGGTTAATTGAATGTAACTGTATTCCATTCTTCTTATCTATATTGTCTCTGGTTTAATGTTGTTCCATTACACTTCTCAAGTGCTTCATAGAGAATAATTCTAAAAGCAACAAATCCTTATTTCTATCACATTGAGATTACATACTAGAATTTTGGCAACCGGGGTAAAAAAATGTGGCCTTATCACAGCTGCTCACAACAACAGATCTTGAAGGGGAAAAAAGTAAATAAATGTTTGGAATGAGAATCACGCCCACGCACATAACTTCTGGAGCCTAATAGAAAGCAGATGCAACCCATATTACAATGTTACATGTATATTAATTCATCTGGAGGCTCCAAGTTAAACATGTTATGTCAGCGGGAAAGTAGTGCTGTGCATCGGAAAGTCAGAAAATGGCCAGTCCAACAGAGACTAGGAACCTGACCCTAAAGGTGCCCTGTACAAAATGGAAACCATATACAGTATTAATCGCATCAATAAGGACCATAAGTACTCCACCTTGCATTTATGGTATTCCGGATTACTCCATCAAGCTGATGGACCATATTGTGCATTGCTACCTTGTATAACCAGTATTACACCTTGGTGAGGTTCATTTTCTGTAATAATCGGAGACTGCTATGTATTTATTCACCTGTGACATTTGGCACTTAACGATTGATTATTAAAGGATAAGCCTTAAAGGGACACTATTCCTTTATCCTTTTCTATATTGTTAGAGCTGTCAGGAACTTGATCCCTTTCACCAGATCTTCTCAACTCCTGTTCAGCTCAATCCTAGTTAGTGTGCATTTTCCCTCTCTATGTGCCCAACCCCTCCCAAAAGCTGCTCTACTAGAGTGGGGAGCATGTGCAGTGGAGATGATCTGTGCCATCAAACGACCAATAGCATTCACCCTGTGATTTTGTTATATTAAAAATGAAACTGCCTGTGGGAAGGTAAATGTACAAAACATAAATTTTAATGCAGTTGTGGACATGCCCTTTAATAAAGAAACATTCTCTACAAAAAATGCCCCTGTATACGTGAATCCACTCTCTATTGGGCACCTGGTACTTTACATGATCTGGATTCTCTGTTTCTTCAAACCGCTTTAGCTTGTTTAACATTGCCATACTGGTCCGAGCAGCTGAAAAATGACTAACCATTGGAGGTTCCTTCTCAGCCCCAAGCCAATGCTTAGAATAGAGCCCCCCACCAGACAGGGAGCAGATTTCTGATGTTTCCCTGTAAAGTAGGGTTCTATAATTCCTAAGTGACAAATGTCTGCAGCTATTTGTTCTACGAGTCAGCGAGTCATAGACTAGATGCAAAGTTGTACCTTTCCTGGGATTTCTCTTGCTTCACTCTATTCCCCCATTCAAGAAATGGCAAATAACTACCGGATGACAATTTTTTTCTAAAAAGTCTCGGTCTTCTAAAAGTGATTCCATGTTCACCGGCTACAGAAATCGGTATATTCCAAAAATCTCTATGGATTTCTGAGCATTTAGCTATATTGGTATTTTTGCTTTAGTTCTCCTTTAATAGTCCTCCAGACAAACCATTTTGCTCTAGCATCTTAATTCACGAGACCCAATGCTGTAACATCAATTTGTGTTTCTTCATCTTATTTGAAATGCCTGAGGTCCCTAGGGAATCTGACCAAATCTGAACTCAACAAATAAACTTTTCACTTCTGCAGAAAGAATTTCTTCCCAATTTGGAATGTAAGAAAAACTGATATTGATATTATCACCAGGCAGTTACTTCCTGCGTCCACACAAAAGATTGACAGCCACATTTCCTGTAACGTGGACCTACGGCATCGGAGAGCAACCAGACAACAACAGTGACCGGCTGGTCACCCCCCTGCCATACCTAACCCTATTCATTACTGTACACGATCATAACGACAGCAGAGTGGGTGGCTGGAATGCCTGTGGTCAATGTACTATTTGCTTTTTTAAACAGTCTGGCTGTGGTTAAGTCATGTAGTAGAGCTGGGGAGAATGCAATACGATATCTCTGGGACATGACAATGTTTTTGTACTGTTCAAATGTAGGACACAATGTATCAGGGGGACAAAAACAAGAGACCATTACCAAACAAATGCGCACACATGTTTTATACATTGCTCCCTAGGGAATGACAAATGCAATCTTTGGAAGTTGACACACACTTACATCAAGTACACTTGTGATATGCTAAGAAGTCTACAAATTATTTGTATTTTTATGTTTAATGAACAAGTGAGCTAAACCGCTTAAAAAAAGTCACTTAAAATGAATCAACTAACGTTGACTTGGCTATGACAATGAGATCTCTTGTGGGACATTTTCTTGGGATCATGACTGTTCTAAGTTGGATGTTCGTTTAAAAAACACTGCTTCTTGTTTAATGTATGCACCATGTATGGTAACTTCTGTAGTAGCAGCAAGTGACGTCGTGGACTGAAGTCAGACTAGAGCACTAAAGTGGTTGTTTTCTGAAAAGAAATTCTATATTGTATTTATATATATATTTAAATTTTATGTTCAAAATTCTTAATCGTGTCTTAAAGTGTTTTATTTAGTTAATTGCAAACTCTATTTACCTCCCACCAATCTCAATTTACCCATCTTTAAACTTCCCCTTTGTCTGTGCAGTGCCACCTCTACTTAACTCTTATGGCCAATGGGAAGGCATGCTTCTTGCAAAGTACATCTTACCATAGGACATATCTGGATGGACTAGCGAGGGGAAAACTGAAGAATTACATCTGATCTTATGTAAACCTTGGGGATTTTTTGTGAGGGTAGTATACTTCTGCTAGGAAATTTTGCAGCTCCTATTAAAACATGGACCTTAGAAATAAGATGCAATCAATATTGCCGTCATGCACCCAGTCGTGAAGGATGTTTCCTATTTTCTGCCCAGGTGCAGTGATAAACCAAGTCCCTCACTTATGTACTGCCAAGTCATGGCGTCAGACATAGCCATTGAATGATTTTCTCTTACTGCTAAATATAGTTTATTTTCCTATATTTTAATATGGATGTAATACCAATAATGTAGCTTGGTCTGTAATAAAATAAAAGGGTAAAAATAAAAGGTTTAAAGACCTTTGCATATGACATTTACGGCTTATCATTTCTATATATTTTTTATTGTGTTTCATTGCAAAATTTGCACGCTAAGATATCCGTACGCAAGTATGATAAATAGCAGATCCCATTAAATCCCATTGGGATCTTGCTGGTTCCATCCTGTGCATGCCTTGAAAATGACTCAATATATGATGGACTCTGATGTCAATTACAGAATTACATCTCCTTTCCAATACTGATGAACTAGTAATAGGTAATTATTGTCACAAGCAGAGGATCCATCTCAACATTTAATGTGACAAGCCAGTCAGCAAAATTAATTCATTGCTGGTCAATATCATTTTTACTTTGTTAAAACAATCTCTGCTAAGTTCTGTGGTTTGATGAGGTCATGGAACAGCTCAGAAATTGACATTTATTATCCTTATAACTTACAGTTGGGGATCCCTTATCCATGAAATATTTTGTCACTGCAGCAAAGTCTTTTTAGCATAGGCGCGGCTTGTATTTTAGCTGTTGTGAACCCAGAGGAGTTCATTACATACCATGACATATTGTGTTTTTCTTTCCAGGAAATATGGGCCAAAAGCAGAACTGACTATGGTCTCTGAATATTAATTTATATTACTGAATAGCAATCACGCTTAACTACCTACAGGTCATTACTCCATAGGGTAATACACTGGATTGGTCAGCATTCCAGTCTTTAGAGAGACATTTCATTTAGTCATTAAATGTTAAAATCGGCTATTTGGCTGCAGTCTTGATTTCCTAATTAACCTATGTTCCTACTGAATATCATAAAGTGGATAATGTACCCCTACTGTAAGTTGTAAGGTTATTAAAAGTCATTAAGTACGCCAAGTGCACTTGTAAAGATCACGGCGCAGTTAATTTTAATAGCCATGTAGTTTGTATTTCCATACATTCCCAATTAGTTCTTTTAATCTGCTCCTAACTATTTTAAATACATGTAGAAGTTGAGTAATGGATAAATATACATTCTGGAAGATAAAGTAATCACAAGCCAAAACAAGCGTTTGAAAACAGGACCCGCAAAGGTACCCTGCAAGCTAGCAGAAACTGCCTTGGACCTCCAGGTAAAGCATACGTACCATCCTACCTACCATTACCTTACTCTGTAAATAGGCATTATTATTCTAAATGGGGTAATGTTATTGGGTGTTTTCTAGCATATCATATAAAAACATATTAAATTGGGAGTTTTAGCTTGTGTGCTGCTTCCCAGTACAGTTAATCCTAATGCAGTTGATAGATTTTATGCTGTTTGTGTCTAGCACCTATAACGTGCCACCGTCTCAGAAGAGGCATTGTTGGTAGTCTTCAGTTGCCCAGCGCCATCTAGTGAGCAAAGATAGATAATCATTTTATTACAGGAGCAGTAAGCCTACAAATAGACAGGGCGCATTGAAATACACTGCAACATTTAGAAGCACTGCTTCGTATTTTCTATTCTTGCCCCTGTATATTAGTTCACCTTAGGGTCCTTGGAGTTTAAAGAGACCAAGCTATTTATTTTCCCTTACAGAGTTTAAAAGGCTTAGATGCAGAAATAGACCCAAACTATCATCAATGTATTTGGGATAAGGTGCTCACAACTTCACTGTTTTCAATTGTATGTGTGTGGAAGCTGCTGTATCTTTTATTTTGTCTGAACTTAGACAAAATATTTATGATCTAAAGAGCTTCTGCCTTTCAGAGATTTCGATCATGTAATCCTCCAGTTATTTATAGTTTATAGTAGTTTATAGTATTTGAGGTTGAATAAAGACATACGTCCATCCAGTCCAACCCATCTAGCAATATCCTCATTTCCTGCCTAACTGTTGATCCAGAGGAAGGCAAAAAAAAAAAAACACCAAATTTATGAAGAAGGAAAAAATTCCTTCCTGACACCAAGTGGCAATCGGAAATTTCCCTGGATCAATTCTACTTTATGTATCAGTACCAGTAACTTGTAACATTCCTTGTTTGTAGAAACCCATCCAGCTTTTTATTAAACTGACCAATGAACCTGCCATAACAACGTCCACTGGAAGACAGTTCCATAGCTTTACCGTTCTCACAGTAAAAAACCCTTTCCCAACTCTACTTTATGTATCAATCCCAGTAACTTGTAACATTCCTTGTTTGTAGAAACTCATCTAGCTTTTTATTAAACTGACCAATGAACCTGCCATAACAACGTCCACTGGAAGACAGTTCCATAGCTTTACCGTTCTCACAGTGACAAACCCTTTCCCAACTCTACTTTATGTATCAATACCAGTAACTTGTAACATTCCTTGTTTGTAGAAACTCATCCAGCTTTTTATTAAACTGACCAATGAACCTGCCATTACAACGTCCACTGGAAGACAGTTCCATAGCTTTACCGTTCTCACAGTGATAAACCCTTTCCGAGCTTGAAGCCTAAACCTTTTTTCTTCAAGTCTTAAGGGATGTCCTCGTGTCCTTTGACATGTTCTATTGGTGAACAATGCCCCAGATAGTTTATTGTATGGCCCGTTAATGTATTTATACACAGTAATCATATCCCCACGCAAGCGCCTTTTCTCCAGCGTACATAATTGTAACCTTTCCAGTCTCTCTTCATATTCAAGCTCCCCCAATCCACTTATTAATTTAGTTGCCCTTCTCTGAACCCTTTCCATTTCAAAGATGTCCTTTTTGTACACAGGATTCCAAAATTGCACTGCATATTCCAAATGAGGCTTTACCAATGCTTTGTAAAGAGGGAGAATTACATTTTCCTCCCTTGAATCCATACCTCTCTTTATACGAGCCAATACCATGCTGGCTCTGGCTGTTGCCGCCTACCTTTTAAGTTTGTTATCCACCAAAACTCCAAGATCCCTTTCCAACAGGGATTCACTTAAAACAGAGCCATTTATAGTATAAGTAGCACAAGGATTTTTAAGTCCAAAATACATCACCTTACATTTATCAACATTGAATCTCACCTGCCACTTAGCATCCCAATGTGACAATCTATCTAGATACCCCTGCAATAATGGCACATCCTCTGAAGTTTTTAATGGTCGACAAAGTTTTGTGTCGTGAGCAGACACAGAAACCTTGCTGACAATACCCACTTCCAGGTCATTAATAAATAGATTAAATAGAAGCGGCCCCAACACTGAACCCTGTGGCACCCCACTTAGCACTTTAGTCCATAATGATGAAGACCCATTTACAACTACTCTCTGCATCCTATTCATTAACCAATTTTCTATCCATGTACAAATGTGACTCCCCAGACCAACAGACCTTAGCTTATACATTAGTCGCCTATGAACTTAAAGGATACCTAAACTTAAAGGGCATGCTCACCCCCAAAACTAAAATTTAACCCACCACTGGCCCCACTGTGTACTGTAAAATAATCCTTACCATACACTTCTGCTCCTTATGGTTCTCCTGCAGTGCCTGTCCAAAGTCCCAGAAAGTGAAGAGTAGGGTCTGTCTGTTTGTAATCCGGTCCCTGCTTCTTCCTTGTCCTCCTGGAGGACACTGGCATGCGCTTGGGAAGCCCTCCCTCCTGGTCCCTTCAGGCTGCTTCACCCCCTACCTAAAAACCTTTTTCTGTTGTGTAGTGTACCCCAGCCCACTCCCACCCGCCATGTTCATTTTTTAAAACAAACCCCAGAAATATCTGTTGTATGCGATTAAATCAACTGGACTTGAAGTTTAGTTCTTTCAAGAACTAAACTTCAAGTCCAGTTGATCTAATTGAATACAACAGATATACCATGACCTGGATGAATGAGAACCTTCACAAGCAAACCCCAGAAATAGACTTCCGATCCTTCTTTTCCTCCGCTGTCTACATAGTTGGCAGCCGCATCTGTGATTGGCTGACTCGCAGCCAAGCATAGACGCAGCTGCCAGTCCAGCCCTTATTTGCAACTTCTGGCAAGCAGAGAGCTGAGGGAAAGAACTGTCGTAAGTCTGTTTCTGGGTTTTCTTTTTAAAAAGTAACATGGCGGTTGGGGGGGGGCTGGGGAACCCTACACTACAGAAAAAGTAAGTTTGGGGGGCAGAGAGACCCTTAAAATTAGTTGAAATCCCCTTGCATATTTATAAAACAATAGAAAATAGTCTACTGACTAAGTTTACTTTTTTGTTTGTTTGTTTTCATTATATTTCTAGGAAAAGATTCTACATTTACAGATTTTTTTATATAGCAGCTCTATTGGGGTAGTAGTATAATACTTTTATGCTTTTAGCAAGACCGAGTACATGACGTTCTTTTATTTTTTTTTGTAGTCTGTTTCTTACATCTATGCAGGCTAAGAAATAAAGCAAATAGGATATATCTGTTGTATTCCGTTAGATCAACTATGCTTAAACTTTAGTTCTTGAAGATGTTTCACTAGTCATCCGCCAACAGATTCTTGGACTAGTCATTCTGAATTGAAAAAGCCAGTTGGATGACTAGCAAAACATCTTCAAGAACTGAACTCCAGTAGATCTAACTGATTACAACAGATATACCATGACCTGGATGAATGAGAACCTTTACAAGCACAAAGCTAATAGGAGCATTTTCATATGTTTACAAAAAAACTCCTCTGCACTGAACACCCTGTTCTGTGTCATAGCGATGGATAATCTCTGAGCTGTACCATAATTGGCTGCAGCTTCCTAGTGTACTGCGTATACTTAGTTGGGTTTCACCCAACTATGGTTAATATAGGAGCTAACCACTAGTACCCACAGGTTAATAATATAAATCACAGAGCAGCCACAGCAAAGGGAAAGTTGAGACACTGCTTTTTGTATTTTTGGAATATGCTCTGACTATTGGGACAATTTTGTCTGAAGGCTTTAGTTCCCCTTTAACCTCCACACTTAACTGCTAATGGTTTGTCAGTGGTACCTGAGATGGGAATTACTTCTCTGCCCTGTCTTAAAACCAGTCCTGTAAAATAAAGGCACCATACATGTATTGCCAGCCCATCAGTTTGTACACCCACTGTTGATGGAACGTTCTTTGCAGGATTCACACTGTGTCCTTTAGTCTACTGTTGGATAAAGTGAACAGTAATAGCTGATATCTCTCTGCTTATAGAGGGTTTTCCCATTCTGTCTATCTCCTCCAGCCAAGTTAGAACATGTCTGGGTCTTGGTCCTACTCGCTGTATTGTTTAACTTAATCATTTATAGACCTTGCTGAATAAGCTTAATAAATTGCCATTAAAATAACAGACATATGAACCTGCAAGTATTACATTTGTTTCTGATTCACTGTTTTATATATTTTTTTTTACCCAAGAAATTCAAACATTCCTTTTCCCCTAATTCACTCCTCTGTACGTTTTGCTTGGCGTAGGTCATGCCGTATAAAATTTACTTATTTTGTGTTACCGAAACGTATCTCGCTAAAGGTTCAGTACGTGATGAGTATACAGGGGGATTTTAAAATCTGTTTTTCTAAGCCTTTGTTATGAATAATTCATATTTAACGTCTGCCATTTGCAAATTCTCTCTCTGCTTTTCATTACCGAACTGTCTCCACCTCTGCCTGTAATATTTTGTGTGCAGTTTTATGTTTCAGATCTGAATTTGGCACGCAGAGCCAATGTTATTTCAAAAGTCTTTTTTGTTCTTTTTCGTAACGAGAACTACTGTGCTTCTTGTTCGAACAAATTGAGATTTTTTCTTTTTACTTTTAATTTTAAAAAAAGCAGATAAACTAAAGCTTTGTTTATTCGATAAAGTGGATGTATATTGAAATAGTTTATACCAACACTTATTTAAGGGGCTTATTGAAGAGGTGCCTGTGATGTTAATCATCGGCAAAATATCAGATGTGATCATTTTCGAGCTGCAGAAGACCAGTAAAAATGTATCATCTGATTGGATGATGCAAATTTATAGCATGGGTAATTTTTTTCTACTCTTATTAAAAAGCCAATTGTGTTTCAATTGGGACCCCTAAAAGTTTTTCTGAACCTGTCTATGCAGTGGTATCTTTTATACCCTGTTTGGGGGATTTAAAGGGACACTATACTGAAAAAAATGACTTAATCTATAATTGAAAACATGTAAGTAGCACTTACTCTGATTTGTATGTGTTGCTGCATGTTTTCAATCCAGCACACATCCCCCCTCCTTCTTTTAACCACTCCTACTTCCACACGACCTGACTTTTTTCCTGCAAATCTGCAAGATCCTGTCTGTCATTTTACAAAGATCGGGGTAAACACAGTCCGGAGCGTTCTCCCTTATGCACAGAACTTTCAGGACTCTTTGTTTCCCTCGACCGTGGCAGACTCCCCTATAGGAGACTATCTTGCCACAAGGAAAATTCTCGGCCTTTCCCGAATGACCACTAGGCCAATGGGAACATTCAGGAAAGACTACACACACTGCTAATAAAGCCGGTATCAGTATCTAACGGTATTGTGGCTTTTTCGGCAGTGTGTACCTAGCTTTAGTGCGTGAGCTTGGGTTTAAAGGTGCCCATACACATTTGTCTATAGACATTCAATTTATCTTAGAACCGCCTAGCCCGTTCTTTTTTGCAATCAACTTGAGATCACAAAATTAATGGGCCTATTTGGATTATATCAAGATAAGAACCACTGCTTGTAAAATGCGGCCTTTATACATTAGATAGACAAACATCTAATCTATCTAATTTCTGTCTAGTGTATGGCCATCTTATCTTCAAGGTGGATGGATAAGTGGTCAGGACAGTGGGGGAATGGGTGTTTGTATTTTGGATAGTATGGAAGTCTTGTGTAGATGTGCCATCAGAAATTAAATTCCATTTACTTTTTTTTTTCTCTCTCTCTTCTGGGCTTTGCCTAAATGTCATGGCTGACAACAGAAAACTCCTGTTGATGGATATTATCAGTTGATGGGTACAAATGCTTTTCCAATGTGAGGGGGTGGAATTTGGTTTAATCAAAAATTTTGCTAAATGTCGAGAGTCTGGTAAATCGAAGAATGTCCCAGCACTTGGAGAACCACCTGGATTTATTGTACATCATAGTCCTGAAATCGATCCACAAAATATGAACCATAATAATCTTTCCCCACATTAGTTAATAAAATGTGTGTTTGTATATTTTGTGCTTATTTACATGTAACATCTTCTTCATATGCTTTATCTGCTATTCGTTTTATAAATAGTTTATTTGTTTTTTGGTTTTTTTTTCGTTCCTACTCAAGTACATTCTGTGCCCCAATTAGGCCAGGTTTTTTAACAATTTCTTCCAATTATCCGTGCACACTGTATAGCTCCAACCTACTACATGGGGGCAACTGGGGAAGGGGAAAGATGCTCCTTAAAACATTGTCTGATGTATTCATTTGGCTATACTGTATATACTTGAGTATAAGCCGAGGTACCTATTTTAACCTAAAAAATTAGGAATACCTTATTGACTCGAGTATAAGCCAAGGGTTGAAATTGATCACAACTGCCTTCTGTAGCCATGTACATTTCATTACATACTGGTAGCCATGGGAATTACTGGTAGCCATGGGAATTACTGGTAGCCATGTGAATTACTGGTAGCCATGGGAATCCGTATATACTCGAGTATAAGCCGAGGTTTTCAGGTCTTAAAAATGACCTGAAAAATGAACCTCGGCTTATACTCGGGTCAAGCTGGGACTTACCTTAATTCCGGACGCAGCCGCGAGTCAGGTAAGAGAACCGGCAGTTCCCAGTAGTACTTTGCGCACGTCGGCGCGATGACGTCATCGCGCACCCGCAAAGCACTACTGGGAACTGCCGGCTTACCATCCTGACTTGCGGCTGCGTCTGTAAGGCTCTGCGAAGGCGTCCGGAAGGCTCTGGGAAGATGTCCGGAAGGCTCTGCACACCAAACTGTAAGTACATTTTCCATGGCTACCAGTGATCCAAAGGCTACCAGTAATCCCCAAGGCTACCAGTAATCCCCAAGGCTACCAGTTATCCCCATGGCTACCAGTTATCCCCATGGCTACCAGTAATCCCCATGGCTACCAGTTTTCCCATGGCTACCAGTAATCCCCATGGCTACCAGTAATCCCCATGGCTACCAGTAATCCCCATGGCTACCAGTTATCTCCATGGCTACCAGTTATCCCCATGGCTACCAGTTATCCCCATGGCTACCAGTTATCCCCATGGCTACCAGTTATCCCCATGGCTACCAGCTATCCCCATGGCTACCAGCTATCCCCATGGCTATCAGCTATCCCCATGGCTATCAGCTATCCCCATGGCTATCAGCTATCCCCATGGCTACCATATCCCCATGGCTACCAGTATGCATAAATGCACATGGCTACAGAAGCAGTATTGGTCAATTTCAACCCTCGGCTTATACTCGAGTCAATGTGGTTTTCCTAATTTTTGAGGTAAAATAGGTACCTCGGCTTATACTCGGGTCGGCTTATACTCGAGTATATACTTACTGGTAGCCATGGGAACACTGATAGCCATGGGAATTATGGTGAGCCATGGAATTACTGGTAGCCATGGAAATTATTGGTAGCCATAGGAATTACTGGTAGTATGAGAGGTTACTGGTAGCCATGGGAATTACTGGTAGCCATGGGAATTACTGGTAGCCATGGGAATTACTGGTAGCCATGGGAATTACTGGTAGCCATGGGAATTATTGGTAGCCATAGGAATTATTGGTAGCCATAGGAATTACTGGTAGCATGGGAGTTACTGGTAGCCATTGGAATTATAGGTAGCCATAGGAATTACTGGTAGCATGGCAGTTACTGGTATCCATGGGAATGGTACTTACAGTTTGGTGTGCCTTCCGGACGCCTTACCGATGCAGTCGCACGTTAGGAGGGAAAGCTGTCAGTTCCCAGTAGTGCTTTGCGGGTGTGCCTAGACTTCATCACGCCGGCGTGCACAAAGTACTACTGGGAACTGCCGGTTTTCTTACCTGACTCGCGGCTGTGTCCGGAATTTAGGTAAGTCCCAGCTTGACCTAAGTATAAGCCGAGGTTTATTTTTTAGGTCATTTTTAAGACCTGAAAACCTCGGCTTATACTCGAGTATATACGGTAAACACAAGAATGTGTAGATCTTGGTTTACTGGAGTACTGAGTAGACCAGCTGGACCTGACCCATCCATCAGAATGGAGGTGCAGCATGGCCTGTGTGCCTATGTTATGTTAGTATGCCAGCCGTGCCTAATATTTCTAATGTATGTCCATGTTCAAGTCTAGATCCAGGTAGACTGATTGTAGTGTATGGGCACCAAGGTTTTTGTTTTTTTTTACCCCTTATGGTTCTATTTTAAGCAAAAACTGCCGACCATCTGCACCAGATTTACATTTGTTGCACCTATTTATTTAGTTAAACATGACTAGGAATCGTTCACACACTTGGCTCATTTTTCATTATTCCTACATTTCCTGTTCCTTCTCTTTTATGGGAAACATGTTTCAATGGTATATTTTTTGTTTTGCATTCCCGGCTACCCTGCGGTTTCTGCATACACTGCCATGTTTGTTCTGTCACTCAGCGTTTAATGGTTTTAGAAGTGGCCAAAAAAATGAGACGATACGTATTAAATAACAGTCAATGTTAATGTAGCGGTGAATGTTAAGGGTCGCGGTAAGATGATAGATCATTACACAGGAGGGTGGTGTACGGTTTTACTGCCTATTAAGCAAGTGGGCCCCAAAATTTCTGATGTGCAAAATTCATATTGGTGCTGGATTGTAAGATGAAGTGTTAATACTTTTTTAGGTTAAGACATGAATGATATCTGTGCTATAGTCACTATACGGTTTTTTACTTAGCCTTCTCCTCTCAGCCCATCCTTCTCTAAATGTAAAACACATATTTACCACATCTGAGAGTACAAGGGGCACAGAGAAATGGCGGGGCCAATTTTCCTTTCCTTTAACAATTGCTTTCTGGGCTTTGACTTAAAGGAGAACTAAACCCAATTTTATATACTCCAGAATCCGAAAACAACCCCCCTAATAACACCAATAAGCTAAATGAAAGCCTGTTAAGAACTGAATGAACTATCTGTGTGTATGTGCAGTGTCAGACCACACCTCCTGACCTCAGTCACATGCTTCCTTGCTTTATCTGTCCTGTAAAACGATTGGCTAGAGATTATTAATGGGTGTGACCAACTGTAACAAGTTTCTGCCATAGCTAAGTACTGAGCATGTGCAGAACATAATGGCCGTTGACCAAACTGTGTGATACTAGAATGCTGAGAAGTAAAGCAGGTGGATGTATAATCTAAAAACACTTAAGCCGATGGGCATGAACGATGAGTTAAGTTTCAGCAGCTTCTTGGCTTAATTGAAGCCTTGGTGTATAGGCAATTAGACTAATATAGGAACTTTGTTGTAAAAATGGGCAATTGATGCTGGTTAAAAGGTTGCAAAATAATGACATTTAAAGTTGTATAAATGTAGCAAATAAGTTCCCAGTGATACAGTGTACATGATATTGTTGTGACTTTAAGGAGGACCTTCACGTCTCAAGGGTTAATACAGAGGAAGGGGACTGGGTGTCCGATCTAATTTAACATTTGAAACCTAACATTGGATTGGTTGGGGCAAAATTAGCCACATTTTTAACAATAAGAACTTTTATTGAATCTCCCTGTATGTGTTTTATAATGATCATTCTGCAGTATAATTATTGATTCAGATAAGAACTATAGACATATGGAAAAAATGTAAATATATAAATGTCTGATTTTGTATAGTAAAACTTTATTTCCCTGTCATTTTCTTGCAGATCCCCATATTAAAGTTTCTGGCAAAAAGGAAAATGTAAAAGAAGCCAAGGAAAGGATCATGTCTGTGTTGGACACTAAGGTAGGTGTCCTAATGTCCCATTTCAAATGAAAGGTTCTAGTGAGAGTTTCTTATTGGTACAGACCATCAGTAAGATGGGGGGAGCAGAGCAGACATGGAAATGGGCTCTCAAACCTGTAAGTGGTATTTTTCTTTGTAAAGTTAGCATTTATGTTTATCTAATGGCAGCTTTTCATTAGAGTTTGAAGGACTAAGGCATCCTAAACATTTGCTCATTTAAACTGATGTTGTGTCACCTAGAGATGGCAGATTGGAAACACTTTCCAATAACTTTCACTGTTATTTCTGTACGGAGACCATCTCTTGTTTAAGAATGTTTTCTCTTGTGTGATGTGATTTTTCAAACATATTAAAAAAGTAAATTTAATGCATTACCTTCTGTGTAGGGAAGGGATATATTCTCTTTGTTGACATCTTTAGAGACCACATGAAGATCCATGTTTCCCATAACACGGCCAAGTTCCCATTTTAGGATTCAGGACAGCCTTAGTGATGCTCACAATGGTGTGAAAGTGCACTGGTACAGAGCCTTATTTCCCAAGCTTTGCCACTGGGGCTTTTCATGATTGAATCCCAAATAAGTTCCCCTTGCATATTCTATAAGTTCCACTAGGGAATGTATGCAAGCAGCTAAGTGATCTGCCATTCTCTGCAGAGTAATCGGGTCACGTTAAAGATGGACGTCTCACACACAGAACATTCCCATGTCATTGGGAAAGGAGGAAATAACATCAAAAAGGTGATGGAAGAAACCGGATGCCACATCCATTTTCCAGACTCCAACAGGAATAACCAAGCAGAGAAAAGCAACCAGGTATATCACTAATAATGTACCCCATAGTTTGGCTTCACTTTACAGTAGGGCCACTTGGGAGTGCTACATACTGTACTTCACCCCTTATATACCTTCTCTTATTTTTCCCTGATTCTATTTTCATTTACAAATATCCATTCATTGTTTTTATTAATTTGTTGCAGGTGTCAATTGCAGGGCAACCATCTGGGGTGGAATCTGCCAGAGTTAGAATAAGGGCAAGTATTAAACTATATTTTATTTTGTACTATGCGATTATAATTTATATGAAAATAAACTACCTGTATATTCATTATGTAATAACAAGGACACCAGCTCTTGCAGTGTTAACACCTGTTAGCCAATCATCAGTTTGATTATAAAAGTTTGTTTTGAAAGCAAGCATCTGATTGGTTAATTTGATGAAGCAATGTGTTTGCATACAAGTGTTTCCCAGCAGACAATGTAGTAATAATAAGCGATTGATTGTGTATGATTTTCTTTTTGTTAAATTTTGGCCAAATGGTTAATCCACTGCAGGGAATCCTTAAAGGAATAGTTCACTGCAATAGTGAAGTATCCCTTTTCTACATTGATTGAAGCCCGGGAGGTTAAGGAGCTATCGCTTACCTCCCGTTCTTCAATCAATGTTTAGATAGCCAGGAACGATCCTCAGAAGATCTTACCTTTTTACGCGATCCAGCGGGGCCGCTCTGACAGTTCCCGACTGCTTCTGTTACACTATAATATGCATTATCGGGCATGTGCGTTATAGCGTATCAGAAGCAGGAAGCAGTCGGTAACTGTCAGAGCGGCCCCGCTGGATTGCGTGAAAGGTAAGATCTTCTGAAGTTCATTCCGGGCTATCTAAACATTGATTGAAGAACAGGAGGTAAGGCATAGCTCCTTAACCTACCTGGCTTCAATCAATGTAGAATAGGGATAGTTCACTATTGCATAGAAAATTCTCTTCTACTGTTCTTTTGTTTATTGGTACATATGTTTTCTATTTTTATTTAGTGTAATACATAGCGTGAAGGTACTGGAAGTTCAGACTTCCTTATTAGATAGACTCTACTTTAAATTGTAATTTAAAAGACGACCATGAAACCAAAATGGTATCCTTTTTAAAAAAAACAGTGCTAGTGGGGCACTTTCCAGTAAGTTACTCGATGTGTTCATTTGCTCTGGGGCTATTTGGGCGATGTATAGAGAGCCACTATCACTCCTGTTTGCCTCCATGAGTCAATGCACCGAGCCAATAGCGGCTCTCTATACATTGCAAATGGAGTTAACCCATCCCGAATCTTTAACACCAGCTGTATGCTAGCGTTAACAATTCTGCTATAGACTCAGCTTGGTACATTGGTTGTGGCGGTTGCACGATCCTCTTTTTGAGCACAGCCATAACCACCGTCATTCTATTCTTAAAGCTATGTTCACCCTCAAAATCATTTTTTTTATATTTTGTAGAGCTCCCTACCCCACCCCCTACTGCTATGTTTATTTGCTAAAAAAATTATCCTAAAGGTGGCCATATATCTGTGGGATATTACTTACCCAACCGCAAAATGAATGGGATTTTGCGATTGCACGTCGGTCGAATATAAGATCGGGAGAAGCGGTTCCGGCAGGATCGATGAACGTCGCGTGAGCGCTCGGTCGGGTAATATCGCACAGATGTATGGCCACCTAAACATTCCTTCATTCCCCTGGCGTTGCAATCTCGGGCCTCTGCTTGCTGGAACTGCAAGCAGGGGGTCGGACCGGCAGCCGCGTCTGTGATTGGCTGAGAGGCAGCCAATCACGGACGCGGCTGCTGGCATTACAGAACGCTGGGGGAATGTAGGAAAGTAAGTATTTTTCGGATAATTTTTTTTGGGGGGGGGGGTGTCAAATAAACATAGTGGTTGGGGGTGGGATAAGGACCACTACGCTACAGCAGAGGGGTTAAGCGTTAGGGGAAGGGAGAGACGAACGTCATCAAGAGGGGGGGAGGGCTTCACTGAGCAAGCCAGAAACCTCCCGGAGGAGACGTAAAAGGCTGAAACCTGTTGGGACACAGCCAGGCTCCTGCTCTTCACTTTTTGGGATTTTGCACACACATTGCAGGGCAGCCATTTGGAGCAGGGATGTATGGGAAGGATTTATCAACACTACACAGTGGGGCCAGTAGTGGGTTAAATTATAGTTTTGGGGGTGGACATGCCCTTTAAAGCCATGTTAACCCTAAAACATCGCCGCAAAGGGTTTAACGCGCCTTTTATATTAGAAAATCCGTTTGCGGCTCTACGTACACACATTGCCTCATGTGTGAAGAATCTTATGGAGGATTGTGTAAGTTTAAGTTAAGCAGAAACTGCTCAAAATCCCCTTTTGGCTCACGGATTAATCCCTGAATATTTGAGCAGTTTATTGACGTTGTGGCCATGTGTGGTTGGCCTGATGTTCATGTTCTGCTCCACAGGACATTTTAATAACAAATCCTAAAAAAAAACAAAAGAAGGAAAATATTAATTCTGTAACATTGGGGATTTAGGGGAAGATATGGAGCATTCATTTGTCTCAACTGCAGATGGTGTCATCAGAGTCCTATTATTTACACACCGTTATTTAGATTGAGTGCTGTGTAACACAGAATGCACTTATCTTAAATCTGTCATTAAAGCTTGTTTTGTGTTAATTAATATAAATCTGCATAACAGCAGGGTAGTAATATGGCCATGTAAATGTTAGAAATTCTCACTGAGAATGTCCTCTAACCAGTGGTCCTTAAGTGCTAGGACCCTGGACAAATTCTCCACCAGCCCTGCCCTTTTTTGCAGACATGTCCCTAGTTGATTTCCGTTAACGCTGCCTGTTGGAATCATAATCTCCTTGGCTGCTTGGAATGCCATTGTGATATTCTGGAAACCCTAGTTTGGAAATAGTTTCTGATCATTCCACAGATCTTTGGTTTGTAGCTTATTAGTGTTTGAGCTTTTCTTTGGCTTAAGCAACAACCCCCCCCCTTCCTACCATTAGATTAGTTATTCATTTGTCGTGTTAGCTTGTTAAACATTTAAGTATCTAATTGGGAAGAGGCTGGAATGGAAACCCTGGTGACTTTGATTAAGACACATATTTTTAAATTAGAATCGCTTTTGCTTCAACTGCACCACGTATAACTCTCACCGTTTCTTAAAGGGATGGTATAAGTAAATACCGTAATTGAAATAAATGTAAACCAGCAGTTTTTTTTAAAAAAAAAAGTGTGACTTTTTTCCTATTTGCCCTGAATATGAAGCAAGCATTTCACTGTTTTTCATAATTTGACACTAGAATTAAAGGGGCACTAAAGTGTGCAAAAGAAGTATTTTAAAGTGCAGATACACCTAGTTGAAGATGGCTGCTCCTGCTCTTTACCCCTCCCCTGCCCTGCCACACGCTCACATGCACCCTGCATCAGGGAACGAGATGAAGATATCACTTGCATTTTTAAATACTTGTTTACTGTATGTTCATAAAGATATTAAGAATTGCAAATATACTGTTAAAAAGGCTTAGAGTATTATTTATCCCTGTATGGATATTTTATATTTTTAAAGTACCAAGCAAAAATATTAAAACAATCGAAATGTTTTGATATGAATCCTTATCCCTAGAAAAACCAAGCCTGATATGTTTGTGTTTCATTTCCAGGAGTTACTTCCTCTGGTACTGATGTTTGAGCTGCCTATAGCTGGTATTCTACAACCAATACCAGATCCCAACTCTCCCACCATTCAGCAAATATCCCAGACGTACAATATAACTGTTTCCTTCAAGCAACGCTCGAGGGTCTATGGTGCTACCGTTATTGTACGAGGGTCCCAGAATAACACCAGTGCTGTGAAGGTAATCACCTACCACAATGAATGGAAAACACGCCATTCATCATTCCAACGTAAATCTCATTCCCTCTCACTGGAGTCGTGTTGCAACTACAAATTTATTCTTCCAGCTGTGAAATGCTTCATCTGAAAAGATATTGTAGAGAATTAAATTTGTAGGGGGGACATTTTGGTCACATTTAAAGTTGTATATTTTTTTTATTAAACCTGTGGCAGTAAGCAGTTGTATTTTTCCAAAAATTTCACCTGTAAATATGCAGCTTTTACTAGACATCCGATTGGTTAAGCTCTTCCTTCATTAGTGCAATACTTTGTTTGCAAGCCATAGCAACACATTTATCCCCAGCTTTGATCAGTTTGTGTGCAAGGTAATATGTTCCTTTTTATGGTAAATGCTTCGTAATATGTTGGCACACAGCAGATAGTGTCTTCAATATTAGAATTTTTATTTTATAACTTTATAATCAAAAATGACTCGTATGATAATGTTGTGTTGGCTCTGATTGGTCCATGAGATGAACATGAACATTCTCCTGACAGATCAGGTTCTGCATCTTGTGTTCTTCCCTGTGTTGACATAATTAAACTTTAATAGACTTCAGAGGCCCATTTTAATCACCTGTCAAGTTGGACAAATGTTTAGCGCCTGTTCATTGCAGTTTGTAGCCGTATACAAAACAGTATTCTTCATCACTAGGGGACCAAATGGAAAGATTAAATCTTCTGATTCCCACACCAAAGACACAAAAAAATATTGTAAGGAAAACAAAATGCTGATTTGCCGTAACCAAAGAAGGAACCTTTGATCTGTGCCCATATGGGAACCATTTCTTGTCTTTATTAACCTGTGGCACAATTTAGCAGTTTGTACAGAGACGTTCTGTTTCTGTTGTAGAAAGTAGTAGCACTTGTTCGCTGTAATCCAGATGTCACACTAAAACACCTTTATTTATTTTATTGGTGCGTTCTGTATTCCATCGAGCTGAAATGTAAATTATATAATGGGTGGAGAATTTCATCCTTTGAGGCTTGGAATGTTTCTAATGTTGTTTTCAAAGAAACCACATGAGTGATTGTGATTGTTATTGCAGGAGGGTACAGCAATGCTGCTCGAACATCTTGCTGGTAGCCTGGCCAGTGCCATTCCTGTCAGCACACAACTAGATATCGCTGCTCAACATCACCTCTTTATGATGGGACGCAATGGCTGTAACATTAAACATATCATGCAAAGGACTGGTGCTCAGATCCACTTCCCGGACCCTAATAACCCCCTAAAGAAGTCTACCGTCTACCTCCAAGGCACCATAGAGTCTGTTTGTCTTGCCAGACAATACCTTATGGTATGTAGTTTACATTGTTTAGTGGAATCCTGTCTACATGGGCCATAAAAAACTGTTTGGATATTGGTTGTATATATCTGGATATTGGTTGTTTTATTAGTAAAGAGATTTGAGTAGAAATACTGTCAACTTTTACATATTAAATGCTGTGTTGGAAAGTAAGGGGGAAAAAGTGCAAAAAAATCCCTCAACTAACCTACTGTTTGTATCACTTTCTAAAGGAATTCCAAACCAAACCTGTTAAAGTCTCTCCCCTCTCCAATACCACTATACCATTCCTTTGTATGGGAGTTTCCTTCACCCAGGGACAGAAAGATGGAGCTGTCCAATGTACTATTCATAGATAGGGCAGTGATTGCAGGGCTAGGCGTAGTAATATATACACAGTTATATGTTAAAGGGTAACTGTGGTCTTCACTTCCAAACTAGTAAGGGTTATATAAATGCCCGTCCACCCTACCTTCAAAGTGAACCCTAAATCACACCTCTAGCTAACATTTGTGGGAAGTTATTGCTAGAAAGGTTCAGCAATATTACTCCCTGCTTGACTGCTTACTGTTTTCAGCCATGTGACCAACCTCTGTCTGCATTAATTGGCTCCCCATCTCAACTGTCCATTTCCCCCCCCCCCGGGTAACTGTTTTCCTCAGTATTAAGTTTCAACTGAGCATGCTCTGCCCATGGGACGGAGGGGCATGGTAGAAGTCAGGTGATGTCACTTAACCAACTGGAAATTTGAACAATCGCCTCCTTTTTATTTCTCACAGACTGCAGATGTGATCTAGGGCTCATTTTAAAGGAAAGACTGCAGGCTTTCCTTTAACCCTAGCTTTTCTGAGACCCCAGTTGTCCTTTAAATAGGAATCACTTGCAATGAAATAAAGATACCGTATATACTCGAGTATAAACCGTCCCGAGTATAAACCGAGGTACCTAGTTTTAGGTTAAAAAGGAGGAAAACCACACTGACTCGAGTATAAACCGAGGGGGTAGTATTTGCCACTAAAGATGTTTGAAAACTACAACTCCCACCAATAAAGCATGCTGGGAGTTGTAGTTTTCAAACATCTTAAGTGGCAAATACTTGCAAATAGGGGTAAATCCTCCTATATTTGTGCATACAGTATGCACAAATAAAGAAGGTTTTACTCCTATTTGTATGTATTTTTCACTTAAGTGTGTCCCTGTGTAAATAAAGTAAATGTTTCTCCTACCTTGTCCGGAGGCCGCGCGATCCACATCCTCGCTCCACAGCCTCTGCGCATCTGGATGATGTCACTACCCGGAGTTTCTCACTTCGCGCGGCCGCCGGACAAGGCAAGGGAAACATTGACTCGAGTATAAACCGAGGTAAGATTTTTTTTTTAAAGCCTGAAAACCTCGGCTTATACTCGAGTATATACGGTAATCCACCATCCAGGGAAATTTCCCATTGCCACTTGAAATCAGGAAGGAATTTTTTCCCCTTCATAAATTTGGTGGGGTTTTTTTTGTCTTCCTCTGGATCAATAGCTAGGCTGGAAATGAGGATATTGCTAGAGTAAAATGGATTGGATGGACGTATGTCTTTATTCAACCTCAAATATTATACTATACTATAATACATTGTTTTAATCTGCAGTTTATGTGTAATATGCAGAACATACATGATCATGTAGAAGCATGAGGTCACTGCCAAAGACATCAGGGACATGGAACTTTGACTTCTGATCCCTCTGTTTTAATGATGGGTAACATTGCGTAACTCCATTTTTAGTAACTTATGGGACACTTGACATAGCTAGGCACTGTTTATAACTGATGATATTTCTAAGCAACTTTATAAGGATATCATTTACAGAACGTTCAGTACTTGTATACTATATAGATGTATGTTCCCTATCTTTTAACAGTTAAATGTGTATGTTTGTGTTGTAGGGTTGCCTCCCACTCGTTTTGATGTTTGACATGAAAGAAGAGATTGAGGTGGACCCACAATGCATCACTCAACTCATGGAACAATTAGACGTCTTCATCAGCATTAAACCCAAACCAAAACAGCCCAGTAAAGTGAGTTGGCAGCAAGCCACATTTTTCAAGGCTCTTAATTATTTTATAGGAATTGAACTGTTTTTGTTTTTTTTTGCATCAAAATCTATTTAACCAGTTAATGTTTTCTTCTCTGTATTTATTCAGTCTGTGATTGTAAAAAGTGTGGAACGAAATGCTTTAAATATGTATGAAGCCAGGAAATGCCTACTTGGACTTGACAGCAGTGGAGTAACCATCACTGGCCAGTCTACAATATCCTGCCCGGTTCCTGTGAGCTGCCACGGACTAGATATCCTGGCAGCAGGGCTTGGGCTTACCGGACTAGGTAAACGTTATGTATTTAATGAAAACTGTACTTTATATGTGGATGAATTGTGAAGAATAAATGATAACTAAAGTCAACAATAAAATGTGATCAGTCACCTTCCAATGACCTTGAGTGACTGACACAATATTTTGTTAGTTTTAATAGACATGAACAGCATTGTCCTTACCAGATCCACTGAACCATGGGAAATATTATGAGGATTGTTATTCACAGTTTAGTAGTGGTTTGGTTCCCCAACAGCCACAGAATCATGTGAACGAAGATTTGATCTATGAGGATTTTGTACTAATAATAGTTTTTTTTGCAAGGCAAATAGTCCGGCAGTTGTATAGGTGGCTGGCGTATGTAGATTGTCTTACAAGGGTTGGCAGTTCATATCCATATTCTTTCATTGTAAAACAAATATATAGATACCAGAAAAATAACTATTAAATGTGAAGTAGGCCGGTAGAGCAGAGAATGTACATAAGACCATTCACTTATACCCTTTATACGAGTCTTATATTTGATCTTATTGTCATGTAAATAATAAATATCTAATTAGATCTATATTTCTTTTGTGTCCACTCAGGCCTTCTGGCTCCAAATGCCATTTCTGTGAATTCGTCTACAGCCCAGAATTCATTGCTGAATGCTCTAAACAGCTCTGTTAGCCCTCTACCTAGTCCGAATTCTTCTGCTCCTAGCCCAACATTATGGGCAGCTTCCTTAGCTAATACATCGAATGCAACAGGTGATTTGGATTATTTTTCAGTAAATCATAAATGGGGGTTTAAAACATCCAATATGTTTATGGGTTTTCTGCTAACATGCTGGGGCAGGGAGGTAGGATTAATTATTTGTACCTCCCAATATTGTTTCGCTGAGGAGCGACAGCATGTACAATTTTTTATCTGCCAGGTTATGGCCCTGGGCCTTCCTGTATTCAAAATATGGCTGAAGCACCCAGGAAGACTGGCAGAAGCAGTTTTCTTCGTGCTGCCACTCCTCAAAAAAAATTATATTGGAAGTAAATAGTACCAATCCAACCTCCCTGCCCCAGGTCCATTTTAACTGTTTTTAAAAAAAAACTTTATTTGCACTATAGTTCTCCTTTAAGGAAATACCTCAGCCTGTCAGGAGATCTTCAACAGTAATCTATCATGTGGATACTCCTTGTCTCCTGGACACTCCCCTCCCAATAGAACAGTCTGTCTGTAAATAAGGATTGTTGGATAATCGACTAACATCTGCATTGCCTAAAGCCTCATACACGTGACAATCTTACTTGTGTGGCTGCTCCTGTCATCAATGTTGATTGATCATTAACTAGGCTTAATTTCACATTTACCTGGAAGAACTATAAAGGCTGCACTGTTTAGTTAAAATCTGTGTGTAAATGAATAGAAAATGTCCTGTGGTGTGTGCTAGAAGTCCACAAATATGAATCCACCCCATGAAATAATAAATCTGGTTGAACTGTATTTGATAACATTACAGTAGCTTGATGTAAGATCCTGGTTGTGGTGAAAGCTTCACAACTGTTATTTGTAACACAATGCTGTAATGATTGTAATCTCATTGGTCATGTACACTGTAAGTATGAACATTTATTAGAACATTCCAAATAATGGCGATCAATCTTAAACAATGTTATTCTCCTAAACACACACCAAATGATGTTCAGAGAAGTCTCTGTGGTTTATATATATATTTATTAATTTTTTCCCCTATTAAAGAATGGGAAATTACACTTAAGATTGACAATAAATTTTAGGGGGATAGGTGCAGTTATACCGATAAAATATGATTACATAAATAAAACACATTTTATAAATAAGCCCAGAGGATATATAGAGATAATAGAGATATGAGTAGAAATGGACTTTGTGGCATTTGCTTTACTGGTGAGGAGTCAGATTTCATTTTACATTTAAACCGATGCATCCTATCTAGCAAAGAGGGATAGAGGGTGTGGAGCACCTAGAGTTTATAGGCAAGCCCAGGAACATGAGGGGGAAATATACGTTTGGTGGTGCAGAGTAGTGAAGTGAATTTTATGGTTGAGATTTAATAGATAGAAAGCTGTAATAGATGGTATACAAAAGATTTTATTTGTTTGTTTTGTTTAGTAGTGTATTTTTTAATGTTTTCCTTTTTCATTCATATACAGGGTTTCCTACTATACAACATCTAATGATGCCATCTGCTGCACAAGCAACACTAACCAATTTTTTGCTCTCTGGGGTACCAAACTATGGTCAGAATACACCGTCTCCACCTCCAGGGTTGACACCTGTTGACGTTGGAATACACTCAGAATGCAAGAAGGTCACATCTGCATTGAATGGTCATGTGAAGGTAAATGACCTTCAACAATGTAACCTTATTTTTTTGTAGGCTCGTGGTTTAATGAAAATGGACCCTGGGTTATAAAGAGTTATTCAAGAAAAATAAACAAACATGGGGCTCACCAACTGATTTGAGCTTTAACTCCTAGCTGGACTTGATGGCTGATTGATTTCCTGGTTATATCATATTTGCAAATAAAAATGGCTGTGGACCTGGCCTGAGTGAAAGGGTTGATTAGATTTCTTAATGGGAAACTAAAACCCCCAAACATCACGTCCCCACCAGTTCCCTATTTAGTGATGAGGAAGCCCCGTTACCCTAAGATATCAGAGGGGCCCTGGGATGTGATTGTCCACACGATCTTTCTTCAATCAGACAAGCCAACTGGCTCCTTTCTAACTTTTGTACTTAAACTTCTTAATTACAGCCAACAAATATGAAATATGGAACAATATCTTCGGCATCTCTAGGGGATAAGGTGTTAAACAGCAACCTTGACTCATCAAGACAGTCTGGGAACCACGGCTCATCAGAACAAGTAAACGCCAAGACAGAATCAGAAGGTGAGTGAAATGTACAAAGAAGCATCTTTGTAGTCCGTTGTCTATTTCCTAGTTGGCTCTTTTCAATCTAAGCCGGTGGAGTCTGGACGGAAGTTTAGCTCAATGTCATAGGAAACACTGATTATCTTTGTTTATAGTATAAAGAAAATTGATCCCCTGGAAAACTTCTTCAAAGAAAATGTTTGTTTTTTTAAAAAAATTATTTATAATGAAAGTTCAAACAAGTGAATTAGAGGAATTTGATTTCTGCTGCATTTGGCTTTACCATAAAGCCCTGTTTACATTCTCGAAAGTGAAATAATTGGAGTAAACAACCATTATTTTGCATTGGTTGTATTGTATAACTTTATTGCTATAACACTACTGGATAATGCAGTACTTAATTACAATATATAAAACTCAGACAAAGTGGAAATAAATAAGTACACAGATATAATAATCGCAAATGAAACCTTAAGACATAAGGAAAACTGCCTACAATCTAGATTTTGTACTTTCCTTTAGTGAATCACAATGTAGGGGATTTTCCTGACAAATCAGTTTTGTGTTAAAGAAAAATCTATATTCTGTAATTAGCTTGGCTTTGGCCAACTTATTCTTAATAGCTACTTAAAAGAAGGAAACTTGAAAATAAAAATGTAGTTAAATGTATAAATGATTTAATATAATGTATGCGCTTGCAGTAAATGTCTTTAAATAGATGAATTAGTTTGGCCTGTACAAATGTGCAATTGTTTATAAACACCATTGCTTATAGTTGATATTTAAAGTGTGTCCTCCATACTAGTTCCCTGAATTGAAAAGCGCTCTCTTTCAAACAAGCCTAGGTGTCTCTAGCTTCTCTGTATCTTAAAGGGTGTATGGGGGTATGACCACCCCCAAAACTATAATTTAACCCACTACTGGCCCCACTCTGTAGTGTTATAAAATCCTTATCTTACATCCCTGTTCCAAATGGCTGCCCTGCAATATCCCTCCAAAGTCCAAAAAAGTGACCACCAGGAGCCTGGCCCATTCTGTCTCTGCCTCCTGTCTCTCCTCCGGGAGAATTATGTCATGCACACTGCAGCCCTCCTCCCCCACCCTCCCTCTCCCTCCTGTTTCTCTCTCCCTCCCCCTAGCTCAAACCCCCTTTTCTGTAGTGTAGGGCTCCCAACCACTATTGTTATTTGAAGCAAAACTCTCCCAATCTCTACTTATATTGCCTGCTTCCCCCAACGTTTAGTACAGCCAGAAGCCGCGTCTGTGATTGGCTGTCTCTCAGCCAATCACTGACGCGGCTGCCGGTCCGACCCCCTGCTTGCAGTTTCATACAAGCAAACGGGCCAGGACTGAATGTCGGGGGAAAGAGGCAATGTAAGTAGTGATCGGGAGATGTACATACCCTTTAAGTTATAGGCTTGGAAAGTTACACTTCCTAGTCTGTCCAGTTCTGTGACAGGCATATGGTGAGCTGTGTGAAAAGCCCCACCCCAAAAATTTGAAGGTAATTATAGACTTGCTACCATTACTTGTCCATTCTTCTATCAATGGACTCTAAAGGGAGAGGGAAAAATATTTTCTGGCTTATGACTTGTTTAAAAATGATTAAGAAGCTTGGGGGCTTGGCTTATGATGCAGCTGATGATACAATTTGGTATGCTTGGTGATGTTTATGACGTTTATATTGCTGTAACTTTGGAGAGACTGGAGCTAGAAGGTACAAGTGCGTTCTTTTTAATAAATGCCACTTGTATGGATACCACAGTTATCCTTTAAGTCTGTCCCCCATTAAGATAAAGTATAGAATTTTAGATCTAATATAACCTTGGTTATAGGTTTTAACGATGCGTTTGTGGAAGTGGGAATGCCTAGAAGTCCATCTCATTCTGCAAGTCACAAGGATCTCAAACAGATGCTGAATTCCACCAAAGCTCCATGCACAAAGAGACAGACCGTGGAACTTTTACATGGAACAAAAAATTCTCACTTACAGTAAGTTCTGTCCTGTTGCATTGAGGGATCTAAAACAATAAAGAATATTTAATGACTGTGACACTTTTTCTATATAGCACAACAGAGAGGTTACTTTCAGATTCGGAAATGAGTCCGACAGAAGGTCCCATGACTGATAAAAAGGCTCCTGGAAGCGAACGAGCTGCAGAAAGAGCAGCTGCTCAGCAAAATTCAGAGAGGGCTCGACTTACTTCACAGTCATCCTATGCCAATATGCAGGTAATCATCTGGAATTTACAAGCTAGAATGTTAAGTGTATAAATTGAAGTACAACTGCGTTGTCTAAACCCCTCCCCACCTCAGCCTGGGATATATCCAATGGGAATAAGCTCTTCTTGCAGAACGTGTCTTCCTATTGGTTAGGTCCTGGCCCAAAAAAAGGGAGAGCAACAACCATACAGTTGTCCTTTAAATAATAGCTAGGTAGATATGAAAGGGTGTGTCAGCTGATTCCTGACATTGGCTAAATGTAATAGCTGAAACCTTATAAAAAGAGATCCATTCTAACAATAAAAGAGTTTCAAATTAACCTAATTTCTGTTTTTCTACCTGGGTGCTACATCAAGGGCTGGGAAGAACCTTCTCCTTTGAATGCTGACTTATTGCTGGGAACACACCTGTTTCCACCAACCGTTAAGCACTTTCGACCGGTAGGCCAAGACAAAGGACTGTCAGTCTCTGCAAAAGCAGCCGATGCTGACAGTTAACTGTGACCAATCGTGTAGTCCGTGGTTTTCGGGGGCACACCCGACCGTCCATTGAAACGGTCAGTCGCGGATGAGCAAGAAAAACCTCCAATATTTTGGCCCAGCCAACCGAGACTGAGATGTCAGTTGATCGGGCCGAATGATTGGATGCTGTGTACCCAGCTTGAAAGATACATATGGCTCTGAAAGTTAAGAGGCTTCTATGTGTTTCTTATTAATTACAAACCTTCAGTTTCTACTGGTTGTGTATGGGGGGTTATATGTGCCACCTAAAACTGCATGCAGAATAGAGGATATTGCCTGTACAATATTACACACAAATCGTGTATTCAACCCCTCCCCAAAACTCTTTTTTCGTAATCCTAAGTTCAGATATGTTACCTTAGCACTAGATAGAGTCTCCTTTACGTCTTTGCAAGCTCTAAGTGAGTCGTTGGGATGTACCATGTTGTCACTTGACCGACGGCTTTAATGTCCAAGTGAAGCAGAATGTGAATTATACCCCCCGCAAAACCTCCCCTCCTATTTTATCTAAATTGCTTGGACCTCATCTCTTGGTTTACCTTAAATCACCAGCAAAAGTTGCACTCACCAGTTTGGCATGCCCCCTGCTTTGTCCAAGTTAATGGAAATGCAGAAGTAACGTAACTTTCCATTGGGCAGGTCTCGACCGAAGGGAATGAGTGGGGCTTTACCAAACCAGCTAGCACAACTTTCAGCTGGGATTTCTCTCTCCCTGTGGGTCTGTGTGTCTGTTTTAGGATGTATTAATAAAGCTATACGTTTTTATCTGACTTGGAGTTCCGGACCATTTGTGGTGTGCATGCTCCGTCTGCGTTTTTCCTGTGATATATATGTTGTTTTAATGAAATGGTGATTCCACCTATTACTAGAAAATAGTTTATATTTTGATAGTTGAGACTGATGTAAGCTGTTGTTTTTTAATAATGTTTCATGGCATTTTTCATGGCAGTCTTTATTCTCTGCATCACAGGCCTATGACTATGAACAGAAAAAGCTGTTGGCAACAAAGGGTAAGTTGTACCATATCTCTCTAGTTTTTCTCACACAAACCCCCCAACCCCCTGACTATTTATGACACACAATAAATTGAGTGATGGTAGTTTTACTGCAGTCATCGTCCAAGGTGCCCAGGGTTATTTACTATGAAATATTTTGGCCCCTGTTACATAGAATGAGGGGAAATTACCTGATAATTATGACTTCCTGGGAATTTGTAGCATGGTTTAAAGAATATTTAATGGATCATATTAAATTGGAGAAGATCCAGCAATGGTCATTGGTCTGTATCCAGCAGCTTTTACTATGGCACCTAGCAGAGTTAGAGGCTGTGTAATGTAGATCTCACTAAAGAGCCCCATACACTGTGCCCCTTACCTTCCGACATTCCTGGGATGTTAGACCAACATCCATACAACCCCCTTGCCCAATCTTTTTTTAGAATCTTGATTCAATCTCAAATGAAATGGGCCAGAGTGATAAATGTGACAGTAATGTCCCAATGTCAACGCCGGTCAGTCAATATAAGTTTATGGTCAGGATAACTGCCCTTTCTTTGTTTATTTGATACCTTAATTTATACTGAACTAGATAACTGCTCTAAAAATGGAAATGTCATGGAAAGTCTCAAATTAGCTGAACAATACATTTTTTTACCTTTTAGCCATGTTAAAAAAGCCAGTTGTGACAGAAGTCAGAACACCGACAAACACTTGGAGTGGACTTGGCTTCTCCAAATCAATGCCAGCAGAAACCATCAAAGAACTAAGACGGGCCAACCATGTATCATACAAGCCAACCATGACTACAACATACGAGGTATTGGGTTAAATTACCTTTCTTGGTCCATCTTTATAGTTGTTATTATTATGTGTTTGTGAACAATTATAACTAACTAACCCTTTAAATAGAGATTGGGGTATTGCCTAAACAAGAGAACAGGGATACCTGTTCATATGGTTCCTAAAAGAGAAACTAAAGATGGGGGATTTAGCATCCGGTACGGTAAGTACAAGCAGGGTACCGGCATCCAGGTTAAAACCATCAAAATTTATTGTTACAAACTCTCAAAAGTGACTACAAACAAACAACACAAATAGTCCCAGGATAAATTCGTCTGAAACTACAGATGAGTAGACGGAAATAGAAACATTTTATGGCATTTCTGAATTATTGGCAAGACCGTTTTAAATGCCAGAAGTCTGCATCTGGTTACTTGCATTTGGGACAGAGGGCTTCTGTTGTCCGTCTCATACGAGCAGTACATACTGGGAATAAGTAAGCTTTATGCATACTGTAAAATTATATACGTCTATTATTTTAGCAGGGAAAGCCGGGATCCATATCTTGGATGAGCAATGGGTCCAGGGTTGGGATGCAGCTTTTCCATTTATCGCCCCGAATGAATCTGGATCTCTGGTTGTGTTTTAGTTCGCAACAGCAATTTATAAAGGAGGGAGGTCACTCCTTTGGGTGTTTTACTTTGGAGGACTGACATCACCAGGTGTGTGGTAGTTTAGGGGATCCAACCATTAAATTCCGAATATATACAATGTCATACAAAGAGGGTAGCGCACTCTGGAACAAGATGGCATCTGTGTGGATTAAGTTGCTTCCGTGCACTGTGAAATATAGAAGCTTTTATATATTTCGGATCCAGGACCGTTCTTGTTCCAGAGTGCGCTACCCTCTAATCCGTTTGTTTGATTGCTACTACATTGAGATCCAGCGAAGGGCAGCTGCACCTGGGCCGGATTTTGTATCAATTGCTTTGACTTGATAGTTTTTATGTAAAATACAGGAATCCTTGGAGTGTATATACATTGGATTTCCAGCGAAGGATCCGGGGTCTATTACACCTGGATCACTATACTCCCGAAGTGAGTTTACATAGAGCTGCTTTTTATATATGCAGTAGCTTGTGTGCACCTGTAATTAAGGAGTTTTGTTGTCAAGGGTGGAAGGACACACAATTATTATTATTATTATGGATTTATATAGCGCCAACATCTTCCGTGGCGCTTTACAATTACATAGTCATACATTACATACAGGGTAATACATGTTATACAAAGTCATACATATTACATACACAGGTAATACATAATATAAGTACACAGAGTGAGGAGTTTCTTACAGCAATACTGTGATACAATAGGAGAGAGGACCCTGCCCAAAGAGCTTACAGACTAGAGGATATGGGGGCTAGACATAAGGTGACGGGAATCGGTAGGCTGTAAATAGATTGGCAGTGGAGTGTGAAAGGCGGGTTGGATCATATTGGGTAGTAAGAGGGGTAATGTTTAGGCCAAGTTATACGCTTGCCTTAAGAGGTGGGTTTTAAGGTTACGATGGAAGGTGTTAAGGGATGGTGAGTGACGGACAGACGGAGTAAGGGAGTTCCAGAGCAGAGCAGCACGAGTAAAGTCCTGAATGCTGGCATTCACCAGGGTGTATAAGAGGAGAGTATCATTTGCGGAGCAGAGGTTGCGCCTGGGACGGTATCACTGGGTCAGCCCTGAGATATGTGAAGGGGCTGTGTTGGATAGTGCTTTATAGGATAAGGTTAGCAGTTTGAACTGGATCTTTTGCGTGATGGGCAACCAGTGGAGGGACTCGCAGAGAGGAGAGGCATTAGAGGAGAGAGAATAGAAATGAATGACCCGGGCAGCAGAGTTGAGAATGTATTGAAGCGGTGCCAGACGGAGCCAGGAGGCCAGGATCTGGAGAAGTAGAGGGTGATCAACTGTATTAAAAGCAGAGGGCAGATCAAGAAGAATGAACAAAGAGTAGTGACCTTTAGATTTAGCAATAAGTAAATCATTGGTCACTGTAGTGAGGGCAGTTTCTGTGGAGTGGTTAGGGCGGAAGCTTGACTGGAGGTGGTCAAAGAAAGAGTTAGCAGACAGGTGACTAACCAGATCAGCATAGACATGTCTTTCCAGTAGTTTGAAAGCAAAAGGGAGATGGAAGACAGGTCGGTATCTGGAAAGAGCAGACGGGTCAAGGGAGGGTTTTATAGGTATAGGGGATACAACGGCATGTTTAAATATAGAGGGAAAAATACCAGTGGATAGGGACAAGTTAAGAAAGAGGTTAGGGCTAGAATGCGCTGGTGTCAGTAGCTCCTCCCATAGCTAGCTCCCAACATTACCCATGTCTCGGCGCCCCTCCTAAGCTCCTGGATTGTATCTGGCTGGCCAGGCAGTGTAAGTGCAAATAAAGTTTTTCAAAAAACGGAAGTTCCGTTTTTTCTCCCAACAAAAACTTTACTGCACTGAGCCTGAGCCTGGAACAGAGGGAATCAGAACACAGAGCTCCGCCCCCTCCTGCCCCAGAGCTTCCTGGGATGTCTAGAGACTTTCCTCAGAGTCAGCACTGTCTGCAGGCAAACTGTAACTGTAAGTAACTAAGTTATGTATACTGTGTGTGTGCCGTTTCTCTGTGCCAAGCATATTGCCCATTTCTCTGTGCCAAGCATATTGCCCATTTCTCTGTGCCAAGCATATTGCCCATTTCTCTGCCAAGCATATTATTGCCCATTTCTGTGCCATGCATATTATTGCCAATTTCTGTGTGCCAAGAACATTGCCCATTTCTGTGTGCCAAGCATTTTGTGTAAAATTTTAAACTATGACTTTGTTGTGTAAAATGCAAAGTGGGTGTGGGGGGCATGAAAAGGGGCATGGCTTAAAAATTTGCGCCGAGCTACGCGCAGCACTGACACTCACTTCATATTTTACATATATGGTGGGAGTGGAAAGGGGCGTGTCAAGGGGGCGTGCCCTTAAAAATTTGCTGCGCGCGGCAATGATACTTACTTAGCTTTCATTATTCAAAATCTCACCCTCCGCCCATGTTGGTAAGCTATAAATAGTTTGGCAGTGGAGCATGAGAGGTGGTTAGGATCAGGTTGGGTCAGTGAGAGGGTAATGTCTAGGCCTATGCTTGCTTAAAGAGGTGGGTTTTATGGTTACATTTAAAGGTATTAAGGGATGGTAAGTGATGGACAGACAGGGGAAGGGAGTTCCAGAGCAGAGTTGCATGGGAAGAGGTGACAAGGATGGATGAGAGGAGGATGTTGTTTGCAGAGCGGAGTTTACTTCTGGGACGGTATCTGTGGATCATCTCTGAAATGTATGGAGGGGCTGTATTGGATAGTGCTTTATAGGATAGGGTAAGCAGCTTGTATTTGATCTTTTTGGCCTGCCAGTGGAGGGACTGACAGAGAGGAGAGGTGTTTGAGAAGGGAGAAGAGGATAAGCTGGGCAGCAGAATTTAGGATGGATTGAAGTGGTGCCAGGTGATTGTTTGGTAACCCACACAAGAGTGTGTTGCAGTAGTCTAGCCAGGATATGATTAGGGCATGGACTAGGATTTTAGTAGCTTGTTTTGAGAGGAAGGGACAAATGTGGGAGATGTTTCTGAGTTGGAGCCGACAGGCAAGCGAGTTGACATGGGGTTTGATGGAAAGATTTGAATCTAATGTTATTCCCATGACATGAAGTCAGAGATAGCACTAAGGCAGTTGGGCACCTGGGATGTCAGTGTAGGGAGATCTGGGGCAGAGATGTAAATTTGGGTATCACCCGCATACAGGTGATCCTGAAATCCAAATGAGCTAATAAAATGTCCAAGGCTATAGGTGAAAATGGAAGACCAATGTGGTAAATCCATAAATAACATAATTTAGTTGGGATTATGTAGAGTTATTTATGTAATCCTAAATAATTACCAGCTAATATTGAAAATGTCTCACAGTAGCAATAATGGGATGAAGGGACTTGGGTGTAGTTATTAACAGTAAGGGTTTTCTTGGATTTCACTTTCTGTATAGTGTAGTAGGTGGAATAGGACATATTTTTATTTGCTCAGAGGTAATGATTTTTGTGAACATCTATGGTAGTGTAGTAATGTGTCTTTCTGGTTGTAAAAAACCTGTTGTATTTATTTTCCTTCTATTGTCTCTCTTTATTTTAAAGGAAACTCGACATTTGTTGAATATTTGTTTTAAAACTGCTGGTTTGTGGTCTTTCCTATCTATTTCATTTTTCCAAACTCCAGTGTGGTTTTTTGAATGGGATGTATAGTTAAGTGAAATAAACCATATGCCATTTTGATTGACATTCCTAATGAAGTTTTGACGTGTGTATTGCCAGCAGTCTTGACGATCTCCAGGATTTCCTGTATATATATAAGGCTTTAGTTTGATGTGTGGTTCTTAAGGCTACAGTTCTGAATTGTAACAATCTCATTGTGGCTTTGGGGAAATGTTTCATTTGTAAAGTTACTGTACCAGCACAACTGTGCGTTGTTAGAGCATCTGTTCCTGCTAAAAATTACATATAATATCACCCTTCCTCATGCCCATGTGGTCAATAAAGAACTTCCTTATGCATTACACTAGTATAACTTTAACCAGACATACCCACCAAAGTATTAATAACACTAATTCATTCATTAAATCATTCAATCTAGACCTGAACGTCTTTTATTCCCCAGCTCTATTGCAACTGATAGCACCTATTGTCCATTTGACTTCAGGTGCCACCAGCTGCTAAAGACCATGTAAGACAGGAAGTGATGCACACCAATTATCACATTGTCTTTAGGATATGCGTTAGCATGATAAAGTTAAATAATAAAAAAAAAGGTTATTCATTCATAATTACTCATAATTTCTTAGTTTGGACCACATTGCTTGAACAATGGAACAGTAAGCCTTTGGCCTCATGCTGCCAGAATGCTGAAAACAAAGCATGATATTATAAGAGATCAAAAAGTTACAAGTGTCACTGTTTAAAAAGGAATGTTCGCCCATCAAATGGGAGCATGTGTCAAATATTATTTATCAAATATTTACTATGTCAAAGACTAACTATACCTGGCAATTTACTGGTCATTGAGATAATTCCCAATCCAAGTGCATGTAGACCCTGGGAATCTTCCTATTGGATGCAGATAAAAATTCTCATCTTTACATCTTCAATATGTACTTTCTTTCAGAATTCGTCCATGTCTCTTTCACGGTCGAACAGCCGAGAGCAGCTGGGGAATGGCAGTGATTCTGATAACTGGAGAGAGAGAAACGGGGTGGACTCATCTCATAACGACTACTCTTCCTCCATTGGAAGTCCCAAGCGAAAGCAAAACAAATCTGGTATGTACAGTATGTGTTCAAGGCTTTAATATACTCCATTTGTGTTTAGAAATGTTTGTGTCTACAGTAAATACCAGTATTTTTACTTGACATGGGGCTAATTTTGTTTGTGGCTTGAATTTGGTATGTAATTAAATAACCGTGATGGATTAGTTTGTTTAGGAGACATTCCATACACAAATGTCAGTTTTACAGTATGTTTAGCAAAAGATTGTTCTTTTCTCCTCAACTTGTATGAATATATGAGATTAATGTGATTTCCAGAATGTCACAGACTTTGTTAAATAGAGAGAGCTGGCAGTTTTATCTGACCAGCTGACAAATGGGACTTTTGCTGCTACCAAAATGTGTTTACTTAAAGGGAAAGGTCGACCACTAGACTAAAATATTTATAATGCTAAATTATACTCCAGGCTGCAATACTTACTTTGTCCGATGCCTTTCAAGAGATACCGTATTCCAAAAATATACTTCTCCCTATCTGGCTTCTCCGCATTTAAGAGCTTGCACGTGTGCAGTTCAGGCAACACCAGAAACCATGTTGTCAAGAACAATGACTAAAAAGTGTTCTCTGAGCTTGTGCATGCAATGGAGAAAACAGCTGGGGGGCAGAAGATATCTGAGAATATGTCCTATAGCAAAGGTAGGTATTGCTGTCTGGGGGGGGGCATTTTAAATACAAATTTTAATTTAAGATCAATTAGCCCTTTGAAGGTTAAAAGCTTTCTTGGGTATAAAAGCAGAAGATATTTGTACCCTGGACATTAAGAATGATAGAAGTGGAATAGTGAGCTGTTACCCTATGTAAACGTCATAGCACGTGTAGTAGAAAGCACACTTCCCTCCACACAATGTGGTTTCATCAAGGTGCATCGAAAATCTTAACCGGGACATTGATAGTTTCTTCCAACGCACACAGATTAAACATTGTCTATACACCAACAGAAAATCCCAAATCTTAACCCACTTTGTGGTTTCTAAATATGGTCATTGCGCTTTCTGTGCTTGATATTTAATGTTTTTCTATATAAAGATTAGGTACAGCAGGTACAGGGTGATGACTTTCATAAAGTTGATCTACATTTGTTAAGGAGATAACTGCCAGTTGTTAAATAATTTCTTACATCTTAATCGCTGTAACAGTGTAATGTCATGACACAATTGTAGAACTACCTTTTCTCTGCCCTTGGTCCCAGACTCATTATAGAGCTGGTCAAGCTTACTAATGATGTCCTACCCCCTTCCTCATTATAAAATGAGAAGCTGCATCACATATCTGACAAGCTACAGAACATACTATTAGAAAAGTTAAAGGGAAACTAAAGTCTGCAGATAACATTGCCCCAATAGACAGAGCACATACAACAAGCTGTGTTTCACCTCTCCCTTTTGCTGTGGTTGTGGTATTCTTTCAAATTCTTATAAGGGGGTTCCATATTGGTGTGGAGACATCTGCATAGAAAATACTGTGTGTATAGAGACGTGAACACTCAGATAAGGGGACCTGGCTCTTTGGAGACTACATGGGCTGTGACTTGTACTGGGATCAACATGGAATCTATTACTTATGTGTACTAAACGCAACTTACTAGAGAAGAATCTTACAATGTACAGTATACGTGTTCTGGGCAGAAAAGCTTTCACGTTAGATTTGTTTTTAAAAAAATGAAGTTTAGTTCTCCTTTAAAGCTATTTAGCGTAAGGAATTATAGAATAGAGAATATCGGGGATTTGTTTTAGAGTAACAAAATATATTGTGTCATTTTATATTTTTCCTCTGCAGCAGAACATTATCTAAGTAGCAGCAATTACATGGACTGCATTTCCTCTCTAACTGGAAGCAATGGCTGCAACCTCAACAGCTCGTTCAAAGGTTCTGATCTTCCTGAACTATTCAGTAAACTCGGTCTAGGGAAGTACACCGACATTTTCCAACAGCAGGAGGTCAGTATACTGGTGTTTCTGGGTTAGTTAAATATATGTATTGGGTGTATTAAGGAGAACTCTAATTATCTTTATGGTTTGTTTGTTTTTTTCTTTTCTGTGTTAAATTAATGTTGTCCACATGTTTCAACATACTAATTGATTGTGACGTGTAGCGATAAAGGTTCCATTTTGGAAGAGGGCCAGTAAATGTATAGATCTGGTCTTTTGGCAAATGGCCAATGCAGTCAACTGCTGTAGGATGTTTTGCACATATACTATTCGAGTCTTTTCTTATTCAAAATGGAAAACTGATATAAGGGAAGAGGTGGAGTCACCTGTGTCCCACTATTTCATGTTCCATACTACAGTAAGTTCAGACAGACCATATATAAATGCATATTGTTAGGGCAGACACATGCTGTAGTAATTTGTGCTCCTGAATTGCCAGCAGTAAGTTAGTATGCGCTTTCCATAAATATTAATAAATCGATGCATTTTGCAAATTTCTGTATGTTATACCTTTATAATTCATTGACTCATGATTAATTTGAGCAATTATTAAATTATCTACTTTATACTGTGATAGTCATTAGTTAATCACACCCTTTACATGTTTATTAATTACCGTATGAACCGAGATTTTCAGGCTAAAAAAATAGCCTAAAAATTGAGACTCGGATTATTCTTGAGTCAAAGACTTACCTGCTCCGGCGGCCGCGCGCTCCGCATCCTCTGCTGACTGACGTCACTATTCGGCGCCAGCCAGCAGAGGAATGCAGAGCACGTGGCCGCCGGAGCAGAGAAGAGGATCCAGAGCAGGGGAACCGGACCAGATAGGAGAAGGCAACTGTGGGGAGTCCCATACAGTAGTCCCATACAGTAATAGCCAAATCCAATATGAGAATTACTGTATGGGACTACTAATTCTGCTGTCCATTTAAAGGGCAACTAAAGTCTCAAAACAATACAGAATTAGAAGGCAGTAATGTTTGTTTTCTACCCTCGGTTTCTACTCGAGTCAATCACTTTTACTCCTTTTTAAAGATCAAAGTAGGTGCCCCGGTTTATACTCGGGTCAGTTTATATTCAAGTGTATACGGTAATTGATCGTTTTTAAAGGACAATTATAGTTCTTAAAATTGCCCTCTCCCCTGTAAAGTACCCGGGGGGCTAAACTGCTAAGCCCTCATCTCTGGGTATAGTCTCTATCTCTGGATGTTATTTCCTACACTTTTCCTTGCCACTCTGGTCTAATTCTACCCTATGGGCTGTTGTATCTGAACAGAAAACTAAACATGTAGTTTTGTGTATCAGAGCACAGATATGGATCATGGGAGCTTAAAGGCCATGTCCACCCATAAAACAAAAAATTACCGTCATTTGGCATCCCAACCCCAACTGATATATTTTGAGCTTTATTACCTGCATTATAATGAAGTGCAAAATAATTAGTCCTCAGTATGAGCTGGCCCCTCCCTCCATGCAGTCAATCAAGGCTGTGACAGCTGACATCAAAACCAATGATTGACTGCTGTTTCCCCTGCTGCCTCCACTGCACATGCTCAAGCTTATGAAAAAGCTCATTGAGCAGAGGGAGGAGGCAGATAACTTTGCCAGAAAGGAACAAAACCTATGCAAATACATGCAATAAACTGGTAAAAATAGCAGTTGCGGTTGCTGGGAGATAACTAAGTCATGAGTTTTTTGTGGAAATGCCTTTAAAGACACACACCTATAAAGTGCAATGTAAAACTTGCCACTTCTTCCTCCAGAAGCTAATTTAGGTTATATTCATAGAATCTGTTCTACTCCTTCTTACAACCTTCTAGAATCTCCATTTGTAAATTTAGAATGTGATCAGGCTGTAGGTTCTGATATGTATTTGTTTGTATTTGTGTAGATTGATCTTCAGACATTTATCACGTTAACTGATCAGGATTTGAAGGAACTTGGCATTACGACCTTCGGGGCTCGAAGGAAAATGTTGCTGGCAATCTCAGGTAATGCAGTGGTTGGGTAATGGAGAATGTTACTTTAGTTAAAGAGAATGGTTCATAATATCGATATTGACAATATGATGCCTATCTCCGGCACATGGGGTGATGCCTATCTCCGGCACATGCGCAATAATGCAAAATGTAGGCACTCGATAGGGACAGTGTGCCTGACAGCTGAGAAGGAGCCGAGTGGAGTGCCGGTAAGGTAAGTGTTGCAGTGTTCTCCGGGAAATCTATTATTCACAGGGAGGTGGGAATAAGTGCTCTCACGTACCTGTGAATAATAGATTCAGATGCACTGTACTTAAAAAAGCGGATTTAGTGTCCCTTTAAAAAATATTTGGGCAAATGTGCCACAGTTGTGTCTTTTTATGAACCGCCATCTTAGTGTGCAAATGGTTTCCTTTATGCATACTTTGATAATTAAATTAAATTAAATGATTCAAAGGGTATGAAAAATATAAAAACTTTTTATATTTTTTTTTTTTTTGCAGAACTTAATAAAAATCGAAGAAAGCTGTTTGAGCCAACTAATATACGTTCCTCATTCCTGGAGGGCGGGGCTAGTGGAAGACTCCCAAGGCAATACCACACAGACATTGCAAGTGTCAGTGGGCGATGGTAGCACCAATAAGATCACTTGATTTATAACCACAGAGACAACCACGGCTGACCTGTGGAAAGGCGTCATTTTATATATATATATTTTTTTTATTATTACCATCAGCACTTTAAAGCCACGGTACGAAGGACCAAAGTATTGTACCCACGCATGTACTTGTGCCAAAAAAAAACCTTACATTGTCTAGGAACGCCTCAATACAGAATCTACTTTCTATGCCTATGTAGACTGGACCGAATTGCAATAAGCAACACAAAGAATGAATCATTTTATGTACAATGTATGCACTGAAATTTTACCTTATTTTAATGAAGGATGAATCTCTCGGATTACAGAGGGTCATGACTTATCGGTTTTATTGCGAAGGATTTTTCTAGTATTCAAAAATAATCATGATTTGTCTGCACTTTACATAACCCTTCTTGTCTCCTGTGGTAACGCGCCATCCTGTCCTAATCCTCCTGCTCTTCTGATAGGTTACACTTTTACGTCCATCTGTTAACTATGCAGATCGTATCTCTGAGTACCGCGGGGGAAGTAGTTACAAGGAACTTATCACTGGTAGATAGGTTAAAATTCCCAAATTTCTTATTTAATGTTCTATCAACGCTTACAATGAAATGAATTCACTGTAACAGAAGAAAGGACCAGTATACACACGTTATTTTTTTTTTTGTTTGTTTTATATTTGGGGGAAATTTTTTGCACTGCTGAGATGTCAAGGCAGATTAAAAAAAATAATCTTAGTTGTCAGTTACATTTTTATTTATATCAGTTTTTTTTAAATATATATATATATATCCTTCCCCTTTAAATAGATATATGAACAGTCGAGAAAATTCCTTCAAACAAACAGGACTTTTTTTTCCCCGGAATTCAGATCAATCTACGGTTACATTCTGGGGCATTCCTAACCAAAGATGAAAAACAGTTCCAATGATCGAGTATTTTATACTGTGAAAACACCAATCAGATCTATTTTTATTTTAACCTCTTGACCACAAATTTCACAAAGAATGGTACAACATACACTTGACTTTGACTGTTTACTACAACCCACTGGGTGTAAAATCTGGTGAATTGTAAATTTTGTAATGTACATTTTTTGTAGACCGTTTCTCACAATAACCAAACACTTTGCAAAATCAGGAAAATGCATGTTAGATAAAGTGAGACATTTCACCCGGACACAATTAAAGACACTCACTAAATTAATGTGATGGGAAACATTTTTTTTTTCTTTAACGATGAACTTGCTGCACAAACATTTGCACACACAAAGGGATTTTTTGATAAATAAATAAATATACTTTTGCTGCAGCAATTTTTTTTTTATATATATATATATATATAAGCCTAGGAAATGCAGCAATCCAATACGATTTATTAATTTCTAAGGTTTGGGGCTTTGAACACTACATTTGGTGAACCACTTTCTAGATGAAATGACAGTATAAAGTAACAGACTTTTCTTTTTTCAAATTCAAAACTGTTTAAATACACAAGGATTATATATTTCATATACAGTTTCCCTTCGTGTAGTCAATTCTATTCCGATTATCATTTGGAGTTTTAGATGACCTGGTGTAGGGGGGAGGAAAGGCTTTATTTGTCTTTAACACTACAACTGTAGCTATAAAGGGCCACGAATGCACATAGACACATCGATACTGGAGAATCCTTCCCTTGTTTTAATCCCCTTTATGGATCCCGGCGATACATGTCACTCAGTGCTACTTTTCGTCTTGTTGTATCTTGTGCCTTGAGAGAAACAAGTTATCTGTAAATTTAGAACAGATACAGATTGTATTTCATTGGGGGACGATTTTTTTTTACTGTTTTAATTAAATGGATTTTTTTTAAAAACTAATCACCTAATATGTTTCGAGAAAATAAATTTCTATAACCTCGATTTGGGAGTTGTTTTATTTATGAACACAGCTACTAAGATTGTGGTGAAGGACTGTATGAATATGCATTTAAAATCTAAAGGGCATGTCCACATCTTCCACAAAACTCTGTACGTACCTCCCATACCCGGACAGTCCGAACCTCACAATACTGACTTGATGCTCCAGCTTTCCTTTAGTAAGATATTCAGTCCACTGTCCTCAACGCAGATTTTTTCCGCCTCCTCTAACCATGCAAGGAGTCCAGTCAGTAACAGTCATTCATCATTTGTCATGGCCATGGTTGACTAGTGAGTAGAAGGAGACTGGTGACTGCAGTTTAAATATCTCATTTCAGGATTGCTGGAAAAGGAAGGTCAGTCATTAGTGCGAGATCACGTTAATAGGTCCAAATGCAAACACTATAAATATGCTAAGGTAAAACTCATATATGTCAGTTCTGTCCAATGCAATCGGTAGAAAAACATTGTATTTGTGTCACCCATTAAGAGACTTAAAGGGCATGTCCACCCCCAAAACTATAATTTAACCCACTACTGGCCCCACTGCGTAGTGTACTGAAATCCTTACCTTACATCCCTGCTCCAAATGGTTCTCCTGTCCCTCCAAAGTCCGAAAAACTGACCACCAGGAACCTGGCAGAGTCCATAAAGGACTCTGCCTCCTGTCTCTCCTCCTGGAGAAAAATAACATGCGCACTGCAGCCCTCCCCCACTCTCCCTCCCCCTAGCTCAAATCCCCTTTTCTGTAGTGTAGGGCTCCCTCCCCCAACCGCTATAGCTATTTGAAGCAAAACTCCCTCGATCTCTACTTATATTGCCTCTTTCCCCCGACGTTCAGTACAGCCGGAAGCCAATCGTGGACACGGCTGCCGGTCCGGCCCCCTGCTTGCAGTTTCATGCAAGCAGAGGGCCGGGGCTGAAGGTCGGAGGAGAGAGGCAATGTAAGTAATGATAACTATAACATTTGGGGTTGGGGGAGGGAGAACTACACTACAGAAAAAAATGATAAATGCCCTTTAAAGGGTATGTCCACCTCAAAAACCAACCTTTGTTCATGGCCTAATTGCCCCACAAAACCTTGAACTTGCAAACTTTTAAAATCTGCTTCTAAATATACCTACCAGTTCCCTCGACTTCCTTCTGTTGCTGTTCTGTGCCTTTTCCGTGCATGGAAGCAGACGAAGGGACCAGACCGGCAGATGAATTTGTGATTGGCTGAGACACTATCACCCCTTCTGCTACTTCCATGCACGAAAGTAAGTATATTTTTCAATTATTTGCCATATGAGTAGTAAAAAAATCATCCTATTACGTAGGCAACGCTGTCTGCTTTCTATTGTTTATTATAGGGAGCCAATAAAAGATGCTTCTTATGTGACCAACTAAACAATCTGTCTATACAGGGTGCAGGGCGATCAAATCATTAAAGTGTAAATAAATTTCATTACATTCTGTTAATCTGCTACAAAATCTTCAATGTGCGTATCCAAGTTAAAGGACATTTAAACTAGTTAAAAAATGATTTGGCACAATCACACAGTAATTAGGATTAATTAGCACCAATCTTAAATCTGCTATATTTCTTCTTCTCTGACTATCCCTTGTTTTTAAGCTCTGGGAGTTTTACTTTTTAAAGAGGACGGGGCATAGCTAGTCAGTAAAGCGCTGTCAATCACCCAGCCCCTTCCCCTGGCACACTACATGTAAAACTCTTCATTCTATAAAAGTAAAGCTTATTTCTCTGTCACTGCATGGCTAATTGAGTCAGCATTAAGATCAGGAAAAGAAATAAGCATTATCTGTTACTCTGTGCACTTTCTGTGCAGGTAAACCCAATCCTGCAGTTAGCTGCTGTCTGTGTTACTGAAGTCCCAAAATGACATACATTTAACTAGTTTTCTAACAATGGCTTTGACCGAACTTGTGGCAATTAAAGGCCATGTCCACCCCTTGGGTAAATGAGGCCCTAAGAGAGAGAACAAGGCAGCAGGAATTGAGATGCATTGCATTGAGAATGTATTGCCTTGGACTTTTTCTGAAAACTATACATGTCCATTATCCTATATACTAAATAAAGGATGTCACTATGCACGATTACAGACCCATACAGGGGCTTATAGTCAACATGCACCCCTACCGCTGTAGAAAAACCTCATGTTCCATGATTGTAATGGCAGATTGGATATCTGGTACACAGCAATGCTGGCTGGGTGGTTAACAAAAGATGAAAGGGTGATCCCGCACACATCTAAGGGAGTCCAATATTAGCACATGCTGAGTGCACTGGCAGGCCAAGGTAAGTGGTCAGGTAACAGCAAACATACAACACCATGCACATCAGTCTTAGCAACCTATGTATTAAAGCTTCATAGTGTATGTGTGTATACAGTATGTGTGTACCCTGTGTATGAAGCTTTAATACATAGGTTGCTAAGACTGATGTGCATGGTGTAGTTCTTTGTTGGCTGGGTGGTTTAGGTACCATATTAGCATGACCCTGTTACATGCAGGGCCGTTTTTAGGCATAGGCCACCTAGGCAAAGAACTAGGGCGCCTATGTTGATCCAGGGCGCCTATTCTTCTCCCTAGCATCTCCCTGTCAGCTGTTACTTGCTGTGTTAGATCTGCTCTCCTTGTTCAGCTGTAACCTGCAACATTGTGTCTAGTACAGAGCCTGAACTCCACACTCTCTACATAGCAACTAATGTTGCAATTTGCAAATGAACTGAAGGTGAAGGAAGGAAGGGGGGATGAGCTCAGCTAATAGTACTGAGGAGAACAAATCTAAAGTGCCAGATAAAAGCTGCTACAGACTTTATAACAGTGACCCTGTGACTAGCAGCCATGAGATCCCTATCTCTGCCTCTTTCTTCCTTCCATCCAATTCTTGAATTAGAACTTATCATGTCAATGCAGGTACATACTGTATATCATGTCAATGCTGACAGCTGGAAGGGTTAAAGGTAATACTCTGCTGGCACTGAAAGTGTTAATAGGAAAGTCTGTTGGCATTGAATGGTTCATGGTAATACTCTTCTGGCACTGAAAGTGTTAATGGAAATACTATGGGGAAGTCTGCTGGCACTAAAGGGTTAATGGTAATGTTCTGCTGGCACTGAAATTATTAAAGTACAATTATACTTACCATTTCCCCGATCCATTCCTGCAAAGTACCCAGGGTGAGGATCTAAAACGCTAAGTCCTCACCTCTGGGTACTTTACAAAAGTCCTGCACTATTTACTTGTAATGTCCCTCGTCGCTCCGGTCGGATCCTCCCCACTGGCACTGTCAGTGACAGGGAGGCAGCCAATGAGAAGACATGCCTCCTTGCAGAGCGCGTCTTCCCATTGGCTGCCTCGCAGCCTGTCACTCAAAGTGCCAGTGGGGAGGATCGGTCCTGAGCGACATTACAAGTAAGTAGTGCAGGACTTTTGTAAAGTACCCAGAGGTGACGACTTAGCGTTTTAGATCCTCACCCTGGGTACTTTGCAGGAGTGGGGGGAAAGGAACGAGGGGGAGGTGAGTATAATTGTCCTTTAATGCCAATATTCTTGGAAAAGCACTGAAAGCGTAAAACATCTCAGATCTCACCAAATTTCCCTGTTCTGCCCAACCCGGCTGGAAACAACTTTCCAAAGTTCGTCCATCTCTGATTCTAATTCAATGTATGACTATTGTCCAAGGCTTGGTTCTTATTTCTGCTATTTTAGACCTGCGATAATTTAATGTTAGGGAAGCCATCTTTGGCAGTTTACTTCTTGTTACCACTGTTTAGTCCCCAGAAAAAACACTTTTAACCATATTTAGGGTCTGGCAGCCTGGATTTAATCTCTGCCATGCATTCTTGGACTTTATTCTAATCTCCTAAAATTATAGCCCTTTAAGTATCTGCACATTTTTCATTTATATGGAAGTTGGCTGATTTATATGGTGCACAGTGATTGTGTTTTTCACAAGATATTTGTCATCGGGAAGAATTGGCAAAATGGAAGACTGTTAAAGGCATTTCTAACCATCAGTGCTGGTCCATTGGACAATACGTATGTGATAATCGCACCATTTAAAAAGAGATTGAAATTCCCATATTCTATACTAATCATTCTACTATAATTTCACAGCAAATGCAGGAGACTTGCAGGGAGTTTCAATAGAAAATCTTATTATTAAAAATGGTGCAAATTTTGCCCCAACAAATCAGATGTTAGCTTTCAAAAGTTAAATTAGCACCATTTTTAACAATAAGAACTTTTATAGAATCTCCTTTTTGGAGCAGTAATTTCTCTTTTTCTTTGATGTGAAAATAGAATCCAGTAAATGTCTATATATAATGGTAAATAGGGCTATGTGCAGAGAGCCTCCTCTAGGCAATGCACTGAGCTGATCATGGCTCTCTGCTGGCATTAAAGTTACTTTTAAAAGAGCTGTTATCAGCTCAGTACATATGGTAGCTTTCGGCAGTTAAAGGGCATGTCCACCCCCAAAACTATAATCCCCCCAACTACTGGCCCCACCATGTACTGTAGTTTTATCCTTTCCTCACATCCCAGCTCCATATGGTTCTCCTGTAGCCCACCCCCAAAGTCCCAAAAACTTCCCACCAGGAGGATAGCAGGTCCATATAGGACTCTGCCTCCTATCTGGCCTCCGGGAGAAGTTTGGCATGCGTACTGCAGCCCTTCTCCCCCTCCCTCTCCCGATTCTCTCCCCCTAGCGTAAAATCCATAATGTGTAAGATTCCCCCAGGTCTCCCAGCCCCAACCGCTATATTGATATGTTTAGAAAGCTCCCCAAACTTTACTTACCTCTCCTCTTTCCTCCGCCGAAGTGAGCTGCCGGCAGCCGCGTCCGTGATTGGCTGCCGTTCAGCCAATCACAGATGCGGCTGCCGGTCCCGCCCCTCTGCTTGCATTTTCTCGCAAGCAGAGGGCCGGGAGCGCGGCAGAGGAAAGAGGGGAGGTAAGTAGAGTTTGGGGAGCTTTCTTAAAATATAAATTTAGCGGTTGGGGCTGGGAGACCAGGGGGAAACATATATCCCAAATTTTTTTTAGGGTGGACATACCCTTGGACAATGATACTCACCATTTCCCCGATCCATTCCTGCAAAGTACCTAGGGTGAGGATCTAAAATGCTAAGTCCTCACCTTCGGGTACTTTACAAAAGTCCTGCACTATTTACTTGTAATCTCCCTCATCACTCCTGTCAGATGCTCCCCACTGGCACTGTCAGTGACAGTCCGGGAGGCAGCCAATAGGAAGACGCGACTCCTTGCAGAGCACGTCTTCCCATTGGCTGCCTCGCGACCTGTCACTCAAAGTGCCAGTCAGGAGGATCAGACTAAGCGACGAGGGAGATTACAAGTAAGTAGTGCAGGACTTTTGTAAAGTACCCGAAGGTGAGGACTTAGCGTTTTAGGTCCTCACCCTGGGAACTTTGCAGGAATGGGGGGAAAGGAACAAGGGGGAGGTGAGTATAATTGACCTTTAAAAGTCCAGGTGAAATTTAGAGGTGACTCTGTAACCTGTGCCACAACATATACAATAAAGGTAAAGGGAGTCACACTGTTATTTATACTCAACATGCTTTAATGCTTTTGCTAAAAACCACACAGAGAAGGGTAAGTAAAATAATAAAGGGAATGGAGGGGCTTGACTATGAATACAGATTAGACAATTTAAGGCTGTTTACATTGTAGAAGCAACATTTGCATGGGAAAATGATCACTATATAAAGAAATTAATGGGCCATCCAATAAATTCTCTGGTGCATTGTTCACTAACAAATCAGAGGACACGTGGACATCCTTTAAGGTTGGAAGAAAAGAAGTTTCTGGTTCTGGTTGGTACAAGTATACTATATAATATTGAGTATTACTGGTATTAACAATATACTGTAGTTCTGGTTGGTACAGGATACTATATAATATTGAGTATTACTGGTATTAACATATATGTAGTTCTGGTTGGTACAGGGATACTATATAATTAGTATTACTGGTATTAATACATACTGTAGTTCTGGTTGGTACAGGGATCTATATAATATTTAGAATTACTGGTATTAATACATATACTGTAGTTCTGGTTGGTACGGGATACTATATAATATTGAGAATTACTGGTATTAATACATATACTGTAGTTCTGGTTGGTACAGGGATACTTATAATATTGAGAATTACTGGATTAATACATATACTGTAGTTATGGTTGTAGGGATACTAATAATATTGAGAATTACTGGTTTAATACATATACTGGTTTATGGTTGGTACGGGATACTATAATAATATTGAGAATTACTGGTTTAATACATATAACTGTAGTTCTGGTTGGTACGGGGATACATATAATATTGAGAATACTGGTTTTAAACATATACTGTAGTTCTGGTGGTACAGGGATACTATATATATTTAGAATTACTGGTATTAATACATATCTGTAGTTCTGGTTGGTACGGGATACTATATATATTGAGAATTACTGGTATTAATACATATACTGATTCTGGTTGGTACAGGGATACTATATAATATTGAGAATTACTGGTATTAATACATAACTTAGTATCTGGTGGTACAGGGATACTATATATATGAGAATTACTGGTATTAATACATATACTGTAGTTGGTTGGTACGGGGATACTATATAATAATAAGAATTACTGGTATTTATACATATACTGTAGTTCTGGTTGGTACGGGGATACTATAATATTGAGAATTACGGTATTAATAATATACTGTAGTTCTGGTTGGTACAGGATACGATATAATATTGAGAATTACTGGTATAATACATATACTGTAGTTCTGGTTGGTACGGGGATACATATAATATTAGAATTACTGGTTTTAATACATATACTGTAGTTCTGGTTGGTACAGGGATACTATAAAATATTGAGAATTACTGGATTAATACATATACTGTAGTTCTGGTTGGTACGGGATACTATAAAATATTGGAATTACTGGTATTAATACATATACTGTGTTCTGGTTGGTACGGGAGATATATAATTTGAGAATTACTGGTTTTATACATATACTGTAGTTCTGGTTGGTACAGGGATACTATAAAATATTGAGAATTACTGGTATTTAATAACATATACTGTAGCTGGTTGGTTGGCAGGGGACTATAAATATTGAGAATTACTGGTTTTAATACATATGGTTTTAATACATATACTGTAGTTCTGGTTGGTACAGGGATACTATAAAATATTGAGAATTACTGGTATTAATACATATACTGTAGTTCTGGTTGGTACAGGGATACTATATAATATTGAGAATTACTGGTTTTAAAACATATACTGTAGTTCTGGTTGGTACAGGGATACTATAAATATTGAGAATTATTGGTTTTAATACATATACTGTAGTTCTGGTTGGTACAGGGATACTATATAATATTGAGAATTACTGGTATTAATACATATACTGTATTTCTGGTTGATCCAGGGATACTTTCCGATTGCCATTTGGAGTCAGGAAGGAATTATTCCCCCCCATTTTAAGTTTTTTTTTATTTGCCTCCCTCTAGATCAACTGTTAGGTAGGGTTAAATAAGAGGGTGAAAAAGTTGGACATGATGGACATATGTCTCTATTCAACCTCAATTACTATGTTACTATGGGCCATATTTATAAAGGTATCGCTTTTTAATGATACCGCGTCTTTAATGATAGGTTTACGATCGGTAATTTACAATCATAGATTTATGATACCCATAGAATAACTTTGCTGTAGTTAATTAACATCTATCTACTATTACATTTCCTTATAGAATACTTTACGTACCACATCTATCTACTATTACATTTCCTTGTAGAATACTTTACATATGCTTGTGTACGCAGTGCAGTGAAGAATGCTCTGATTTGTATGTGTGGGACGCAAACAGCAACTGCATCAACGTATGGCCCAGCACAGAAGAGCCAATTTCTCGGGTCAGGACTCAGCCGTGTACCTGCATCTTTAGGATAAAGGACATACCTTTGAAGATTGTAATGTTAACATATTGGCAAAGGAACGTGACTGGTTCAAGGGAGGTGTTAAGGAGGTCATTTATGTGAAAATAAAGAAACCAAGCCTAAATAGAGATGGGGGGGTTCGACACCAACTGTCTGCCAGGTACAATGCTGTTTTGACACCTTACTCTGGACGTTCCTATAACATTTCTTAGCCACTATCCCATCACGCCCTTAACACTTGGCTGTATATGCTAATGGGATTTTCCCCAGGGTACATATTGCCACAGATTCTTGTACAAGTCATTCTGAATTGAGAAAGCCAGTCGAATGACTAGCGAAACGTCTTCAAGAACTAAAAGTCCAGTCGATCTAATTAAATACAACAGAAATACTTTACATACCACATCTATCTACTATTACATTTCCTTATAGAATACTCTATGTACCACGTCTATCTACTATTACATTTCCTTATAGAATACTTTACATACCACGTCTATCTACTATCACATTTCCTTATAGAATACTTTACGTACCACGTCTATCTACTATTACATTTCCTTATAGAATACTTTACGTACCACGTCTATCTACTATTACATTTCCTTATAGAATACTTTACATACCACGTCTATCTACTATTACATTTCCTTATAGAATACTTTACATACCACGTCTATCTACTATCACATTTCCTTATAGAATACTTTATGTACCACATCTATCTACTATTACATTTCCTTATAGAATACTTTACATACCACGTCTATCTACTATACATTTCTTATAGAATACTTTACATACCACGTCTATCTACTATCACATTTCCTTATAGAATACTTTACTACCACGTCTATCTACTATTAACATTTCCTTATAGATCTTTACTACCCACTGTCTATCTACTATCACATTTCCTTATAGAATACTTTACGTACCATGTCTATCTACTTTATATTTCTGTACTCGCCTCTGGTGTATTCTACTAGAAGTCACTACGTTTGGGAAGTAAATTAAGGAGAAATCTCTGGGTTTTGTTCAGGAATTTATTCTTAAACCAAGACAAATGTAAAAGGATTTCATGCTACATTGTACATTGTATAAACTGATTTTTGTCCAAGTTCAAAAACTACAGAATTAATACCAGGCATCCAGTAGACCAAATATTTTGATTTTCTTAAGCCTTTTAGTCTACCAGACCAAATACCTGATTTGTTAATGTAACAGTAGCCAATTAGATTCTTCCAACCCTATGTCACCTAATTCTCCAATCACTGAATTATATTGGATTCATCTTTGATTGAAATAAAGCTTCAGATTATATTGCTAGGATTATATTCTAGGATTATATTACTAGGATTATATTGCTAGGATTATTGCTAGGTTATATTGCTGAGATATATTCTAGGATTATATTGCTAGGATTATATTACTAGGATTATTTGCTAGGATTATTTGCTAGGTAGTCCTAGTCAAATAATTTAATTAAACAATTTAATATTAGGGATGGAAGCATTTGAACAGATTTTTCTTAATTTCTTTGCTCTTGCTGCTTTATGTAACAATTTTTTGAATTTCTATTTATAAAACAACAAAATGTAATGTTTAGCGCAAGTCGGAGATGGAGCTAAATTCATTAATTTATAATAAAAAAAACCAAAAAAACTAGTTTTTGATTAAATTAAAGGTGTACTTTGTATATTAATATATGGCTATGGGGGTTCCTATATTTATTTAAGTGCAGAAAAGGTGTCTAGGGCTTCCTAACTGGTTTTCATGACTACATTTTGGACCAGGAGGTGTAAAAACTATTATCATAGCAACAGTAATAACTATGTAATGTGTTCAATATAACTACAGTAATGTGTTTATTATAACTACAGTAATGTGTTTATCATAAGTACAGTAATGTGTTTATTATAACGACAGTAATGTGTTTATCATAAGTACAGTAATGTGTTTATTATAACTACAGTAATGTGTTTATCATAAGTACAGTAATGTGTTTATTATAACTACAGTAACGTGATTATCATAAGTACAGTAATGTGTTTATTATCATAACTACAGTAATGTGTTTATCATAACTACAGTAATGTCTTTATTATAACTACAGTAATGTGTTTATTATAACTACAGTAATGTGTTTATCATACTACAGTAATGTCTTTATTATAACTACAGTAATGTGTTTATCATAACTACAGTAATGTCTTTATTATAACTACAGTAATGTGTTTATCATAACTACAGTAATGTGTTTATCATAAGTCAGTAAATGTGTTTTATTATAACTACAGTAATTGTGTTTATCATAACTACAGTAATGTGTTTTATTATAACTACAGTAAACGTGATTATCATAAGTACAGTAATGTGTTTATTAATAACTACAGTATGTGTTTATTGTCATAACTACAGTAATATGTTTATTATAATACAGTAATGTGTTTATTATCTAACTACGTAATATGTTATCCTAACTACAGTAATGTGTTTATCATAACTACAGTAATGTGATATCATAAGACAGTAATGTGTTTATTATAACTACAGTAATGTGTTTATTATAACGACAGTAATGTGTTTATTATAACTAACAGTAATGTTTTTATCAGAACTACAGTAATGTGTTTTATTATAACTACAGTAATGTGTTTATTGTCATAACTACAGTAATGTGTTTATTATAAGTACAGTAATGTGGTTTATCATAACTCACAGTAATATGTTTATTATAAGTACAGTAATGTGTTTATTATAAACTACAGTAATGTGTTTTATTATCATAACTACAGTAATATGTTTATTATAAGTACAGTAATGTGTTTATTATAACTACAGTAAATGTGTTTTATTATAACTAGCAGTTATGTTTTTATATAACTACAGTAATGTGTTTTATCATAAGTACAGTAATTGTTTATTATAACTACAGTAATGTGTTTATTATAACTAGAAGTAATGTGTTTATACAACTACAGTAATGTGTTTATTATAACTACAGTATGGTTTTTATAACTAATGTGTTTATATACTACAGTAATTGTTTATCAATAAGTACAGTAATGTGTTTATCATACTACAGTAATTGTTTATCATAACTACAGTAATGTGTTTATTATAACTACAGTAATGTGTTTATTATAACTACAGTAATGTGTTTATTAAAACTACAGTAATGTGTTTATCATACCTACAGTAATGTGTTTATTATAACTACAGTAATATGTTTATTATCCTAACTACAGTAATGTGTTTATCATAAGTACAGTAATGTGTTTATCATAAGTACAGTAATGTGTTTATTATAACTACAGTAATGTGTTTTTTAAACTACAGTATTTTTAACAACACTAATGGTAATGTGTTTATTATCATAACTACAGTAATATGTTTATCCTCATAACTACAGTAATGTGTTTATTATCATAACTACAGTATATGTGTTTATTATCATAACTACAGAATGTTATTTATCATAACTACAGTAATGTGTTTATTATCATAACTACAGTGATGTGTTTATTATATAACTATCAAATGTTTATCCTCATACTACGTAATGTGTTTATTATCATAACTACAGTAATGTGTTTATTATCATAACTACAGTAATGTGTTTATCATCCTAACTACAGTAATTTGTTTATCCTCATAACTACAGTAATGTGTTTATTATCATAACTACAGTAATGTTTTTTATCATCCTAACTAAGTAATATGTTTATCCTCATAACTACATTAGTGTTTATTATCATAACTACAGTAATGTGTTTATTATCAAACTACAGTAGTGGTTATTATCCCTACAGTATGTGTTTATCATAACTACAGTAATGTGTTTATTATCCTAACTACATAATGTGGTTTATTATATCCTAACTACAGTAATGTGTTTATCATAACTACAGTATGTGTTTATTATAACTACAGTAATATGTTTATCTAACTACAGTAATATTTCATAATCACTACAGTAATGTGTTTTTCATAACACAGTAAATATTTATCATAACTACAGTAATATGTTCACTATCACTACAGTAATATGTTCCATTATCATTATTACTACGTAATATGTTTTTTTACTACTAAGTTATCATAACAGTATGTGTTTATGATCATAACTACAGTATGTGTTATTATCCTAACTACAGTAATTTGTTTACATAACTACATATGTGTTTTATTAATAACTACAGTAATATGTTTATAATACTACAGTAATATGTTTATTATCATAACTACAGTAATGTGTTTATTATCCTAAACTATAGTAATATGTTTATTACATAACTACGTAATGTGTTTTATATCCTAACTACAGTAATGGTTTTATCATAACTACAGTAATGTGTTTATTATCCTAACTACAGTATGTGTTTATCATAACTACAGTAATGTGTTTATTATAACTACAGTATGTGTTTATTATTAAACTCATAATGTGTTTATCATAACTACAGTAATGTGTTTATTATAACTACAGTAATGTGTTTATTATAACTACAGTAATGTGTTTATTATAACTACAGTAATGTTTTCTACTACAGTAATGTGTTTATTATAACTACAGTAATATGTTCATTATCACTACAGTAATTTGTTTATTATAACTACAGCAATGTGATTATTATAAGTACAGTAATATGTTCATTATCACTACAGTAATTTGTTTATTATACCTACAGCAATGTGACTTATAACTACAGTAAATGTTCATATCACTACAGTAATTTGTTTATTTAAACTACAGCAATGTGATTCTTATAACCTACAGTAATATGTTCATTATCACTACAGTAATTTGTTTATTATAACTACAGCATTGATTCTTATAACACAGTAATATGTTCATTATCACTACAGTAATTTGTTTATTATAACTACAGCATGTATTATATATAACTACAATGTAATATGTTCATTATCACTACATATAATATTGTTTATTATAACTACAGTATTTGTTTTATTATAACTACAGTAATATGTTTACATTATCACTACAGTAATTTGTTCATATAACTACAGCATATGTGATTTTATAACTACAGTAATATGTCTTAATCACTACAGTAATTTTGTTTATTATACTACGTATGGTTTATTACCACTACAGTAAAGTTCATTAATACCCATACAAATTCATTTGTATTTATTATAACTACGAATGTGTTTATAATACATCTATATGTTCATTATCACTACGTAATTTGTTTATTATAACTACAACAAACTACAAAATGTGATTCTTTAACTACAGTAATATGTTCATTATCACTACAGTAATTTGTTTATTATACTACAGCAATGTGATTTAACTACAGTAATGTTCATTATCACTACATAATTTGTTTATTATACTACAGCAATGTGTTTATATCTAACTACAGTAATATTTTCATTATCACTACAGTAATTTGTTTATTATAACTACCAGCAATGTGATTCTTATAACTACAGTAATATGTTCATTATCACTACAGTAATTTGTTTATTATAACTACAGCAATGTGATTATTATAACTACAGTAATATGTTCATTATCACTACAGTAATTTGTTTATTATAACTACAGTAATGTGTTTATTATAACTACAGTAATATGTTCATTATCACTACAGTAATTTGTTTATTATACTACAGCATGTGATTTTATAACTCCAGTAATGTTCATTATCACTACGTAATTTGTTTTATAACACAGTCAATGGATATTCTAACTACAGTAATTGTTTCATTACTACAGTAATTTGTTTATTCATAACTACAGTAATTGTTTATTAATAACTACAGTTATGTTCATTACACTACAGTAATTGTTTATTATAACTATATAATATGTTGATCATAACTACAGTAATAGTGTTTACTATAACTATCAGTAATGTGTTCATTTTAACTACAGTAATGTTGTTTTATTATATAACTACAGTAATGTGTTCATCACTACATACTACAGTAATTTGTTATCTTATTATAACTACACCAGCTCCTGTGTGGTTCTACCAACAACCGCTGGCTTGGGCTTCAGTCCATCCTCAACTCTGCTGCCCGGCTCATTCATCCCTGCCCCGAAGAGCTTAACAATCTCAATGGGTGTGACAACAAACAGATCACAAGTGGGGATATGGGTACAAATGCTTGAGATGATAAAAAACTTTGTTGTGCTGATTGTTCAGAAGGTAGGATACACATAGATCTCAAAGTATTAATGATGTCACCTACGAGAGGGGAGAGAGAGAGAAGGATCAGCAGTAGAGAAAGGTTTAAGACGGAGGCAGCAGTGTTTGTTGGAGGTCTGTGGTGAAGATTTCCTTGTGAGGAACGGAGGGCACAGCCAGGAACATATGGACCAAAGAGAAGATAAGTGGGAGGTGCAGTAGACGAAGGGATTTAAATGGTTAAATGCAGGGTATTGAATTCATGATTCTTTGTTTGATGGAAGCCACCCTACAGACTGAAATATCGGGTTTGTGGGTTCTCTTTAGAGGAGAGTGAGATGATCCGAGCTGCCAAGTTTAAGATAGACTGGAGAGGAGAGAAATAACAGGCTGGGAGTCCAAGTAGTAGAATGTTACAGTAGTCAAGACGGGAGATTATAAGGGCATACATGAGCATTTTAGTAGTGGAGAGAGAGAGAAAGGGCGGATCTTGGCAATATTGCAAAGGAGTAAACAAGACATTGTTAATGTAGTGATGGAAGGAAAGAGAGGAGTCAAAGATTATTCCATGCAGCATGCAGATTCAACTGGGTTATGACCATATTGTCATAGAGATGGAGAAGGGTGGACTAGGTCTTAGTTTAGGGGGGAATGATTATTCCGTTTTAGATAGAGTTTAAGGCGAGGGTGAGCAATCGGAAGCAATTTATAACCTGTTTCTTCTTTCCAGCTGACAAGGAGATTAAAGGCTATGTCCACCCCTTTAAAAACTTTTCATATAATATACAGCACCCTTATAACCTAAGTTCTGTTTTGTTTAATTTGATTAAATATGCTCACAGCAAAGATCTCATCCTTACAAGCTACACCAGCCACCGCAGCGGTTAAGGCAGTCAGTAACGGCCGTGACATCATGGCCAATAGCTGACTGCCATTCCCAGGTGAGCCTCCACTCGCGCTGCTCAGGAACGGAAAAAGAACAGAGCAGCAGCAGTGGAGGGAGGGAGTGGCGGTGGATTGGGGACATGTAAGTATAAGAGCAATTCAATAATATTAACCAATTTGGAATTAAGTTTTATGTGCTCCTGCATATTATGTTAAATGATTTTCTAAGGGGTGGACATTCCCTTAACCCAATAGTTCTGTCTGAGGAACATACTTCCTCTGCTCATTCATTCAGTCATTGACTTTTTGCTACCCTGAATTCTCAGCATGCTCTTTGCAGCCCTTTACCATCTTAACAATTGACAATATCAAACTTCTTTTGTGGTTCTGATATAATTCTCTGAAATTCAATAATACTAGTGGTGAAGAAATTAACTAAAGCCAGAAAAAAATGTCTTCAGAGACATGAAAATTCTTTCGAAATGTGAGTTGAGTTTCTAAGGAACACTGGGCTGTAATCTTGTGGAATTCATTGGGTTCTAGGTAGCAATCAAGACTTTCCACTGAGCTGTCCAGCAGAATTTTATCCTAGACTTTCCATTTCCATAAGCTTGCAGAAAACCTTGTGACTGTTGGAAATAACCGTTCAACAGAAACCTAAAAGAATTTCCTTCCATTACAAGCTTTAGTGGGTCGTCATGAAAAGGTCCTTCCCTTTTGGACATTGTTTGTGTGAAAGGTGCTGCACGAAACCAATTCCTTTTTAGTTTCCATCTTCATGCCATAGAAACATAGTTTCCAACTCCTTTCCTGAAATGTACAACCCAGCGAGACCAATAGACTTGGCACGTTTGACCACATGTAATTCATGATGGATTGTGTGCGTGGCTGTGGGCAAGGTAATGCATGTTTAGTGTTCAAATTCATATTCCTTGTGTAAAACACGCACCGCTGTTTTGTGTTGATTTAATCTTGGTGAAAAAATAATGATCTGAAGAAAGAGAAGAAAAAAACAAAACTATGAATTACCAAAGTCTTAACTACTGGGATGAAATAGGTATTTTCACCGACAACCCCAAGAACTTGGTACCGGGGTACAATCTCTCAACCATATGCAAGATAATGGGACCTTATTACAGAGAAGGTACCTGGAACATCTCTTCACAGGGTCCATTCAGGGTTTAGATGTGACTGGATGTGTTTGTAGAGGAGGCCATGGCTTTCTCTCTCCAAGCAAACAGTTCATTATGAAGTCAAAATGGACTCCGGCCATGTCTTGTTTTACTTCAGTGACTGGCCACAGCTAAACAAATCCAGATGTGGACATGGTTAATCAAACTAAGACCGTCTCAGATATTTTACATTGTTTTGATACAGTTTTTGCACTTCTAGGTGTAGTTACACTAAGAAACATTGGCAATATTACCCAGGTTGTTTTCTGATAACGAGGCGGCATTTGTAATTTAAAGTTGACAACACTGACTGTTTATGTGATATCTGACTTATTATCAGTGCCACGTTTAGAGAACTAGGTTTAGGTTTTATTTACAATTAGGGACCTCCTGTGTCTACAGGGCCCAGAAATTATAGACATTGTCTATTACTGGGCAAGTCTACTCCTCAAATGAAAATTATATATAGGTAAATCTCTCCACAAACCACAATAGTTTCAAAAGCTAGAAACCTGAAATGCTGCCTGACATCATGTTTGATCTCTTTTTGCTTTCTGGTTCTTCTGGTAACTGTTGTCAGTCATGGATGTAACAGATCAGAGGCCAATGGCTGAATGCTATTTCCCCAGCTGCCTCATCTGAGCACAAAGAGGAGGCAAAAATCTTTTAAGAGGCAGTGTGTGTGTGCTGCAAACAGGTTCAGCCCTACAGCAGCTTTAACTATTGTAGGTTTGGGGTATGATTTCCCTATATCTAATTTTTCATTTTAGCGGTGTACATGCCCTTTAAGTCCATTGTCCAAATAGATAAAGTATTGGTACCGGTCAAAGGGTATGTCCATCAAAAAAGTAAGTTGGTTTCTATCTGATTACTGAAGAACAGGAGGTAAATGCAACTATCTCTTACCTCCCGTTCTTCAGTAAATCTTACAGAGAGGAGGAGACACTGACTCGCTCCAGCGACAAAATCCCAGATGCCTCCGGCACATCTCCAGTCCTTTGCACTGTGCGGCATGCGCACACAGTGCAAGGAGCGAGGACGCTTCGGAGACTGTCAGTGAAGTCACAGCTGGAGCGGGTCCGCGGTTAGTGGCTCCTCTCCTGTAGATTTACTGGGCAGTAAAAATAATGATATCCTTTATCCCTGAAACAATATACCAACAACAAATAACTTTCATGATCCCAAGGGGGGATTTTGTACAACTATCTCCTGAGGGACCCCCCTAACATCTTCTACGAGAACCCGAGGACCCCTGGTAAAGAAACACATCTAGTATATAGACTCCATCATGTTTATTTGTTTGATTTGCAAAAAGTTCTCTCTATTTTAAAGAGAGATCTAAAAAACCCCTAATAAACATAGATTATTAATTAGTAAATGCCTTCAACATCCCAAGGTTAACCAACTGAAAAGTCTTTGACCATGTGTCTGGAGCCATTTGGCTCTTTCAAACGCCCACAAGCCTTATTTTTCATTCACTTCATAAGTTACCAGCTGATTGCGATGATCTGAGACTCCAGCTTTATAGATAGAGAGAGAGTCTTTCGACAATTTTTACATTGCCTGAAGCCCTCTGTCTGTAAAAAAGCAAACCGCCACTAGATGTGTGCAATAGGATTCTGGAATGGATGCCCGAAAAGCTGGAAAACAATGCAGTATTGGCAGAGGCGGAAACCTTATATTTGGTAAGCGTAAAATGTGATTTGAATCTCACAGCCACATCAGAGCCAAGACTATGTGACTGTAGATGAAGAATCCCAGATGGAGAAGAATCTGCCTTTCTGATGTCAATCACTAGGAAGAAGTATATTCTTTTATGTACAGGAAGTAGGGGGCCGTGGGAAGAGACCATTGTCGTAGGATTTAACATGCTGTGGACATCAAGGCGTCTTCCTTGTTACTGGCTTTTTATACATTACAATATTGCGACTACAAGACACTGGGGCCATATTTATAAGGAGCGCTCTTTATCGATACCAGGCCTTTAACGATCGTTCATTTACGATCCTAAATCTATGATAGTGATCCATTGTAATCTACGACTGAGATCATAGATTTACAATTACACAGAATACCAGAACCAGTTACTCCCCCATGTTTATAATATGGGTTTGGGACTTCTGAAAAGCCAACATGCCCCCCACCTCTTTAGATATACAATTGAAACTAATGGGGAATTTTACAGAGAGACCATACGCTCTCCTATTCAATGACTTTTATTCCCCATGTAGCTTGGTGTCAATCAACAAAAAAACGATATTTAATTGTCTTAAAGTTTTTGAAGGGAATAGTTCCCTGGATTAATACAGTTTACCTAAAAGCATGTAGGAGTTTTTTCTTAGTATAGTCATAGTTTTATTGATATTTGATACTCTGAGTATGCATGTTTATTTATAAAGTAAAGTCATAGTTTTTATTGATATTTGATACATCTGATGTATGTATAGTTTATTTATACAGCGCCACTTGGAGGAATGCTCTGTACAGTATTATAATACAATACAAATATATATAATAGTATTTCAGTACATAAATATATAAATTATATAAATAGAAGTGCTAGGGCTTTGCCACAAGAGGAAAGGAGGTCCCTGTCCTTGTAGAGCTTGCAATCTATCAAAACAATAATGTGCACTCTACCTTCCAGACTTTTTTCAGTCTTGCCTGGGTGCTTCCAATCACGATCCACAATGCATAGCAGTACACAAGTATATTAGAGCACTCAAGGTCTTGTGAAAATCCATCAGTATATTACCGTATATATACTCGAGTATAAGTCGACTCGAGTATAAGTCGAGGTACACATTTTTACCTCAAAAATGAGTAAAACCAATGACTCGAGTATAAGTCGAGGGTAGAGTCTCCCCTCCAGCCCCAGGTCCAGCCCCAGAATAAAACCTATTTCCCTGCACCCATCTTCTCACCCTGCCACTACACTACACTACTACAGTACACTACACTACTCCCTGCACCCATCTTCTCCCTGCCACTACACTACACTACACAACTACAAGTACACTACACTACTCCCTTGCACCCTCTCGCTCACCCTGCCACACTACCAAAAACTACCTACACTACTACGTACACTACACTAACTCCCTGCACCCCATCTTCTCACCCTGCACTACACTACACTACACTATCGACATACACTCACTCTCTCCCTGCAACCCCTCTCTCACCCTGCCACTCCTACACACACTCCTAACTACACAGTACAACTACACTACTCCCTGCACCCATCTTCTCACCCTTCCACTACACTACACTAACTCTACAGTACACTCACTACTCCCTGCACCCATCTTCTCACCCTCCACACACTACCTACTACTAATGCCTTACCTTTGCAGGAGAGTCCGGCCCCCCGACATCTTGATGGAGGAATCCCGGCTGCCAGCGTCCACTGATGGTCGCATCCACTGACGTCCGACTCAGCGCCGGTCTAATTTCCAGCGGCCGAGTCGTGAAGTCCAGTGGATCGACCATCATTGGACGCGGCAGCCGGATTCCTCCACCAGTAAGTGACTGACTCGAGTATAAGTCGAGGTTCAGTTTTCAGGCTGTTTTCACAGCCTGAAAACCTCGACTTTACTCGAGTATATACGGTAATCCAACACACAGCAGTGGCAACGTTTCAGTCTGGTGCTTAGGTACCTTTATCAAGTCATTACAATCTAGTTAGGTGGGTAACATACAGATATAATGGATGGGTATAAGTGCTGGAGTGAGACTTATGCATGCAAATAAACCGAATCAATACTGTGGCTGGTTACCAGATAGGGTAGGATGTAAGGGTAATTATCAGATATAAGATATATAGATACCAGATACTGTGCTGGTTACCGGATAGGTAGGATGTAAAGGTAGATTTATCATATATAGATATATAGATATCATATACTGTACTGGTTACCGGATAGGTAGGATGTAAGGGTAGATTTATCATATATAGATATATAGATACCATATACTGTGCTGGTTACCGGCTAGATTTATCATATATAGATATATAGTTACCACCCCAATTTTTATTATGTGCTGGTTACCAATAGTCGGATGTAGGGTAGATTTATCATATATAGATATATAGATATCCATATACTGTGCTGCGTTATGGATAGGTAGGATGTAGGCGTAGATTTATCATATATAGATATAGATACATATATCTGTGCCGGTTACCGATAGGTTAGGATGTAAGGTAGATTTATCATATTAGATATATAGATACCATATAACTGTGCTGGTTACCGGATAGGTAGGACTGTAAGGGTAGATTTATCTATATAGAATATATAGAACCATATACTGTTGCTGTTACCGGATAGGTAGGATTGTAAGGGTAGATTTATCATATATAGATATATAGATACCATATACGTGGCTGGTTACGGATAGTAGGATGTAAGGGTAGGATTTATCATATATAGATATATAGATATCCATAACTGTGCTGGTACCAGATAGGTAGGATGTAAGGTAGATTTATCATATAGATATATAGATACCATATACTGTGTGGTTACCAGATAGGTAGGATGTAAGGGTAGATTATCATCATAAAGATATATAGATATCATATACTGTGCTGGTACCGATAGTAGGATGTAGGGTAGATTTATCATATAGAATAGATACCATATACTGTGCTGGTTACCGATAGGTAAGGATTAGGAGATTTATCATTATAGATATTAGATTACCATATACTGTGCTGTTACCGGATAGGTAGGATGTAAGGGTAGATTTAGAATATATAGATATATAGATACCATATACTGTGTGGTTACCAGATAGGTAGGATGTAAGGTAGAGATTTATCATATATAGATATATAGATACCATATACTGTGCTGGTTACGGAGTAGGTAGGATGTAAGGGTAGATTTATCATAATAATATATAGATACCATATACTGTGCGGTTACGGATAGGTAGGATGTAAGGTAGATTTATCATATAGATATATAGATACCATATACTGTGCTGGTTACCAGATAGGTAGGATGTAGGGGATTTATCATATATAGATAATAGATACCATATACGTGCTGGTTACCAGATAGGTAGGATGTAAGGGTAGATTTATCATATATAGATATATAGATACCATATACCTGTGCGGTTACCAGATAGGTAGGTTGTAAGGTAGATTTATCTATAAGATATATAGATACCATAACGTGAGTGGTTACCTGGAAGGTAGGAGTAAGGTAGATTATCATATATAGATATATAGATACCATATACTGTGTGGTTACGGATAGGTAGGATGGATAGGGTAGATTATCATATATAGATATATAGATACATATACTGTGCTGGTTACCGATAGGTAGGATGTAAGGTAGATTATCATAATAGATATATAGTATCATATACTGTGCTGGTTACCGGATATAGGTAGGATGTAAGGGTAGATTTTATCATATATAGATATATAGATACACATTACGTGTGCGTTACCGATACGGTAGGATGTAAGGGTAGTTTATCATATATAATATTAGATACCATATACTGTGGCTGGTTATCGGATAGGTAGGATGTAAGGTAGATTTATCATATATAGATATATAATCAATACTGTGCTGGTACCGGATAGGTAGGATGTTAGGGTAAGATTCTATCATTAGATATATAGATACCAATACTGTGCTGGTTAGGATAGGTAGGATTAGGGTTTTATAGTTAGATCATATGTCTAGGATAGTAGGAGAAGGTAGATCTCATATATAGATATATATATACCATATACTGTGCTGGTTACCGGGATAGTAGGATGTAAGGGTAGATTTATCATAATAGATATATAGATACAACATCTGTGCTGGTTACCGAGATAGGTAGGATGTAAGGCTAGTTTATTCATAAGATTATAGAACCATTATACGTGCTGTTACCGGTAGAGTAGGATTTAAGATAGTATTTATCAAAATTATAGATACCATATACTGTGCTGGTTACCAGATAGGTTAGGATGTAAGGTTAATTTATCATATAGATACTATAGATACATTACTGTGTGGTGTAACAGATAGGTAGGATGTAAGGGTAGATTTATCATATATAGATATATAGATATATATACGTGCTGGTTACGCATAGTAGTGGTGTAAGGGTAGATTATCATATATGATATATAGATATCATATAACTGTGCTGGTTACCAGATAGGTAGGATGTAAGGTAGATTTATCATATATAGATATATAGATACCATATACTGTGCTGGTTACGGATAGGTAGGATGTAAGGGTAGATTATCTATATAGATATATAGATACCATATACTGTGCTGGTTACGAGATAGGTAGGATGTAAGGGTAGATTTATCATATATAGAATAGATGATCCATTACTGTGCTGGTTACCGATAGGTAGGATGTAAGGGTAGATTTATCATATATAGATATATAGATCATATATGCTGGTGGTACCGGATAGGTAGGATTGTAAGGGTAGATTTATCATATATAGATATATAGATACCATATACTGTGTGGTTACCAGATAGGTAGGATGTAAGGGTAGATTATCATTATAGATTATATAGATACCATATACTGTGCTGTGTTACCGATAGGTAGGAGTGTAAGGATAGATGGTAGATTTATCATATATAGATATATAGATTACACATATACTGTGCTGGTTACCAGATAGGTAGGATGTAAGTAGATTTATCACTAAGATATATAGATACTATATACTGTGCGGTTACCGGATAGGTAGGATGTAAGGGTAGATTTAATATAAGATATATAGATACCATATACTGTGCTGGTTACCGATAGGTAGGATGTAGGTAGATTTATCATATATAGAATATAGATACCAATACGTGCTGGTTACCGGATAGGTAGGATGAAGGGTAGATTTATCATATATAGAATATAGATACAATACTGTGCTGGTTCGGATAGGTGGATGTAAGGGTAGATTTATCATATATAGATATAGATACCATATACTGTGCTGGTACCGATAGTAGGATGTAAGGGTAGATGTATTCATATATATGATATATAGATACATATACTGTGCTGGTTACCGGATAGGTAGGATGTAAGGGTAGATTTATCATATAAGATATTAGATACCATATACTGTGCTGGTTACCAGATAGGTAGGATGTAAGGGTAGATTTATCAATATTAGATATATAGATCCATATTACTGTGCTGGTTACGGATAGGTAGGATGTAAGGTAGATTTATCATATATAGATATAAATACCATATACCGTGCTGGTTACCGGATAGGTAGGATGTAAGGGGTAGATTTATCATATATAGATATTTGATACCATATACTGCTGAGTTACCAGATAGGTTAGGATGTAAGGTAGATTTATCATATATAGATATAGATACCATAACTGTGCTGGTTACGATAGGTAGATGTAAGGGTAGATTTATCATATATAGTATAATAGATATCATATACTGTGCTGGTTACAGATAGGTAGGAGTAAGGGTAGATTATCATATAAGATATATAGATATCATATACTGTGCTGGTTACGGATAGGTAGGATGTAAGGGTAGATTTATCATATATAGATATATAGATATCATATACTGTGCGTGTTACCGGATGGTAGGATGAGGGTAGATTATTCATATATAGATATATAGATACAAATATACTGTGTGGTTACCGGATAGGTTGGGATAAGGTAGATTTATCATATATAGATATATAGATACCATAACTGTCTGGTTAGGATAGGTAGGATGTAAGGGTAGATTTATCATAATAGATAGATAGATACCATATACTGTGCTGGTTACCGATAGGTAGGATGTAAGGGTAGATTTATCATATAGATATATAGATACATATACTGTGCTGGTTACCAGATAGGTAGGATGTAAGGGTAGATTTATCATATATAGATATATAGATACCATATACTGTGCTGGTTACGGATAGGTAGATGTAAGGGTAGATTATTCAATATAGATATATAGATACATATACTGTGCTGGTTACCGGATAGGTAGGAGTAAGGGTAGATTATTCATATATAGATATATAGTACCATAAACTGTGCTGGGTACCGGATAGGTAGGATGTAAGGGTTAGATTATAATATAGATATATAGATACCATATACTGTGCTGGTTACCGGATAGGTAGGAGTAAGGGTAGATTTATATATATAGATAATAGATACCATATACTGTGCTGGTTACCAGATAGGTAGGATTGGTAAGGGTAGATAGATTATCATATATTAGATATATAGATATCATATACTGTGCTGGTTACAGATAGGTAGGATGTAAGGGTTAGATTTATCTATATAGATATATAGATATCATATACTGTGCTGGTTACCGGATAGGTAGGATGTAAGGGTAGATATCATATATAGATATTAGATCACCTATACTGTGCTGGTTCGGATAGGTAGGATGTGTAAGGGAGATTTATCATATATAGATATTAGATATCATATACTGTGCTGGTTACCGGAAGGTAGGATGTAAGGGTAGATTATCATATAGATATATAGATATATATACTGTGCTGGTTACCGATAGGTAGGAGTAAGGGTGTAGATTTATCATATAGAGATATATAGATATATACTGTGCTGGTTACCGGATAGTAGGATGTAAGGGTTAGATTTATTATTTATAGATATATAGATATCATATACTGTGCTGGTTACCGATAGGTAGGATGTAAGGGTAGATTTTTCATATATAGATATATGATACCATATACGTGCTGGTTACGGATAGGTAGGAGTAAGGGTAGATTATCAATATAGATATATAGATACATATACTGTGCTGGTTACCGATAGGTAGGATGTAAGGGTAGTAGATTTATCATATATAGATATATAGATATCCATATACTGTGCTGGTTACCGGATAGGAGGATGTAAGGGTAGATTATCATATATAAAATTAGATACCATATAACTGTGCTGGTTAACCGATAGGTAGGATGTAAGGGTAGATTTAATATATAGATATATAGATACCATATACTGGCTGGTTACGATAGGTAGGATGTAAGGGTAGATTTATCATATATAGATATATAGATACCATATACTGTGCTGGTTACCGATAGGTAGGATGTAAGGGTAGATTTTCATATATAGATATATAGATACCATATACTGTGCTGGTTACCGATAGGTAGGAGTATGTAAGGTAGATTATAATATAGAATATAAGATACATATACTGTGTGGTTACCAGATAGGTAGGATGTAAGGGTTAGATTTATCATATATAGATATAAGATATCATATACTGTGCTGGTTACCAGATAGGTAGGATGTAAGGGTAGATTTATCATTATAGATATATAATCATATCCGGTGCTGGTTACAGATAGGTAGGGTAAGATATAGTATTATATATATTAGCTATAGTAGACCTATCATATACTGTGTTGGTTACCAGGATAGGTAGGATGTAAGGTGAGATGATTATAGATAGATATATAGATATCATATACTGTGCTGGTTACCTGATAGGTAGGATAAGGAGTTAGATTTATCATATATAGATATATAGATATCATTAATGCGCGGTTACCGGATAGTAGGATGTAAGGTGTTTAATTAATAGATATATAAGTATCATATACTGTGCTGCGTTACACGATAGGTAGGATGTAGGGTAGATTTATCATATATAGATATATATATCCATATATGTGCTGGTTACCGGATAGGTTATGATGAAGGGTAGATTTATCATATATAGATATAGATACCATATACTGTGCTGGTTTACGGATGGTAGGATTAAGGGTAGATTTCATCATATAATATTATAGATATCTAATTATACTGTGCTGGTTACCGGATAGGTAGGATGTAAGGGTAGATTTATCATTATATAGATACCATATATGTGCTGGTTACCGGATAGGTAGGATGTAAGGGTAGATTATCAATATAGATATATAGATTACCATAATACTGTGCTGGTTACACGATAGGTAGGATGTAGGGTAGATTTATCCCATAATATAGATATATAGATACTATACTGTGCTGGTTAACGATAGGTAGGATGTAAGGGAGATTGTATTCAATATAGATAATAGATACCATATACTGTGATGGTTACCAGGAAGGTTAGGATGTAAGGGTAGATTTATCATATATAGAATATAGATATATATACTGTGCTGGTTACTAGCATAGGTAGGATGAAGGGTAGATTTATCATATATAGATATTAATAGATACCATATACTGTCTGGTACCAGATAGCTGAGATTGTAAAGGGTAGGTACCATATACGTGCTCTAGGGGTAAAACTCACTGCCCCACTTAATGGGGGGGGTCCATTTTGAGAGCTTCGATGTCCAAACTTTTTTCTAGGAAGTCTGGTTATTGCAATTTATACCAATCCTCTTGATAGCCTGTAGCTTCCTACAGTACCGTATATACTCGAGTATAAACCGAGGTTTTCAGGCTTTAGAAGAGCCTGAAATCTTACCTCGGTTTAACTCGAGTCAATGTTTCTCCTACCTTGTCCGCGGCCGCGCGACGCATGCTCGCTCCACAGCCTCGTGCATCGGATGATGTCACTACCCGGCCGCGCAAAGTGAGAGGCGCCAGGTAGTGACATCATCCGGATGCGCAGAGGCTGTGGAGCGAGGATGGGATCGCGCGGCCGCACGGACAAGGTAGGAGAAACATTGACTTGCACAGAGACACAAATCTTAAGTGGCAAATACATACAAATACGAATAAAACCTTCTTTATTTGTGCATACTCTATGCACAAGTAAGGATGATTTACCCCTATTTGCAAGTATTTGCCACTTAAGATGTTGAAAACTACAACCACAGCATGCTTTATTGCTGGGAGTGTAGTTTTCAAACATCTTAAGTGGCAAATACTTGCAAATATGGGTAAAATCCTCCAATATTGTGCATACAGTATGCACAAATAAAGAAGGTTTTACTTTATTTGTAAGTATTTGCAACTTAAGATGTTTGAAAACTACAACTCCCACGCATAAAGCATGTTGGGAGCTGTAGTTTCCAAAGATCTTAGTGGCAAATACTACCCCCTCGGTTTTATACTCAAGTCAGTGTGGTTTTCCTCATTTTACCTAAATAGTACCTCGGTTTATACTCAGGATGGTTTATACTCGAGTATATACGGTAGTTAAATGTAAAACTGTTTTTTCCATACAACAATTACAGGACATTTATTGTTGGGTTTGGGACAAAAAAGAAAAGATCTGGTTATTTCTTAAAAGCTGTGATATTTAATGTGCAATGAGTTATGGGAAAACCAGTCCTGTTGTAGCAGTCCCAGAGTAGTTAATCACAATTGTCATTGTTCCTTCATTCTGCATAACAGCAATTTATCTCGCCATCTAGTATGTACGCAACCTTTTCCCAAACGTTGTTTTAAAAGCAAATTTAGGCAGGTGGCCGTGGTAATTTAATTATTCTGTACATTTCACTCTGAATGGGCTTTTAAGCCAACAAAAATTTCTACCTCAACGCAAATGAAAACTGTGTCTGCTAACTATTAACAAGCAGAACTATAAACAGCACGTTCCATCATCAAGGAAAAATGCAACTTACTGCTAGGCAACATCTGCATGCTTGTTTATTAAGGTGCCCCAAATACTAATAGGACAGTGTATTGTTTGGGGGGGGGGTTGTCGGTTAATGTGTCATTGAAAGACATACGCGCCTTTGCCTGTTTATTGTCTTGAATTGTCACATCACAGTAGGCATTCGTTTTTTCAAACACAATTTGGGTTAATTATGTTTCTATGGTATTACAGCATGACAAGTTAAACTTTCCCTTTAAACCTCTAAAGGAAACCCTGCCTACACTGTTAAAGGGCATGCCCCCAAACAAAAATGAACCTATGTTGGCCCCACTGTGTAGTGTTAAAAAATCCTTACCTACATCCCCTGCCTCCAATGGTTCTCTTGCAGTGCCAGTTCAAAGGCAGAAAAGAGAACAAGTAGCAGGTTCTCTCTGTGTGAAAAGGTTTCTGCCCCTTAAACTGTCCTCGGGAGGTACTCAAGCATACGCAGAGGAGCCCCCCCCCCCTCCCTCCATCCACCCTCCGGATCCATCCCCATTTAGTGGGCCCTAAATTAACATGTTTCGTAGTGTAGATTCTTCTTACCAACCCTAACTGAATGGTTTATTTGAAAAAGAAAAAAATATTAAATTTATTTGTAAAAAAAAAAAAAAAAGAGTAGAAGATAGCTGTGAGAACAAAGGCTGAGTAAATAAGTTGTTTCAATAGCCGGCAGACGTGTCTTGATTGGCTGCTCTCAACAGACTTGTGGGTCGGCCTAATGTACTTCCTGCGCGAAGTTATCTCTCACTTTTATGTTCAAAGAAAACATGCTCTGGTTGGATGGCTGCGTAGTGGCTTGGGTCCCTTTTTTTTCGTGTTTATATGGCGGTTGTGGGGGGGGAGGGGTTGACGTACCCTTTTAAAGTTGTTTTTGGGAGTGTAGATACTTAATTGAAAGTGATTTTTTCCCTCAATTTATTAGATGTAGGATTATCTGACAATGTTATCTGCCTCCTGCGGACAATCCAAAGGACCATTGTCTGTGCGTTTGTACTTGGCTTACCCAGGTGTGTGACTTCCCTTTAAACCTCTAAAGGAAACTAAACAACTCACCTGATAATCACTGTTTTAAACCATCCTCTTGGTTGGAAAATCAGAGGTAGAACTTCATGAACATCCAACTGCTGGGTAGTGTATATGGGGCATGAGGGTGGTCATGCCCTTTAAAGGAATATGGAAGTTATGATATTGGCACCACAAGACTACAGATTGTCTGTACCACTTTAGCATATTCAACCTCTTACATGAACACCCACCACACCACATTACAACCCAGTAGCAGTTACAATCAAAAAGATTTCTCATCATTTGGTCCTTGTAGCTCATGTATGTATGTGTGATGTATTTATGTATGGTATGTATGTTATTTATAAAGCGTCACTTGGGGGAGTAAGAAATGTACAGTAACAAATTACAATAAAAAGTCATACAAGGGGAACAAATACATATAAATAGTTCAGTACATAAACATATATATTATATAACTAGAAGTGCTAGAGCATTGCCACAAGAGAGAAAAGGAGGTCTCTGCCCCTTAGAGCTTACAACTCATTTAGACGGGTAACCTACAGATACAAGGAATGGAGTGGGACGTATGCAGTGCACATTAAAACATAAACATCCTCTGTAGACAGAATAAGAAGCAATAGCCCTTAAAGCTCTTATAGCACGTAATCACTGTGTATACCGTATATCTCGAGTATAAAGCCGACTCGAGTATAAGCCGAGGCACCCATTTTTGCCTCAAAATTAGAAAAGATGATTGACCCGAAGTATAAGCCGAGGGCTGGGGGGAAGTATGCCATGCAGACACCCACATACCTTTTTACTATAGGTGGTTGGAAACTACAACTCCAGCCATCCAAGCATGTGGGAGTTTGTAGTTTCCAAACATCTACAGTGGAAAGGTATTAGGGTGGGGGACAGTATGCCATACAGTAAACCCTAATAACCTTTCCACTGTAGATGTTTGGAAACTACAACTCCCAGCAGCTTGGTTGCTGGGAGTTGTAGTTTCCAACCACCTATAGTAAAAGGTATTGGGGGTTACTGTATGGCATTATGTCCCCACCCTAATACTTTCCACGTAGATGTTTGTGGAAACTACAACTCCCAGCATGCTGGTTGCTGGGAGTGTTTTCCAACCACCTATAGTAAAAAGAAAATGTGGGTGTCTGCATGGCATACGTCCCCCCAGCCCTCCCCCCAGTCCCCCCCAGCTCACTTACCGTACCTGGTCTTCAGTCTTCCTCTCTCTGCAAACCAGAAGCAGACGCGAGTCCGGCCGGCAGTTCCCATTACTGCTTCGTGGCTGCGCGATGACGTCATCCGCCACGTGCGTGATGACTCATCGCGCAACCGCGAAGAACTACTGGGAACTGCCGGCCGGACTCCGGCTGCCTCTGGATTGAGGTAAGTTTGCTACTGACTCGAGTATAAGCCGAGTCAAGGTTTTAGGTTAATTTTTTTAACCTAAAAACCTCGGCTTATACTCGGTATATACGGTATACTGCATCTTAGCGGCTGCTTGAACACTTTAAATAGTATTATAAATTGCACTTTATTATGGTTTTTGTATAATAAGGGTAAGGTCTATTGCACATTTTGTGTGATTAATGAGGGATGTTATATTTTATTATGAAGCTTTATACTAGGCTATGAAGTACAGTGCCTCTACTATTGCACTTTATGGTTTTAAGAAGTAAGTAGCACTATATGCACTTTTATTGTTATTTATCAATGTAACAATTTTTTGTTGCAATTATAGGAATTTAACTATGCACTTTATAATGTAATTCTATTGTATCAATGGCACTAGAATTGTTGCACTTTATGAAGGTATTAACTTTGGAAGTTATGAATGGGTTAATGGTGTGTTTTAAAAATGAATGGGTTTAATGGTGTTAATATATTTGCTCACTGTGTGGTATGGGATTACACATGAAAAAGAACATGTGCATTCGAACGTCGTGTCTGTAGCTTTATTAAGCTTTTTGTTTGCAAGCCTAGAGCTGTGAGTGTTCCCTGCGTATACTACCCTTAGCAGATTGTGGAAAGCATGGATGCGGGTATGCTGCAGGTGTGAGACACGTGGAAGTACTGGAGCTGCTGGGAGTTGTTGTGTAATAGGGAATAAGAAGCTATAGCTCTTAAAGGGATGTACAGTGATTAATACATTGTTTTCAATAGCCGTTGTGGATTCCAACATGGTGTACTAGAATGCAAGCAAAAGCTTGGCATGGATTTAGCCAGAAATGTACAGTCCCCATGTTAATCTGTGTCGGTGATTCCTTTAACATCCGTGTTCACTCCCTAAGAATTTCTGTTATGTCCTTATATATAATAAATCCCCCTTATTCAACACCATGTTATTATATGAAAACCACAAAATAAAGACCAGCTACAATCTCCTAAAATCGCATCTTAGAAACCATTGTATAAACAGATTTCCTGATGAATGTATTGATCGGAATTGCACTTCTTTCCAGCAGGCTGGCTGTTTTGGCTCTGTGTGTGTGGCCAGATTCAGAAGGACGGGTGGTAACAATAAAAAAAAAAAAAAAAAAAATGGCAGCCACCCAAAATCATTCCAGATTCCAATATATTTTTCTTTTTGTGAGTAACGTATTAGAAATTTGTCATGTAAAGGGAGAATAAGCCTTTGTTGTCAGATAATTCCTTTCATCGCCAATAGTTTTCTGTATTATTTCCTTTCTTAAAGGGATGTAATTTAAAATAAAATTGTTCTCTCTTAATCTTAAATAAATACATGTAGTTAATATTTACTCAGAGATGTGTGTGTTGCTGCATGCCTTTATATGCAGTTTTTGCTCGGGCTCAGTATCCCCCCCCCCCCCCTCACTAATGTAAAAATTTTGTACGTAATCTGTGAGGCAAGCATGCTCTGTAATCACTATGAGGGCAGCAGTGGGAGAGAAAATTTCCCACCATACAGTTCACTGGAATGGTCACATCCCACCTACAAACTGCACATGGCAGAGTTTGATAATAAGGCACTGACAGTAATGTAGCAGATAGACATTTAAAGAAATAGGTGACAGAGCAACAAAAACAATTTTTTTTAATTGCCTGTTACTTAAAACTATTTTGACTTATGTACCTTTAATAGACTTTTTATTACCGTATATCATTTTTCAATCTCTCACGGTTTAGAGGCTGTGTCCAATAAAAGTAATAATATAATACCCTTAGAAAAAAAAAATATGCAAGATTAACATATACTGTACATGATATTACCTTACATCTGCTATGAGACGTGTAGGAGTAGGCTATTTAAGGTTGCATTTAGTAACACAACAGTATTACGGTTTGGAAAAATAATCTGCAAATAGTCTTCATATGGTGAATTTTACAATGAATTTGTATTACATTGGATGTAATGTATGTCTTTAATCAGCCTTAGTTGTAACTCTTTTTCCAGTGATAGAAGTTTGTTTGAAATCCTTAGGGAGGAATTATGGGCAAAGGCACAAGAATGTATCTTCTGCAACAGTTTACTTAAAAATATTCCCGTATTTCTATGTTCGGTGATCAGGGTTCCCTAAAATTGGCTCAGCCTCCGGGGGTCCATTAGGTGACTCCACCTTTGAAAATAATCCTGCACGGAAAGCTTTTAACCTCGCAATGTGACATTTGGAATCTTGGAAAGGTTTTCTTTTCTGTTAGACTAATGAAACCCTGCACATTTTTGAAATCATTTTTAATATGCGGCTCTTTCAATTCCCTGTAAATGAAATAAATCATTGTTACTTATAACTCACATGGGTAGCCAACAGCCAATCTAAACCATGCAAACATTTGTTAAAGGGAGAATGGACTTTTGTGTTGTGTTGCTTCATGTGTTAGGCTAAAATGTATTCGGAAAGGTTTATGAAATAGTGTGGTCAAAGCAGTTGCCATATAGTCAACCAGTTGGGACTGAATGTTTTGAATTTGTTTAATTTTCAATTAATGCAAACAAGGTGAAGGTTTTTGTGCATTCAGTGGGTGGGTGGGAAAAAGACTGATCTAATTCATTTATGTCAATCCTGCAACCTTAGGCTCAGGTGTTTTGCAGATAGTGAATTCTGGGAGATGTAGGGTGGCTGGTTTGACACATCTGCTCTAATTAAAGCCTAAACATTCTTTGAAGGATAACTAACCATCACACAGACTAGTTCTAGCACACTTTACCAATGTATACTAATTATGTATAATAATTTTACTTATTTGACTTTTTGGGAACCTTTTAGTGAACATTGCAATATTTTTTTCTTCTGGAAACATCTTTTTTGTCAAATGTTTTTTTTAATAATCAGAGCCTAATAAAATATAACTACTGTACTATATTTATGAGTTTTAAGAAAAATACAAACACTTTATTATCTTGCATGCTGTCAAGTTTAAAGGAACATTGACTTTCTATAGATTATTATATATGAATATGCAGTGGAATCACTAGGAGGTGTATAAACTTTTGCAGAATTTATCAATGGTCGAGGATGGTTGGGTTAAAACGTCTGTGAAAAATTACTTTTTCTTATCCTTTTCTGTTTAATTAGAGCTTTCAGGAACTTGATCCCTTTTGGTTTCTGTGTGTTAACTTTCACCATATCTATTAATGTCTGTTTATCTCACTCCTACGTAGTTTGCATTCCCTTCTCTCTGGACTCTACAAGAATGAGACACAGCTAGAGGTGTGAGCATGTGCATTGGCTGTGTCTCTAAATAGTAAGTTGCAGCCATTAGCACTAGCCTCTGATTTGTGTTTTATAGTGAATGGACAGCAGCTCTGGCAGCTGTTATTACTGCTTGAACAAATGTGTTTGTTTTTTCTCTTAGCTGTAGGAGTTTGGAGAGGTGTATGGAAGGGGGAGGGCAGCTTTGGAATTGGTTTCATTTAGATGTAATACTATATTGTGACGTAGCTGTTGCAGGATGCATGCTTGGCTACTTTCAAATAGATGCCTGTAAAGATTTACATTTGATTTTTAATTTGGTCAGGAGCTGGAAAGTGTTTTTTAGTACAAATCCGAAACAATGCTCGGTAGACTGAAAGTTTTAGACTTTCAAAGTAATCATCTGGATGATAAAGTTACATGATAAAGATGATTTATAATCCTCACTTAGTATCTTATCCACTAAGATAAAAACAATATTATATTTATTACTGTCAAGCTGGGTACACACCTTACTGATAAAGGGCAAGTACTGTTAAGTTTGGTACACACATTACCGATAAAGGGTCAATCGTGATCGGTCCTTTTCTGTACTGTGTGTGCCTGCAAAACAACCTGGTTTGATATCGGCGACTGGTCAGGGTTGGCATCAGAAATGGTCGTTACTTTGCAAAAATGTATCTCGGTCACAACTGGTGCTTTGTACTAAAGTATAGGGAGCTGGCTGCGGACGTAAGAAGTGAGAACGTTCGGGACTGTGTTTATCTATAATCTTATATCTTAAAGGGAATGTCCACCCCAATGGAAAATGCATTTATAGCTTAACCTTTCAGTGCCGACAGTTTTGCAGTTGCCTACCCTTTTTTGCCAGAAGAATTTCAGGATTTCGCACTCATATGGTTTAGTGAAGTGTTGCAGTATGAAAACTCACAGGAATCAGGGCAAATTATATATCCTTTTTGTCGGCACAATATGTACTTTAAAAAGATAACAGACTTTTGCAACTTATCTGGAGATTTCAGATATTTTGGGGTGAAAACTGTCGAAAAAACTGTAAATTTGCAAATTTTTACTTTTCTTGCCATTTCTATTTGGAAAATAAATACTATTTTTGAGTTTACACATGAAAATCTTATTGTTTCTAAAAGCTGATTCTCCAGAGTACAACGATACAAGATAGTATAAAGTACCCCCAAACTTTCTGTCCAGGAGACCCCTCGAAACTAACAACAGCACATTAAAATTTTACACCAAATTTAAATGTAAAAGCCCATCTAACAGTCATTGCAGATAACATACCAAATTAACTAAAACATCCCCACAAATGAGATAATTTAGAAACATATCCTCCCAAAGTTTTTAGAAGTAGTGTGATTTTTGATCAAAATGCAAATACCCTGGACAGAACAGTTCATCAAATTGGAAGATTTTTCTCATATTTCCTTTTCCCTTCAAATCCAAATCATCGACAAAGTCGAAGGTAAATTTCACAGAAAAATTGTGGGGGGGAGTTGAAAACCAACACAATATGAAAGCCTAACCCCTCCTGAATAAAATGGTATGCCACACGGTGGGTACACACAGAGACATGGCTATAACTAGCCCTGAAGGCAACCAGTGCTAAAGACAAATTACACATACAATTTCAGTCATCTTGGCATTTTGAACTGCTTTTGTTTTTCAAACTAAACGCCCCCCAATCTCAAAAATACCCACAAACACATATTTTGGAAAGTACACAGTTTCAGCGACATAAAGTGTCATTGTGTCATGCATACAAGCAGAATTCTGGACGAAGTCCTTCATAGAATAGCATGCTTTAGCAGATTTTCTGAAAAAATTAATAAAATGCATGTTTCAAAGTCAGAAATCATACCTAAATACCCATGACAGGTAAAAAAAAACCACCTAAATATCAATCCCCCAAATGTCCTGAATCAAATGGTATGCCATATGCGTGTTACACACGCGATGTGGAAGCGAATAGCCACAAAGTGAGACAATGCATGATGGCTCAGGACAGCACCAATATTCCGAATTTGAAACAGTCTGCAGTATTTTCCAGAAAACACCCCCCTAACTCAGAAATATCCCCACAAGCAATATATTCCTGAAATCTACACACCTTCAGCTATGTAATGGTGTAGTTTGTTCATTCATACCATCAATGGTGTTTGCGCAGTTCGTCGCAGAAGTTCGCACTTTTCACATATTTTCTGAAAAAAATGACAAAAATCAACTTTCGAAGGTAGATATCATGCCAAAACCTCATGGAATGTAAAAAAAGTTACCAAAGTCAATCCCCCAAATGTCCTGAATCAAATTGTATGCCATATGTGTGGTTACACAACGCGGAACCGATCTCAGTTTACTACTCCACTAGACCACCAGGCAATATGGGGGGAACACCTAAGGGAAGCTCCGGACGTCCGTGATGTCACGGGACTTCCCTTCTGCTGCGGCTCTGCATTCAATGAAGTACGGGAGGTGGAGGGATTCCTATACGATCCGGCACTTTAGGGGTTAATTTCTTGAGATCCCCCCATCGGTGTGGGACCAAACCGATGGGGGATCGGAGGGGAGAGGGAGGGCACTTGAATAGTGCCCTCCGATCACACGGGGGAGCCTGTGGGAGGGATTTAAGGTCCAATGCCACCAATTGTAAATTTTACCATGCTGGCAAAAAGGAAGGAAATAGAGCGCTGTAAAATTTACCATTGGTGGCAATGAAAGGGTTAAAGGACATGTCCACCTAATTCTGATTTTTAAATTAATGTCCCCCTAAACTCTATTCGCTATTCCTTAGATGCTTTGCAAGGGACTACAGACCTTGTTGGCAGGTTCAGCCTACTCTGCTGCTGTTTCAATCGTTACGAGCAGAAGAAGCTGCTTTGGTAACTGACATAGCCAGTGGCTTGATTCACAGCTTTGGCTGAAGGGCATAACGCAGAAGCGAAGGAGAAGTGCCGCAAATGATCAGGTTTCTACATGTCTTGGGAATAGGTAAGTATAACAAAATGGGGTTTATTACATAAATGTAAAATATAGATTTGAGGGTGGACATGCCCTGTAACACTGAGAATGCACTACTGACAACTTCCAAGATGTACCAGGAGGAAAATCTTCTCCCCATATTTGCCACCCCCATCTCTCTTGTGGAGGGTGAGAACCTTTACAGGAACGGAAAAATGCATTTTTTTGTGACTTTTTAGCCTGTAAAACAATAGGACATTCTCTATTTAGGAAACAGTGGAGTAAAATGCCATAGCACCTTACTCTGGTTTGTATGCCGTTATACAGATGCCATCCTGAGAATTTAATCTTCCACAGGAGCTTTATAACCATTATATGTTGATTTATTTCCAAAACCTGTTGTTTATTTCTGGGAACTGATACTTTGAATGTCCCCTTTTGAATTTGCCAGAGAAAGATCCTTTTTTTTCATGTGGAGTAAGTAAACTGTTCCAGATTTTTACCAAATGTGCCCAAGTACAGTAATTGTTGGCAGATCCTCCCCAAATGACCTTCTTTTCCTGAAAGATTCCATATATGGGAATTTCGATCTTTTGTAATTTGGCGCAGTGCTGCACGGTCTTAAGTTTTTTGTCAAGATAAAAGCAATACAGAGACGCAATGGATATGTTGAAGTCACATCAATCCCTTAACAATTATGAATATGGCCCTTTTTAGTTTGTTTGTAGAACTCTTGACTTACTATTACACTACAAATATACAAATATGTATTTTGGGCCCATATTTCATAAATTACTTATTTTAATGAAATCCTCAAAATGACACATTTCTCTTATACAAAATAATTAAAAAACAATATTTGGAATCCAATTGGGTTATGACTGTAGTTATGTTAATCCAAAGAAAAGCTCTATGTATTAGTTATTGTGTACTTTGGATTACCTTTAACCCCTAGGGCAGGGGGTTGGATGATTGCACCTTCCTATTGTCAGCCAACAATCAGTGTGTACAGTGATTGTATACCTGTTGATGTAGGGTAAATGATAGTTGTTTGGCACATCATAGCAGTCTCAAAATAGGATTTCAGGAGTAAGTTTTAGGTCGGGGTACATATGGGACAATATTTTGTCCTAAATTCTTCCAAGTTAAATGAAAATTTAATTGGATATGTCAGTAAATTTGTGCAAAATATTGGAAACTCTGCTTCCTTATTGGAAACCACAAGCTTTCTTCTAATGGCTTGAAGTCTGTTGTATGTCTTGAGGTCTGGTGTATTTGCTGAATTGAATTCTTTCAGCACACGAAGGTCCAGGGCCATAACCTCACAGATGAAAATTGTATGTTGAAGCTCCTCATCAAAACAATATTGGGAGTAGGGAATAATCAATCTTATCTCCCTATACCAGGTTAATTTGCATTTCTAAAAAAAATCTTTACAGTATTTGGTCCTCTAAAAACGCATTGAGGCAGTGCTAAAGGGTATCTTTTTTTCAGATTTGAATTAGAGCTGAGATTCTGAGAAATCATCATTTGAAATAACACATTCAGGAAAGACCTGTCACTCCAGAAAAACTTCTGCAACATTTAAGAAGATCAGCAGAGAAAGAAGGCAGGGGGGAGTGAGGGGAGAGAGGGGGAGATGTGTAAGTAGAGCAGTGTCCATGGTGAGGCTGTGCAGAACTTATAAGTGTCGCCAGACACTACAAGAAGCAGTGAGTAAGGGAGGGTGGGGGAATTAGGAGCACTCACTAAACATTAATAATTTAATGACAAAGCAATCACAGATAATATATGTGAGCACCACCATTTTACTTCTCTCCAATTGTAGTTTCAGAAAATGTAAAGTTGTTTCAGTGAGTATATAGGGAATTGTTGGAGGGTATGTTTTCAGTACAAACTGAGCCATTGCATGTTCTAGCCATGACCCCAACATCCAAAGACATGGTTCCTTGTGAAGATTACAAACTTTTCTTTTCGTACTGTAATATAACATAATTGCTAGAGGTTTCTAGTGACCTGAATCATCTTCTTGCAGTGGCTTAGACCTGGGCATGTGCAAGTCAGCCACTAACACAGTGGGTGGGCCAGTGAGACTGGAATCCTAGGCATCTACACCACATTTTAAAATTGTTAATTTCTCACAAGCACACAGAAAAATAATAGTTAAGACTTATGTTAGGTAAGAAAATGTTTTCAATCTAATTTCTAATGCAGGTGTTGTTTTCGAGGCCTTGGTTGTCCTATAAAATGAGCTATGTCTTGTGTCTATTTGATCCCCTATGTAAAGCAGAGGGGAAGCAAGTTCTTTTATTCATAGTCCTGTCCTTCTTTTAGATGTGTCTTTAATTCTTAAAAAAATATGCAAAAAAAAATCAACCTGAATTTTTCTTGAGATTTTTCAGGCTAAATCCTTTTAGGTTTGCCTGTCACTTTAGCAAGCCTTTTGGCAAAGTTAGCGCAGTCTTTTAGCTAGGATAGCCTGGTATCATTGTGTTTGGTTAGCTGTGACTGTTAACCCAGACTGAATACCTTTATTGTTATAAAATGTACTGTTTATTGTAGTAAAAATTTATATAATCAGCATTTACTACTAATATAAGTTTATCCTTAAGTAACCCTGTGAATAGTTTTTTTGTCATCTGTCCTGAAAAGTGATTTCGTTGGATTTTTGCTGGTATAAAAGGGAAGTTGTTGCCCAAACACCTACACTCTGGCTACAAAGCTAAATACCCAATTTAAAACCTTTTTTTAAAAATTGGAATTTCGGACTTTCTTAAATTTGTTTGCTTGTGTTTTTCATCTGATAAACTGAATGAAAACAAAATAAACGCCCCTTCCTTTAGTTGTACCCAGGGTGAGGACTTACAGCGCAAGCCACAGTAAGGAGGCAGGACTAGAGTGGAGTACCATTGGAGTTAGAGGGTAAATACTCAAACTATCGGTGCACCCCCGGGGGTAAGGACCTAGACCCCCCTCCATAATCTTAATTATAGAATCCACCCTTGGGCACATCTGCAAGGAGAGTTAGCATGTTCTCCCCTTGCTTGGGTGGTTTCCTCCGGTTTCCCCCACAATCATAAAGACATACTAATAGGTTGTATGTGTCAAATAAATGTGCTTAGATTGTAAGCTTTCGGGGCAGGGCTGATGAATGTTACATGTAATTGTAAAGTGCTATGGAATATGTTGGCGCTACATAAACCCACAATAATATAATAATTTGGGAGGTAATTACCACTTGCTTTAAATAAATGTAGAAATAATTTGCTTTAGAAATTTTGCCATGAGCGCTTGCTGCTTTCCGATTTCGTTTAATAAAAAACAGTGTTACAAATAGTGTTACAAGTCAAAGAAGTAACTGGTTTTTTTTATTGAAATTAGGGGGGGAGCAATATGAAAGCAATACTTCTAATGCTTATTATTTTTAATTAAAGCAATATGAAAGATAGGAATATCTGCTACTTCCTCCTATAGAAGTATAGATATAAAGAGAAGGTGGGGTTGTCAAGGTTTAATGCATAAAATGGATTTTGGATCACTTAAAGGCAATGTTTCCTCAAAACATTCTAAAATTACTTAAAACTTATTATAATCACAAAGAGTTTATTAAAATGAGCCATCGTCACTTTCTACAGTATGTGCTTGTTTCCTGAGATAGCTGCAAAAAAAGTACATTCTGTTTATAAGGAAAGTCACACCCTTTACAACTGGCCAATCACAATTTAGCGCTCTGCATATTCATTAATAGAAAAGGGAAACAAAAAAGTTGATCATTAAAGGAGAACTAAACATAAATTTTTTAAACAATGTGAAAGTGTTTCTCCCCAGTACACCTATACAATGCAAGATTCTTCTCTGGAACATTGCATTAGTACATGTGAGAAATAGATTCTGTAAAAAGAAGGTTTCCATGTTGTTGCCAGTACAACCCACAGCCATGAAGTCATCAAAGAACCACATGTTGTTTGTTTGGTGAATGTGCTGTCTATTGGGACAATGTTGTCTGGGACAATTTAGTTTACTGCCAGTAAACCACATTGCAATCACTAATCTGTACCAACTACCTACCAGGTGCTGTGTGTTACTTGGCTTAGAATAGGTTCACTGCTGGTAAAAGCCAGGGCTGTTTCCAGGCATAGGTGTCCTAGGCCAATGCTTGGAGGTGAGTATTAAAGTTTTTACTCTTGAAAGACGGATTCTGATCAGCCACAGAACAAGTACTTTTTCCCTGTAGCCACCTGTTTTCAGACAGCATAGTCATCTTGGCAGAGTTCACTGTTTTTCTAACACTTTGTAGTTACTCAACTAGAACACAAAAGTGATAGGACATCCTTCTGCTCAATAAAGCAATACAGCTAAGTACTATAACTTCAATATAATGTGTCAGAAGTTGCATAACTGAATAACAGATTCCCTTACTGGCAATTGCTTCAAGGATACATACTCTAAGATTGAACTTTTGTAAAAAAGTACCTGGGGCAAGTGGTAGGATTCTATTTCTACCTCCCAATATTGTTCTTTGGAGACCTACAGTTTGTACAGTTTTGATTTGCCAGGTTAGTCCTGGACTATTCCTGTATAAAAGATGGCGCTAAAGCCCAGAGAGGAGGACTGGCAAAATCTGTTTTCTGGGCTGGTGCTCCTCATAGAAAACAATATTGGGGGTAGGAATTAACAGTCTGTATCTGTCCAAGTACTTTTATGGGTTTAAAAAACTTTATACACATGATGTTACCTTCAGGTTTTTTAATGTATGCAAAAAACAAATGCAAGGGGTGGTTTGAGAGGGAGTTTGAGTTGGGAGGGAGCCAGGAGACTTTCTAGGCTGAGGCACACTGTACGCTGCGTGCACAGGCGATACCAGTGATTCGCATTGGAGCGCCTGCGCTGTGATATAAAATCCCGACACAGCCTAGCGGCACTAGTGTGGCCACATCAACTGGGCCCTTATGCCACTAAAATGCCAGGAAAGGCCCTAGAAAAACCAGCCAATGGGGCGATAACCTGAAATTAATTAACTGGTGGATAAATAGAATTGCTTTTTTGGGGGGGAATCCCTTCCTTTAAGCTATGCACGAATGGACATTTTATTGGTGGTTTCTAGATTCTGCATAGGAGAATAATTGCAGGTGTTTATGAAGTCTTTCAAACCATGAGGTCTGTTCAAGGGTTGCAGTCTGATGATACACTAATGCCAACAGGTAATATTTGTTCTTTGTTAGGGGCTATGACACGTTGGACTATGTAAATTCATGCAGTTCTGCTTTCCCAATGGAAAAACTTTAAATTAACAGCATTACTATTAACTATCAGTATTTCCAACAATAAGATGTTTATGTTTTATTCCAGCTGCTGTCGAGGGAAAAGGAAAAAGTGGGGAAGATTTCTTCAGAAGGTAGTGGATGTGTGTAAGTTAAACTGGGGAAGATCAATTCTTTGGGTCTGTAAAATAAAAAATGGAAAACCCTAAAACCCTTTAGACTTTCCATTACCATAATCTATAAGGCATGTCCCTCAGATATCTGGGACTATTTAATGCCGTTTATCAAGCACACATATTGCAGGTTAATGTGCTTGTAGGGGTGATGCCTTTGTGCACTAGTAGTGTAATATTCTTGTCCCTTGTTCTATGCAATAACGCTAGCAATGTTTATCAATATTAATTCCTTTGCTTAACGCATGGGACAGTGATTACATTGTTAAGGTTCGCATATACGTGAGATCACAGGTGCGACCCGCGACACACGATATGTGTATGAACGACTGATAATCAGTCCGTATATGGGCACTTTATCGGGAGTGAAATGGCCACTAATTCAACAAATCGCCAGCGCGGAGGGAACAGGCAATGGTCCCAGAACGAATGGCCGTTTCGCCCGATAAAGTGCCCATACACAGGCGAGACGGCCATTCGTACACTCGTGCATCGTGGGTCGGCACCCGCGATCACACGTGTGTACGAACCTTTTAAACACTGAGAACCACTGAAAACTGTCTCAACCAATGAAATGCATTGTGTGTAAAGGGTTTAGATATGGTTTCTTACTGTTCCTTCAAGTTTTGATAAAGAAAAACCATTGATTGAAAAAGTTGGTTTAACCAAAAACAAATACAGTAGATTAATTGTGTCTGAACATTATATGTAACATATATGTAATACTGCCAGGGAGATTCACCCAGATTACTTGTCTAGGCAAATCCTGGAAGAGATTTACCAGAGAATGGCACGGCTCTGGGTCAATCACACCCACATGTAAGTATCAGCTGGGGCTAAATACTTGTGCAAAAGGCACGCAGCCTCTGGTAAATAAGGAGTGTTTGGTTTTCCATATTACTGCAGCCACCACAAAAAGAGGTCAATAGAGGAAGGTCTATAGCGCTGCAGCTCCCTATATATTTTTTGGTTGTGTTTTCAAGGAATAATTATTCTTGAAAAAACCTAATGGGCTCTATCTGTAGGGCAAGGAAAGCTCCCCTCCCATATGTGGCTCTATCTGTAGGGCAAGGAACAGCCCCCCCTCCATTATGTGACTATCTGTAGGGCAAGGAACAGTCCCCCTCCCATTATGTGGAGTCCCCCTCCCCTTATGTGACTATCTGTGAGGGCAAAGGAACAGTCCCCTCCATTATGTGACTCTATCTGTAGGGAAGGAACGTCCCACCCCTCCCATTATGTGACTCTATCTGTAGGGCAAGGAACAGCCCCCTCCCATTATGTGACTATCTGTAGGGCAAGGAACAGTCCCTCCCATTAGGTGGAGTCCCCCTCCCATTGTGACTATCTGTAGGGCAAGGAACAGTCCCCCTCCCATTTGTGACTCTATCTGTAGGGGAGGAACAGTCCCCCTCCCATTAGTGACTCTATTTGTAGGGTAAGGAACAGCTCCCCTCCCATATGTGACTCTCTAGTAGGGTAAGGAACAGTCCCCCTCCCATTATGTGACTCTATCTGTAGGGCAAGGAACAGTCCCCCTCCCATTATGTGACTCTATTGTAGGCAAGGAGAACAGTCCCCTCCCATTATGTGGCTCTATCTGGTAGGACAAGGAACAGTCCCCCTCCCATTATGTGGCTCTATTGTAGGGCAAGAACAGCCCCCCTCCCATTATGTGACTATCTGTAGGGCAAGGAACAGTCCCCCTCCCATTAGTGGAGTCCCCTCCCATTATGTGACTACTGTAGGCAAGGAACAGTCCCCCTCCCATTATGTGACTATATCTGTAGGGTAAGGAAACAGTCCCCCTCCCATTATGTGGACTCTATCTGTAAAGTAAGGAACAGTCCCCCTCCCATTATGTGACTCTATTTGTGGGTAAGGAACAGCTCCCCCCATTATGTGACTCTATCTGTAGGGTAAGGAAACATACCCCTTCCATTATGTGACTCTATCTGTAGGGTAAGGAACAGTCCCCCTCCCATTATGTGACTCTATCGTAGGGTAAGGAACAGTCCCCCCCCCATATGTAACATGGTCATTGAAGTTAAATAAAGACACAAGTCCATTGTCGAACCTTTAAGCACTTTATAACCCTACCGAACAGTTAATCAGAGAAAGCAACAACAAAAACAAAAAAAAAGTAGTCCCTCCTGATACAAATGGCGACCGAAAGTATCCTGGATCAACAGAACTATTTTTATGGCGATTGAATAGCCCTGCCTCCCATTATGTGACTGTATAGCAATAAATTGTGACCCTTACAATATGTGGCTGCATCTGAGACCATGAACAGCCTCCCTCTCCCATTATGTGACTATCTGTACGGCAATGAAACAAAGTATCGGGTCAAAATTGGTAAGTACTTACAGGTGCTCTACCCCTGCGCACTCGGATTCCAACACCTCCGGCGCGAGTGGTGTGTAATATCCTTACGGAAAGTCCAAAACAGCAAAAAACTGGAAGTAGGCTGCACGCTGTCAGTCGTTTTAAAACATTATTTTATTGTTGAGAAATCCATTAAAACACGTAGTGCTAGTTACAGACACAAAGGCATACGGAAAGACACAGGTGGTGCCTGACGCGTTTCGTGACGCCCGTCACTTCATCAGAGGCAAACCACCAATGGAGGTACGTCTCCTATTTAAAGGACTACACCAAGGAGGAGCTACAAATGTGAAAACACATGTAGCAATCTACAATGTTAAAAACATCAAAGTATGTATCCTAAAAGACAGGAATAGCGGCAAAAGCAGAGACATAGAGGAGGGTCCTGTTGCCTATAGGAAACATAAGGGCTGTACGTAGTAGCCCACTCATATATATATTAAATCATATGCTGCATAACATTGAAAAAACTCAAATAACTACATGTATGGCTTTATAGTAGTAAATGTCTAAGTAACTAAGATAAATGGCTAACGGATAAGTACAAATACATACAGATAATTCAATACGAAAGCGCACTCTCATTATGTGACTATCTATGGCAATGAATAGCGCACCTCTCATATGTGACTCTGTATGCAATGAATAGCGCACCTATCATAGTGACTATATGTATGGCAATGAATAGCGCACCTCTTCATTATTTGACTATCTGTATGGCAATGAATGAGCGCACCTTCTTATGCTGACTATCTGTCGATGGAAATGAAACAGATCCCTCTCATTATGTGACTATTCTGTATGGCAATGAATACGACCCTCCCATATGTTGACATATCTGTATGGCAATGAATAGCGCACCTCTCATTATGGACTATCTGTATGGCAATGAATAGCGCCGCATCCTCTAAGAGTGACTATTGATTATGGCCTGATGGCATAGCGCACCTCTATCGGTATGGATTGACTATCTGTATGGCAATGAATAGCGCACCTCTCATTATGTGACTATCTGTATGGCAATGAATAGCAGCACTCTCATATGTGGACATTCTGTATGGCCAATTGACCACAGATCCCTCTCCCATTATGTGACTATCGTATGGCAATGAATAATATCCCTCCCTAGTGACTATCGTATGGCCATGAATAGCGCACCTTCTAATTATGGGCTATTCTGTATGGCAATGAAACAGATCCCTCCCACTATGTGACTATCTGTATGGCAATGAATAGCGCACCTCTCATTAGTGTGACTATCTGTATGGCAATGAATAGGCACCTTCCATTATGTGACTATCTGTATGGCAATGAATAGCGCACCTCCCATTATGTGACTATCTGTATGGCAAATGAATAGCGCACCTCCCCTTGTTTCATTATGGGACTTACTGTGATGGCAATGAATAGCGCAACTCTCATATGTGACTATCTGTATGGCAATGAACAGATCCCTCCCACTATGTGACTATCTGTATGGCAATGAATAGCGCACCTCTCATTATGTGACTATCTGTATGGCAATGAATATGCGCAACTCCTCATTATGCCTTTGACATATCTGTATCTAATGTGATAGCGACATTAGGACCATTTATTATGTGACTATCTGTATGGCAATGAACAGATCCCTCCTACTATGTGACTATCTGTATGGCAATGAATAGCGCCCCTCTCATTATGTGACTATCTGTATGCAATGAATAGAGCACCCCTCTCATTATGTGACTATCTGTATGGCAATGAATAGAGCACCTTCATTATGTGACTATCTGTATGGCAATGAACAGATCCCTCCTACTTGTGACTATCTGTATGCAATGAATAGCGCACATCTCCCATGTGACTATCTGTATGCAAACTGGAATACACGCACCTCTCATTATGTGACTATCTGTATGGCAGAATCGAGACTATGCGCACCTTCTATTATGTGACTATCTGTAGCTGGCAACTGAATAGGCGCACTCTCATTATGTGACTATCTGTATGGCAATGAAAAGCCCACACTCTCATTATTGGACTATCTGATATGAGCAATGAATAGCGCACCTCCTCATTATGTGACTATCTTGTATGGCAATGTATAATAGCCGCACCTCTCATTATGTGACTATCTGTAATGGCAATGAACAGATGCCCTCTCATTATGTGACTATCTGTATGGCAATGAATATAGCCACACTTAGGCACATCTTATGTGGACTGTATCTGTATGCAATGATAGTTAGGCGCCTCTCAATTATGTTAGGACAGATTTATGTGGCACTGATGGCAATGAAACCGTATCTCTATGGCATAATCGAACAGCGCACCTAGGATTATGTGACTGTATCTTATGGCAATGAACCAGATGCCCGATCCTATGTGGTGTTAACTGTTAATGCTATCGTATGGCAATGAACAGCGGCCCCCCCCCAACACTATGTGATGTACCTGTATGGCAATAACCCCGCCTCTCCATATTAGATAGCGAGACAGGAAAGATCAAGATATAAACAATTAACCTAATTTTTCAATGGGAAGAGGACTACCTAGATGGGTTCTGTAACTAGTTTTAACTTTATTGCAGATGTAAATAGTGGACATCCCACACAATGCATTGCTGTCTAGTTCTTCATCAAGTTTCACTGTCGCAGAGATCCAAACTCAAAGGGGAAGATGGGATGGATTTGACATCAGCCAAGCAGTTATCTAGATGAACTAGAGCATGTTCAGAACAGGTTAAACCAGTTGCTAGCCCCGCAGGAATGGATATGGCTTGCCCAAACCACAAACTTTTAGGATTGAGTATTCTCCCAAAAAAAAGAAGCCTTGGCAAGATCTGAGCAAAGATTTGCGGTTTGCTGGATTTTGTGCCATATTTTCTGTAAATAGCGAAGTAGGGTCAAGTGCACTGAACACAGTAACTGCGTTCGATACGGAGTCTTGTTGGACATAAAGCTATGATGGCCACGACGTCAACCAATATTGCGCATGTGATCTAGGAATGGTACTGTCTGGTCCCCTTCGATTTAATGGAGACATTATTGAATATAGCAGCAAGCAACTTGTTGTCACTATGATGAGGGACCAATGAATAAGAGGGTCCTTTACACCAGGGCAACTATATTGAAAAAAGGATTTGTGTCCTACATTAATTCTTTTACAATTATCATGTCACTAGCTACTATATGCGCTAGCTTGAGCTATAGAGATGAGATCGGGCCCCAGGTGCGCAACTCGCGACCCGAGTCCTGACACGAGGACCACCCCTCGTTTGCCGAAAAATTATCCGAATGATCCCCGTGGAAGTATAATACTATTTTCTGATAGAATATCGAATGTATTGAGGATTATCAAAAATAGCCGTGATTACGTAGTATAAGCCCTCGAAAAATATGATCGGAAAACTCAGAATCGTATGTCATCTGATCGTATTTCTGTGATAGGGATATCAAACTGTTTTGAGATTATTTTCAAGATTATCGAATAGGAGTAGCCTTTGAACATTACGATGAATTAATCAAATAGTTCTTTCCATTTTCGGTAATCTTTGGGATTTCCAGATCGTGTGAATCCGAAAATGGAAAGAAACTGTGATGAGTTTCGTCCATCTCTACACTGTGAGGGTATGGTTGATTGACATGCTATATATCCAGTCGTCTCGATTTACTAGTGTTGGTATCCCTCTTCACTTCCCATTTAACCTAACACCGCCTTTCCAGATCTGATCACAGACTTTGACTATTAGTAGTGGATGTAAGTGCGTGTGAAGAGCTATGATGACAGGTATATGAGTTAGATAGTATAGTATAATACCTATGAGATAGATGAGGCTCGTGCATATGGGATAGATGAGGAATTTCCAAGTCATATGCATAATGTCTACCTATTTCAGGTGAATATTTCACCCTGTATACTCGACACAATCGAGGTATTGATTGCCAGCTAGCAACCATGTAACGATGAGTTACTGTTGATATTAAAAGTAATAAGGGACAGCTACTCAACAAATGTTTATTGAAGGAATTATATGATAACCCCCCCCCCCCCCCCCCCCATGCCAGTGAAGTTGAGGCTCAAAAGAATTATAGTTTCACAGTAATGGGCAATTTACAGTAGATAACAGATTTATTTTCATTCTTCACACCTGTCCTCTGGCTTAATACATTGGCATTCCGTACAGACTTACATCAAACTGCTTGCTTCATCAGGAGGAATGCTGACAGAATTCAGTGCATTCCTCGCTCTTTTAGACAAGCATATTTCCAAGGCAATCGCCCTAGTAAGTATAACACTAAGGTGAGCTTATCAGCACATCCCTGCTTGTATGAACCCATTATCAATCATTAATGATGATTGTAGAGCAACCTTCGTTACTCTGTATAGTTATGTAGCTAATTGAATGTAGTCGATGCATAAACCTTCCACGCCCTTACATGCATAAGAAAGGGGCGGACACAATTGGGATCACTAGCTCTGCCATTTTCTGCCTGTATGCTTATCTGGAGTCACTGCTTAGTTACACTGAGCATTATGTACTTTAGTACACTACTTTTTTATAGAGCGAAATGGCATGACTGGAATCACTCATATTTCGCTATCGTGGCCGCTATTTCGTTTGGCAATCATTATTGATGTTTATATTATGCCGATACTGGTTTATGTCCTAGAAAAGAGAAAAAGACGACTTGTATGGATGTACGCAATATCGTCTATAAGTTTTTCAGCGTCTGGCCATATCTGATATCCACCCTAAGAGCTTTAGTACTATGTCTATATCTTCGGAAGCGATCGCCACGAACTACACGTTTTCAGTAAAAAGTGAGACTGTCCCATCATTATAAAGTAACGTTTTCTCACAATTAGCTGATCGAAAAGATATTCAGCTTGCCTTGTTACAATTAACTATAGGGTGTGAAAAGATTAACAGCTATTGGTATTCTAGCTTCTAACGAAATGAAGTTCAAACGATCATCAAATTGAAAAATATAATCAAATAGGTTAGAAAATAAGTTTAGAGACTTTCTCTGCGCGCCCGATCTCAAAACCGTCCACTCTTTTCCATTGTAGAGGCCTAACGCAATAAGAACACCTGGACATCATAATGGTCAGACGTGGCTGCGGTCCGGCCCCTAATGTTACTTCCTGCGCGGAAGTTATCTCTCACTTTTATGTTCAAATAAAACATGCGCTTAGGTTTGGGAGGGGGGGTTGACGTACCCTTTTAAAGTTTGTTTTTGGGAGTGTAGATACTTTAATTGAAAGTGATTTTTTTCCCTTCAATTTTATTAGATGTAGGATTATCTGACAATGTTATCTGCCTCCTGCGGACAATCCAAAGACCATTATCTGTGCGTTTGTACTTGGCTTACCCAAGGTGTGTGACTTCCCTTTAAACCTCTAAAGGAAACTAAACAAACTCACCTGATAATCACTTGTTTTAACATCCTTCTTTTGGTTGGAAAATCAGAGGTAGAACTTCATGAACATCCAACTGCTGGGTACAACTGCTGGGTAGTGTATGTTTATTTTTCTGAGGGTGGTCATGCCCTTTAAATGGAATATGAAGTTATGATATTGGCACCACAAGACTACAGATTGTCTGTACCACTTTAGCATTTCAACCTCTTACATGAACACCCACCACACCACATTACAACCCAGTAGCAGTTGCCAATCAAAAGATTTTCTCATCATTTGTCCTTGTAGCTCATGTATGTATGTGTGAATGTATTTATGTATGTATGTATGTATAGTTTATTTATAAAGCGTCACTTGGGGGAGTAAGAAATGTACAGTAACAAATTACAATAAAAGTCATACAAGGGGAACAAATACATAAATAGTTCAGTACATAAACATATATATTATATAACTAGAAGTGCTAGAGCATTGCCACAAGAGAAAAGGAGGTCTCTGGCCCTTAGAGCTTACAATCTATTTAGACGGGTAACCTACAGATACAAAGGAATGGAGTGGGACGTATGCAGTGCACATAAAAACATAACATCTCTGTAGACAGAATAAGAAGCAATAGCCCTTAAAGCTCTTACAGCAGTAATCACTGTGTATATTTGTCCTTGTAGCTCATGTATGTATGTGTGAATGTATTTATGTATGTATGTATGTATAGTTTATTTATAAAGCGTCACTTGGGGGAGTAAGAAATGTACAGTAACAAATTACAATAAAAGTCATACAAGGGGAACAAATACATAAACATTATATATTATATAACTAGAAGTGCTAGAGCATTGCCACAAGAGAAAAGGAGGTCTCTGCCCCTTAGAGCTTACAATCTATTTAGACGGGTAACCTACAGATACAAAGGAATGGAGTGGGACGTATGCAGTGCACATAAAAACATAACATCCTCTGTAGACAGAATAAGAAGCAATAGCCCTTAAAGCTCTTATAGCACGTAATCACTGTGTATACCGTATATACTCGAGTATAAGCCGACTCGAGTATAAGCCGAGGCACCCATTTTTGCCTCAAAATTAGGAAAAGATGATTGACCCGAGTATAAGCCGAGGCTGGGGGGACAGTATGCCATGCAGACACCCACATTACCTTTTTACTATAGGTGGTTGGAAACTACAACTCCAGCCATCCAAGCATGCTGGGAGTTTGTAGTTTCCAAACATCTACAGTGGAAAGGTATAGGGTGGGGGACAGTATGCCATACAGTAACCCTAATACCTTCCACTGTAGATGTTTGGAAACTACAACTCCAGCATGCTTGGTTGCTGGGAGTTGTAGTTTCCAACCACCTATAGTAAAAAGGTATTGGGGGTTACTGTGTGCATAGTCCCCACCCTAATACCTTTCCACGTAGATGTTTTGGAAACTACAACTCCCAGCATGCTGGTTGCTGGGAGTTGTAGTTCCAACCACCTATAGTAAAAAGAAAATGTGGGTGTCTGCATGGCATACGTCCCCCCAGCCCTCCCCCCAGTCCCCCCCAGCTCAATTACCGTACCTGGTTTCAGTCTTCCTCTCTCTGCAAACCAGAAGCAGCGCGAGTCCGGCCGGACAGTTTCCCATTACTGCTTCGTGGCTGCGCGATGACGTCATTCCGCCAGCGTGCGTGATGACTCATCGCGCAACCGCGAAGAACTACTGGGAACTGCCGCCGGACTCGCGGCTGCCTCTGGATTGAAGGTAAGTTGCTACTGACTCGAGTATAAGCCGAGTCAAGGTTTTTAGGTTAATTTTTAACCTAAAAACTCGGCTTATACTCGATATATACGGTTATACTGCATCTTAGCTGCTGCATTGAACATTTAAATAGTATTATAACTTGCACTTTATTATGGTTTTTGTATAATTAAGGGTAAGGTCTATTAGCACATTTTGTGTGATTAATGAGGGATGTTATATTTTATTATGAAGCTTTATACTAGGCTATGAAGTACAGTGCCTCTACTATTGCACTTTATGGTTTTAAGAAGTAGCACTATATGCACTTTTATTGTTATTATCACATGTACACAATTTTTTGTTGCAAAATTATAGGAATTAACTATGCACTTTATAATTAATTCTATTGTATCAATGGCACTAGAATTGTTGCACTTATGAAGGTATTAACTTTGGAAGTTTATAATGGTTAATGGTGTTTTAAAAATGAATGGGTTTAATGGTGTTAATATATGCTCTCACTGTGTGGTATGGGATTACACATGAAAAAGAAGAATGTGCATTCGAAACGTCGTGTCGTAGCTTTTATTAAGCTTTTTTGTTTGCAAGCCTAGAGCTGTGAGTGTCTCCCTGCGTATACTACCCTTAGCAGATTGTGGAAAGCATGGATGCGGGTATGCTGCAGGTGTGAGACACGTGGAAGTACTGGAGCGCTGGGAGTGTGTTGTGTATAGGAGGAATAAGAAGCTATAGCTCTTAAAGGGATGTACAGTGATTAATACATTGTTTTCAAAATAGCCGTTGTGATTCCAACATGGTGTACTAGAATTGCAAGCAAAAGCTTTGGCATGGATTTAGCCAGAACTGTACAGTCCCCATGTTAATCTGTGTCGGGTGATTCCTTAAATCCGTGTTCACTCCCTAAGAATTCTGTTATGTCCTTCATATATATAAATCCCCCTTATTCAACACCATGTTATTTATGAAAACCACAAAATAAAGACCAGCTACAATCTCCTAAAATCTGCATCTTAGAAACCATTGTATTAACAGATTTCTGTGAATGTATTGATCGGAATTGCACTTCTTTTCCAGCAGTGCTGGCTTGTTTTGGCTTGTGTGTGTGGCCCAGATTCAGAAGGAAGGGTGGTAACAATAAAAAAAAAAAAAAAAAATGGCAGCCACCCAAAATCATTCCAGATTCCAATATATTTTTCTTTTTGTGAGTAACGTATTAGAAATTTGTCATGTAAAGGGGAATAAGCCTTTGTATGTCAGATAATTCCTTCTCATCTGCCAATAGTTTCTGTATTATTTCCTTCTCTAAAGGGTATGTAATTTAAAATAAAATGATTCTCATCTTAATCTTAAATAAATACATGTAGTTAATATTTACTCAGAGATGTGTGTGTTGCTGCATGCCTTTAATGGCAGTATTTGCTCGGGGTCAGTATCCCCCCCCCCCCCCTCACTAATGTAAAAATTTTGACTACTAATCTGTGAGGGCAAGCATGCTCGTAATCACTAGAGGGCAGCAGTGGGAGAGAAAATTTCCCACATACAGTTCACTGGAATGGTCACTATCCCACCTACAAACTGCACAGGCAGAGTTTGATAATAAGGCACTGACAGCTGTGAATGATTGCAGATAGACATTTAAAGAAATAGGTGACAGAGCAACAAAAACAATTTTTTTTAATTGCTGTTACTTAAAACTTATTTTGACTTCTAGTACCTTTAATAGACTTTTTTATTACCGTATATCATTTTTCAATCTCACGGTTAGAGGCTGTGTCCAATAAAAGTAATAATATAATACCCTTAGAAAAAAAAATATATGCAAGATTAACATTATTGTACATGATATTAACCTTTACATCTGCTTGAGACTGTAGGAGTAGGCTATTTAAGGTTGCATTTTAGGTAACACAACAGTATACGGTTGGAAAAATAATCTGCAAATAGTCTTCATATGGTGAATTTTACAATGAATTTGTATTTACATTGGATGTAATGTATGTCTTTAACAGCCTTAGTTGTAACTCTTTTTCAGTGATAGAAGTTTGTTTGAAATCCTTAGGGAGGAATTAGGGGCAAAGGCACAAGAATGTATCTCTGCAACAGTTTACTTAAAAATATTCCCGTATTTCTATGTTCGGTGATCAAGGTTCCCTAAATTGGCTCAGCCTCCGTGGGGTCCATTTAGGTGACTCCACCTTTTGAAACTAATCTGCACGGAAAGCTTTTAACCTCGCAATGGGACATTTGGAATCTTGGAAAGGTTTTTTTCTTGTAGACTAATGAAACCTGCACATTTTTGAAATCATGTTTAATATGCGGCATCTTTCAAATCCCGTGTAAATGAAATAAATCATTGTTACTTATAACTACATGGGTAGCCAACAGCCAATTAAACCATGCAAACATTTGTTAAAGGGAGAATGGACTTTGTGTGTGTTGTTAGTGTTAGGCTTAAAATGTATTCGGAAAGGTTTATGAAATAGTGTTGGTCAAAGCAGTTGCCATATAGTCAACCAGTTGGGACTGAATGTGTTTTGAATTTGTTTAATTTTCAATTAATGCAAACAAGGTGAAGGTTTTGTGCATTCAGTGGGTGGGTGGAAAAAGACTGATTTCTAATTCATTGTATGTCAATCCTGCAACCTTAGGCTCCAGGTGTTTGCAGATAGTGAATCTGGGAGAGTAGGGTGGCTGGTTTGACACATCTGCTCTAATTAAAGCCTAAACATTCTTTGAAGGATAACTAACCATCACACCGAACTAGCTTCAGCACACTTTACCAATGTATACTAATTATGTATAATAATTTACTTTATTTGACTTTTTGGGAACCTTTTAGTGAACATTGCCAATTTTTTCTTCTGGAAACATCTTTTTTGTCAAATGTTTTTTTTATAATCAGAGCCTAATAAAATATAACTACTGTACTATATTATGAGTTTTAAGAAAAATACAAAAACTTTATTATCTTGCATGCTGTCAAGTGTAAAGGAACATTGACTTTCTTATTAGATATTATAATGAATATGCAGTGGAATCACTAGGAGGGTATAAACTTTTGCAGAATATTCAATGGTCGAGGATGGTGGTTAAAACGTCTGTGAAAAATTACTTTTTCTTTATCCTTTTCTGTTTAATTGAGCTTTCGGAACTGATCCCTTTTGGTTTCTGTGTTAACTTTCACCATATCTATTAATGTCTGTTTATCTCACTCTACGTAGTTTGCATTCCCCTTCTCTGGACTCTACAAGAATCTGGACACAGCTAGAGTGTGTGAGCATGTGCATTGGGCTGTGTCTCTAAAAGTAAGTTGCAGCCATTAGCACTATGCCTCTGATTTTGTGTTTATAGTGAATGGACAGCAGCTCTGGCAGCTGGTATTACTGCTTGAATCAAATGTGTTTGTTTTTTCCTTTAGCTGTAGGAGTTTGGAGAGGTGTATGGAAGGGGGGGGGCAGCTTTGGAATTGGTTTCATTAGATGTAATACTTATGTGACTTAGCTGTTGCAGGATGCATGCTTGGCTACTTTCAAATAGATGCCTGTAAAGTATTACATTTGATTTTTAATTTGGTCAGGAGTTGGAAGTGTTTTTTAGTACAAATCCGAAACAATCTCCTGGTAGACTGAAAGTTTTTAGACTTTCAAAGTAATCATTTGGATGATAAAGTTACATGATAAAGATGATTTATAATCCTCACTTAGTATCTTATCCACTAAGATAAAAACAATATTTATATTTATTACTGTCAAGTGGGTACACACCCTACTGATAAAGGGCAAGTACTGTTAAGTTTGGTACACACATTACCGATAAAGGGTCAATCGTGATCGGTCCTTTTCTGTACTGTGTGTGCCTGCAAAACAACCTGGTTCTGATATCGGCGACTGTTCAGGGTTGGCATCAGAAATGGTCGTTACTTTGCAAAAATGTATCTGGTCACAACTGGTGCTTTGTACTAAAGTATAGGAGCTGGCTGGGACGTAAGAAGTGAGAACGTTCGGGACTGTGTTTATCTATAATCTTATTCTTAAAGGGAATGTCCACCCCAATGGAAAATGCATTTATAGCTTAACCTTTCAGTGCCAGACAGTTTTGCAAGTTGCCACCCTTTTTTGCCAGAAGAATTTCAGGATTTCGCACTCATATGGTTTAGTGAAGTGTTGCAGTATGAAAACTCACAGGAATCAGGGCAATTATATATCCTTTTTGTCGGCACAATATGTACTTTAAAAAGATAACAGACTTTGCAACTTATCTGGAGATTCAGATAATTTTGGGGTGAAAACTGTCGAAAAAACTGTAAATTTGCAAATTTTACTTTTCTTGCCATTTCTATTTGGAAAATAAATACTATTTTTGAGTTTACACATGAAAATCTTATTGTTTCTAAAAGCTTGATTCTCCAGAGACACACGATACCAGAGATGATAAAGTACCCCAAACTTTCTGTCCAGGAGACCCCTCGAAACTAAACAGCACATTAAAATTTTACACCAAATTGAAATGTAAAAGCCCATCTAACAGTCATCAGATAACATCCAAATTAACTAAAACATCCCCACAAATGAGATAATTTAGGAACTATACATCCTAAAGTTTTTAGAAGTAGTGTGATTTTTGATCAAAATGCAAATACCTGGACAGAACAGTTCATCAAATTGGAAGATTTTTCTATATTTCCTTTCCCTTCAAATGCCAAATCATCGACAAAGTCGAAGGTAAATTTCACAGAAAAATTGTGGGGGGGAGTTGAAAACCAACACAATATGAAGCCTAACCCCTCCTGAATAAAATGGTATGCCACAGGTGGGTACACACAGAGACATGGCTATAACTAGCCCTGAAGGCAACAGTGCATAAAGACAATTACACATACAATTTCAGTCATCTTGGCATTTTGAATGCTTTTGTTTTTTTTTCAAACTAAACGCCCCCAATCTCAAAAATACCCAAAACTATATATTTTGGAAAGTACACAGTTTCAGCGACATAAAGTGTCATTGTGTCATGCATACAAGCAGAATTCTGGACGCAAGTCCTTCATAGAATAGCAGCTTTTAGCAGATTTTCTGAAAAAATAATAAAATGCATGTTTCAAAGTCAGAAAATCATACCTAAATACCCATGACAGGTAAAAAAAAACCACCTAAATATCAATCCCCCAAATGTCCTGAATCAAATGGTATGCCATATGCGTTGTTACACACGGCATGTGGAAGCGAATAGCCACAAAGTGAGACAAGCATGTGGGCTCAGACAGCACCAATATTCCGAATTTGAACAGTCTGCAGTATTTTCCAGAAAAACACCCCCCTAACTCAGAAAATCCCCACAAGCAATATATTCCTGAAATCTACACACCTTCAGCTATGTAATGGTGTAGTTTGTTCATTCATACATCAATGGTGTTTGCGCAGTTCGTCGCAGAAGTTCGCACTTTTCACATATTTTCTGAAAAAAATGAACAAAAATCACTTTCGAAGGTAGATATCATGCCAAAACCTCATGGAATGTAAAAAAAGTTACCAAATGTCAATCCCCCAAATGTCCTGAATCAAATTGTAGCATAGTGTGGTTACACAACGGAACCGATCTCAGTTTACACTCCACTAGACCCCAGGCAATATGGGGGGACACCTAAGGGAAGCTCCGGACGTCCTGTGATGTCACGGGACTTCCCTTTCTGCTGCGGCTCTGCATTCAATGAAGTACCGGGAGGTGGGAGGGATTCCCTATACGATCCGGCACTTTAGGGGTTAATTTTTGAGATCCCCCCATCGGTGTGGGACCAAAACGATGGGGGATCGAGGGAGAGGGAGGGCACTTGAATAGTGCCCTCCGATCACACGGGGGAGCCGTGGGAGGGATTTAAGGTCCAATGCCACCAATTGTAAATTTTACCATGTTGGCAAAAAAGGAAGGAAATAGAGCGCTGTAAATTTACCATTGGTGGCAATGAAAGGGTTAAAGGACATGTCCACCTAATTCTGTATTTTAAATTAATGTCCCCCTAAACTCTATTCGCCTATTCTTAGATGCTTTGCAAGGGACTTACAGACCTTGTTGGCAGGTTCAGCCTACTCTGTGCTTTTCAATCTTGTTACGAGCAGAAGAAGCTGCTTTGGTAACTGACATCAGCCAGTGGCCTTGACTTCACAGCTTTGGCTGAAGGCCATAAAGCAGACAGAAGCTGAAGGAGAGTGCCGCAAATGATCAGGTTCTACATGTCTGGGAATAGGTAAGTATAACAAAATGGGGTTTATTACATAAATGTAAAATATAGATTTGAGGGTGGACATGCCCTGTAACACTGAGAATGCACTACTGACACACTTCCAAGTGTACCAGGAGGAAAATCTTCCCCCATATTTGCCACCCCATCTCTCTTGTGGAGGTGAGAACCTTTACAGGAACAGGAAAAATGCATTTTTTTGTGACTTTTTAGCCTGTAAAAAAAATAGGACATCTCTATTTAGGAAACAGTGGAGTAAAATGCCATAGCACCTACTCTGGTTTGTATGCCAGCTTTATACAGATGCCATCCTGAGAATTTAATCTTCCACAGGAGCTTTATAACCATTATATGTTGATTTATTTCCAAAACCTGTTGTTTATTTCTGGGAACTGATTACTTTGAATGTCCCATTTTGAATTTGCCAGAGAAAGATCCTTTTTTTTCATTGTGGAGTAGTAAACTGTTCCAGATTTTTACCAAATGTGCCCAAGTACAGTAATTGTTGGCAGATCCTCCCCAAATGACCTTCTTTTTCCTGAAAGATTCCATTATATTGGGAATTTCGATCTTTTGCTAATTTGGCGCGAGTGCCGGGTGCCACGGTCTTATCCTTTTGTCAAGATAAGCAATACAGAGACGCAATGGATATGTTGAAGTCACATCAACCCTAACAATTATGTAATATGGCCCTTTTTAGTTTGTTTGTAGAACTCGTTGACTTACTATTACAACAAATATACAAATTTATGTATTGGGGCCCATATTTCATAAATTACTTATTAATGAAATCCTCAAAAGACACATTTCTCTTATACAAAATAATTAAAAACAATATTTGGAATCCACATTGGGTTATGACTGGATGTATGTTAATCCAAAGAAAAGCTTCTATGTATTAGTTTATTGTGTACTTTGGATTACCTTAACCCCTAGGGCAGGGGGTTGGATGATTGCACCTTCCTATGTCAGCCAACATCAGTTGTACATGTGATGTATACCTGGTGTAGGTGTAGGAAATGATAGTTGTTTGGCACATATGCAGTCTCAAAATAGGATTTCAGGAGTAAGTTTTAGGTCGGGGTAATATGGGACAATATTTTGTCCTAAATTTCTTCCAAGTTAAATGAAAATTTAATTGGAATGTCAGTAAATTTGTGCAAAATTATGGAAACTCTGCTTCCTTATTGGAAAACACAAGCTTTCTTCTAATGGCTTGAAGTCTGTGTATGTCTTGAGCTGGTGTATTTGTGAATTGAATTCTTTCAGCACACGAAGGTCCAGGGCCATAACCTCACAGATGAAAATTGTATGTGTTGAAGCTCCTCATCAAAACAATATTGGGGTAGGGAATAATCAATCTTATCTCCCTATACCAGGTAATTTGCATTTCTAAAAATAAATCTTTACAGTATTTGGTCCTCTAATAAACGCATTGAGGCAGTGCTAAAGGGTATCTTTTTTCAGATTTGAATTAGAGCGTAGATTCTGAGAAATCATCATTTGAAATAACACATTTACAGGGAAAGACCTGTCACTCCAAAACACTTCTGCAAACATTAAGAAGATCAGCAGAGAAAAGAAGGCAGGGGGGAGTGGGGGGGGAGAGAGAGGGGGAGATGTGTAAGTAGAGCAGTGTCCATGGTGGGCTGTGCAGAACTTATAAGGGTCGCAGACACTACAAGAAGGCAGTGAGTAAGGGAGGGTGGGGTGGGAATTGGAGCACTCACTAACAAATAATTTAATGACAAAGCAACACAGATAAATATGTGAGCACCACCATTTACTTCTCTCCAATTGTAGTTTCAGAAAATGTAAAGTTGTTTCAGTGGTATATAGGTAATTGTTGGAGGGTATGATTTTCAGTACAACTTGAGCCATTGCATGTTCTAGCCATGACCCAAACATCAATGACATGTTTCCTTGTGAAGATTACAAACTTTTCTTTTCGTACTGTAATATAACATAATTTGCTAGAGGTTTCTAGTGACCTGAATCATATTTCTTGCAGTGGCTTAGACCTGGGCATGTGCAAGTCAGCCACTAACACAGTGGGTGGGCCAGTGAGACTGGAATCCTAGGCATCTACACCACATTTTAAATTTTATTAATTTCTCACAAGCCACAGAAAAAAAAAATAGTTAAGACTTATGTTAGGTAAGAATAATGTTTTCAATCTAATTTCTAATGCAGTGTTGTTTTCGGAGGCCTTGGTTGTCCTATAAAATTGAGCTATGTCTTGTGTCTATTTGATCCCATATGTAAAGCAGAGGGAAGCAAGTTCTTTATTCATAGTCCTGTCTTCTTTTTTAGATGTGTCTTTAATCTTTAAAAAATATGCAAAAAAAAATCAACCTGAATTTTTCTTGAGATTTATTTTCAGGCCTAAATCCTTTTAGGTTTGCCTGTCACTTTAGCAAGCCTTTTGGCAAAGTTAGCGCAGTTTTTAGCTTTACTAGGGATAGCCTGGTATCATTGTGTTTGGTTAGCTGTGACTGTTAACCCAGACTGAATACCTTTATTGTTATAAAATGTACTGTTTATGTAGTAAAAATTTAATAATCAGCATTTACTACTAATTAAGTTTATCCTTAAGTAACCCTGTGAATAGTTTTTTTGTCATCTGATCCTGGAAAGTGATTTTCGTTGGATTTTTGCTGGTATAAAAGGGAAGTTGTTGCCAAACACCTAGCACTCTGGCTACAAGCTAAATACCCAATTTAAAACCTTTTTTTAAAATTGGAATTTCGGACTTTTCTAAATTTGTTTGCTTGTTTTTCATCTGATAACCGATGAATGAAAAACAAAATAAACCGCCCTTCCTTTAGTTGTACCCAGGGTGAGGACTTACAGCGCAAGCCACAGTAAGGAGGCAGGACTAGAGTGGAGTACCATTGGCAGTTAGAGGGGTAAATACTCAAACTATCGGCTGCACCCCGGGGGTAAGGACCTAGACCCCCCTCCATAATCTATTATTATAGAATCCACCCTTGGGCACATCTGCAAGGAGTTAGCATGTTCTCCCTTGCTTGGGTGGGTTTTCCTCGTTTCCCCCACAATCATAAAGACATACTAATAGGTTGTATGTGTCAATAAATGTGCTTAGATTGTAAGCTCTTCGGGCAGGGCCTGATATGAAAGATCATGTAGTAATTGTAAAGTGCTATGGAATATGTTGGCGCTACATAAACCACAATAATAATAATAATTTTGGGAGGTAATCCTACCCATGCTTTAAATAAATGTAGAAATAATTTGCTTTAGAAATTTTGCCATGAGCGCTTGCTGCTTTCAGTCTTCGTTTAATAAAAAACAGTGTTACAAATAGTGTTACAAGTCAAAGAAAGTAATGTTTTTTTTTATTGAAATTAGGGGGGGAGCAAAATATGAAAGCAATACTTCTAATGCTTATTACTTTTTAATTAAAGCAATATGAAAGATAGGAATATCTGCTACTTCCTCCTATAGAAGTATAGATTATAAAGAGAAGGTGGGGTGTCAAGGTTTAATGCATAAAATGGATTTTGGATCACTTAAAGGCAATGTTTCCTCAAAACATTCTTAAAATTACTTAAAACTTATTATAATCACAAAGAGTTTATTAAAATGAGCATCGCTCACCTTTCTACAGTATGTGCTCTGTTTCCTGAGATAGCTGCAAAAAAAGTACATTCTGTTTATAAGGAAAGTCACACCCCTTTACACTACTGGCCAATCACAATAGCGCTCTGCATATTCATTAAGAAAAGGGGAACAAAAAAGTTGATCATTAAAGGAGAACTAAAATAAATTTTTTAAAACCTAATGTGAAAGTGTTTCTCCCCAGTACACCTATACAATGCAGATTCTTCTCTGGAACATTGCATTAGTGACATGTAGAGAAAAGATTTGTAAATAAGAAGGTTTCCATGTTGTTGCCAGTACAACCCACAGCCCATGAGTCATCAAAGAACCACATGTTGTTTGTTTGTGAATGTGCTTGTCTATTGGGACAATGTTGTCGGGACAATTTAGTTTACTGCCAGTAAACCACATTGCAATCACTAATCTGTACCAACTTACCTACCAGGCTGTTGTGTTTACTTGGCTTTAGAATAGGTTTCACTGCTGGTAAAAGCCAGGGCTGTTCCAGGCATAGGTGTCCTAGGCCAACGCTTGGAGGTGAGTATTAAAGTTTTTACTCTTGAAAGACGGATTTGATCAGCCACAAGAACAAGTTACTTTTTTCCCTGTAGCCATCTGTTTTCAGACAGCATAGTCATCTTGGCAGAGTTCTCGCGTTTTAAACACTTTGTAGTTACTCAACTAGAACACAAAAGTGATAGGACATCCTTCTGCTCAATAAAGCAATACCGCTAAAGTACTATAACATTCAATATAATGTGTCAGAAGTTGCATAACTGAATACAGAATTCCTACTGGCAATTGCTTCAAGGATAACTATACTTAAGATTGAACTTTTGTAAAAATACCTGGGGCAAGGGGTGGTAGGATTCATTATTTTACCTACCCAATATTGTTCTTTGGAGACCTACAGTTTGTACAGGTTTGATTTGCCAGGTTAGTCCTGGACTATTCCTGTATAAAAGATGGCGCTAAAGCCAGAGAGAGAGAATGGCAAAATTGTTTCTGGGCTGGGCTCCTCATAGAAACAATATTGGAGGGGAGGTAGAATTAACATCCTGTATGTCCAATACTTGGTAAAGACTTTATCACATGATGTTATCCTTCAGGTTTTTTAATGGATGCAAAAAACAAATGCAAGGGGGTGGTTTGAGAGGAGTTGAGTTGGGAGGGAGACCAGGAGCTTTCTAGGCAGGCACATGTACTGCTTGGTGCGACAGATCCGGATCGCATGGAGGCCTCGCTGTGATATAAAATCCCGACACAGGCTCTAGCGCACTAGTGTGGCCACATCAACTGGGCCCTTATGCCACTAAAATGCCAGGAACGGCCCTAGAAAAAACAGCCCATGGGGCGATAACCTGAAATTAATAAACTGGTGGTGGATAAATAGAATTGCTTTTTTGGGGGGAATCCCTTCCTTTAAGCTATGCACGAATGGACATTTTATTGGTGGTTTCTGAGATTTGCATAGGAGAATAATTGCAGGTGTTTATGAAGTCTTTCAAACTGAGAGTCTGTTCAAGGGTTGCAGTCTGATGATACACAATGCCAACAGGTAATATTTGTTTTTGTTAGGGGGCTATGAACACGTTGGACTATGTAATATTCAGCAGTTCTGCTTTTCCCAATGGAAAAACTTTAAATTAACAGCATTCTATTAAATATCAGTATTTCCAACAATTAAGATGTTTATGTTTTATTTCCAGCTGCTGTCGAGGGAAAAGGAAAAAGTGGGGAAGATTTCTTTCAGAAGGTAAGTGGATGTGTGTGTAAGTTAAACTGGGGAAGATCAATTCTTTGGTGTCTGTAAAATAAAAACTGGAAAACCCTAAAACCCTTTAGACTTTCCATTACATAATCTATAAGGCATGTTCCTCAGATATCTGTGACTATTTAATGCCGTTTCAAGCACACATATTGCAGGTTAATGTGCTTGTAGTGGGGATGCCTTGTGCACTAGTAGTGTAATATTCTTGTCCCCTTGTTTATGCATAACGCTAGCAATGTTTATCAATATTAATTCCTTTTGCTTAACGCATGGGACAGTGATTACATTGTTAAGGTTCGCATATACGTGAGATCACAGGTGCTGACCGCGACACACGTATGTGTATGAACGACTGATAATCAGTCCGTATATGGGCACTTTATCGGGTGAAATGGCCACTAATTCAAAAATCGCCGAGGGAAGGGAACAGGCAATGGTCCCAGAACGATGGCCGTTTCGCCGATAAAGTCCCAACACAGGCCGAGACGGCCATTCGTCACATCGTGCATCGTGGGTCGGCACCCGCGATCACACGTGTGTACGAACCTTAAACACTGAGAACCACTGAAAACTGTCTCAACCAATGAAAATGCATGTGTGTAAAGGGTGTTTAGATATGGTTTCTTACTGTTCCTTCAAGGGTTTGATAAAGAACCATTGATTGAAAAAGTTGGTTTAACCAAACAAAAACAGTAGATTAATTGTGTGAACATTATATGTAACATTATATGTAATACTGCCAGGGAGATCACCCAGATTACTTGCTCTAGGCAAATCCTGGAAGAGATTTACCAGAGAATGCACGGCTTGGGTCAATCACACCCACATGTAAGTATCAGCTGGGGCTAAATACTTGTGCAAAAGGCGCACGCCTCTGGTAAATAAGGAGTGTTTGGTTTTCCATATTACTGCAGCCACACAAAAAGAGGTCAATAGAGGAAGGTCTATAGCGCTGCAGCTCCCTATATATTTTTTGGTTGTGTTTTTCAAGGATAATTATTCTTGAAAAACCTAATGGGCTCTATCTGTAGGCAAGGAACAGCTCCCCTCCCATTATGTGGCTCTATCTGTAGGGCAAGGAACAGCCCCCCTCCCATTATGTGATATCTGTAGGGCAAGGAACAGTCCCCCTCCCATTATGGAGCCCCCTCCATATGTGACTATCTGTAGGGCAAGGAACAGTCCCCTCCCATATGTGACTCATTGGGGTAAGGAACCCCACCCCGTTTCGTGGACGTTCCCCCTCCATTATGTGACTCTATCTGTAGGGCAAGGAACAGCCCCCCCCCTATGTGACTATCTGTAGGGCAAGGAACAGTCCCCTCCCATTATGTGGAGTCCCCCCCATTATGTGACTATCTGTAGGGCAAGGAACAGTCCCCCTCCCATTATGTGACTCTATTGTAGGGTAAGGAACAGTCCCCCTCCCATTATGTGACTCTATTTGTAGGGTAAGGAACAGCTCCTCCCCTCCCATTATGTGACCTATCTGTAGGGTAAGGAACAGTCCCCCTCCATTATGTGACTCTATCTGTAGGGCAAGGAACAGTCCCCTCCCATTATGTGACTCTATCTGAGGGCAAGGAAAATCCCCTCCCATTATGTGGCTCTATCTGTAGGACAAGGAACAGTCCCCCTCCCATATGTGGCTCTATCTGTAGGGCAAGGAACAGCCCCCCTCCCATTATGTGACTATCTGTAGGGCAAGGAAACAGTCCCCCTCCCATTATGTGGAGTCCCCCTCCCATTATGTGACTATCTGTAGGGCAAGGAACAGTCCCCCTCCCATTATGTGACTCTATCTGTAGGGTAAGGAAACAGTCCCCCTCCCATATGTGACTCATCTGTAAGTAAGGAACAGTCCCCCTCCCATATGTGACTCTATTGTAGGGAAGGAACAGTCCCCTCCATTAGTTGACTCTATCTGTAGGTAAGGAACATACCCCTTCCATTATGTGACTCTATCTGTAGGGTAAGGAAACAGTCCCCCTCCCATTATGTGACTCTATCTGTAGGGTAAGGAACAGTCCCCCCCATTATGTAACATGGTCATTGAAGTTAAATAAAGACACAAGTCCATCTTGTCGAACCTTTAAGCACTTTATAACCCTACCGAACAGTTAATCCAGAGGAAGGCAACAACAACAACAAAAAAAGTAGTCCCTCCTGACTACAAATGGCGATCCGAAAGTATCCTGGATCAACAGAACTATTTTATGGCGATGAATAGCCCTGCTCCCATTATGTGACTGTATAGCATAAAATTGTGACCCTTACAATATGTGGCTGCATCATGAGACCCAGAACAGCCTCCCTTCCCATTATGTGACTATTCTACGGCAATGAAAAACAAGTATCGGGTCAAAATTGGTAAGTACTTCAGGTTCTCTACCCCTGCGCACTCGCGATTCCACACACCTCCGGCCGAGTGGTGTGTAAATCCTTACGGAAAGTCCAAAACAGCAAAAAACTGGAAGTAGGCTGCCACGCTGTCAGTCGTTTAAAACATTATTTTATTGTTTGAAATCCATTAAAACACGTAGTGCGAGTTAAAGACACAAAGGCATAAGGAAAGACACAGGTGGTGCCTGACGGCTCGTTCGTTCGCCCGTCACTTCATCAGAGGCAAACCACCAATGGAGGTAAGTCCCTATTTAAAGGACTACACCAAGGAGGAGCTACAAATGTGAAAACACATGTAGCCAATCTACAATGTTAAAAACATCAAAGTATGGATCCTAAAAGACAGGAATAGCGGCAAAAGCAGAGACATAGAGGAGGGTCCTGTTGCCTAATAGGAAACATAAGGGCTGTACGTAGAAGCCACTCATATAATATATATAAATCAATATGCTGCAAAAACATATTGAAAAATAAACCAAATAACTACATGTATGGCTTATATAGTAATGTAAAAATGTCTAAAGTAACAAATGACTAATATGCTAACGGATAAGTACTAAATACTATACAAGATAATCAATACATGAATAGCGCACCTCTCATTATGTGACTATCTGTATGGCAATGAATAGCGCACCCTCTCATTATTGACTTCTGTATGGCAATGAATAGCGCACCTCTATTAGGGACTATCTGTATGGCAATGAATAGGCACCTTCAGTATGTGACTATCTGTATGGCAATGAATAGCGCACCTCTCATTATGTGACTATCTGTATGCAATGAACAGATCCTCTCCCATTATGGACTATCTGTATGGCAATGAATTCCCTCCCATATGTGACTATCTGTATGGCAATGAATAGCGCACTTCATTAGGACTATCTATGGCAATGAATAGCGCACCTTCTCGTATGTGACTATCTGTATGGCAATGAATAGCGCACCATCTCATTGATGTGGACTATCTGTATGGCAATGAATAGCGCACCTCTCATTATGGTGACTATCTGTATGGCAATGAATAGCGCACCTCTCATTATTGTGACTATCTGTATGCAATGAACAGATCCCTCTCCATTATGTGTCTATCTGTATGGCAATGAACAATCCCTCCCGCTATGTGACTATCTGTATGGCAATGAATAGCCACTCCATTATGTGACTATCTGTATGGCAATGAACAGATCCCTCCATATGTGAATATCTGTATGGCAATGAATAGCGCACCTCTATTATGTGACTATCTGTATGGCAATAATAGCGCACCTCCATTATGTGACTATCTGTATGCAAGAATAGCGCACCTCCATTATGTGACTATCTGTATGGCAATGAATAGCGCCCTCCCATTATGTGACTATCTGTATGGCAATTGATAGCGCACCCTACTATTATGGACTATCTGTATGGCAATGGAAACAGAGATCCCTCCCACTATGTGACTATCTGTATGGCAATGAATAGCGCACCTCTCATTATGTGACTATCTGTATGGCAATGAATGCGCACCTCTCATTATGTGAAATCTGTATGGCATGGAATGAGGCACCTTTCATTAGTGACTATCGTATGGCAATGAACAGATCCTCCTACTATGTGACTATCTGGTGGCAATGAATAGCGCACCTCTCATTATGTGACTATCTGTATGGCAATGAATAGCGCACCTCTCATTATGTGACTATCTTTATGGCAATGATATAGAGCACCTTTCATTATGTGACTATCTGTATGGCAATGAACAGATCCTCCTACTTGGACTATGTATGCAATGAATAGCGCACCTCTCATTAGTGACTATCTGTATGGCAATGAAACGCACCTCTCATTATGTGCACTATCTGTATGGCAATGAATAGAGAACCTTCATTATGTGACTATCTGTATGGCCATGAATAGCGCCACCTCTCATTATGTGACTATCTGTTGGCCATGAATAGGCACCTCTCATTATGTGACTATCTGTATGGCAATGAATAAGCGCACCTCTATTATGGACTATCTGTATGGCAATGAATAGAGCACCTTCATTATGTGACTATCTGTATGGCAATGAACAGATCCCTCCCACTATGTGACTAACTGTATGGCAATGAATAGGCCCACCTCTCATTATGTGACTGTATCTGTATGGCAATGAATGCGCCTCTCCCATGTATGGATGATGAGCTATTGTATGGCATGAAACTGTATTCTAGCAATGAACAGCGCACCTCGGATTATGTGACTGTATCTTTAGGCATCAGGAACAGATGCCCCTCCATTTATGGGTGACTGTATCTGTATGGCAATGAACAGCCCCCCCCAACACTATGTGATTACCTGTATGGCAAAAACCCCGCCTCTCATTATTAGATTAGCCGAGACAGAGGAAAAAATACAAGATAAAACAATTAACCATGACTTTTCAATGGGAGAGAACTACCTCAGATGGGTTTGTGAACTGTTTTAACTTTATTGCAGATTTGTAAATTGGGACATCCCATCACAATGCATTGCTGTCTAGTTCTTCATCAAGTGTCTACTGTCTGCAAGAGATCCCAAACTCAAAGGGGAAGATGGGGATTTGACATCAGGCCAAGCAGTTATCTAGATGAACTAGAGCATGTTCAGAACAGGTTAAACCAGTTGCTAGCCCAGCAGGAATGGGATGGGCTTGCCCAAACCAAAACTTTTAGGCTGGATTCTCCCAAAAAAAAGAAGCCTTGGCCAAGAACACAAAGATTTGCGGTTGCTGGATTTTGTGCCATATTTTCTGTAAATAGATGAAATAGGGTCAAGTGCACTGAACACATAATGCTTCATTGAGTCTTGTTGGAAAAAGCTATGAGGCACCTAACCAATATGCCATGTTGATTAAATGGTCTGTCTGGTCCCCTTCATTTAATGGAGACATATATTGGAAAAGCAAGCAATGTTTACTATATGAGGGACAATGAAAAAGTTTAAAGGGCAACTATAATGAAAAAGGATTTGTCTCCACTTAATCTTTTAATTACTTCATGTACATAGCCTCTTACTTGAGTAGAGATGAGATCGGGTCCAACTCGGACCCAGAGCCGACACGGAACCCCTACGTTTCCGAAATCCGAATGATCCCCCGGGAGTTTCATTTTCTATAATTATCGAATGTTTGAGGATTATCAAAAAAGCCTGAACGTAGATAACCCTCAAAAAATATGAGTCGGAAACTCAAAAGTAGGTCTCTGATCGTATTTTCTTGAGGGATATCAAACTTTTTTTGAGATTATTTTCACATATTATCGAAAATAGCCTTGAACATTCGATAATAATCAAAATTCTTTCCATTTTCGGATCTTTGGGATTTCCAGAGATCCGTGAATCCGAAAATGGAAAGAAACTGGTGAGTTTCGTCCATCTCTACAATGTGAGGTGTATGTGTTGATTGAATGCTAATATCCAGTTCTTGATTTACTTAGTGTTGGTATCCCCCTCCCACTATTAACCAACACTCCTTCCATCTGACCAGACTTTCTATGAGGGAGGGAAAGCATGCTCGGTAATCACTATGAGGCCGCATTGGAAAAGGGAATTTCCAATCATGCAATTCACCATTTCAGGAAAAAACTGCTCACAGGAGGTACTGATTGACAGCTGTAAAGTAAGATGGTTTGATTGATATTAAAAGTAATAAGGGACAGATCAACAAATAAATAGAACAGTGATAGTTGGGAAGAATTATAGTTTTCCAGTAATGGGCAATTTAAAATAACATTTATTTTCATTATTAATGCCTTAATAATGGCCAGCTCTATGTTCTATCAGCGATAATCTGACAAACGTTTCTCAGCCAGCAATGCCAATCGCCCAAAGTATAACATCAGTGGTTACTCAGAATCCCTGTTGTAAACCCATAATAAGGTAGCCATTCAACCTGGATGATAATTGATGAGGTCAATTCACTTTTGGAGGGGGGACACCTTGGGGCCTTTTTGCTGACATTTCAGCTGTTACGCCTGCATTAAGATTGTATTTCTTTTTTTATGGAAATGGGCAGACGAATCACAATTTCTCTTCTTGCTTTGTGGAATCATATTTTATTTGCACTTTTATTGAAAAGGAGGACATATGTTTCTCATAATTTTCCGGCTGGATATGAGCAGTACTTTAAACAACCAGCGGGGGGCTGGTTGAACGTTCTCCAAACATGATGCTTGCTTCATTCATTAATAAGGGATTAGCTTTGTTCTCTTACGTTCATAACAGATCAATCAAATGAAAAAATAATATCTAGAAATAGAGTTTATAGGACTTTCTCTGGTCAATCAACTCTCTTTTGTAAGAATAAATGGTCTGTTCATCTTTTTTGCTTAAAGAAACATAACTGTATAAAACCATTATTTCAAACAAATGACACATGGCACCAATGGGATGTGGTTGGTGACACTCAAGCCTTCTGGGAATTAATTAGATTGGCCTTGCAGTATGGTAGATCAGACATTTACCTACAGTATTTAAAAAGGAAAGCCCGCCCTCAAACAAAGAATTGGATAGAGGTAAATTACCGCCTATATATAACTGAAATGCCTAAAACATAAAGAAAGGGTTTAACCCCTCAAAGTGTCCCTTTAAAGCACTCACCCACTTCAAAAATTGAAAATGCTATTTATGACACAGAACAAATGAAATAAACTTCATGTGTGACATATACTACAATAATACCCATAACCCCTATTTAATCAGAGTGCAATAAACAAAGTCTAACTTGACCAAGCTATAGAAAAAATAGATACAGGAATCCACTTGTAAGTATCCAATTGTGTGCACAGATACTTGGCTACATTGACTTTATCTGTAGATTACATGTATATGTATATATTGTATAAATGTAGCTATATCTCACTAAATTGACTTTTGAGGGCAGAGCATAGTCAGTCACAAAATTAGGGAATCTTGTACTGAAAGAAAATATATTGAAAACTAGAATCTTCAACATTTTTTTTTTATATACAATTGAGCCATCTTAAATTAGTGCTTATTATATAAGGTATTCTGCTGTAAGCTTTGCTATAGCTTGAATGGTGAAAGAGTTTTGACGTTTGGTATGCATATATGCTTTGTGCAGTTTTGGCAGTGGTATGTGTGAATTCCCTCTCCCAGTATGCCTCATAGTGATTACGTGCATGCTTGCTCTCTTTAAAAAGTTTGTCAGATGGAAGTGGGAGTGGTTTTAAAAGGAGGAGAGGGATACTTAGCCTGGAAGCAAAACAAGTACTCGATTGAAGACAAGCAAACAAACACACCCAGAGTAAGGTCTTACTACAGATATGGCCAAAGAATAAGCACACATGTATCTGTGGGTATACCACTGTATATACATTCACATGGCCCTAAATGCGATAGACGCCATCTCCCGTGCTTCACCTGTGTTGCCAAACGTTGCTCCCTTGTGCTTCTCTGTTTGAGTTGTCACCTAACTGCCTTGGTCCATTTGCCACTGTACTGGTGCGTTTTCCCTTGCTTAACTGCAATCTACTTCATTAAATAAATTTATATCTCAATTAAAGCCACAGTTGGAGGCGAAATCAACTTACAGAAAAACAAATGGCTACCATTGACCCACCTATATCCAGAGGTACAATCTGTGGGAACACAATTGATACCTAGGGGCTAGCCCCACTTGAGGCGCCATGGGAGAAGCATGGTCGCAAACAATGCACGGATCGTGCCACAGACGCCCCAATTTCCTCCAAACCCCCAATTGGACCCTAGCACACGGGAGACCAGTCACTTAGTCTACTACTGCCTGCGCTCGCACTAGTACACTCGGTCGAAACTTGCGCTCCAAAAATGTGCCTGTCCATTACAAGGGATCTCTGACAAACCGATACCTGTATCGAGCCGCCTATTGTGCAGGACTGTTATATAATATTATTGAGACTTTTTATAGATTATTCTCTATAAGCTTGATCAATGGGGAGATGCCAGTTTTTTTAGATATGGGTTAGATATTGCACTTCATATTAGAACTAGGGATAATGGGTCCTTGTCGTCTTGTGGTATGGGATTACACATGAAAAAGAACGAATGTGCATTCGAAACGTCGTGTCTGTAGCTTTTATTAAGCTTTTTTGTTTGCAAGCCTAGAGCTGTGAGTGTCTCCCTGCGTATACTTACCCTTAGCAGATTGTGGAAAGCATGGATGCGGGTATGCTGCAGGTGTGAGACACGTGGAAGTACTGGAGCCGCTGGGAGTTGTTGTGTAATAGGAGAATAAGAAGCTATAGCTCTTAAAGGGATGTACAGTGATTAATACATTGTTTTCAAAATAGCCGTTGTGATTCCAACATGGTGTACTAGAATTGCAAGCAAAAGCTTTGGCATGGATTTAGCCAGAACTGTACAGTCCCCATGTTAATCTGTGTCGGTGATTCCTTTAACATCCGTGTTCACTCCCTAAGAATTTCTGTTATGTCCTTCATATATAATAAATCCCCCTTATTCAACACCATGTTATTATATGAAAACCACAAAATAAAGACCAGCTACAATCTCCTAAAATCTGCATCTTAGAAACCATTGTATTAAACAGATTTCCTGATGAATGTATTGATCGGAATTGCACTTCTTTTCCAGCAGTGCTGGCTTGTTTTGGCTCTGTGTGTGTGGCCCAGATTCAGAAGGACGGGTAACAATTAAAAAAAAATAAAATGGCAGCCACCCAAAATCATTCCAGATTCCAATATATTTTCCTTTTTGTGAGTAACGTATTAGAAATTTGTCATGTAAAGGGAGAATAAGCCTTTGTATGTCAGATAATTCCTTCTCATCTGCCAATAGTTTTCTGTATTATTTCCTTCTACTTAAAGGGTATGTAATTTAAAATAAAATGATTCTCATCTTAATCTTAAATAAATCTATCTACTATTACATTTCCTTATAGAATACTTTACATACCACGTCTATCTACTATCACATTTCCTTATAGAATACTTTACGTACCACGTCTATCTACTATTACATTTCCTTATAGAATACTTTACATACCACGTCTATCTACTATCACATTTCCTTATAGAATACTTTACGTACCATGTCTATCTACTTTATATTTCTGTACTCGCCTCTGGTGTATTCTACTAGAAAGTCACTACGTTTGGGAAGTAAAATTAAGGAGAAATCTCTGGGTTTTGTTCCAGGAATTTATTCTTAAACCAAGACAAATGTAAAAGGATTTCATGCTACATTGTACATTGTATAAACTGATTTTTGTCCAAGTTCAAAAACTACAGAATTAATACCAGGCAATCCAGTAGACCAAATATTTTGATTTTCTTAAGCCTTTTAGTCTACCAGACCAAATACACTGATTTGTTAATGTAACAGTAGCCAATTAGATTCTTCCAACCCTATGTCACCTAATTCTCCAATCACTGAATTATATTGGATTCATCTTTGATTGAAATAAAAGCTTCAGATTATATTGCTAGGATTATATTGCTAGGATTATATTACTAGGATTATATTGCTAGGATTATATTACTAGGATTATATTGCTAGGATTATATTACTAGGATTATATTGCTAGGATTATATTACTAGGATTATATTGCTAGGATTATATTGCTAGGTAGTCTAGTCAAATAATTTAATATTAAACAATTTAATATTAGGGATGGGAAGCATTTGAACAGATTTTTCTTATATAGTAATATTTTATTATCATAACTACAGTAATGTGTTATTATACCTAACTACAGTAATGGTTTATTATCATAACTACAGTAATGTGTGTAATTTCCTAACTACAGAAACTGTGTTTTATCAGAACTACAGAATGTGTTTATTATAACAACGTAATGTGTTTTATTATTAGAACAACTATCAACTACAGTAATGTGTTTATCATAACTACAGTATGTGTTATTATAACTAAAGTAATGTGTTTATTATAACTATCACAGAATGTGTTATTATAACTACAGGAATTGGTGATTATAACTACAGTAATGTGTATACTATAAAAACAGTATATGTTCCTTATACTCAGTAATTTAGGATTTAACTACAGAATGTTGATTTATTATAATACAGTAAGATGTTCATTATCACTACGTAAGTTGTGTTATTATAACTACAGAGTTGTATCTATAACTACACAGTAATGTTCATATCACTACAGTAATTGTTTATTATACTACAGCAATGTGTTCTTATAACTACAGTAATATGTTCATTATCACTCAGTAATGTTTCATTATAACTACAGCAATGTGATTCTTATAACACAGTAATAGTTCATATCACTACAGTAATTTGTTATTATAAACTACAGCATGTGTTTTAAAAATACAGTAATATGTTCATATCACTACCGTTTTTGTTTATTATAACTACAGTAATGTGTTTATTATAAATACATATGTTCATTATCACTACAGTAATTTGTTATTATAACTCAGCAATGTGATTCTATAACTACAGTATAGTTCATTTACACTACAGTAATTGTTTATTATAACTACAGTAATGTGTTTATTATAACTACAGTAATATGTTCATTATCACTACAGTAATTTGTTTATTATAACTACAGCAATGTGATTCTTATAACTACAGTAATAGTTCATTATCACTACAGAAATTTGTTTATTATAACTACAGCAATGTGATTCTTATAACTACAGTAATATGTTCATTATCACTACAGTAATTTGTTTATTATAACTACAGTAATGTGTTTATTATAACTACAGTAATATGTTCATTATCACTACAGTAATTTGTTTATTATAACTACATAATGTGTTTTTATAAAAATACAGTAATATGTTCATTATCACTACAGTAATTGTTTATTATAACTAAAGCAATGTGATTCTTAAACACAGTAATAGTTCATTATCACTACAGTAATTTGTTATATAACTACAGCAATGTGAGTATTTTATAACTACAGTAATATGTTCATTTCACTACAGTAATTTGTTTATTATAATACAGCAATGTGATTTATAACTACAGTAATATGTTCATTATACTACAGTAATTGTTTATTATAACTACAGCAATGTGATTATTATAACTACAGTAATAGTTCATTATCACTACAGTATTGTTCATTAAACTACAGCAATGTGAGATTATAACTAGTAATATGTTCATTATCACTACAGTAATTTGTTTATTATAACTACAGAATGTGTTGTATTTTTATAACTACAGTAATATGTTCATTATCATAAGTAACGTTATTAAACTATAGTAATATGTTGATATAACTACAGATATGTTTACTATAACTATAGTAATGTGTTCATTTAAATACAGTAATGTTTATTATCATAACTACCAGTAAGTGTTTATCATCATAACTACAGTAATTTGTAATTATTTAACTACACATCCTGTGTGGTCTACCAAACAACCGCTGGCTTGCTGAGT